>CM053038.1:7700652-8300652 GCA_028564925.1 Lithobates sylvaticus
GTATAGTATATGTATTGTATGTGTGCAGTATGTGTATAGTATGTGTGCAGTATGTGTATAGTATGTGTGCAGTATGTGTATCGTATGAGTGCAGTATGTGTATCATACGTGTGCAGTATGTGTATAGTATGTGTGCAGTATGTGTATAGTATGTGTGCAGTATGTGTATAGTATGTGTGCAGTATGTGTATATTATGTGTGTAGTATGTGTGCAGTATGTGTACAGTATGTGTATAGTATGTGTGCAGTATGTGTATAGTATGTGTGCAGTATGTGTATAGTATGTGTGCAGTATGTGTATCGTATGTGTGCAGTATGTGTATTGTATGTGTGCAGTATGTGTATAGTATGTGTGCAGTATGTGTATCGTATGTGTGCAGTATGTGTATAGTATGTGTGCAGTATGTGTATAGTATGTGTATAGTATATGTATTGTATGTGTGCAGTATGTGTATCGTATGTGTGCAGTATGTGTATCGTACGTGTGCAGTATGTGTATCGTACGTGTGCAGTATGTGTATAGTACGTGTGCAGTATGTGTATAGTATGTGTGCAGTATGTGTATAGTATGTGTGCAGTATGTGTATCGTATGTGTGCAGTATGTGTATAGTATGTGTGCAGTATGTGTATCGTGTGTGTGCAGTATGTGTATAGTATGTGTGCAGTATGTGTATCGTATGTGTGCAGTATGTGTATAGTATGTGTGCAGTATGTGTATAGCAGGGCTCAAAAATTGTACTCGCCTGCTCGCATTTGGCGAGTTAAATTATCAGCAGTGCGAGTAGGGCTGTGCTACATTGGTTATGTATCCTCCCGCCGCCGCCGTCAGTTAACTTTGCAGCTGCCTGCATCTTTGCCTAGCACAGGCTCGCAGCGCAAGCTTTGCAAATACAAATTGTACCAGCCAGCGCCGCCCCTCTCCACCCCCGATACATCCCCACTGCACAGGCTATTGCGGGAGCCAGCGCCGCCCCTCTCCACCCCCGATACATCCCCACTGAACAGGCTATTGCGGGAGCGAGCTCCGCCCCTCCCCACCGTCCACACATTAACGCCCCTCCACACACATCTCTGTCCTGGCTAGCAGCAAAGCAGAGCTTTGCAAAGAAGTGTGCCAGCTAGCGCCGCCCCTCTCCACCGTCCACACATCGCGCCACCCCTCTCCACATCTCTGTCCCGCACAGGCTTTTGAAAATAAATTCACCATTTTGGCGCCACTTAGGACCGCCCCTCTCCAACTCCCAAACATCCGAGGAATGCACTGATGCCTGACCCCCTGGCTGCAGGACAATGCCTGGTATGTTAAAAATGTGACACTGTGAATGCTGGATTGGGGGGGAGGGTAATTGGAGGCATAGGTCTGAATCATCCCCTCCCCCAATCCATTATACCTATGCCTCCGATTCTGCCCCCCCTCCCCCATTCTATCATACCTATGCCTCCAATTCTGCGCCCCATCCCCCCATTCTATCATATCTATGCCTCCAATTCTGCCCCCCCCTCCCCCCATTCTATCATACCTATGCCTCCAATTCTGCCCCCCCTCCCCCCATTCTATCATACCTATGCCTCCAATTCTGCCCCCCCCTTCCCCCATTCTATCATACCTATGCCTCCAATTTCGCCCCCCCCTCCCCCCAATCTGTCATACAATATGATAGAATGGGGTGGAGGCGGGAATTGGAGTCATAGGTATGAAAGAATGGGGGGAGGGGGGCTGAATTGAAGTCATAGGTATGATAGAATGGGGGGGGCCGGGAATTGGAGTCATAGGTATGATAGAATGGGGGAGGGGGGGCTGAATTGGAGTCATAGGTATGATAGAATGGGAGGGGGGTGGGAATTTGAGGTACATATGTATGATAGAATGGGGGAGGGCAGGAATTGGAGTCATAGGTATGATAGAATGGGGAGTTTGATGGGGGGGGGGGGGGGGGCATTGGAGGCAGAGACACACTAAGAAGAGATTGTAGGTATAGAGGTGTGTTAGGGGAGAAGGGATTGGAGACATAGGTGTGATGGAGAGGGGAGGCATTGGAGGAGGCGTTGAAGGTAGAGGTGTACTGTGATGCAGGTAGAGGTGTACTGCGGGAGGCGTTGGAGGTAGAGGTGTACTGCGGGAGGCATTGTAGGTAGAGGTGTACTGTGATGGAGGTAGAGGTGTACTGCGGGAGGCGTTGGAGGTAGAAGTGTACTGCGGGAGGCATTGAAGGTAGAGGTGTACTGTGATGCAGGTAGAGGTGTACTGCGGGAGGCGTTGGAGGTAGAGGTGTACTGCGGGAAGCGTTGGAGGTAGAGGTGTACTGCGGGAGGCGTTGGAGGTAGAGGTGTACTGCGGGAGGCGTACTGCGGGAGGCGTTGGAGGTAGAGGTGTACTGCGGGAGGCGTTGGAGGTAGAGTTGTACTGCGGGAGGCATTGTAGGTAGAGGTGTACTGTGATGGAGGTAGAGGTGTACTGCGGGAGGCGTTGGAGGTAGAGGTGTACTGTGATGGAGGTAGAGGTGTACTGCGGGAGGCGTTGGAGGTAGAGGTGTACTGTTGGAGGTAGAGGTGTACTGTGATGGAGGTAGAGGTGTACTGCGGGAGGCGTTGGAGGTAGAGGTCTACTGCGGGAGGCGTTGGAGGTAGAGGTGTACTGCGGGAGGCGTTGGAGGTAGAGGTGTACTGCGGGAGGCGTACTGCGGGAGGCGTTGGAGGTAGAGGTGTACTGCGGGAGGCGTTGGAGGTAGAGGTGTACTGTGATGGAGGTAGAGGTGTACTGCGGGAGGCGTTGGAGGTAGAGGTGTACTGCGGGAGGCATTGCAGGTAGAGGTGTACTGTAATGGAGCTAGAGGTGTACTGCGGGAGGCGTTGGAGGTAGAGGTGTACTGCGGGAGGCGTACTGCGGGAGGCGTTGGAGGTAGAGGTGAACTGCGGGAGGCGTTGGAGGTAGAGGTGTACTGCGGGAGGCGTACTGCGGGAGGCGTTGGAGGTAGAGGTGTACTGCGGGGGGCATTGTAGGTAGAGGTGTACTGCGGGAGGCATTGTAGGTAGAGGTGTACTGTGATGGAGGTAGAGGTGTACTGCGGGAGGCGTTGGAGGTAGAGGTGTACTGCGGGAGGCGTTGGAGGTAGAGGTGTACTGTGATGGAGGTAGAGGTGTACTGCGGGAGGCGTTGGAGGTAGAGGTGTACTGCGGGAGGCGTTGGAGGTAGAGGTGTACTGTGATGGAGGTAGAGGTGTAGTGCGGGAGGCGTTGGAGGTAGAGGTGTACTGCGGGAGGCGTTGGAGGTAGAGGTGTACTGCGGGAGGCGTACTGCGGGAGGCGTTGGAGGTAGAGGTGTACTGCGGGAGGCGTTGGAGGTAGAGGTGTACTGCGGGAGGCGTTGGAGGTAGAGGTGTACTGTGATGGAGGTAGAGGTGTACTGCGGGAGGCGTTGAAGGTAGAGGTGTACTGCGGGAGGCATTGTAGGTAGAGGTGTACTGTGATGGAGGTAGAGGTGTACTGCGGGAGGCGTTGGAGGTAGAGGTGTACTGCGGGAGGCGTTGGAGGTAGAGGTGTACTGCGGGAGGCGTTGGAGGTAGAGGTGTACTGTGATGGAGGTAGAGGTGTACTGCGGGAGGCGTTGGAGGTAGAGGTGTACTGCGGGAGGTGTTGGAGGTAGAGGTGTACTGTGATGAGGTAGAGGTGTACTGCGGGAGGCGTTGGAGGTAGAGGTGTACTGCGGGAGGCATTGGAGGTAGAGGTGTACTGCGGGAGACGTTGGAGGTAGAGGTGTACTGCGGGAGGCGTTGGAGGTAGAGGTGTACTGCGGGAGGCGTTGGAGGTAGAGGTGTACTGCGGGAGGTGTTGGAGGTAGAGGTGTACTGCGGGAGGCGTTGGAGGTAGAGGTGTACTGTGATGGAGGTAGAGGTGTACTGCGGGAGGCGTTGGAGGTAGAGGTGTACTGCGGGAGGCGTTGGAGGTAGAGGTGTACTGCGGGAGGCGTTGGAGGTAGAGGTGTACTGTGATGGAGGTAGAGGTGTACTGCGGGAGGCGTTGGAGCTAGAGGTGTACTGTGATGGAGGTAGAAGTGTACTGCAGGAGGCGTTGGAGGTAGAGGTGTACTGCGGGAGGCATTGGAGCTAGAGGTGTACTGCAGGAGGCATTGGAGCTAGGGTGTACTGCAGGAGGCGTTGGAGCTAGAGGTGTACTGCGGGAGGCTTTCTATTGTTATGCCATATTGTTTGCCATGAAAGGAAGCCCTGCTTTATTTGCCTTAATATCACACTTTCACGTAGGGAAAGCACTTCTTTTCCTTTTATGTTTACATTGTTTTATGTTAATATTGTTAAAGTTATGTTGTTGTTGTTTGTTTTTGTAACCTAATTCTGAATAAAACATTTAACAGTGTTATTTCATGAGATCATTTACAAGGGCGTGTTTAGGGGCGGGGCAGGGTAGGGTTTGGGCCTGTGTATAGTATGTGTATCGTATGTGTGCAGTATGTGTGCAGTATGTGTATCGTATGTGTGCAGTATGTGTATAGTATGTGTATAGTATGTGTGCAGTATGTGTGCAGTATGTGTATAGTATGTGTGCAGTATGTGTATAGTATGTGTGCAGTATGTGTATAGTATGTGTATCGTATGTGTGCAGTATGTGTGGAGTTTGTGTATAGTATGTGTGCAGTATGTGTACTGTATGTGTATAGTATGTCTGCAGTATGTGTGCAGTATGTGTGCAGTATGTGTATAGTATGTGTGCAGTATGTGTATAGTATATGCAGCTGCTGGCTTTTACTTTTTGCAGCGGTGGGCGGAACTCCGCTTTAAGTTCAAAGAAAAGAAAACAAGCCAATCAGGGTTGTAAAGGGGCTTCAATATGGAACTCACAGCGGCATAGATAGTGGTGTAGTGGTTAGCACTCTCACCTAGCAGTAACAAGGGTCACTGGTTCAAATCCCAACCACAACACTACCTGCCTGGAGTTTGCATGTTCTCCCTGTGCCTGTGTGGGTTTCCTCCGGGTACTCCGGTTTCCTCCCACAATCCAAAGACATGCAGGTAGGTTAATTGGCTTCTGTCCAAAATTGACACTCACTCAGGATGAACTGGATGGACTGGTGTCTTTATTCAACCTTAGTAACTATGAAACTATTGGAATTGTGTGTCTTGTATCTATGCCGCTGTGAGTTCCATAGTGAAGCCCCTTTACAATCCTGCTTGGCTTCTTCTCTTTTCTTTGCATATTCTATTTGGCTTTGGGAACCCCAACCTACTAAGTTGAGTCGGTAAAATACATCCCATCTAAACTTTCATTGTTGATATTTTCCCTATTTTATCATGTAATTTTAAAGGTTAAGTTCACCTTTTCTAGAGAATAGTCTGGGCTGTCATGGGCTCCACTACATATTACAAGGCCTTGCAGCTTTGTAAAACATTTATTATAATTATTGTCCTTCCTGTATTCCATTTGGATCCCTCCAGAAATCGGGCTGAATAACTTCCAGTTAGCAAACCCCACATCCTGGCTTGTTGCTGGGATGCAAAACTGTTGGATTTCCTCCTGTAATGATATTATGATAATAATTTTCACACCCCAACAACATAGCAGGATGTGGGGGTTGTTAACTGGGAGTTTAGCAGTGAAACCTCTGGGGGGTCCCCAATGGGTTATTATAGACAATAAAGTTCATGAACATTTTATAAAGCTGCACAGTTTTATAACTACTGGGATCCCATGACTGCTTAGACTAGATTCTGGAAAGTGGGACTTAGCCCACTACAGAGAAGGGGGAGGAGTAATGTGGTCACATGGTTTACAATCCACAGAAAAAGACATTAGTAGAAATGACACATTCCAAACTGACAGGGAGGATTTGTATGGTAATATATACAAGAGCAAATCTACCAAAGAGAAAGAGATAATAATAGTGGAGAGGAGTGATATAAATATGTACTGTGTTTATCACTGATAATGGAGTTACATTTGGGATAATTGGTGTCAATCATTATTTTATCACATTGTTGTCTGAAAACAGAAAGTCCTGTTACCTGTCTGTGTGATCTCATCCAGAACGGCCAATAAATTAGGATGACGATGATCTTTCCGTAGTTCATAGAGACATTTCCAGAGTCCAATCACAGCTTCTCTTCCCCGATCCCGAATATCTTGTAACAAGGTGTGAGAGAAGGAAGACGGGTTTTTTTCCATTGATCTGTATTTCTGTAAAATATAACTTATTATTTTTTCATATCTGCTGTTAAAATGTAACTTCAATTTTTTTAGTTAAATACATAAAAATCATTCTAGGTGCTTTGAACACTCCATTCAGAAAAGAAAACATTGTCACCAGGAAGTTATACTGAGTGCTGCTGACACATGCCTGAACTCTGCCTGACTTCTGTGTGCTTTTGCTTTTAGTAATAGGACACTACCAGAGCTGCAGGCAAGAGAAAGACGACAGATCTGATTTGTACTGTTAACCATGGCTGCAATCTTTACAAAGTTGGCATCCAGTGCAGACACTCCCACTGTCAGCCTGATCTAAAATATCAGTTGGTGTGCAGGGGATGATAGGAATTGAAAATAAAAGAGATTTGTGTAATTTCACACAAGACATTTAAAAAAATACTTTGATTTTCAATAAGTGGTCTAATGAGAACTTTTACTGTATATCTGTCTAGTGCTCTATTTGAAGAATATTACTCTGAAGTATAGACTGTGAAGCACATGATTAGTTTCCTCCAGTGGTTCTTCACATGTCTATTTTTTTCACTTTTATACTGCAGCTCTAATTCATGTTACTGCTGTTCACTTCTCTGAGACCCCCCTGTGCATCAGAACTATACCTCTCCAATCTGTAGGGAGGGTGAGCTTTGTTGACTGGAAAGTTCTAGATATGACTCAGTATAGGCTATGCCTGACCTCTGCGGACATACCACTGCTTCCACACAGATTGCAGGGGTATTTGTCTGCAAAGAATGGTTGTTGTAGAGGGGCTACATCTGCAGTATAAACAAATATGAACAGTAAGGCTGTGCATACTTATACTTACAGAATTTAATAGGATGGTCCCCCTCCCAATAGTCACTTAAAGAGGAAGTAAATCCTGATGGGTTTTCTTCCTCTTTGTTAACCCGCAAAGGTAAAGCATAATGGACTACTATGCATCCCATCGCATTGCATAGTAGCCCGTTATGTGTCACTTACCTGACACAGGAGCCAGCGATGTCACTGATGTCCCCTCTTCCACGGAGCGTCCATCTTCTTTCTGGGTATTGCTCCTCCGGCGCTGTGAGTGGCCGGAGCATCGATGACGTCACTCCGGCGCATGCGCACGGGAGCCGTAAGTGACGGCATGTTTGCCTTCACTTGCGGCGTGCCCGGTGCGCCTGCGCCATTGTCTACAGCGTGCATGTGCCGTAGGCATCGGTGCCCTTTCTTTGTAAAATATCTCCTTAACCATGTAGGTCAGGGGTGCCCAATCTTTTGAAGAGCGAGGGCCCCTTAAGCGACTTGGTAACGGGCCACAATAAGTGGAGCAGACGGAAGACAGATCCGTGTCCGCTCTGTATATGCAGAGCGGACATGGACACAGCCCACTCCACTCTGTGGGCCCCCCTATCCGATCCAACCAGATGGAAGGGGACAGATCCCCCTTCTTTTTTTTTTTTTTTTTGTGGATCGGATTGGAGGTAGGTGGGTGCAAATGGACACAAGTCCGTTTACATCTGCTGCTCCATAAAGGTGAATAGAGGGTCCGTGTGGGTTGAACTGATCATGTGAAAGGGGCCTAAGGCTGCTTTCACACTGATGTGCGGCAGTTTACCTGCACTGCGGGTGTAGTACAGTGCACCTGTGGCTTTCCTGCAGGTTAGCTGCACTTTGCCATCGATGTCCATTATATCCTGCAGGTGTGGTGCACTTTCTGAAAGTGTACCAAACTTGCAGAAAACAGAAGTCTATGACTCAGTGCAGGTAACCCGAAGGTGCAATGCGCTGCACCTGCGGATCAGTTTGAAAGCAGCCCAGTAACCACTGCAGAACAGATATGCCCATATATACACTGCTTTTAGTAATAAACTTACCTTTAATAACAGTATTCTATTTAGGTATCCCCGGCTGTTGCTGTCCCAGGCAGAATGCATTTGGTGTCACTCCACTTGGGACAGGAGGCGGCGCTATACAGGAAGCATCGGCAAATGCGGCTCTGCTCCCTCCGCAGCCGCTTGCTTCCTCTACCGCTGGCTTCATTTAAAACACTGATGATCTGGGATGGCGGGTCGGCAACCCATGATCTGGGCTTGAGAATCGGCTATCCCAAAGCAGGAGGTTGCGGGCCACATCAGAAGGCTCTGCGGGCCACTGGTTGGGCACCCCTGGTGTAGGTTAAGGAGATATTTCTTGGACCTACAGGCAAGCCTTAATCTTCTTAATACCTGTAGGTCAAAGTGGTCTGAAACGGTTTACAACCACTTTAAAGCGGTTGTATACCAGCACAAAAAAAAAAAAAAAAAACTATAAGGCAAAGGCATAATGAAATACTTACCTTAGAATGAGGCATCGGCAGATGATCCCGGTCACCGCCAAGGGAGCTGACATTTCCCCCTCGGGGTGTCTTCTGGGTTCGCAGCTCCGGTGCTGTGAATGGCCAGAGCCGCAATGTTGTCACTCCTGCATATGCACACGGGAGACTTCTTTCTGGCAAGATATGGCAATGTCTGACAGACCTTTACGGCGGACCACCCCCCCTCCCCCCTGCCATCAGCGGCTTCATGTAAAGTGAATATCTCCTAAACCGTACACATTATTTTTTTATTTATTTAAAACAACAGATGTTGATCATAGACAGAAGCAGAAAAAAAAGGTGCTTTATTGTTGTCACATCGTGTAAACAAAACATACACAGAATTGACATAAAACAACAGATGTTGATCATAGACAGAAGCAGAAAAAAAGGGTATTTCCAGTAACATATACACATGCACAGAATGCACTGTAACAAAAAACAGTGAACATATGGCTTGGACATACCTTGTCATATTTAACAGGATATGTGTAATTCTGTACATGGCAGTGTCAATTAATGCTTCCCAGGACAGTGCAAGCATGCCTTTGGGAGTGGTCCCAAGAAGGAACCTAACAAATTTAGGCTTATTCACCACCTTTCTTACCCGAAAGGGGGGTCGGTGAACGATGCCATTGATCCCCAGGCCTGCGCGGTCCATTACACGTCCTTTGATGCAGCGGTCTTTTGGGTGCGTAAGTGAGATCCAGGGACGTTTTAGGAGAATCTTTGTTTTGGCAAAGTGCACGGGCCTTGGCCGGAAAGCTGGAAGCGGGAAGGGTTGCTCAGGAACATGTTGCTACTAGAATTGTTTCCGGTAGTGTTGGCGGTTGAGCTGTGGGGTGAATTCTTCCGGGATCGGAAAGTTCGCTTCCACATCGACAACCTGGGGGTAGTTCAGGTGATCAACAAGGTATCGGCGGCATCACCACCGGTGATACGATTGTTGAGACATCTGGTACTGCGATGCATGCAGATGAACATCTTCATGCATGCGGTGCACTTGCCGGGCGTGGAGAACGTGGTCGCTGATGCTCTCTCTCGGTTTCAGTGGGAGAAGTTCCGGGAGCTGGCGCCGGAGGCAGAGCATCAGGGAACCCAGTGTCCGGTGGAGATGTGGAAGATTGCACTGGAAGACTAGCAGGATGGATTCAGCGGTCGGTGAGCGAAGGGACATGGAAAGCATACAGGAAAGTATGGGACGAATGGGTTGCTTTCCAGGTTCAGACCGCAGGGGGAGAAAGGGAACCTAGGCTGCTTTTTATTTATTTTATCGCCAGGCACATGGAGAGCGGTATTTCTGTGTCGCGGCTGGAAAAAGTTATGGCGGCAATGGCATTTTTTGGTGTAAGCTTGGGGGGGGGAGCGACTGGACCAAGGAGTTCTGGGCGCGTCAAGCAGTGAAGGGTTACAAAAAAGGGAAGGTGTTACGGGACGAGCGACGACCGGTGACGTTCGAACTGCTGGGCAGAGTGGTGGACACTCTGCGTGGGGTTTGCGCGTCCGGTTATGAGGTGGGACTTTTCCGCACGGCCTTTGTCTTAGCTTTCTTCGGGGCTTTTCGGATTGGGGAGCTGGTGAGTTCATCGAAGAAAAAGAGGGATGGATTGGCAGTGGGAGACGTGCGGTGCTTTGAGGACAGGTTGGTTTTACATCTGCGAAGATCAAAGACGGACCAGCAGGGCCGAGGCAAGGAGGTGGTGGTTTTCGCCATTCCAGACGCCAAACTCTGCCCCGTCTTGGTGACGAGTGTTTTCTTACAGGGGAGCCCAGCTGGGGAGGGCCCCCTGTTGGTGCATCAGAATGGCGAGGCGCTATCGCGCGCTTTCAATTCATAGGAGTTTTCCGGAAATGTTTACGAGTTATGAATATGGGGGAATTGAGATTTTCCTCGCATTCTTTCAGGATTGGGGCGGCCACTGAGGCGGTCAGGTGGGGTTTATCGGAAGAAGCGGTGAAACAAATGGGAGGTGGGAGTCCAGGCGTTTCAGGTCATATGTTAGGATGGATTTGATTGCATAAGGGTTTGCTGACGGGGAGGGTTGTGTGAAGTGCCGACATGGTTTCGTGTGGTACATTAATTGAAGTTGACCGGATGTTTCTTGCTGTTTTTCTTTCAGATTCACCACCGAGGCTCGTCTGGATTATAGGGCACTCTTATGTCTGCTGGGGAGCCAGAAGGGGTGATGACAGACCAGATGGTAGACAGCTGGGTTTTTCTAGTAGGGAGGCCTACATAAAATGGTTGGGTTTCCCGGGTATGCTCTGGAGCCGTCTTATCCCGGAAGCGCTCAAGTTTGCGAGATGGGATAGGCCTCCCGAAGTTTTAGTTATTCACGTTGGGGGAAACGATTTGGGGCTTAGGACCAAACTGGACGTCACTAGGGATATAAAATATGACTTTTGCCGACTTCAGGCGGCTTTCCCCAACACAGTCCTGGTTTGGTCAGACATGATCGCCAGGACTTCATGGCGTTTTGCCAGGTCAGTGGACCTAATTAACAAAGCTCGGAAGAAGGTTAATCAAGAGGTCAGTAGATTTTTTATTAAACACGGCGGATGTTGTGTGACGTAGGCATAGAGAAGAAACCCCCTCCCCACAGGAAACTTGATTCGGGACCCATTGGAGATATGGGCCCGTTTTGGTATATTCCCTATAAGTGATGTAGGGTATATGGTGGATGACTGCACTGCGGGAATAGTTTTGTCTCTGAGCTAGTATGTCAGCTTGAGGCCTAGTTACAGTTGAGTTGACTGCAGTGCACGAGCTGTTTATTATGGTAATTTGGGTGGGGGGGGTAATGTACTACTATAGGCCTACGTCACGTTTTTCTTGATGTTGTTTATTTGTTGTTTATTTGTTGTTTATTGGTTATAAAAGTTATTTATAAAGTTATTTATATATATATATATTTTGTTATTTAATAAAGGAGCTGCTACGGCAAGATTTTACACTCCAGCACGGTGTGGTCTCTATTACTGGGTAAGGTAAGGGGGGAGTGTATAGCTGGGCAGCACTGAGATGTAGCTATGTTGTACTTAGGTCATGTATGCGGCTTAGGTAGAGGTCCATAGGGCCCATACCTTGTCATATTTACACCAACACCCTCTATTTATATGTGTAATTCTGTACATGGCAGTGTCAATTAATGCTTCCCAGGAGGAGAGGGATAGGGGGAGCTGGTGAGATCCATTTTAGGAGAATCTTTGTTTTGGCATATAATAGGAGGTAGGAGATAAGTAGCTTTTGGTGATGAGACCGCTATGCGTCATCGTGCTCCCCCAGTAGTGCTAATTCTGGAACCACCGGATGGTACAGCTGTAACCGAAGATTAATTTCACCAAACACTGCTGACCAATAAGATGATATAATCGGGCAATCCCAGAAAAGTCCCCACCCATGTTTTACATTTAGGGCAGTTGGGGTCCCGGTCTGGGAAAATGTGGTGCAATCTCTGAGGTGTGTAATAGATCCTGTGGAGGGATTTTACCTGGATAAGCTTATCCCTAGAAGAGATGACAATTCTAGGACCCTGATCCAGACAGTACTCCCAGTCCTCCTTGTCTAAGGATGGTATGTCCCCATGCCATACCCCCCACAACCCATCCATTTTAGGGGAGTCAGTGCCCAGGAGTGCAGAGTTTAAAGTCAAGAGAGGCTTGCCTAGTTTACCAGGAGATAGCAGTTCTTCAATAGAAACCACCTGGAGGAGAGGCACCTGAGGAAATTGTTCCCTAGCGGCATGTCGCAACTGTAAGTATCTAAACCGCTTCCACTGGGGTAACTTAAATTTGAGAGAGGTCAGAAATTAAAAGTAAAGCACCTTGAGGCATAACATCACCCAAAGTGGTGATGCCATATCTAGCCCACACTTGGGGGTCTTGCAGGGTGCGAAACTGTGGCAGACTGGGGTTTCCCCACAGGGGATGGGCTGGAGAGCACTGGTTAGGGTGTATAAACCACCACCCACGTAGCCTGTGTTGGACCTGGAACCCATTGATAAGGCTTTGGGCCTCTGTATATAAAGTCACATCGATCAGCCAAGGACCCCAACCATCTTGCTTCCAGGCAGGTAGCAACATTTGATTTGGAGCCCTTAAACCACCAATGGACTGTCACCAGCATTGCAGCCCAGTAGTAGATCTGAAAATTGGGCAAGGCTAGCCCCCCAAGATGGGCCATAAGCCAGAGGGTGGAGCGTGCCAATCGAGGAGTCATCCATTCCACAGAAAGGACCTCACACATTTCTAATTATTATCTAATTCTAATTATCTTTAAATCTTTAAATAAGGAAACAAGGACCAATGTTGGACAATTTCTGAAGAAGTAATTGAACTTAGGCAACATCACCATTTTAAGGAGATTTATCCGCCCCAACAGATTAAGGGGGAGGCTAGTCCAGGAGGAACATTTCATTCTCAAGGTGGCCATCAGGGGAGAAGGTTCTCCTCCAGGTAGTTAGTTGGATTTTTGGTCACTATAACACCAACAGAATTTGTCTACCCAGAGTAGAGGGGAGGGGGCGGCAGTTTTGGCAGCATTATTATCAATGGGGAACAGAACCAATCTGGACCAGTTAATTTTTATGCTTGAGAAGTTGCCAAAACTAATCACAATCACAAAAGTCAGGAGAGTCATGACACAAAGTATGCAATCTATCCATAGCAAAGTAAGGGATCAAATTGAAATTACCCATAAAGATATAACGCATTGGTATCAAACTGTATCACAAGTTGCATGATAAGCTGTAGAACCTGAACTGAGGCCGGAGGTGGAACATAGATCCCCACCGGCACCACAGTCTTGTCATATATATATGGGCATACAGAATCACATATCTACCAGCTGGGTCCATGTTGACTTCAATAAGTCTAAACGGAAACGTTTTTCTAACCAGGATGCTGACCCCATGAGCATAGGTGGAGTATGTGGCGTGATAGTGGAGGCCCACCCATGATTTTTTAAAGCAGATAGTTTTTGATCCCTGGAGATGTGTCTCCTGGAGGATACAAATATGTGGGTTATGCTTCTGGTGGATCTGGAACACCAGGGACCGTTTAACAGCAGAGTTCAGGCCCCAGACAGTCCAGGAAATCACAGTGAATTGAGACATCGGAAGCGTAGAAAGATAAAACAGGGTGAAACACCAGCTCACAAGGGTAGCAGCCCAGTCACTGAATTATGAGAGACAAATATATAGCACACATTACACAGCATTACATACCCAAAGCCAATGGGCATTCTAATGTCAGTTCCACATACAAAAATACAGAATGAAAGCACCTTTAAAAACAGATAACAAAAAAACCCGAAGAACAAAACATCCCAACCCTCCACCTCCCTGCATCCCCCACCCCAACCAAGGAATAATTGTACCCTTAAACATATTACACCCAATGATAGGAGGCGTAGACCAGTGGGTGTAGTCTCACAGTGGAGTTAGTCTGTCAACTCGGAGGAAATGGTAACTCCACTGTAGAAGGTTCGTAGAAGGGCTTCTCCTGAAATTATAAGGGAAGAAAAGAGAAAAGAGCAAAACAAAATAGAAAAAATTAAACCGTTGTTGGGAAAGTTTCATCCAGAACAAAATACCTTCTGGTGACCTTCACCACTTCCGGCGCCTACTCTGTCCTCCCCCTCTGTCTTCCGTGAGGAACACAGGTCCCAGAACTAGGGATGAGCCGAATACCCCCGGGTTCGGTTCGCACCAGAACCTTCGAACGGACCGAAAGTTTGTGCGAATTTTTGAACCCTATTCGTTACAATGGACGCGAACGTTCGAAATCAAAAGTGCTAATTATAATGGCCAATATGCATGTTAATGTCATAAAACAGGTTTGGGGACCCGGGTCCTGCCCCAGGGGACATATATCAATGCAAAAAGAAGTTTTAAAAACTAACGTTTTTTTCGGGAGCAGTCATTTTAATGATGCATAAAGTGAAAAAAAAGTGAAATATTCCTTTAAATATGGTACCTGGGGGGTGTCTAAAGTATGCCTGTGAAGTGGCATGTGTTTCCCGTGTTTAGAACTGTCCCTGCACAAAATGACATTTGTAAAGGAAAAAAAAAAAGAAGCCATTTAAAACCGCTTGCGGCTTTAATGTCATGTCTTGTCCTGGCAATATGGCTGAAAATCCTTGAGAAAAATGGCATGGCTACCCCATCACCCCCCCACCCCAGCCCCTTTGGGTCTTGTATGGATATTAAGGGGAACCCCGCACCCAAAATAAAACCCTATACCTACAACCCTATATACTCTGAACAGCAGTAGACAGGCGGTGCAAACAAGACAGGGACTGTAGGTTTGTTCTTAAGTAGAATCTGAACAGGTACATTTTTAAGTGTAGCTCCATCCAAAGAAAATCAATTTTTAAGCTTTTTGGAGAACATAGGGAGGGGTTATCACCCCTGTAACATTTGTTTTGCTGTCTGTGCACCTGTTCAGAACATTTCACCCCACTTTCTGTCCCAATGACAAATGTTTTTGGAAAAGTGGGGTTTTTATTGAAACAAGGATTGGTGATAAAGCATCAGTAGAGAGGAGATACCTTTTTCCCAAATTAAATCTAACAGGGTAGAATTTCCCTCCCTAGGGGTAGATTTCCTCTCACTTCCTGTTTTCTCCTTCCGTTTGCAAGTAGGAGTCGTTTGTAAGTTGGATGTTTGAAAGTAGGGGCCTGCCGTATATACTCTGCAGAAATTTGCCCCATTAGATGTTGGTGTAGCCACAACACTGTAAGCCCTCACAGTTACTCTTGGTGGGCACAGGAATTGGCCCTGCTGTGAATTATTAGATCAAGATTTGTAATTGCATGCACCTGTTGAACAGGGCAGAAAAATTGGGCCTTTGGTGGTGGTGGTGCACGGTGTTGCCACAAGACTGTAAGCCCTCACGGTTACTCTTGGTGGGCGCAGGAATGGGCCCTGCTGTGAACTATTACATCAAGATTTGTAATTACACGCCCCTGTTAAACAGGGGCTGAAAAATTGTGCCTTAGGCACTGGTGCTGGTGCCACAACACTGCAACCCCTCACAGATACTGTACTTGGAGCACAGCAGTCAGACCTGTTGCGAAGCATTGCTTAAAAAATTGTAATTACACGCCCCTGTTAAACAGGGGCTGAAAAATTGGGCCTTAAGCACTGGTGCTGGTGCCACAACACTGCAACCCCTCACAGATACTTTACTCTGAGCACAGCAATGAGACCTGTTGCAAAGCATTGCATAAAAAATTGTAATTACATGCCCCTGTTAAACAGGGGCTGAAAAATTGGGCCTTAACCACTGGTGTGGTGGCACCCAGAAACAAAAATGTTCTTCCAAGCTATCAAGGAATGGATCATTGAGGAGGAGGAAGAGGATAGTCAGTGAACATAACAGGACAGTCACTCCGCATCAGCATAGGCAGTCTTGAAGGGATGTGACATTATAAATTATTCAGTTATATCCGCTTCAGGTGCCTGGTAGCTGGTGGTGATCCAAGACTGATTCATCTTTATGAAGGTCAGTCGATCAACCGAGTCGGTGGACATGCGCACCCTGTGATCGGTGACAAATCCTCCAGCAGCACTGAATGTGCGTTCGGAAAAAATGCTGGATGCAGGACAGGCCAGTAGCTCAATTGCATACTGTGCAAGCTCTGGCCAGTGATCCTTCCTCAAGACCCAGTAAGCCAGAGGGTTTTCGGTGGGAAAGGTGTCCAAGTCTGACCTTGCCCCTAGGTATTCCTGCACCATGTATATCAGACGCTGGCGATGGTTGCTGGAACCGATCATACCTTGGGGCTGCGGACTAAAAAATTGTCTGAACGCATCGGTCAGACGTCCACCTTCCCCACCACTCCTTCTGCTACTGACCGAAGCCTCAGCAACTCGTCGTCCAGGACCAAGAGTTTGTAACCTCCCATTCTCTGGGAACGCGTTGCACAGACCTTTCTGCAAGGCCTCCCTGAAAAGTCTCATCCTCTGCTCCCTCTGCGACGGCAAGATAAGGTCCGCAACCTTACACTTGTACCGTGGATCAAGGAGAGTGGCCAGCCAGTAATGGTCCCTCTCCTTGACTTGAAGAATACGAGGATCCTTCCGCAGGCTTTGCAGGATCAGGGAGGCCATGCAACGTAGGTTAGCTGAGGCATTCGGTGCGGAGTCTTCTGGGTCACTGAGGACGACATGATCGCCAGCCACCTCCTCCCAGCCACGTACAAGTCCACTGGATTGTTAGGACTGTACATCATCCCTAAAAGACTGCTGCTGCTGATGCTGAGTGCCAGGCTCCACCTCCATGCTCACACAATCCTCCTCCTCCTCCTCCTCATCCTCTTTCTGTGTGATGGGTGGGATAGAAGGAACACTGTCTGGATAAAGGGGGCCTTGAGAGGCAAGGAAGTCCTCCTCTTCCTGCCTCTGTTCTGCCTCAAGTGCCCTGTCCATTATCCCACGCAGCGTATGCTCCAACAGGTGGACAAGAGGTACAGTGTCACTGATGCATGCACTGTCACTGCTCACCATCCTCGTGGCCTCCTCAAATGATGACAGGACAGTGCATGCATCCCTGATTATGCTCCACTGGCGTGGGGAAAAAAATCCAAGCTCCCCTGACCCTGTCCTGGTGCCATAGTCGCACAGGTACTCATTGATGGCCCTCTGCTGCGTGTGCAGTCGCTGCAGCATGGCCAATGTTGAGTTCCACCTGGTGGGCATGTCACATATAAGGCGGTTCTTGGGCAGATTCTACTCCGTTTGCAGCTCAGCCAGGCGAGTACTGGCATTATACGATCGGCGGAAATGCACACAGACTTTCCTGGCCTGCCTCAGGACATCCTGTAAGCCTGGGTACCTGCCCAAGAACCGCTGCACCACCAGGTTGAGGACGTGAGCCATACAGGGCACATGGGTGAGCTGCCCCTGTCGCAGGGCGGAGAGGAGGTTGGTGCCATTGTCAGAAACCACCATTCCTGGCTTAAGCTGGCGTGGCGTCAACCACCTCTTGGCCTGCCCCTGCAGAGCTGCCAGAACCTCTGCCCCAGTGTGGCTCCTGTCCCCCAAACACACCAGCGCAAGCACGGCATGGCATCTTTTTGGCTGCGTACTCACGTAGCCCCTTGTATGCCTACGGAGAACCGCTGGTTCTGAGGACAGAGCACTCGCAGAGGCCATGGAGGGAGAAGAAGAGGAGGGGGTGGAGGAGAGAGGTGTGTCACAACCAGTAGTAGCATTTTGGAGGCGTGGTGGCAGAACAACCTCCAACACTACTGCACCTTGTCCTGCATCCCTCCCAGCTGCCAATAGAGTGACCCAATGGGCAGTGAAAGACAGGTAACGTCCCGGTCCATGCCTGCTGGACCATGAGTCAGCGGTAATATGCACCTTACCACTGACCGCCCTGTCCAGCGAGGCATGGACATTGCCTTCCACATGCCGGTAGAGAGCCGGAATCGCCTTCCGTGAGAAAAAGTGGTGTTTGGGAACCTGCCACTGAGGAACCGCACATTGAACCAACTCACGGAAGGGGGCCAAATCTACCAACTGAAAAGGCAGCAGTTGAAGTGCTAGCAATTTAGCCAAGCTAGCATTCAACCGCTGGGCATGTGGATGGCTGGGAGTAAACTTCTTTTCGACGGTCCAGCAGCTGGGGCAGGGAAATTTGCCTGGTAGAATCGGACGTCGGTGTACTGCAAGTACTTGGCTGTGACACACCTAATTCTACACCTTCATTCCTCTAAGAGCAGCTTTCAGAGAGGACTGAAGATATAGTGGGGTTGGAGATCCCAGCTGATGAGGAGCAAGGAGAGGTCCGCTTTGTTCTTTGGTGTGGGTCTTTAATGTGCGCTTGCCAACGAGCTGCATGGCAGGTCGACATATGTCTGGTCATGCTTGTGGTGCCCAAGCGGCTGATGTTTTGGCCACGCGAGATACGCTTGAGACATATGTTGCAAATAGCAGTGGTGCGATCTGATGCACTCGTCTCAAAAAAGGCCCACACCAAAGAACTTTTGTGATAACGTGCAGAGGCAGCGCCCTGCACAGGCAGAGCTCTGCGGTGTGATTCAGTTGGTGTGCTGGACTCTAGCTGGCCTCCGGAGGGCATCCTGCCTCGTTGGACATGTGCCGCCGCCTCCTACTCCTCTCTCCCTTCAGGCACCCACGTGGAGTCAGTGACCTCATCATCCCCTCCCTCTTCACCACTGGAGCAAACCTGGCAGTAAGCTGCAGCTGGTGGAACATGACTGCCAGATTTCTGTCCTTGAGCATGCCCTCTCTGCGCGCACGCTACTGCCTTTCTCTAGCTGGGTATCATCATCCGAGCCTTCAAAACGTTGGGCATCCTCCTGGAGCATGTACCCAACACTGTGCTCAAACAGTTCAGGGGACTCCTCAGGAGGACATGGTGAGTTTAGGGAAGGGGTGCCTGATGATGCCATTGAGTACGCATTGGCAGCTGCTCTGCCAGTACCCTGAGCCTGGGTGAGAGAGGATGAGGAGGATGAGGAGGGCTTGGTCATCCATTCTACCAAGCCTTCGGCATGATGCGGCTCAACATGTCTAGCTGCCGAAAACGAGGACAAGTGTGTCCCATGGCCACGTGCTGATGACGATGCACGACCACGTTCACGACCAGCACTGTTGTCTCTAGAAACAGAGCCTGCTTGCCCTGTGTTCTTGCCTCGGGACTGTCTGCCTCTTCTTGGCGGTCTTCCAGGCATTGTAGTGGGTAGTGTATATTGTGCTGGAGTCACACAGCACACACACTAACTCCTGCAGATGGCTGCCTTAGATGACAGCAACAGGGCCTTACTGCAGATAGAGGCTACCTTCGATGACAACAACTGGGCCTTACGGCAGATAGAGACTGCCTTATATGACAACAACTGGGCCTTAGAGCAGATACAGAGGCTGAGGTGGTTTTATTTGTGATGTACTAACAGAGCACACACACACACACACACACACACACACAAGCTAGCTAGCTCCTGGAGATGCCTGGCTGCCTTCGATGACAACAACTGGGCCTTACGGCAGATAGAGACTGCCTTATATGACAACAACTGGGCCTTAGAGCAGATACAGAGGCTGAGGTGGTTTTATGTGTGATGTACTAACAGAGCACACATACACACAAGCTAGCTCCTGGAGATGCCTGGCTGCCTTCGATGACAACAACTGGGCCTTACGGCAGATAGAGACTGCCTTATATGACAACAACTGGGCCTTAGAGCAGATACAGAGGCTGAGGTGGTTTTATGTGTGATGTACTAACAGAGCACAATCACACAAGCTAGCTAGCTCCTGGAGATGCCTGTCTGCCTTATATGACAACAACTGGGCCTTAGAGCAGATACAGAGGCTGAGGTGGTTTTATGTGTGCTGACACACACACTAGCTCCTATAAATCCCTGCCTGCCTTAGATTACAATAGGACAGAAGGTTATACTGCAATGCTGTACTAACAGCATAGGACAGAGGGTGGTACTGCAATGCTGTACTAACAGCACGCACACACCAGACTAATCCCCAGAATCAAAGCAGTTAGACTCAGCAGCAGATAATGTCACCACTCAGCAGCAGTGCAATCAGCATAATGAATATATATTCTCTAATGATCAGTATTCACTTCAGTAGTAATGATAATGAATCAGCATCAGCATCAGCAGTCTGCCTATTCAGAATCAAAGCCGGAACACATGTGCCCTAGGCCGACGGCGCGGCGGCCTTTTATACAGTGGGGCATGTACTAAAGCCCCTGAGCTATAATTGGCTACAGGTGTCCTGCCTGTAGCCAATTATTGCTCTCCTTGCTGCCGGCGCTGTGATTGGCCAAGCATGCGGGGTCACAGTGCATGCTTGGCCAATCATCAGCCAGCAATGCACTGCACCTGGCTCAATGCATTGCAGGCCGCTCGCATCACACGAATGTGATGCTAACGGCCCAAATAGTTCTGGGCTCGCCAAGCGGGCGAACGCCCGGTGCTTGATTCGAACGTGGGTTCGAATCGAACACCGGGCCCATCCCTACCCAGAACACAGCAGGGACCAGTGAGGACACGCAGCGTGACTCGCACATGTGCAGTAGGGGACCTCCGCTTTAAGTAAGCAGGACTGACGAACAGGATATCATCAACAGGTGAGTCACTGTGGAGAGATAGGACAATGCAATTAACCGACATCTGAGCAGCCATCTCAGAGAAGGAAGGGCTGAGCCCAGCCCTGACAGTACCCCCTCCTCAGTGACCCCTCCCCCTCGCAGGACCACCAGCGTTGAGGGGAAAACATTTATCCATCTGAGGATGAGACCCAAGAGCTTTCCTCCGGACCGTGCCCTTTCTAATGCACCAGATTGTCAGGTAAGCACTTACCGAGGCTGAAATGCCGAGAGTGGTTCACCCTTGCGACTTGGTGCACTCTGCCCCCTGGAAGTGATACAGGGAATGGATGACACGAAGAGGCACAGGTCACCAGCAGATAGAATACATAGGGTCAAACACAGGAGACAGCAGACAAGTCCGGGTCACAGGCAAGAGGGTCAAACACTGGAGGTTAAGCAGAATCCGATAAACAATCCAAGGGTTGGGTTCAGGAGAAGAGCAGCGTAGTCAGGGACGATCCGGGTCAAATCAGTTGATCAAGGAATACAGGAACAAGAAGTAACTCCGACAGGAAGCTGAAGACAAACCAGCAACCTGTCTGATCTGAGTGTCTTTAAATAGGCCAGCCAAAGCGTCATGTTGGGCGTGCACTAATGCGAACGCGCACCTCGTTCCATCGGCCCGCGAATGCGCCGAAAGATCGTTCTGACGCGCATGCGCGCGTGCCGAAATTCTGTCCGGAAAATATTGCTGAATTGATTATGCCTCTGACACAGAAACTGTATGTGCCCACTGAACCTTTATACTCATAGTTTTCATCCTGTACAGGGTGAGGACGTGGCACCGAGGTGGTAAAGCGGTTGCAGACCAAAGGTTTTAATAAGGAGACATGGAATACATTTGAGATATGCATATTAGAAGGAAGGTCTAAAAGTATAAGCCACTGGGTTAATCCCGTGGAGAACACGGAAAGGCCCAATAAACCGAGGTGCCAACTTCAGAGAGAACAGAAAGTCGGAGGTTGCAAGATGACAGCCAGACCCTGTCCCCAACCTGGTAGGAAGGCACAGGCAGGCGCCTGCGGTCAGCATGGAGTCTGTACCTATCATTGGCATGTCGCAAAGCCTTCTGGACTTGTGCCCAAGTAGAACGAAGAGCACGGAGATGCTCCTCTAACACAGGAATGCTCTGCGGAACAAATAAGTCAACAACATGGAAGGTTAAAAACCATAGTTCGCCATAAACGGGACAATCAGGAAGCAGAATTCAAGGCACTATTGTGAGCAAACTTCGCCCAAGGTAAGAGGTCTGACCAGTTATGATGGTCAGAAATATAGCAATGTAGGAACTGCTCCAAGGACTAGGTGGCTCGTTCTGCGGCCCCATTAGACTGCGGGTGATACGCAGAGGAAAAAGCTGAATTCCAAACTGTGCACAAAAGGCTCACCATAACTGGGACACAAACTGACTACCCTTGTCCGAGACGATCACCTTGGGTAGAAGTGGGTGCAATAGGGGCACTAATTATATCTTAGTTAAATATATAATCATGCAAGTGTCAATCATGTGCATAAATTAAACAAATAATACAATATCTTTGGAATATATAGGAGCACTCTGTTTTTTTTTTTTTTTAATTCTTTATTTCAAGTTTTTTAAATAAAACATGCTTACACAATTATTCCATCAGCAACAAATGAAGGAGGCATTCGCCTCCCCTATCATACATATACTAAAGCATTTCACATTTTCTACCCTCCCCCCCTCTACCCTCCCTACCCCTGTCCCTGTCCTGCAGGCGCGCTTTCTGTGAGTGTGGCCCCTGCTGGGGGTAAATCAGCAATTTTTCCTCTCTACTTCATGAATTCTTCTGCGTATCTCCATGAGTCTTTAAAGAGTTCCCACCTTTCCCATTTACCTCTGCCCTCTTCTGCTCTATTTGCTTCTGGCATTTCTATTTTTTGCTGTTGGTTTACTCTATTTATCCATTCTGCTATACTCGGGCTCTCTAATTCCCGCCAGTGCCCTGCAATGAGATTTTTTGCTTCATTTAGGAGTGACGGAGTGACTGCGGACTTGTATTGTCTCGTGGGGGTAGCGGTCCCATGAAACAGCACCGTCCAAGGGTCCTGTGGTATGGTGTTCCCTGTTATTAATTTAATTAAATCCAAAATTTCCAACCAGTATTTTTTGATCTTGGGGCAGTCCCACCAAATGTGTGCCATCGTTCCCGCATGCCCGCAACCTCGCCAGCAGTCCGCCGTTTTCTCTTTTTGAAACTTACTAAGCTTCACGGGAGTTAGGTACCAATCTGAGATGCATTTGTAATTAACCTCCAGTGTTTTAGTGTTCCATCCAGAACGGTGCATTAAGTGATATATTTTTTTAATTCTATCTTTACTACAAGTGATTCCCACTTCCCCTTCCCATCTCTTGATGCCTGGAGGGACCCACTCCGTATCTTCGTTAATCAACACTTTATAGATATGTGTTATGTTATTTCTGGTTGAACTTCGCAAACAAATTTTCTCAAAGAGTGTATAATCCTCTCCGAATCGGATTGGTTGTGGAAGAGATTCCACAAAATGCTTAAGCTGTGCGTACCTCCAAGCATCAATCGTCATAAGATCTCTTTTATTTTTTAATTCGTGAAACGTGTCAATCTTTCCTAAATTAATAATATCTTGTAACTGTGTCTCCCCATTTTTTATCCAATTTCCCCATAATTTACTTCTACCTGGTGTAAAAAAAGTGTTATCTTTTAGATATATTAAAGGTGAATTATAAACCCATTTGTTTTTCCTGTGTACCCTATCCCATTCTCTTAATGTTACCCGCGTGATTTCATGTGCTCCTTCCCCTAGTTCTCTGTATTTTGGGGGATTCCAAATAGTGTGACCCAATTGCGTATTACTTAGTGCATTCTCAATGTTGACCCATCTCTTATTGCCTCCCCCTTTAAACCACTCCATTGCTCTTGAGATGACTATGGCGCTATAGTAATTCTCAAAGTTCGGACTTGCTAGTCCTCCCTGTTCTTTGGTTTTCGATAGTATGTTTCTTGATATGCGAGGTTTTTTATTAGACCAGATAAATTTTGAAATTATTTTGTTTAAAATTCTAAAGAAGGCTTGGGGGACTGAAAGTGGGAGCATTTGTATTTTGTAGTTTACTTTTGGCACTATAACCATTTTGACCGCATTTATTTTACCCATCCAAGACAGAGGGCAGGGTGACATCCTTCTAATTTCTGTTTTAACTTCGTCCAGCAGGGGAGGGAAGTTTAATTTATATATTTTCCTTAAAGAGGACGCTAGCCTAACTCCCAGATATTTAACTTCCGCCCTCCATGGGAAATGAAACTCTTGCGACAGGCGCACCGCTTCCACTTGCTTAATATTAATATTCAGTATTTCTGACTTCGAAAAATTAATTTTAAAATTGGAAAGGGAACCGTACAGTTTCAGTGTACTAAGAAGATTGGGGAGGGTGGTCCTAGGATGAGTGATGAAAAAAAGCACATCATCGGCGTAAGCCGCCATTTTGTGCTCCTCTCCCCCGACTCGTACTCCCCTTATGTCCTTGGTGTTCCTAATAGTAGCTAGTAGTGGTTCTAGGGATAGCACAAACAAGAGGGGTGAGAGCGGGCACCCCTGCCGTGTACCGTTTCTCATGACTAGTGGCAATGATAACGTTCCGTTAATCCTTACCCTCGCCTGGGGAAAATCATACAGGACCTTTATCCAGCCAATCATTTTCTTTCCCACTCCCATCGCCTCCAGTGTGTTAATCATGTGCCCCCAGTCGATCCTGTCGAAAGCCTTTTCGGCGTCCAGTGACAGGAACAGACTGGGGGCCACCTCCTGTCTGGCTGCTTGAACTAATAGGAGGGCCCTGATACCATTGTCTCTCCCCTCTCTTCCCGGAATAAACCCAGCCTGATCCGGGTGTACCAATTCTGTCATGTGGATCTTAAATCTGTTTGCCAAAACTTTGGCGAATAGTTTTGTATCGATATTGAGCAGGGCAATGGGTCGGTAGCTGGAGCACGTTGTCCTGTCTTTACCTTCTTTTAGGATCACTATAATAGACGCCATCAGCGCTTCAGTTTTCATCGCTCCCCCCGCTCCCAGCCCGTTCCAATATCGACACAATCGTGGGACCAGTGTCTCCTTAAAACGTTTATAATATGTTATAGTATACCCATCCGGTCCCGGGCTCTTGCCTGTTGGGGTGGAGTTAATAGCTTCCAAGATCTCCCCCTCAGATATTGGTCTATCCATATTCTCGCGGTCTACGTCGGATAAGGAGCTGAGGAGACTGTTTTTTAAAAAGTCCTGACTCTGGGCAGAAAGCCCCTCTTGGTTTTGTTCCTTTGGTTTGACGTTATAAAGAGTTTCATAGTATGTTCTGAACTCGTTAGCAATGTCCTTGGAAGAATGGAGCATTTGACCTGAACCATTTTTAATTTTCTCTATATAGTTAATTTCGCGTTTCTTTTTTAGTATCCTTGCCAGATGCTTCCCTGATTTGTTTCCCTGGTGGTGTCTTTCCTCTGCAATTTTATGGAACCATTTCCTTGTGTCTGCTTCGAAAATAGATTTAAGTTCCTCCCTTTTGTCTAACAGTCTGTGGAGTATATCCTGGCTTTGTACTCTTCCCTGCCTATGTTTTTGTTCCAATTCTTGGATCTCTTTCCTCAACCCCTCGCATCGTTCTTTTCTCTCTCGCTTTTTTGCAGCGCCGATCGAGATAAATATCCCCCGGATATAGGCTTTGTGGGCCTCCCATAGTGTACCCTCAGATGTTTCTCCGGTGTCGTTGGTCAAGAAGAAGGATTCAATCTCCCCTCTTATAGCTTCTTCTACTTCACGTTCTGAAATGAGACTGTCGTTCATTCGCCAAGTGAATGGGGGCCTCTGCACCCCTCGGAGCTTCATGACCATCGACACCGGCGCGTGATCCGACAGGGTCGTTATCTCGATCTGCGTTGTCTCCAGTCGTTCCAATATTTTGTGTTCTATCAAAAAGTAATCTAATCGTGTATGTGTACCATGGACGGGTGAAAAAAAGGTATAGTCTTTAATGCCAGGATGTTGTACTCTCCAGGCATCAATCAACTGGTGCTGAAAAATTTTTGATTTTATTTTTTTAAGCTTTACGTAGGTCGTTCTCGGAGTGCCTGAGGAACTATCTAATCTTGGGTCCAGAACAAAGTTCAGGTCCCCTGCCAGGATAATCTCTCCCTCACAAAATTTCCTCAGTCGACCCAGGGCCCTGTAGAGATACTCCGTTGGATTTTTATTAGGGGCGTAAAGGTTCGCTAAGGTCAACGTATGCTCCCCTATCTTGCAATTAAGAAACAAAAACCTCCCCTCCATATCCGTCAGTCTATTCAACAATTTAAATTTTAAATTTTTTGCAACCCCTATAGCCACCCCTTTCGCTCCTCTCGTTGGGGAATCACTGCAGTACCATGTTGGAAATTCAGGCGAGGAGATCCTTATGTTGTCTTTATGTTGGAAATGTGTTTCCTGTAAGAAAACAATATCTGCCTGATATTCGCTCATTTCTTTAAGAATTTTAAATTTTTTCTCTTGTACATTAATACCCCTGACATTGTACGTTACAATTTTCACTGTACCTTCACCCATAACTAAACCATACTCTTTTGAATTTCTTATTTAATTTGCGTATCTGCAGGACAGGGACTCGTTCCCCCCTCCCCCCCCTCCCCTCCCCCCGCGCCCCCCCTGACCCCCCCCCCCCCGCCCCCCCCTCCTCCCGGTCCTATTCCGACCCTATGTGTACCGCCGGGCATCCCTTTGGGTTCCCCCTTGTACACTGTCCTCTCTAGGGGTGGAGCTCCAATCCGGCTTGAGACCGGCTGCTCTCCGCCTCCCTCCCCCCGCCACTGAGGGAGGAGGGCGGAGACCGCCCAGGTCGCACCCGTCCTACCCCCGCTCCCCCCGCCGCCCCGCCCCCCCGCTTTCCCACTCTCCTTGAAAATTTAATTTCCTGCCCCCTAAATAGGGGAGAGGTCCAGCACCCCCTTCCGGGGGGAAAAAAAAAAAAAAAAAAAGAAAAAGAGAAGCAACCCCATCCTCCTCCTCCCATTCTCCCCCCCCCCCCCTTGTAAGATCTATTTCAGTTCGTTGTCATTAGTCCGGGGGACCTGATATGGTGGGTGGGATAATCTCTAATTCCTGGCAGAAGTTTGACATCTCATCCATGAATTTCATCCGATATGTTCGCCCTTCTCGAACTACAATCAGAGCTGCCGGAAAACCCCAACTGTATTTAATATTAGAGGCACGAAGTATTTCTAATAGGGGTCTCATCTGTCTTCTTCTTGCCAAAGTCCCGGGAGAGAGATCTGCGAAAATCTGGAGCTCATCTGTTTCATATTTCAAAGGGGGGCTACCCCGAAGTTTACTCCACACCTGGGCCTTCTCTTCGTATGAATGAAAGCGAACCAGCACATCTCTGGGGGCTTCTTCCCTTACTCCTGTAGGTTTTCTGACCCGGTGGACCCGGTCAAATTTCAAATCTGGGGCTTCCGGTTGTCTTAGTAATGGTTTGAGAATGCTGTTGATTTTTTTCCCCAGATCTTCTCCCCTTTGTTCAGGGAGAGACCTGATCCTCAGGTTTTGGCGTCTGTTCTGGTCCTCCAGGCTCTCCATCTTGTAAGACATATCTCTTTGCTTTATGTGCATTGATTCCATTTGTTTTTTGAGTTGCAGGAGATCTTTCGTTTGTTCAGAGGAGACGGTTTCAATCGTCTCCACCCTTTTTAATAGTTGACCCATGTCCAGCCGTACATTCTCAATTTCCGATTTGATTGAGTTTTCTAGACGGGCGAACATCTCTGCCATATCCATTTTGTTTGGTATTTGTGTGTAGTCCCTATTTGCCATTTGTGCCCCAGTGTCCTCAGGCCTATCTTGTTCGATCTGAGTTCTGATTGCTTCGGCCTGCTCTTGTCTCTGTCTCTCTATCTCTTTTTTCTTCTCCTTTGTCCCCTGTTGTTTCTTTTCCAATTCTGGGCTTTTTATACTTATATCTTTCAAGTACCTCTGAATAGTACTATTATTAAGACTTTCTTTAGGGGTTTTTGGTTCTGTAGCTCTCTGTGACCTCCCCTTCATTTTCTCTGGGCCTCTCGGTATTTAACTTATTCCTCCTCCCGGCAGTATGGAGATAATCCCCCCAGCCCTCCGCCCACCGTTATTATTTCAATAGGGGGGGGTGTATGCTCCCCCAATCAGTCTCCGGGGGATAATTTTGTTGGTTTTAAGTGGTTGTAGCTTTATTTTCAGGAGCGGTATGGGCGAGAGAGGAGGAAGCAGACCGCTTTGAGCTGTAATGTCTTTTTCTTTTCTATGTCTTCCTATTACAATGATTGCAGGGGTCTGGGGCAGGACTCTCCAGTTTGCCTATATCCCCTTCAGGTCCTCTATATGGGGCCGCTTATATTGTTCTCCTCAAGCGAGTATGGAGGCCGGGGGGGGGGGGGGGGGGGGGAGGGGGGATACCCACTCCGATACGTATTCTTGATCGTTCCTGGGTATTTGTGTATTTAAGGACCCATTTACCGCCTCTTTCCAGACTACCAGATTTTAAGCAAATGCTATAAAGATGGCCAAAGGTTACCGTCCCACCTCAGTCTGGTATCATATATTTTAGTGTCCCTGGCGCAGCCGTATATCACTCCCCCTGTACAATAAGGCCCCCCTAAATATCCTGTAGTACAATGCAATTTATTTGTGCGTTTATTTTCCACTAAGTGTACTTCTTACATTAGGGCTGTAAGGGTGAGCTCTTCTTGACAACCTGGGTTCTGTAGTCTCTCGGGGCTTTATGTTGGCAGGCCTGTTACCTTGTTTCCCCTATAAGCATAAACTTGGGCAGGATATGTTCCAACGTGACCATGAAACTGAACAGTCCAGCAGAAACACCCGCTACACTGAGATTTTACTCCCGAAGTGATCCACAAAAGTTCTAAATCTGGTTGATGAGGAGTACTTGTAATTCAAGACTGGGATGAGAGAACAGTCTCCCAATTCCTTTGAATCAGGCCACAGTCCACACCTCCCCAGTTTCTTGCTGAACTATCTCCATTGACAACCTTTGCTTTTCAATCTTTTCCGTAATCTTCACGCCTCCACTACAGAACCCCTCATATTGTGCTTGTTTAACCAGCCCACTAGTGAAAGTAATACATCTGTAAACACTCAGTGTCCTTTGCAATTAAAGTCTTTCAGGGCTCTAGTGTTATCTTCAAGCCTTTGTTCCGTTACTTGCTATATTGTAAAAGTGAAAGTTCATACCTGGACGGAGGGTGCCCGCCGCGGGTCACCCCCTCGTCAGCTGTCTTTATCGCCGTCCCGCGGCTCCAGCGGCTCTGCCGTGTGTGATAGAAGGGGTCCTGTGGTGGAAGCTCCGAGGTCACAGGTTGCAGTGGGTGTAGTACGGTGCGCGGGCCTGTTGTTTATGGCATTTAGGGCGTCGTACGCCGGGTCTCTTCCTTGCTGTCGGAGCGTGTCACCTTCTGCCTGCTTCCCTCTCCCTCTCAGAGAAGTGCTGGCTCGTACATCTCATCCCCCTCCCGCAGAGGGATGTAGCTTTTCTGAGTGTGGCGGGCGGGCGGGCGGGCGGGCGGTTAAACGGAGCTCGGGGATAGCTCAGAGGGCGAACCAGCTGGTTTTGGCTGGGGCTAGGCGGGCTCTCACCACCGCTTCACTCCCTGGGTCTTCGGCCTCACATGACCCAGCGCCTCTCCGCGCGGCTTGTGTCTCCGCCATCACTGGGCGCCTCCCCCTACGTCAGCGTCTGTCTCACGTCCGCATGACCAGGCAAGGTGGGGAGCACTCTGTTTGACGCCAGGGTACTTGGTAATGATTTCCGTGTGTCAATATCTCATATGACCCGTGGCACTCTAATATAGTGAAAATCAGAATTGCACTGCAGTGCGACTTTAAATAATCGCTCAATATGTTTAAATATGTGAACACACAGATTACTCAATAGTGACACATCTAATAAAACAAATTAGTAACAAGTCCATTGGGGTAAGTGAACCCCTCCAAATAAGAAATTGTGACAAAAATCTTCTGGTGACAAGTAGTATTCACTTTTTCCAAATGACCTCTTGTTAGTGGCATAAGACCCTTCACCATATGAAATCCTCTGTCACCCAATAGTGAGTAATAAGCTGGCTGCTTACCAGATTGAGTTGATTACTTTAGCTAAAAAGTAATCAATTGCGCTTGTACAGGTAGTGCCTGTTCACATAGGTATACCAGGAGATGATACCAGGTGCTCTTCCTCCCAAGTAGGCTCAGGCCAGATACATAAATAGGAGCAAAAAAAACAGCTACATAGCGTAATATTGCTTTTTATTTATAAAAGATTGTTAAAAAACATAGCCAATTGGCTACTTACATTTCTCAGTGCCCAACCCGGCACTGGGGCTGCTCGCTTTAGAATATATAAAGGATGGAGATTGCTTCAGACCGTCCCTGTGCCTCCAGCGTGTGCTCCAGCTAACGCCGCCGACAACCAGACAAACAGGAAACTGAGGATGATCGAATTACAGATCGTGACCAGGTACCGCCTCCTCTTTCGATATGCTTTGTGCTGAGGTTCTCTCCTGGTCACCACAATGCTGTGAGAGGTCCTGTGCATCTCTTTACTTCTCCCTGCCGGAGGAGTACCGGAATTTTAGCAATGTCTTTGACAAAGGTCAAGCCGGTAGATTGCCTCCACACCGGCCGTATGATTAAGCAATTGACCCTCAACCTGGTGCCATACCCCCTCGTGGCAGGGTTTACCCTTTGTCGGTCTTGGAGGATAAGGCCATGGAGGAGTATGTTGCAGACGCACTTTCTCAAGGTTTCATTCGCAAATCCTCATCTCCTACTGGTGCTGGTTTCTTCTTTGTGAAGAGGTAGAGTGGTGAACTGAGACCTTGTATTGATTATAGGGGGTCTCAATCATTTTGCGATTAAGAATTCCTATCCGATTCCGTTGATTACAGAATTATTTGACCGCCGCAGGTCAGCAACGGTTTTCACGGAGCTTGATTTGAGAGGGGCATACAATCTAGGATTAAGCAGGGCGACGAGTGGAAAACTGCCTTTAATACCAGAACGGGCCAATATGAGTACCTCATAATGCCTTTTGGCCTTTGTAACTCCCCGGCAGTTTTCCAGGAATTTATTAATGATGTCTTCCGAGATTTGTTGCAGTTATGTGTGGTGGTTTATCTCAATGATAAACTCATATTTTCCAAGTCCCTGGAGAGCCACCACATAGATGTCTGTCATGTGCTTCAGAATCTAAGAGAGAACAATCTCTATTGTAAACTGGAGAAGTGTGAGTTCCATCGTGAACTGGTTAAATTCCTGGGCTAAGTCATTTCCACTGCTGTTTTTTCGATGGACCCAGAGAAACTTTCGGCAGTTCTACAGTGGCCCCAACCCGTGGGTTTACATCCTCTGCAGCATTTCCTGGGCTTTGCCAACTATTATCGTAAGTTTATTCGTAACTTCTCATCTCTGGTCAAGTCCCTGACTGATATGACCAGAAAGGATGGTAACCCACAGAGTTGGTCTCCATTAAGGCCTTTGAGAGTCTCAAGGCTGCCTTTGTTTCTGGTCCTGTGTTGGCACATCCTGATCCTACGTTACCTTTTATTCTTGAGCTTGATGCTTCTGAGACTGGTGTTGGTGCCCTTCTGTCTCAATGTCTTACCTCTGAGAGTGCTATGCATCCTTGTGGCTACTTTTCCAAGAAATTGTCACCTGTGGAGTGCAATTATGAGATTGGTGACAGAGAGCTGTTGGCGATCATTTTAACCCTGAAAGAATGGAGACATCTCCTTGAAGGTACCACTGTGCCGCTTCTCATTCTTACTGACCATAAGAATCTCAAATTCTTGTCTGAGGCTAAACGCCACTCACCCAGAAGGGTGCGATGGGCTCTTTTCTTGTCAAGTTTCAATTAAATTGTCTCATTCTTACCCGATACTAAGAGTATGTAAGGGCTGATACCTTGTCACAACAATTTTCCTCCACTTGCAAGTTGGAGTCGGTTCCGGATCCTTTGATTCCTCCTGATTGTATTTGTATTCTCACTTCACCTTTGAGGGAAAGAATTTTTGCTGCTCAGGTCCATGTTTCTCCTGAGAAACCTTGTGACTGCTGCTTTGTCCCAGAGAGTCTCCGTACTGCCGTGCTCCAGACTTACCATTCTCCCAAGGCTGCTGGCCATCCTGGGAAGAATCAACTCCTTTGGGCCATTTCCCAACAATTCTGGTGGCCAATTCTACGTGCTGATGTAATGGCCTTCGTAGCTGCCTGTTTCGTGTGTGCTCAGAGTAAGACTCAACAACACCTTCCAGTGGGCCTCCTTCAACCCATACCCAATGCCCTGGACCCGCCTGTCTATGGATTTCATTGTGAAATTACCCAACTCCCAGGGCAACACAGTTATCCTTATGGTGGTTGACCGGTTCTCAAAAAAGTGTCATTTTATTCCACTTAAGAAGTTGCCCACGTCTAAGGAACTGGCTTTCATTTTTGCTTGGGAGATCTTTTGCTTACATGGGCTTCCCAGGGTGAGTGTCTCGGACAGGGGTAGTCAGTTTGTGTCCAGGTTCTGGTGAGCCTTTTGTGCACAGTTGGGAATTCCACTTGCTTTTTCCTCTGTGTATCACCTGCAGTCTAATCGGGCTGCAGAACGAGCCAAACAGTCCTTAGAGCAATTCCTACATTGCTATATTTCTGACCATCAAAACAACTGGTCAGACCTATTACCATGGGCAGAGTTTGCTCACAACAGTGCCTCAAATTCTGCTTCCCGATTGTCCCAGTTTATGGCAAATTATGGTTTCCAACCTTCCATGTTGCCTGACTCGTTTGTTCCGCAGAGTATTCTTGCATTAGAGGAGCATCTCCGTGGTCTTTGTTCCACTTGGGCACAAGTCCAGGAGGCTTTGTAACATGCTATTGATAGGTGCAGACTCCATGCTGACCGCAGACGCCTGCCTGTGCCTTCCTACCAGGTTGGGGACAGGGTCTGGCTGTCATCTCGCAATCTCCGACTTTGTGTTCCCTCACTGAAGTTTGCACCTCTGTTTATTGGACCTTTCTGTATTCTTTGCAGGATTAACACAGTATTAGACCTTCCTTTTAATATGCGTATTTCAAATGTATTTCATGTCTCCTTATTAAAACCTTTGGATTTTGGACCTTTTGCAACTGCTTTACCACCTCTGTACCACGTCCTCACCCTGTACAGGGTGAGGAGTATGAAGTACAGTCCCTTTGGATTTTGGACATTTTGCAACTGCTTTACCACCTCGGTGCCATGTCCTCACCCTGTACAGGTTGAGAACCTTGAGGAAGTACAGTCCATTGTTGACTCCCGTAGGTTCCGTGGGTGTATACAGTACCTGGTTCCTTGGAAAGGGTACAGTCCGGAGGAACACACTTGGGTCTCATCCTCAGATGTACATGCCCTTGTCCTCCTCCATGATTTCCATAGATGTTTTCCCCTCAAGCCTGGTGCTCCTCTGAGGGGAAGGGTTCATTGAGGAGGGAGTACTGTCAGGGCTGGACTCAGCCCTTCCTTCTCTGAGCTGGCTGCTCAGCTGTCAGCTAATTGCCAGCTCCTATCTCTCCACAGTTATTCAGCTGTTGATGATATCCTGCTCATTAGCCCTGCCTACTTAAACCGTTCAGTCCAGAGGATCTCTGCCTTCGCCAACATCACAGAAACTATCTCCTGTGATCCTGTTCAAGACTTGCTTTCCTGACATCCCTTCTGGCTCCATTTCCTGCTTGCTGTTCCACTACATTGATCCCTGACTTCTGGCTTGGTTGACTATCCATTCCTGTTACTGAACTTTGGCTATGTTTTTTCTTTTTTCTTTTATTATTAAACAAGTGTGATTTAACTGTACTCGGCCTGATTTCATGGTTTGACAAAGGGGCGTCAGCCAAGCAAATCTTTAACAGACACGAAGGAGAGAGTCTCTGTGATGTTGACCAGGCAAAGGCAGAGAAGCTCTGGGCTGGATGGCTTAAGTATGCAGGACTGACAAGCAGGATATCATCAACAGGTGAGTCCCTGTGGAGAGAGAGGAACTGGCAATTAACTGACAGCTGAGCGGCCAGCTTTAGAGAAAGAAGGGCTGAGCCCAGCCCTGATACAAAGGAACCCTGCAGTTCCTCTAAAAGGCCACTAGAGTCCACCACCAGCCACATTAAAAGATGCAGCAGAGCTTATCAAGCTGCAATCATAGGATTTGATTGTAGTGAGGATTCCCCATCACTTGTTCCATTGTAAAAAGATATAGCACAACATTTTCCCATGTAGGAGGTTGCCAATGTTAACAGGGGGCAACACATCATATGGAACACAGCATTACCTCCCACAGTTCTGGGATAGATAAAACGTTAGCTAGAAAAACACCTGGGTTTACCAGGGGCACAGTTCTCCAGTGTGTTACACAAGAAAAAAATTGTAGGCACAACAGGTGCAACATAACAACTGGGACAGATGGGAGTCAGCAGGCCAGGGCCATCAGCCAACCAAAAGGGGACTCAAAGCCTGCAGACACCAGTAGGTCTTTGGGTAAAAAGGGAAGAAAAGCTCACTTCTCAGCGGTGGTAGCAAATCCAGCCAGGAGGATGCATCTCTGGGTGATGTAAAGAATTTGGTAGTTTTGCCATCTTGGACCCGCAGCCAGTCCGGAAAGAGGACACTGTAGCGAATTCCCTGAGTATGCATGGCAGCTTTAACCTGGTCAAAGGATTGTCTCAGCTTCTGAGTCTCCACCGAATAATCCAGGAAAATTAGAAGTTTAGTGTTCTGGTAATTGAGGTCCTTCTGTACCCTGGCAGCTCTGAGCACCTCATCTCTGTCCCTAAAATTGAGAAATTTCAGGATCAGGGTGCAGGGTGGTGCCCCCAGGGGCCCAGGTTTGGGTAGGATGCAGTGGGCTCTCTCCACAGCATAGAAGGGTGAGAACTGGGCTGCAGGTAGGAGGGTACGTAGCAGCTTCTCCACAAACTCTGTCAGGTGAAGACCCTTCACCGACTCTGCAAGGCCCACGATGTGGTGGTTGTTCCTCCGGTTGTGATTTTCTGCATCCTCAGCCTTGTAGTCCAGTGCACAGATCTTAGTTTGCAGGGTACAGAGATCGGTGGAATGGTCTGCAACAGTGTCCTCCACATGCCCCAGCCGTTGCTCTGCAGAGGACAGCCGGGATCTCAATTGTCCATGTCCTGTCTGAACAATCCCACATCCAGCTGCACTGCATCTACCTTGGAGGTTAGAGTAGTAATAGAAAAATACAAAAAAAGTGCAGAGCAAATGGATAGATTTGAGCTGGCTGCTCACCCCGTATATGATTATAGAAAAAAGGAAGAAAATTCCCCATGGGGTTTTTAGGCAGCAGAAAACACACTTAGTTGGTGAAAAACCAAATAGTTTTTTTTTTTTTTATCAAAAAAGAGGTAATGAGTACAAATAGTTATTTAAAATTCGAGCTCTGGTTTACAAATTATGAACAATTTTCAAAATCGGAGTACATACAATATTCACCTAAAATTGATTTGGAAGGAAATTATTTCAAAACAGTAATACAGTAAGTTTACAACAATTATTTATTCATAAGAAACACCCCACTACCCCAATGCATTTCGACCATTATGAGCGTAGAGGTCTTCTTCAGGGGGTGGAGAAAAAGAGGGGGTGACTTTTTAAATTTCTGCAAAAGGTAAAAAACATTTTTTAGAGACATTCAATGCTTTTAATTATTTATATTATATTATTTGTTTGTTTCCATGTTATATTTACCCTTCCTCCAAAGTAATGTTCATAACCAGAGATTTTTTTGCGCTAAAATCCACAAAATCATTCATCGAGAATGTTCACGAGCCCCTGCTGCTGTGGTATTACTCCCCAATCTCCCCACACTGTTGGAAGGGAAAAGGTCCCCCTAAGAGTCAAGATCACGGGCTCAAACAATTATAATAAATAACAATAAATGTAACAATAAACTGTGTAAATAGTAACCAGAACTGTAGTGGTGATAACTGTTTTCGTATTTGAGACATGTTTATAAACATCGCTTTCTCTCCCTTGGATCTCCATGGGTCCCGCTGTATACTCCCTTTGAGGTAAAACGTCAGACAAGTAAACACGAGCTTCCTGGCAAGGGGAGAGGGGGAGAACACAGCTCTGTGTCTCCCTCAGTCATGCCCGCACAAGTCAGCTGTTGCTGACAGTACGGGATAATCCTCTTGCCGGCGGCGTTCCGTGATCGCAGCCGGACGTCACACTTGAAGCAGTGCGCAGGCGCGGACCTCTTCCTCACGTCACGTCGGGGGGGGGGCGGATACCGTGCATGCGCACGCACGCTGACAGAGTGATGTCAGCATCTTGCACAGAGACGACGGCAGTTCCGGGGCATTGTTTGCCTTCCGGAATGCCAAGTCAGTGAAGGACTAGCCGTCCATGTCGGCTTTTTTTTTTTTGAAAAATCTTTTTATTGAATTTTAGAAGACAGTACAATACATATATACATACAGACAGACAAAAAAACAGTACAGTTCAAACTGTAAACTATAGACTACCAATACGGGCAACCTACCACTATAACCAGTGGACAATGAACTAACGTAGTTCACGATACCCCCCACCCCCCCTACTCTCCCCCGCCTTGCATGCAACTCAGTAATTTAGAGTGTACCATATAACAGTGCAATAAGTCAGCATAAGCCCACCATGTCAACCCTATTTGGTGTATGGAATGCCTTCCGTTAAACCTTCAGGGGCAGATAGCAGTACCTACTATAGGTTAAATACTACCATGTCAAATAATTCACATACATCAGCGTCTTACAGTTGTTCTTATTAACCCACTGTGTCCGAGAAGTCTAACCAGGGCTGCCAGACTTTGTAAAATTTCTTCTCACAGCCTCTGGATCTATATGTCGCCTTGTACAGGGGAAGAACTTTGTTTATTAAACCCTTCCAGAATGACAGAGTAGGAGCCTCCGTCTTTTTCCATTTCAATAGTATGCCCTTCCTACCGTAGAAGAGGCCAATGTTCAGAAATGTACGGTGAGCCCTCAAAGGAACTACTTCCTCCACTAGGCCAATCATACATACTCTAGGTGATTTGGGTATGGGTATACGAAGTACCTCCGTCAAACATTCGGTAATACCTGACCAAAATGTTTGTATCTGTGAGCAGCTCCAAAAAATATGTTCAGCATCCACAGGGGTGTAATCACAGCGCCAGCAGCTACTACTGGCTGAGGAGTAAATTCAAGCCAACCTAGCAGGGGTGAAATAAACACAATGCAAAAATGTAAAGTGCATTAGTCTGTCCCTTGCCGAGACCAGGTGCTTAAAAGGATGGCCCCACATGTCATCCCAGTCTTCACCTTGTATATCTGTAATCTCACTCTCCCACTTCCTTCTACATTTAACTAAACCAAACCAGGGGGGGTCTTTTTGAAAAGAGATTTGTAGACCGTCGAAAGAGGTTTGGCCAAGTCCTCCGAAGTCAGCAGGGACTCCAGGTCAGATGGCAAAAACTCAATACGCAGGCCTGAGAACTGAGCTTGAAAAGCCATGTCAGCTTTTAGTGATTCCCCCGGGGAAAGAGGTGGGAACCTGGGGGGGAGGAAACACACACACCAGCAATGAGGTAAGGCTAATTAGCCCACTACAAATTACAACATCCTAGCCAGGGATCATTCAGTCGACCCCTGGCATGCAGTATGAACACAACACTGACTGAACAGGTAAGGATGGGCTCACCATCAGAAACGTGGACATTTTTTCTGAATATTGAGCTTCCCTCATTTATAAACTCTATTATTCGATTGCAGTTCTTTTCCCCTGATTGCCACCGTTTTGGTTATCACTTGTGGATAATGCAATTAGTCTAAATCAGCAACTCAGCTTTACAAGGTAAATAATGAATACGGTCCCTTTTACACAATTTAAATATCACATATTTTGCATCACCATGCACATTTTTCACACCTTGCAATTTTACTTTTCCTTTTCCTTTTTTTTTTTTTTTTTTTTACTTCATTTCACCTTTTTTTTTTTTTTTTTCTCACATTTGAGATCTCATTCCACACACTCACCATCTCTCCCAATTCACGCATTCAGCCCACATTAATTTCAGCATATGTCACAACCTTCACCTTTTCCTCCACATTCCCAATAGTCCATATTTTCACTTCATGGCAATTTTTACCCCAATAACACCCCATTAGTATTACAATTTCCTTAGTCATTAACAACATATTACCAAATATTACATCAAATAATAACTGCTTGATAATAAGGATAAAATATTTCAATTTAATTATATTAAAAAATTGCATATCAAGATTAATATATTCTCTATAAAGTTAATCTTTTAAATATTATTTATAAATTTAGATTAAATTAAACCAAAACATGAAATTAATCCAGATACTAAACTCGTTGCTTTTAGGTGTGACCACCAACACATTAACACCATCCACCCCACGGGGGAACACTAATCTGTCTCTCATTGCCTGCAAGCCCGTGATCTTGAGCCCTAGGGGGACCTTTTCCCTTCCCACAGTGTGGGGAGATTGGGGAGTAATACCACAGCACCAGGGGCTCGTGAACATTCTCGGTGAATGATTTTGTGGATTTTAGCGCAAAAAAAATCTCTGGTTATGAACATTACTTCGGAGGAAGGCTAAATATAACATGGAAACAAACAAATAATATAATATAAATAATTAAAAGCATTGAATGTCTCTAAAAAAAGTTTTTTTACCTTTTGCAGAAATTTTTAAAGTCATCCCCTCTTTTTCTCCACCCCCTGAAGAAGACCTCTACGCTCATAATGGTCGAAATGCATTGGGGTAGTGGGGTGTTTCTTATGAATAAATAATTGTTGTAAACTTACTGTATTACTGTTTTGAAATAATTTCCTTCCAAATCAATTTTAGGTGAATACTGTATGTACTCCGATTTTGAAAGTTGTTCACAATTTGTAAACCAGAGCTTGAATTTTAAAAAACTATTTGTACTCATTACCTCTTTTTTGATAAAAAATAAAAACTATTTGTTTTTTCACCAACTAAGTGTGTTTTCTGCTGCCTAAAAACTCCATGGGGAATTTTCTTCCTTTTTTTCTATAAAGAGTAGTAATAGAAGAGTAGTAATAGAAGTCAAAATTTTGTTCCATGAACAGATTTGGGACTTTTAGGGCGCAATGATACAAAAATATTAAATATGAAAAATAGTTTATTGAAAATCACAACATAACTTAATATAACTTAATATTGCATTTTTGACATCATATGATGTCAAAAATGCAATATTAAGTTATGTTGTGATTTTCAATAAACTATTTTTCATATTTAATATTTTTGTATCATTGCGCCCTAAAAGTCCCAAATCTGTTCATGGAACAAAATTTTGACTTTACTTAAGGGATGAGGCGCTATACTTTAGCTTTCAGCAACTCAGCTCATCTTCTTTAAGTAGTAATAGAAGCCTGATAGGTGGCTATAGCCACCAGGACCTCAGCCAGGCCCAGCTGGATGGGAGAGGATTCCCCCCTGCTCGGTCTGGGATGCCATGTTGGCAGATGAACCTGCACGTGTCCCCACGCGGTCCCCGCAGACCCGGAGCAATTTCTCCAGAATAGGGGGGAAATGGAGCCTCTTACCCCATCCTTTGGTTGCCCCAGAGGATCGGAATTGCATGGGGGTGGAAGCAATTGTTCAGCAGGCTAAAGTGGGGCCGGATGGCAGGAGATTAGCCCTGTTCAGCAGCAGAGCTCTAGCACAGATGTCCTCACAGTGCGCTATCTTGGCCACACCCCCTGGAGATATTTTACCTACAGGTAAGCCTTATTATGGCTGGATCAGCTCTTAAATACCATGGAGCCTGAGCAGCAGGAGAGTTGGGTGGAATATTGGAGTGCTGTGGCTACTGTCATGAGACCTGGGAGGGGACCCCAGGTCTGAGGCTCTGCCTACTGATTGGAGCTGAGGAAAGTAAGGAGAAGAAGCCTAAGATAGGGATCTCCATTACCTTTGGGTCTTGTGCAGAAGACATCTGGGCCGGCATGGGAGGATCTGGACAGCAGGAGGCCTGGACAGAAGTCTTGCCCAGTGCAGCAGGAACCAAGGGACAGTGTCAGTACCTCAGCACACCCAGGGACATACAAGGGCAAAGACAGCCAGACGTAGCATGCTTTCACAGGGCCAAATTTGAGCTAAATCTAATCCCTTGGCCTGGGGCATTCTTCAGAGCAGCCAGGTGAGCTGGTAGTCAGAGAAACCAGGTGGGCTGGGAGTATCTGCAAGTGTCAGACCTGTGTGAGGTTCAACTGAAGAAACACAATACTCCTGCATACAGTTTTGGAACTTTGTGCTATTTCACTAAAGGGGACTGAGAGCTCCTGGTTCATAAAGAGTTTTGCCACTGATCCATAGAGATTGTGATTATACCTGAGGAAGTACAGTCCAGGATCTTTATTTTTGTGTACATAGAGAAGGAAGTTTGTCCTAATCTGTTGTTCTACACATTAAGTTGGACATCCCATAATTCCAATATCCTATTTACATTGTTTCCCCCAAGTAAAACAAAAAAACAAGTCCACGGACTGATTTCTTGTGTCTGGATGTAAATTGGAAGAGCTTGTAGTCTGGCTGTGCATGAATAGGGGGACTCAAGATCCAGTGGGGGTAGCACTACATTATTAATCATAAACATTTGATATACACCAATCAGCCATAACTTTATGACAACTGTGACAGGAGTTACATTGGGCGGGGGGCTTACTTTAGAGAGGTCAGGAAACTCCTGGTTCAGCTGCACAGGCCCCTCTTAGGTATAGGTCACCCTGTGTCTATTAGAGGGTGACCAAGCAAATGATGGACAACTACTTGATGGACACTGAGAATGTGGTTTTAATTACTTCAAATGGGACAGTCATATTTGTAAACAATATCCCTTAAGAAATATATAAAGCAGTGGTGGTGCGTCCATAAAAGGGCACAGGAGCGCCACCCCCTCTCTCCTGTCACCTGTCTCTCACCATAGATAGATTCATGCATTGCATGAATCTATCTATGGTCGCCGCTGTTGCCCCCTATTCAGGTGTCCAGCCCCTGAATAGGGGCACCTGAATAACAGTGGCATTTTTTGGAAGCACCTGATTAGAGCCGTGGGCTCTAATAGGCGTCCTGATTAGAGCCGTAGGCTCTAATAGGCTTCCAAAATGGTAAACAGCGGGCGCAATGCTGTGTGTTCACTGTTTACTTAGTGTTGTGTTAGGAACACTGACCCACCTCTCAGTCGGGTCTGGTTACCTGTCACCTGATTGGCTGAAACAACAGGCGCTGTGATTGGACGCCTGCTAGAGAGGACCGGAGACATCGAGGGATGTGGAGGACGCCACCGTGACCCGCTGCGAGACAGGTAAGTCCCGTCTCCCAGGCGATGCACACTGGCAGCATTTGATGGGGCACAGTAGCGGCAAAAGATGGGCACACTGACAGTAATTGATGGGCATACTGGCAGCAATTGATGGGCACAATAGCAGCAATTTATGGGCACACTGGCAGCAAATTGATGGTCTGATTAATAACAACATTGTCTGGGTGGGCATTGAGTCGCTTAGGCTGGTTTAACTGACTAGTTAATTAGCTCATCGTGTTAATTATGTTTCTTGGCTACAGTTTGTGATGTTTGGGTAATATGATCAGGAGGGCATGTCCTCCTGTAGGGTATAAAGTATGTGTCTGAGTTTCAATAAACAGTCTTTCCTTTGGGAGTTTACATCAACACCTTGTCTGTGTACAATGATTGGGGTAACAGGGCTGGTATTAGCTCTCCCTTTGCTCGGAACAGTTTGGAGGGCAGGAAGCGTTGGTTGGTGAAAGGAAGCACCTAAGTGGGGTGCTCAAGTGGTTCCATCACAACAACCCACCTAATATTGAGTAGATTTTGCCACCAAAACTGCCATGACCCATTGAGGCATGGACTCCACTAGACCTCTGAATGCATGCTGTGGTATCTGGCAACAAGCCATTGGTAGAAGGTCCTTTAACTCCTGTAGGTTGTGAGGTGGGGCCTCCATTGATTGGACTTCTTTTTCCAGTACATCCCACAGATGCTCAATTGGATTGAAATCTGGAGAATTTGGAAGCCAAGTCAACACCTAAAACTTGCTGTGTTCCTCAAACCCTTCTTGAACCATTTTTGCAGTGTGGCAGGGTGCATTATCCTGCTGAAGAAGGCTATTGCCATCAGGGAATACCGTCTCTATGAAAGGTGTACTTGATCACTAGGGACAGTCCCGATGTTTGAGTCAAATATAAGTTTGACTCGAACATCGGGTGTTCATTTGTTCACAAACGAACATTATTTATGGGGCGTTCATGGCAACTTTGACCACAGCGGATCGCCCCATAATGCACTGCGAGATCGCAGTGCATTGACAGATGCTGATTCTGCATCTGACCTGCATGCTTTGGCAAATCATAGCGCAATTTGCTGTGAGAGCCATGATTGTTTAAAGGCAGGGTGCCTTTGGCCAATCATGGCTCAGGGGGCTTAGTCCACGTCCCACACTATATAAGACTGTGTATAGTGTTATGAATGAAGAGAAATTAGGCAGGCTAGTTAGTGGCGTGAAGGCAGTTCAGTATATATATATATTACACATACATATATACACACACATACATATACACACATACAGTGTAGCCTAGCATATATATATATATATATATACACACACACACACACTGTGGCACGGTGATTAACCACTTTAATACCAGGCACTTAGACACCTTCCTGCCCAGACCAATTTTCAGCTTTCAGCGCTGTTGCAATTTGAATGACAATTGCGCGGTCATGCTAGACTGTACCCAAACTAATTTTTTATCATTTTGTTCCCACAAATAGAGCTTTCTTTTGGTGGTATTTGATCACCTCTGTAATTTTTAGCAAAACAAAAAAAAAATAAAAAATTTTTTTTTGAAAAAAAACAAAGTTTTTCTTTGTTTCTGTTAACTTTTTTGTAATTAAGTATGTTTTTGTCTTTAATGACGGGCACCGATATGGCTGCGCCGATATGGCTGCACTGACAGGCACTGATAAGGCAGCACTGATGGGCACCGATGAGGTGGCACTGATGTGCAGCACTGATGGGCACTCATAGGTGGCACTGATGGGTACTTATGGGTGGCACTGATGGGTGGGCACTGCTGGACACTGATGGGTGGCATTGCTGGGCATCACTGATTTTCACATTTTCAGGACACTGATTGGCACAGATTGGGCATTTATTTGCACATGTGGATGGCCATGGGGTACATACCTGGCCATCAACATGTTTCCCCCTTTCCTCATAGTCCAGGCGGCTTCTCTGGTGGTCTAGTGCGGGCATCCGAGGGGGGGCTGCACTGATAAACAATCAGCACAGACCCACCCTGTCAGGAGAGCCGCCAATCGGCTCTCCACTACTTGCGTTTATCAGACACGAGTGAGGTAAAGCCGATCAATGGCTTTTCCTGTTTATATCGTGATCAGCCGTGATTGGACACGGCTGATCACTTGGTAAAGAGCCCCTGCCGGAGGCTCTTTACCAAGATCGGTGGAGCGGTGTGTCAGACTGACACACCACTCCACCAATCGCCTCATGGGTGTGCAGCGGCTGTTATACTGAAGGACGTCATATGACGCACAGTCAGGATAACTGAACCACTTCCCAGACGTCAATCTGCTATTGACCGGGGGGGAAAAGGTTAACGATGGACCTGTTATTTTAACTTCTATAGTCCGGAAGATACTGGAGAGTTTAATAAAAGACCACATAGATGAGTTCTTGCTGGAACAAAATATGTTAAGCAACTGACAGCATGGATTCATGAAAGACAGAATTTGTCAAACAAATCCGATTTCCTTTTATGAAGAGGTAAGTAAAACCTTGGACAGAGGGGTCGCGGTGGACGTGGTATACTTGGACAGAGGGGTGGCGGTGGTATACTTGGACAGAGGGGTGGCGGTGGACGTGGTATACTTGGACAGAGGGGTGGCGGTGGACGTGGTATACTTGGACAGAGGGGTGGCGGTGGACGTGGTATACTTGGACAGAGGGGTGGCGGTGGACGTGGTATACTTGGACAGAGGGGTGGTGTGGACGTGGTATACTTGGACAGAGGGGTGGCGGTGGACATGGTATACTTGGACAGAGGGGTGGCGGTGGACATGGTATACTTGGATTTTGCAAAAACGTTTGACACAGTTCCCCACACACGGCTCATGTATAAGGTAAAGTCTACAGGCTTGGAAAGATCAGTTTGTAAATGGATAGAAAACTGGCTAAAAGACCGAATTCAGAGAGTCGTGCTAAATGATTCTTACTCTGAATGGTCTAAGGTTATCAGTGGTGTACCCCAAGGTTCAGTGTTGGGACCCTTACTTTTTAATACCTTTATAAATGATATTGGGTCTGGGATTAAAAGTACCATTTCAGACTTTGCAGATGACACTAAGCTATGCAGTGGAATAACGTCCATACAGGATGTCTCCAGTTTACAAGCCGACCTCAGAGCTCTGTCCAATTAGGCAACTAAGTGGCAAATGAGGTTTAATGTTCATAAATGTAAATTTGTGACCTTGGGGGCTAAGCATATACATACTAGGGGGAGTACAACTGGGGGGATCCATAGTGGAGAAGAATCTGGGGTTTTTATAGATCATAAGCTCAATAATAACATGCAATGCCAAGCTGCGTTCTCCAAAGCGAGCAAAGTCCTTTCTTGTATAAGAGAGGTATAATTTTGCCCCTGTACAAATCATTAGTAAGGAATATGCAGTTCAGTTTTTGGGCTTCAGTTCTCAAAAAGGATATCAGGAACTGGAGAAAGTGCAGAGAAGGGCAACCAAAATGATAAGAGGCTTGGAAGAGCTCAGCTATGATGAAAGATTAGAGGAACAGAATCTATTCCCTCTTGAGAAGAGGATATTAAGGGAGGATATGATCAACATGTACAAATATATAAGTGGTCCATATTGTGAACTTGGTGTTGAGTTATTCACTTTAAGGTCATCACAGAGGACAAGGGGGCACTCTTTACGTCTAGAGTAAAAATATTTAATCTCCAAATATGGAAAGGTTTCTTCACAGTAAGAGCTGTGAAAATGTGTCCCTCCAGAGGTGGTTCTGGCCAGCTCAGTAGATTGCTTTAAAAAAAAAGGCCTGGATTCTGAACTGTGGGTGAAGGATTGTGTATATGGGATTGTATTATTATTATTATTATTATTATTTTGGTTAAACTAGATGGACTTGTGTCTTTTTTCAACCTGACTAACTGTGTAAACATTGTATAAGCCATCTCTAATGACACTTTACATATAAATTAGCCATACAAGGAGCAGACACACTTTAACAAGCAGCAAGTAATCTCTGATTTCCATTATAATAAGATTCACCTACCTCTTTGATATACAATAAATAACATTTATAACTTTGTCTATAGTTACATTCTGATGGGAGCAGTTGTTTAAATGGTTTTAATAGAGTTATGGGATGTAATGAAGTTTTGATATGGTCACTTTTATTGGGTGGAGTTATTGTATGTTCAGCATTTTATGATCAGTATGGAGTGATATGGTGTTCTATTATAAAGGACTGGGGTAATCCATGTTTACAACTACAACATGTATTTACTCTGAGTTTCCTTTGCATATTTTGCTGTAGGCAAGTTAGAGATTTATTTTTCTTACCTCTGCGTTTTCTGCTTTTAAGACTTCCTGAGATTTTAGTTCTACCAGGACAGTATGAGGACCCATGTTCTCCAGGATGTAGATCAGATCATCTCTATAATACTCATATATCATCCTCAGTGATGGATCATTATATGACGACAGCTGGCGTTCAAACTTTTCTTTATCCTCTAGAAAAAAAAAACACAAATAAATATATTTTCTGTTTTATAAATGTTGTGACTTAAGTTCAGCATGGACTTTTGTATTCCTGGATCAACCCTCTGCAATTGGGTAAAGGAGCACTGGAGGTTAGAATCCCTATAAAAAAAATCAATACAATAATACCCCTGTGATTGGGGATTTATATTTTTGCATACAAGTTAACTTGCTTTAAAGCGGAGTTCCAGGCTTTTTTTAGTTTATTAAAAGTCAGCAGCTACAAAAAGTGTAGCTCCTGACTTTCAATAAACAGACACTCAGTCTTTCCCAAGGTCCAGCGATGCAGCCGCACAGAGCACCGCTCCTCTCCGCAGTGCCTCCATTAAAACTTTGGGGGGCTTGTCCTGACTATGGAGGGGGGCGTGTCCTGATTATGGAGGAGTGAGGACATGTGCCTCTGCAGCTCTGTCCCACCACCGCACTAATCAGCCGCCACGAGGGAGAAAATCACTCCAGCTAAACCCCACCATGTCTCAGAGAAGCCGGACTTCCTCACAGCCACTGAGAAATGATCACACCAGACAGGGACAGCTGGATTCCTTCTTTCCTGGGAATCGCGGGCTGGGCCGCGAGGCTCCAAAGATGGCGCCGGCCGGGAGGGCCCAGAAACCTACTAAGGCAGCACAGAATGCCGCCACCGATGCCACTCGGTCACAACAGCCAGCAAGTTCCCCTATACCATCCCGGAGGTTGGTGAGTGAATCGGCCCCTGAACTTCCCAGGCTCCCCCTCATCCCCAGAGAGAGACCCTGATGCCCCTGACCCTCTGGATGAGGCAGATATCAGATGCCATATTTGGTCTCTCCCTACCAAAGCTGACCTAGAGCGCTTTGCTGACAGGGTAGAGAACGCCCTTAAAGTGGAGGGCCACACAAAAAAAAAAAAAATTAAAAAGTCAGCAGCTACAAATACTGCAGCTGCTGACTTTTAATAATCGGACACTTACCTGTCCCGGGGTCCAGCGATGCGGAGGAACGAGACCCCCCCTTGTTCCCCGCTACGCTCGCGGCGCCGGCATTCTTAATGTGGGCACCGGCTGTGGCTTCACAGCCGGGCACCCACTGCGCATGCGCGAGCGGCGCCGTGCGCCGTGATTCAACGCTCACTCATCTGGGACACATGACAGGTCCAAGATGACTGTGCGGCGCCTAGAGGAAGTGATGTCATTGCCCGGGCAATGAAGGTGGCAGACTACGAGGGACCCCCTAGCAACAGGCATTTAGAGGTGAGTAAAAACATTTTTTTTTCCAATTTTTTTTTTTTTTCTTTTCATGATTTTTAAGCCAAATTTTTTTTGTGGTGGCAACACCACTTTAAAGAGGACATTGCTCAGCTCAAAGCTGACACCTCACATCTGGGGGGAAGAATGGAATCCCTGGAACAGAGATTTGAAGAAGCCCTTCCAGTCATATCCATGTTGCAGGACAAATGTACTACACAAGACCACCAGATTGAGGCCCTGCTCTGTCAGCTAGTTGACATGGAGAACCGCAGTCGCAGGGCCAACATCAGGATCAGAGGCTTGCCTGAAGCAACGGGTGCCAAAGATATTATTACTACCCTAGAAGGCGTCTTTAGAGAAATATTGGGGTTACCTGCCACAACCACCATCGAAATAGATCGTGCACCCAGAGCCCTGATACCCCCATCCCAAGACGTGAAAAACCCAAGAGACATTATCTGTAAGCTGCACAAATACACAATTAAAGATCGCATTATGCAAAAAAATGCGTGGCAAGCCCTACTTTGACTTTGATGGTGCGCACTTAACCTTCTACCAGGATATTTCCAGGTGCACTTTCATGCCACGCAGGTCACTTCACCCCCTTTTGGCAGCCATTCAGGACGCAGGCCTGCAATACCGCTGGGGCTTCCTCTTCTTCCTCCAAGTCCCAAAGAAAGCAAAACTGTGACTCTCCACACTAAAGATGACTTGCCAATTTTTTTGTCCTCACTAGAGCTAGACCCGGTGGATTTCCAGGATTGGCGAGGATCATCAGACTTTCCAGCCACCAGACTAACACCACCCCAACCGTGGCAGTCAACCAAAGGAATCACAGACGAGACCGCAGACGCTACACCTCTGACTCCTCGACGGGCCCAGCCCCCATGAGGGACTGATGGAACACATTTCACCCCCACAAATAATGAATGGAAAGAAGAGATAGTGGCGCGCAATCAATTTAAACTAAATTAAGTCAATAAGGGAAAAACAGGTAACGAGGACATGTAACCAATGGCTATAAAAATAGCAGATATAAAGTGGTTGGAATAAAGTGCATCAAAAGGAGATGATGATTCAGCTAGTAAACATAGAGTGATGTGCCAATAGTTGAAGAAATAAATAGCAGATAAATGATAAAATATCTAAACAACATGAGAGCAATGTTTAAAAAAATAAATAGAATTGTCGCATAATAAACGCAGTGAACAATAAATACAATGAGTGCGTGACTGGGTGAATGTGATGGTCCACAAAGATAAAATAAGGTAAAGAGTGGCTGGAAAAAATCCAGTAGGTAAATAAAAAATAATCAATGAATAAAATCGCAGAGTAACTGCAAGAAAATCGCAGATGGAAGTCGCAGTTGAGAAATAACTATATAGTGGTGGTAGTGGGTGCGTCCCACATTAAAATCGTGACTGAAGTGAAAAAAAAGTTTCAAACGTATAAATATGACAAATAAAAACAGATCACAGCGGGTATGTAACAATAAAAAAGTCCATAAATATCATAGGTGCATCAAGAAAGTTTGTTTCCAAGTGCAGTGCAAGTGGTAATAGTAGTAGATCTTTGTGTACGGTGTTTTAACTGTGGCTATCTTGTGGCTATCCTGTGCTGTTATCCTGGTCACGATTTTAATGTGGGACGCACCCACTACCACCACTATATAGTTATTTCTCAACTGCGACTTCCATCTGCGATTTGCTTTCAGTTACTCTGCGATTTTATTCATTGATTATTTTTTATTTACCTACTGGATTTTTTTCATTGACTCTACTTTGGAGCAATTGGCTGACTTCAGAGAGGGCCTCTTGATGCTCGGAGGGGACTTCAACATCAGCCCGACCCCATGCTCGATACGTCCCATGCAAAATCCCCACACTCCTATGCGTTTCTCAAACACTTTTGTAAAACTCCAAGCCCACCTCCTGATAAATAGCTGGAGGGTACTACAGCCCTCAGACTGAGACTTTAGTTACTACTCCAAGATACACAACGTTTACACAGGTATATATATATATATATATATATATATATATATATATATATATATATATATGGACCACTTACAGTCTGCGTAAATTGGCAGCATCACCATCTCTGACCACGCCCCAGTCACGATTGCCTTTGCCCCCTCTTCAGGCAACCATAGGACCTGGACGTGGAGGCTAAATGACAATCTACTGGACGATGCAGTGGTGGTAAAGGGGGTGACTAACACTTTAACCCATTACTTTAGAGAAAATTTCACTGACAACATCACTGAGGGCGTAATATGGGAGGCCCATAAGACTGTAGCCAGGGGAGAGCTGATCTCTCACGGATCCAAACTTAAGCGGGCACGCTGGGCAGACTTCCAATGAGTACTCACGGCTCTTCAAAAAGCCAAACTCCAGCACAAGGCAAGTGGGGGCCCAGAAGCACTGAAGAAATTAACTGAGCTGCGGGAACTGTTCCTGCACCTTTTGGACCGCTAAACTCGCAAACAATTTAGATTCATGTCCCATAAATTCTATGAACATGGGAATAAGTGCGGACGGATGCTTGCATGGGAACTCAGGAAAAGACACGCACAGACAATATATCCACAAATTACACTCCACCTCAGGGGTATTGACGGTACAATGATCCAAAATCGCCTCGGGGGTTCCGAGACTACTATGCTAAGCTGTATGATCTAGACTCTGTGCTCCCTCCCAACACACGCGACACCAGACGACAAGCAGTACAGGAATACATGACCTTGGCCGGCGTCCCACCGCTCACAGAGGACCAATGTTCCACCCTGGAGCTTCCAATCACCCCACTTGGAATTGGGGCGACGGTGGAGTCCTTGCCCAATGGAAAAAGCTCCGGCCCAGATGGGTTTACTATAAGATTTTTTTTTCTCAATTAGTGACGTCTATGTGTAAATATTTCAACTCAGCAGGGGGTAAGGATACTGCCCCAGAGGCACTTTTGGTTCACATCACCGTGATCCCGAACGAGGGCAAGGACCCCACTGTCCCCCAAAACTACCGCCCCATTTCCCTCCTCAAATTGGACATAAAAATCCTAGCAAAAATTTTGGCCAAGAGACTTAACCGCTTCAATACCCGGCCATAGTCATATGACGCCCACAAGGTGGATCTCCCATCCTGGGTGGGCGTCATATGACGTCCTCGGATTCCCGGCCGCCTGGGGGGCGCGCGCGCGCCCGCGGCATCGCTCGGGACCCGGTGCGAGTGCCCGGCGGCCGCGATGTCCGCCGGGCACCCGCGATTGCCCGTTAAAACAACGGGACCGGGCGGGACCGTGGAGCTGTGTGTGTAAACACACAGCTCCACGTCCTGTCAGCGGGGAGGAGACCGATCATGTGATCCCAGTACAGAGGATCACATGATCGGTCTCCTCCCCTTAAGTCCCCTCCCCCTACAGTTAGAATCACTCCTATTAGGGACACACATTAACCCCTCCAGCGCCCTCTAGTGTTAACCCCTTCCCTGACAGTCACATTTACACAGTAATCATTGCAATTTTATAGCAACGATCGCTGTGTAAATGTGAATGGTTCCAAAAATGTGTCAAAAGTGTCCGAAGTGTCCGCCGCAATGTCGCAGTCACGAAAAAAAAAATCGCAGATCCCCGCCATTACTAGTAAAAAAAAAAAAAAAAAATTCAATAAATCTATCCCCTATTTTGTAAACGCTATAACTTTTGCGCAAACCGAACAATATACGCTTATTGCGATTTTTTTTTACCAAAAAATATGTAGAAGAATACGTATCGGCCTAAACTGAGGAAAAAAATAGTTTTTTTTTAAAAAAAATGGGATATTTATTATAGCAAAAAGTAAAAAATATTGTGTTTTTTTTCAAAATCGTCGCTCTTCTTTTGTTTATAGCGCAAAAAATAAAAACCGCAGGGGCGATCAAATACCACCAAAAGAAAGCTCTATTTGTGGGAAAAAAAGGACGTCAATTTTGTTTGGGTGTAACGTCGCACGACCGCGCAATTGTTAGTTAAAGCGACGCAGTGCCGAATCGCAAAAAGTGCTCTGGTAAGGAAGGGTGTTTAAAAGCCCTGTATTGAAGTGGTTAAACACCTCATACCTGGGATTTTCCACCCCGACCAAACAGGTTTCATAACAGGCACAGAGGCTAGGGGCAACTCCCTTAGAGCGATCCATCTTATTCATTGGGCCCACATCCGCCCAGACCCAAAACCCTATATAATATTATCGACGGATTCAGAAAAAGCTTTCAACCGTGTTGACTATTTGAAAGCAGTACTCGGGTCAAATTTGGAAATTGATCCAAAGTGTTTAAGTTCCGTCATCAGGTTAGGCAATGAGATCGGGGGGTCCGAAAGGTGGAATAGGACATTGTCGGCGTATGCCGAGAGCTTATGTTCCGTGTTGCCAACCTGTATGCCCATAATATCTTTACTAGCTCGCACGGTGCGGAGCAATGGCTCCAGCACTAGGGCGAATAAAAGGGGTGAAAGGAGGCACCCCTGCCTCGTGCCATTCCTGATGGGGAATCTAGTTGAGAGGGTTCCGTTCACTTTAACCTGCACGCAGGGATTGGAGTATAAGGACATAATTGATGTCATCATTCTTCAAAACTATAACGGGGATAGATGTCCCCTTCTCTCTGGTGCACTTCCTCCTGCACGTCCCTCCGACCTCACTCAGCCAATATAAAAAAAGGGTGCCACCCCACCTGCTGAATGCAGTAAGATGCTTACTTCCAATCTATTGTAAACAGCCTAGAGTTCCCAGCACCGGTTTGTCGGTGTCTGGGCACCCTGGACAGAATATGTCACAGATCTAGATACGTACCCTCTAGCCTAGATACAGCTTTGCTGGAACTGGCAGAACCATCCCTTAAAACCCGCAGGCAGTCAAAAACTTAGAAAAAGAGGACCCAACCCCCTGGCAGACAGCAGCTACTAGAATTTATCTAAACTGATGGCCCTATCCGGAGGTGGCGTGCTCGGTGTGGCCACGCACATGGCTTCCTACAAGAATGCAGGTATGCTCGGATCGCTCCCTCCCCTTCCTTCTCTTCCTTCTCCTTCCCCTTTCTCTTTTCTCCCTTTTTTTTCTGTACACTTCAAAAGTTATACGCTTCTTTTTTACTATAGTGATGCAGGTTAAACGTCTGAATGACATTCTGCTGACATAATTGCATAGAGCCTTTACGCCCATGAGACGGGCCCCTGACATACCAGGGGCACTGAGCGTCTTGTGTGTGTACAGTTGTTTTTTGGTGCCTGTACTGTATGCAGGGGGTAGAGGTTGGTTTGATGGAGACTATTGGCCCCCCTCTGCCCCGGCTGCAGGTCATGGGACCATATTTTCCATTACGCTGTTATGGACAGCCCCCGGGCTCATCACCAGGGGAGGGGTTGTCATACGGGAAGGCCGATATACCCCACCTACCCCTTACGCCTCCACAGCTTTCATATTACCACCTCCAAGATGCCTTCCATAACCTGCCAATCGGAGAAGGCCTCCAGGTCTTCTCACTAAAATACCCATAAACATTGCTTTTGTTGTTGTATATGTTTCTCTGTCCAGCTTGTTCATCCATACTGTTAAAGCATGTAAGACCCGGTTGGGTCAATAATTTCAAAATGTTGGACATGCCTTGTCATATGTCTCTTTACAAAATTAAATAAAGATTATACAAAAAAAAAAACACTTTGGGCACCCGGCCATGACAGCTTGTGGCTTCACGGCTGGGCATGCACTGCTTCTGGGACCTGTGATGTGTCCCAGAAGATTGCCGAGAGGGGGAGAGGAGGAGTGGCCTAGGCGGCCCGTAGTAAGAAGTAGGAAGTGGGACAGGAAGTCCCACTCAAAACTAGTCACCCATCCCCCCGAAGGAGTGCTTAAAGCAGAAGTTCCACTTTTTGCTGAGAACAAGCCTACCTACGGATTAATAAGAAAAGGAAAACAAAGTTAAAATGTCTAAAGTTAACCACTTCAGCCCCAGAAGATTTTACCCCCTTCCTGACCAGAGCACTTTTTACAATTTGGCACTGCGTCGCTTTAATCACTTTACGACCGGCGCACGACTATATACGTCCTGATTTTGAAGAGGGATATCTCGGTAACGGCAGCAGCTGCTGCCACAACCGAGATATCCATCTCTTCAGGCGCTGGTCGTAATTCCGATAATGGTGGTCATCACGGCGGATTCGCCACGACATCACCGTTATCGGCAGCGGGAGAGGTGCCCCTCCCCCGCCTTCTGCCGCTTTCCGGAGCCGTCGGCAGTGGCGGAGGCGATCGGGACCTGTCCGTGGCTGGGTATAGAGACGAGTGAGGCTAAGATGGCCGCCACCCGTCTCTATACCATAGCAGGGCGGAAGCGACGTCAAAACGTCACTTCCGCCTATACGTCTTAAAGGCACATTTTACAAATGTCATTTTTTTAAATTACTTTTTTTTTTTTTTTTTTTTTTGCATTTAAGTCCAAATATGAGATGTGAGGACTTTTTGATCCCAGATCTCATATTTAAGAGGACCTGTCATGCTTTTTTTCTATTACAAGGGATGTTTAGGATGTAATAGGAATAAAAGTGAGCCAATTTTTTTTTTTTTTTTTTTTAAAAAAACAGTGTAAAAATAAATAAAATCAAGAAAAAGAAAATAAAAAAAAAAAATTTTTTTTTTAAAGAGCCCCGTCCCGACGAGCTCCCGCGCAGGAGTGAACACATACGTGAGTAGCGCCGCCTATGAAAACAGTGGTCAAACCACACATGTGAGGCATCGCCGCGATCGGTAGAGCGAGAGCAATAATTATAGCCGTAGGCAAAACATGCAACCTGTAGAGTTTTAAACGTCGCCTATGGAAATTTTTGAGGGTAAAAGTTTGATGCCATTCCACGAGCGGGCGCAATTTTGAAGCGTGACATGTTAGGTATCAATTTACTCGGCGTAACATTATCTTTCACAATATATATAAAAAATTGGACTAACTTTACTGTTGTCTTATTTTTTTATTCAAAAAGTGAATTTTTTCCAAAAAAGTGGGCTTGTAAGACCGCTGCGCAAATACGGTGTGAAAAAAAGTATTGCAATGACCGCCATTTTATTCTCTAGGGTGTTAGAAAAAACCAATATATAATGTTTTGGGGTTCTAAGTTTTTTTTCTAGCAAAAAAAAACTGTTTTAAACATGTAAACACCTAAAATCCAAATTTTGAGAGCTCGTTAGACTGGAATGTTTTCCAAGGATTTACTCATATACATTGTACCATCATCCCAAATTAGTATAAAGAATAAGAGAGTATTGGAGATACGGGACTGTCAAGGGTACATAATCACAAACGTATTCACGTATGATAAAAAAATATAATTATTTTATTAACATAGAAGATAAAAGAATATATTTTAAGACTTTGTGTACAACAGTACAAATATCATAGTTCAAGGGTTATGCATACATTCCCAATTAGAACACGACATATTGTTTATACTAAGGTACATAAGTCATAATACTTGTCCAATTGTTCTCGACATGTTTCGCCGGGTAGGCTTCTTCAGGAGACAAGCATAAGGCACAAGTGAAATGGAAAAAGTTTTTGAAGATATTTTCTTGTTCTAGGGTATGCATATAAAGCAAGACATAGTTTTGTTCTTTTTATATACTAAATTATTTAAATGTAATTATGCTGCATGAACATATAGTGATAATTACGTCAAGCAAGGTCCCCAAGTATGCGTACGACCTCTTACCTCCAATATCAGAGAGTCTGCACATCCCCAGAGTACCAAAGAGGAGTTTAGGACAGATTCGCAACAGAGTGTCCTCCAAGTGGATCCACACAGGGCTATACCAGATGACCAGAGCCGAGAAATGTGGCTAGAGACCCGTAGGGGGAGAGTAAAGTCCTATAATTGCTGAGTTATACTGAAAAAAGGCCTGTAGAGTACGAAGAGTACTTATTAAGTATTTACATAAGACGTATCACAGTTTGGCCAGGGTGTGGGGAAGTAGCTTGATCAGGCCCAATGTTTTATCAAACTGAACCTACCTCTCTGGCAACTCATAAGGAAAAATCAGGAGAAGGCTCGGGTCTGCCTTCAATTGAAGGGAAGGAACCAAGTCTGTCTTAGTTTTGAACAATATCAAAAAATGACAAAGTAGTTCTGTGGATAAATGGAGAGAAGAGGCTCCAGTAAGATTAAAAAATCTATATTCTTACCTCTGTACCCCCCGTGATTTTTTATCCCCCCTACCTTGTAGTGGAGCATATAGATCACAAGGGTATATTGTTCCGGTGATTTGTCTGCCCATGCAGATAGCCCCATATAGGGGACAAGTTGTACCGGCCAATTCCTATAAGTTAAATATAGGGGTATGTTACAATGGATCTTTTGAGAAAATGTTTAGGAGAGCAATCCCTCCATGTGTCAAAAATATGGTCTGCATATTTACCTATTATTGAAGTTCACAGCGTCCCCCGAGCCTCCCAACTTCACCACAGTCTGACATCCAGTCAGGCTGTGCTTAAATGGTCTCCCCCCGTGGCGCCAATTGCGCGGCGTGTGACGTCACACCGCGCTGACGTCACGCGGACGTTAGGCGGGAATTGAAGCAGCGCCGGCCTGACGCCCAGGAACCGGAAATCCTCCAAGCTATGGAACACCTCCGGTTCATAGCTCAGCAAGGGCCTCCTCCGGACATCCTCTGCTGACAGTGGCGAAAGGCCCTGTGTCAGATAGGAGTCCGTGAGGTACCGGATGTAAAATTGCCATAACTAATGGGCATGGTCGGCACCGCAGAGCAATCCCCGATCTGGGTGCATGAAGGGGAATAATCCACCAACAAGTAGTTGTGGCGGGCAGAGCCCCGTCATGCATCCAGAGAAGTCCATACGGGTCTCCCAAGCCCAGAGCCCCAGGCAAAATGGGTCCCCCCTGCATGTCGATGTTGTATATACCTTGGGGACCAAAACTGTTGCCAATCTGTCCAAACAATAAAGAAAAAGAAGGAAAAGGGGAAAAAATTAATAAAAAGGGGGGGAAAAGGGAAACCATAAAGTAGAATAACCAGTATTGGAAAGGACGTCTCATATGCACATGTTCAATACAGAAAATATACCTTTAATTATGACATCAACATACAGTGGAGCAGTAGTGTGCCCCAGAATTGGGCCACTATAGCTCCTTCTTTGAACATAAATGTACATAATGATCAAAAAAGTATACAGATATATAGAAAAAGTTGTATATGATTCCACCCCTACGCAGAGGGGGAAATATAGGGACGAGCACACTCCGGGTCGTACGCATACTTAGGGACCTTGCTTGACGTAATTATCACTATATGTTCATGCAGCATAATTACATTTAAATAATTTTGTTCTTTTTATATACTAAACTATGTCTTGCTTTATATGCATACCCTAGAACAAGAAAATATCTTCAAAAACTTTTTCCATTTCACTTGTGCCTTATGCTTGTCTCCTGAAGAAGCCTACCCGGCGAAACATGTCGAGAACAATTGGACAAGTATCATGACTTATGTACCTTAGTATAAACAATATGTCGTGTTCTAATTGGGAATGTATGCATAACCCTTGAACTATGATATTTGTACTGTTGTACACAAAGTCTTAAAATATATTCTTTTATCTTCTATGTTAATAAAATAATTATATTTTTTTATCATACGTGAATACGTTTGTGATTATGTACCCTTGACAGTCCCGTATCTCCAATACCTAAAATCCAAAACGAGGCTGGTTTTAAAGTGGTTAACTGACAATTACGTGGTTATGCAATACTGTACCAAAACAAAATTTGCATATTTTTTTTTACACAAATAGAGCTTTCTTTTGGTGGTATTTGAGCATCTCTGCGGTTTTTTTTGCGCTATAAACAACAAAAGAGCGATAATTTTGAAAAAAAATAATCAATATTTTTTACTTTTTGCTATAATAAATATCCCCAAAAATGTTTTAACCACTTTAAGACCGGGCCTATATTTGAAGCTTGTTGTTCTGTTGTTTTGAAGCTTGTTTACAAGTTAAAATTATTTATTTTTTGCTAGAAAATCACTTAGAACCTCCAAAATATTTTTCCTAACACCCTGGAGAATAAAATGGCGGTTTCAATACTTTCTGTCACACTGCATTTGTGCAGCGGTCTTACAAGCGCACTTTTTTTTGGAAAAAAATACACTTTTTTGAATTAAAAAGACAACAGTCAAGTTGGCCCAACTTTTTTTTTTATATTGTGAAAGATAATGTTACGCCGAGTAAATTGATACCCAACATGTCACGCTTCAAAGTTGCGACTAACTTTTACCCTTTCTCCATATACAATGTTTAAAATATTGTACAGGTTGCATGTTTTGAGTTACAGAGGAGGTCTAGTGCTCAAATTATTGCTCTCGCTCTAACAATCGCAGCGATAACTCACATGTGTGGTTTGAACACCGTTTTCATATGGGGGCGCTGCTCACGTATGCGTTTGCTTCTGCACGTGAGCTCAGCAGGATAGGGCGCGTTTAAACATTTTTCTTTTTTTTCTTTTTTATTTTACCTTTTATTTTTTATTTTTACACTGTTCTTAAAAAAAAAAAAAAAAACGTGTCACTTTTATTCCTATTACAAGGAATGTAAACATCTCTTGTAATAGAAAAAAGCATGACAGGACCTCTTAAATATGAGATCTGGGGGTCAAAAAGATCTCATATTTACATTAAAAATGCAATAAATAATTTAAATAAAATGTTGTTTGAAAAAAATAAAATAAACATTTTGCTATGGGCTATGGTATATGGTATGGTATATGCTATATGGTATGGTATATGCTATAAGAGCTATGGGCGGAAGTGATGTTTTGACGTCGCTTCCGCCCTGCATTGGTATGGAGCTGGTTGGGGGACCATCTTCCCCTCACTCCTCTCCATACCAAAAAGAACACAGGATCCGATCGCCTCCATCGCTCCTGGTGGCTCTGGTAAGCGGCAGAGGGCACTGGAGCATGGCGGGAGTGGGGGGGGCCTCTCCTGTCGCCGATAAAAGTGATCTTGTGGCAAATCCACCACAGACTCCACTTTTATCTGAAACCGGACCGCCCGCTGAAGAAAAGGATACCGGGTTATAGAAGCTAGCTGCTGCCATAACGATATTCCTCTTCAAGGGTATAATGACGGTGGGCGGTCCAGAGGTGGTTAAACAAATTTCTTCATCAGTTTAGGCCAATATATATTCTTCTACATATTTTTGGTAAAAAAAAAAAAAAAAATCACAATAAGTGTATATTGATTGGTTTGCACAAAAGTTATAGCGTCTACAAACTATGGGAAAGATTTATGGCTTTTTTATGGCATTTTTATTATTTTTCTTTTTTTTACTAGTAATGGCGGTGATCTGTGATTTTTAGCGGTACTGCAGCATTGCGGCGGACAGATCAGACACTTGACACATTTTTGGGACCATTGACATTTATACAGTGATCAGTGTTATAAAAATGCACTTATTACTGTATAAATGTCACTGGCAGGGAAGGGGTTAACTAGGGGATGATTAAGGGGTTAACTGTGTTCCCTAGTTATTGTTTCTAACTGTGGGGGGAGGGGACTGACTGAGGGAGTTGACATATTGCTGCTCCTATTTATTAGGAACAAAAGATATGTCTCCTTCCCCTGACAGAACAGGGATTTGTGTGTTTGCACACACAAATCCTGGTGGTGGCACTCATGCCCACAATCGCAGGTAGGTGGTGGCGATTGTGTCCACCGGCCACATGCATCGGGTCCCCCTGGCGGCTCTTAAATGGGAACAACTTACCCATACAGGGTTTCGCCCAGCAGAGCCATTCTGCCGACGTATATCGGAGTGAGCCGCTCGGCAAGTGGTTAAACTAAAAAACACAGTTCTGGCTGCAATATTCAAACTATATCCAGAAATCCCTGCAATATTTCCTTTTGACCACTAGATGTTGCTACTCTCACAGTGTTTATCCACTTGCTGACCAGCCACAGCAGTTATACGGAGGCAGGTTGGCACGGCTGCGCAAATCGCTGTAGCTATACATCAGCTCTTTAAGATGCCATAGCAGGCGCGTGCATGCGCAGCGTGTCCCTGAAGCTGATGCACATGTCGGGCACCTGCTAGGGCACCCAAGATCGCTTCTGACAGAACGAGAATGTGTACGTGTAAACACACAAATCCCGGTTCTGTCAGGGGAGTAGAGACAGATTGTGTGTTATGATATATGTCTCCTCCCCAGTCAGTCCTGTCCCCTTCCACACCTAGGGAACACACATTTAACCCCATCAAAAGTGTCCGATCTGTCTGTCGCAATCCCGATAAAAATCGCAGATCGCCACCATTACTTTACTAGTAAAAAAAATAATACTAAAAATTGCATAAATCTATCCCCTATTTTGTAGAAGCTATAACTTTTGCGCAAACCAATCAAAATTTACCAAAAAATATATAGAATATATATCGGCCTAAACTGATGAAGAAATCGTTTTTTTTATTATTTTTGGTGATATTTATCATAGAAAAAAGTGCAAAATATTGTGTTTTTTTCAAAATGGACGCTCTTTTTTAGTTTATAGCGCAAAAAGTAAAAACCGCAGAGGTGATCAAATATCACCAACAAAAAGCTCTATTTGTGGGGGAAAAAGGCCATAAATTTTGTTTGGGCACAACGTCGCACGACCACGCAATTGTCAGTTAAAGCGACGCAGTGCCATATCACACAAAAGGGCCTTGTCATTAAGGGTGCAAATCCTTCCGGGGCTGAAGTGGTTAAGATGCCCATTGTCATTCATCCAAGGACCCGCCACATGGGCAGTGACATAGGACTCCCTGTGTACTTTTATGAGAATGCTGCAGGGAGCTCTCTCCTTAATTTAGAACCCGTCCACCACTGAGGACAGAAGAGGACCAGGACTGGGCCATAGACCCCGGGAAAAATGTATATAAATTATTTTAAAAATAAAAGTGATATCCACGGGGCGTGCAGAGTAAGTTTGGGGGTTTGAATTAGGCTTTAAGTTTTATTACTCTGGGGGCGTGACCGGACGTGCGAGATGAGTGTGTGATGAGTTGTGTGAGATCAGCTGTGTGATCTCCCGTCCTCTGCCTCTGTTAGCTCCAACAGATATGCAGTATTAGCAGCGCTATCAGAGGATATCTCTCCCCCGGATCATAGCACGGAACTTGGGCACTGCATTAAAGCTTTATGGAGAGTGAGCCGGTCGGATCCTCTGAATGAAGTGCGGACCCTATGAATGATAGCCTGGACAGTCCTATAGCAAGGATCAGCGGGCGGGACTTCCTGGTGTCTACACGCCAAGCCGAGCGGTGCCGAGTGGGGCCGGGAATCCCAGAGGATGACGTCACACGCTAGGTGCTTGTGGCCGTGAGATACACAGTGAGAGGAGAGAGGGGAGCCAGCCCCGGAGCCGGCTTCAGCGCGCATAGATAGAGCGGGGGTACCCCGTGCAGGACCAAAGGCGCTGATAGGACGCAGCAAGTGCACGGCCGGTCGGCGGGTTGGTTTGTAACCCAAAGGGAGCCTCCCCAGCATCATTCAACTCCCGTATGGACTAAGATACAAGGCTTAACCCTGGACGCGTGAGTAAATTTACTTAGAACAGAGAGACAGTACATATCAATAAATACAAAACCCGAATATATATTACCTTGTTCAAAGAATACATGCTTATACAGGGTTCGGAGAAAAAGCACAGGTGAAACATAGGTGTCCCCCCAGAGACATTCGGAGGTATTCCTGTGATCTACTGTAAAGAGGATCTGTTATAAATACATTGCCCATGCTGTTTTCCAGGAGGAAGTAACAATTTTAATTAAGCAAAGGTATAGGCTGCTGCTTAAGGATTCCTGTGAGTCACACTGGTGACAATCTGAGAGACTGTGCATGCTGAAGGCGATATCAACCGGGGCAGACATACCCGTATATGTGATTTTAAACAGTGATCCTCGTCTTATCCCTACCCCTTCTCCCCCCCTTTTTTATTTTGTTTTTGGGGGTCCCCCCTCTTTTCAGCGGAGATTTATGGCCGAAGTTTTTTTATTTTTATTTTGAGTATCTCACAATATAAAAGCTGTATTAAAAGGTGCTTGGTAGCCTTAATGGGGATAAGGCTACGTTAGTCTACATATTTGACAAAACCTGCACCTCTGTACCATTGTACCCCAAAGGAGATAGCCCGTAAGGAGGTGGGTGTGGGAATTTGTTCTATTTTCCCCGTTGTTTCCCCCTCTCCCTTTTTTCTCCCTTTTTCCTCCTAAGGTGGTATTTGTGCAAAACTATTCACAGTTTCTTTACAAAATGCAGCAACAGCTCCGGTCAGCTAAAGATAAAAACCCTCAGCACGCAGGTATGGCTGCAGCCGCAAAACTAGAACAGTATGCACATGCTCCCACACAATCTCCCACAAAGAAAGGGGGGCAGAAACTTAGGACACAGCAAGGGGGTCATCGGACAGGAGAAGCCAAGGACAAAGTCAAGTTACCCTTTTAACCCCGCGGGCCCAGGCCCAGCCCAATAAAGTACTGTGCAATAAGAACCTAGCCCCTCCTGAACATAGCACGCATAATCCTACAGAAACAATAGACGGTGCAGCTGGGCCTAATACACCACTGGTGAAAGAACCAACATTAACAGACGTACTAATAGCTGTAAGGGCATGCAATGAATCACTTAAGGATTTATGTGAACAAATGAAAGGGGTTAAACAGGACTTAAATATGGTTAGGCTTGATATACAAAAAACAGCAGAAAGAACTACAGTGTTGGAAGGGAGGGTCTCCCAGATTGAAGAAGAGATACTACCATTAATAAAAGAGCTCAAAGATATGAAGAGACACATGCACAGGCAAGAATCCAAGATGGATGAATTGGAAAATAGGAGCCGGAGGGATAATGTTCGTGTGGTGGGGCTACCGGAAAAAAGTGAGGGTATTAACCCTATTGAGTTTTTAGAAGGATGGTTGGTCAAGCTCTTTGGGAGAGAGACTTTCTCAACAATGTTTTGCATAGAGAGAGCACACAGAGTCCCCTTCAGGCCCACCCCCGCCGGGGGATACCCTAGGACTTTACTAATGAAATTCCTGAATTTTAAGGATAAGATTACGCTGCTACGTAAAGCAAGAGAAGCTGGAACCATCCTTTATAATGGCACCAAAATTTTGCTTTATTTAGATTTTTCATTGGACTTACAGAAACGACGAGCAGAGTTCATCCAGACAAAAAGAACCCTACAAAAATTTAAAATTTCCTATGCTCTTCTTTACCCTGCAAAGCTACGTGTGACTGCTAGAGGAACTAGTCAGATCTTTGAAACCCCGGCTGGGGTGGAAAAGTGGCTAGAAGAAAACAAGGGTTTACTTCAAACGACTTGACTGGGGGGGAGAGGGAGGAATGGGATGATAAAAGGGGGGAGGGAGGGGGAAATATAACTTAAGAGATATAATGATAGTATAACCACGATAAGTGGAAAAGGGAGAGGGGGTGGAGGGAGGGCAGATTTTGCACAGCGATTGGATAGGAAAAATGATGGAGGGTAATGTATGTGTGGGTTGGAAGGTGGGGCAAATGGAGTGGGTAATGGTCACTGTAAGCCCCTTAGGGGGACACCTAGAGAGGTGGAGGGAGGAGGGTGGGTGGGAGGGAGTAGCAAGGAGGAGGAGGGAGGGGGTGGGTACACCAGTGTTGCCAACCGCCCGTAGATTTACGGGCAGCCCGTTAAAACGAGGTATTTTTACGGTGCCCGTAAATGTCCGTGGTAAGGGCAAAGTGCCAGTAAAAATGGCGTTGATCCGCTCCGGTAAGAACTGCGCATGCGCCGCCGGAAATCCCCGAGAACGAGAGGAAGTTGTGAATCGATTCGCCGAGTCGCCGACGCCGCCTCCGACGCCGCCTCCGAGTCTCAGCCTGCCCCACCTACCACGCGCAGCCAGCCAGCCAATCATCTAGGCGCATTTTCGCGCCACACCGCCGCCAAGCCAATAAACAGCCTGGACGCGAGCGGGCTGACTGAGAGGAGCCTCGTGGGAGAGAGAGAGAGACCTGAGCGGCGGCGGGCCGGGGGAGAGTGTGTGTCACGTTTTTCACGGCCGGGGGGGAACCGAGCCGACCGAACCACACAGAAACAACACCGGACCTAGGCCTGGCTGGCACCACCACGGCACCACCACCACCACTCGCCCACCCCCCGAGCAAGTGACGGACCAGCAGCACCGACCTCACCAACCCAGCCCTGCCGTCACTGTGCCCGGTGTCTCTCACTCAGTGGTCAGACAGTGACTGGGGCGAACTGGCCTGGGGAATGTGTGTGGGCCTGTGGTGTGGGGCAGTGTGTGGGCCTGTGGGCCCTGGGGAATGTGTGTGAGCTTGTGGGGCAGTTACTGTGGGCCTGTGGGGGAGAAAACTGGCCTGGGGAATGTGTGTGGGCCTGTGGGGCAGTGTGTGGGCCTGTGGGGCGCTGGGGAATGTGTGTGAGCTTGTGGGGCAGTTACTGTGGGGGCCTGGGGGCTGGGGGGGAGCGAACTGGCCTGGGGAATGTGTGTGGGCCTGTGGGGCAGTGTGTGGGCCTGTGGGGGCCTGGGGGGGAGCGAACTGGCCTGGGGAATGTGTGTGGGCCTGTGGGCAGTGTGTGGGCCTGTGGGGGGCTGGGGAATGTGTGTGAGCCTGTGGGGCAGTCACTGTGGGCCTGGAGGGGGAGCGAACTGGCCTGGGGAATTTAACTTGTGTGTACTTGTCCCAGCCCCAGACAAAAGCCCCCTCTGTGTTTCAACTTGCCCTGAGTCTCTGACTGACCCTGACTGTGCTGCTGCTGTGCTTGTGCCCTCCACACTGTTGACTGGTCTGGTGGTGGTAGTAGATGCATGCCATTGCCTGCACCCTGCAGACAGTGACTGGGGCGAACTGGCCTGGGGAATGTGTGTGGGCCTGTGGTGTGGGGCAGTGTGTGGGCCTGTGGGCCCTGGGGAATGTGTGTGAGCTTGTGGGGCAGTTACTGTGGGCCTGTGGGGGCCTGGGGGGAGAAAACTGGCCTGGGGAATGTGTGTGGGCCTGTGGGGCAGTGTGTGGGCCTGTGGGGGGCTGGGGAATGTGTGTGAGCTTGTGGGGCAGTTACTGTGGGGGCCTGGGGGCTGGGGGGGAGCGAACTGGCCTGGGGAATGTGTGTGGGCCTGTGGGGCAGTGTGTGGGCCTGTGGGGGCCTGGGGGGGAGCGAACTGGCCTGGGGAATGTGTGTGGGCCTGTGGGCAGTGTGTGGGCCTGTGGGGGGCTGGGGAATGTGTGTGAGCCTGTGGGGCAGTCACTGTGGGCCTGGAGGGGGAGCGAACTGGCCTGGGGAATTTAACTTGTGTGTACTTGTCCCAGCCCCAGACAAAAGCCCCCTCTGTGTTTCAACTTGCCCTGAGTCTCTGACTGACCCTGACTGTGCTGCTGCTGTGCTTCTGCCCTCCACACTGTTGACTGGTCTGGTGGTGGTAGTAGATGCATGCCATTGCCTGCACCCTGCAGCAGAGCAGACTGCACTGTAGTACAGTAGAGTAGTGTAGTAAGGGGGACCTTGGAGGCACTGGTCTGACTGGTGGGTGTGGGTGCACTTGGTGGGGTGGTGCTGTCTGACAGTACACTGGGGGACTCTGTGGCAGTGGGGGGGGGGTGTTGGGGGGAAGCAGTCTCTCTGTGGTTTGCTTTGGGGACAGCCTTTCTGTTTCATGTAGATTTTCCTCCTCTCCAGTCTCCACCCCAGTGAGTGACCCCACTGTGACCAGCCTGCTCCTTCCATCCAGCCGCCTTGGACCAGCCAGCTCCATCCAGCCGGCAGCCGCCTTGGACCAGCCTGCTCAATCCAGCTGCCTTGGACCAGCCTGCTACTTCCAGCCTGCTCCTTCCAGCCGCCTTGGACCAGCCTGCCCTGCTCCTTCCAGTCTTCTTGGACAAAGTTTTACTGCCCTGGGGAAAGGGCTGCCTGCAAATACCACAGCTACAGATTACGGTAAGTATGCAACTTTATTTGTGAGGGGGGGGGGGGGGTTAATCACTTAGCTGTTCTCATTTTAGGTTTCCTCCCTGTTTTATGTATGTAGATTTTACCAGTCTTCTTTGACCAGCCTGCTCCTTCCAGTGACAGTCTTCTTGGACCAGCCTGCTCCTTCCAGTGACAGTCTTCTTGGACCAGCCTGCTCCTTCCAGTGACAGTCTTCTTGGACCAGCCTGCTCCTTCCAGTCTTCTTGGACCAGCCTGCTCCTTCCAGTCTTCTTGGACCAGCCTGCTCCTTCCAGTCTTCTTGGACAAAGTTTTACTGCCCTGGGGAAAGGGCTGCCTGCAAATACCACAGCTACAGATTACGGTAAGTATGCAACTTTATTTGTGGGGGGGGGGGGGGTTTAATCACTTAGCTGTTCTCATTTTAGGTTTCCTCCCTGTTTTATGTATGTAGATTTTACCAGTCTTCTTGGACCAGCCTGCTCCTTCCAGTGACAGTCTTCTTGGACCAGCCTGCTCCTTCCAGTGACAGTCTTCTTGGACCAGCCTGCTCCTTCCAGTCTTCTTGGACCAGCCTGCTCCTTCCAGTCTTCTTGGACCAGCCTGCTCCTTCCAGTCTTCTTGGACCAGCCTGCTCCTTCCAGTCTTCTTGGACAAAGTTTTACTGCCCTGGGGAAAGGGCTGCCTGCAAATACCACAGCTACTGATTACGGTAAGTACACAATTTAATTTCTGGTGGAGGTTTTTATTCACTTAGCTGTTCTCATTTTAGGTTTCCTCCCTGTTTTATGTATGTAGATTTTACCAGTCTTCTTGGACCAGCCTGCTCCTTCCAGTGACAGTCTTCTTGGACCAGCCTGCTCCTTCCAGTGACAGTCTTCTTGGACCAGCCTGCTCCTTCCAGTCTTCTTGGACCAGCCTGCTCCTTCCAGTCTTCTTGGACCAGCCTGCTACTTCCAGTCTTCTTGGACCAGCCTGCTCCTTCCAGTCTTCTTGGACAAAGTTTTACTGCCCTGGGGAAAGGGCTGCCTGCAAATACCACAGCTACTGATTACGGTAAGTACACAATTTAATTTCTGGTGGAGGTTTTTAATCACTTAGCTGTTTTCTCATTTTATGTTTCCTCCCTTCTGTTTGTTGTTTTATATAGGTAGATTTTCCTGGACTTGGCTTTTTTTTGTTCTCTCAGATCAATTTTGATTTTGATGTTTTTTCCTCCCATAGAAATCAATGTATTGAGTGAGAAGATAGCTAGCTGTATGGCTCTACAGCCAACACCGCCACCACCAGATTAGAGAAAACGATCTACTAAACTGTAAGTATTTTTGTATTATACTAGCACCACACATTTCAAGGAAAATGGGCAACATAGACTACATTATTTCTTTTTGTTTTTGTTTTTTTGTAGACATCCACCTGCAGAACTTCACATGTGATGCCTCTCGGTGTTAATCTTTTAATAAATTCCTGTGATCAGTTTTCATAGCTATTGGGTTTTTCTGAGGCAGGCATCTGCAGCACACAAGGCAGTTTTCTATTAGTTCATGGCACATTCTTTTAAGATTTGTTCAAAGCAAGTTTGCACCTTGTAATACAACACATTTCTGGGCTTTAGTTTGCCATAGGTTGTGGTGTTGTGGTTGCGCTGTCTGTATTCTGCAGTGCAGTTCTGCTTTAGACATGATGGAAGAGGCACCACCACAACCTCGTGCAAAAAAACCTCACAAAGCTAGGCTTTGTTCTTTTGTTGCTGCTTGGCTGACAGATGTTGAGTTTAAATTCTGGTTAAGAGCAGATGCTGAATCAAAACACAATGCAAAGTGTGCGTGGTGCAAAAAAGTCTTCAGCATTGCATATGGTGGTGTTCGTGATGTACGCAGTCATTGCACAAGTTCTAAACACAAAGCAATTGCTGCAGCTAGGCAAGCCAGTGCTGGCATTGTTAGTTTTGCTAAGCAAACACTACCAGATCCAGTATTCTTGGCTCATAAGAAAAGGACTTTTGAAAGTGAGCTAGAAATGGTAAATTGTATTGCACAAAAAAATTTACCATTAAGCCTGTTAGATGATCTTAGCATTAATGTCTCTGACTGGTTTCCAGACTCCAAAATCGCAAAATCCATCAATTGTAAGCGAACTAAAGGTTCCATGTTGGTTAAGAATGTCAATGGCAAGTGTCTCAAAGAGGAGTTGTGCAAAAGACTTACATATTGTCACTTTTCCTTACTGATTGATGAAACTACTGACATATCAACAAGCAAAAGATTAGCTATGGTTGTTATTTATTTCGATGAAGAAGCTGGTAGAACCAAATACCAGTTCTACCGCCTCCTTGATCTTACTGAAGCAACTGCTGATGCTATTTTTGAGAAAATTAAACAGGCTTTTCTAGAAGATGGTATACCCCTAAGAAATGTAATGGCTCTTGGTACAGATGGTGCAAGTGTAATGGTTGGTCCTAGAAACTCTGTACTGTCCCGCTTCAAAGTAGAGCAACCTTATATTTTTCACATTCATTGTACCTGCCATGTTGCTGCCTTGTGTGCTGCAGATGCCTGTAAAGCCATACCAAAAACTATTGAGCAACTTTGCAGAGACATACATGGCCACTTTGCACATAGTTGTAAACGTTTACAGTTGTATCATGAATTTCAGGAATTTGTAGATGCAGATTGTCTAAAGATTCTACAGCTTTGTTCTACCAGATGGCTTTCAATGCTTGATTGTGTCAACCGCATTCTGAATCAATATGATGCCCTCTTAAGTTATTTTCAGTCAAGTGATGATTCAGATCGCTTGGTAACTGTTGACAGAATAAGCATTAGGCTACAGGATCCTATCACGAAGTGCTACTTTTTGTTTCTTCAAGCAGTTTTGCCAAATTTCACACAGTTCAATAACATTTTCCAGAGTAATTCACCTATGTTACCTGACTTGTACTTCAAGTATTGCCAACTGCTGAAAAGTCTCATGGGCTACTTTATCAAGCCAGAGCTGTTAATTGCCATTCACAATGATGCACTGATTCGATTTGACCACACTAATAGTGCAAACTTCAAATCGACAGATGCCATTTTTATTGGATACCAAACAAAATAACAGTTGTCTACAGTAGATGATTTGTCAGCTGTTCACCAGTTCATCGTGCAAGTAACGACATTTTACACAAAAGCTGTAACTGCAATTAAAAAACGAATGCCTATTGGTAACCGAATCATTCAGCTGTTGGCTTTACTAAAACCTTCAAACAGGTGTAGTGCAAGTTCTGGGGACATTTTAGAACTTGCCAAGCATTTTCCTCAAATTGTTCCCCCATCTGAATTTGATCCTCTGCATACTGAATTTATAGAATACCAAGTGACAGATTTTAGTGATCCTGAAACTTACACTTATGATTCTTTTTGGCACATGGTAGGACAAAGCTGTACTATCGATCCGGACAATCATAAAGTACCTAACTTCCCACATCTGGTTAAATTTGCAAAAAATATGCTTTCCCTTCCCCATGGGGCAGCTGAGGTAGAACGTGTGTTCTCTTCTGTAAAGTTAATGAAAACTGATCATAGGAATAAACTTTCAACTCCAATGTTGGAAGGACTGCTGTCAGTAAAGAGTGGCCCAGGAAAGATTACTCAGCACATGATTGAAAAGGTTGACGTTACAATGTATGACCACAAGGTTCAAACTTTATCAGACCGTAAACGTAAGCCACTGTGTGTGTCTTCTGCTGGTGGCAAGGACAAAGATGATCTGGTGGTGCTGGTGGAAGAAGAGGAATAACTGCAGAAATGTGATTCTTTTCTGATGTAACATGTAATTGTAGTTGTACAACACATTTTTAGACAGGAAGATTCTGTTACATTTAAATTTAAGCACATGTATTACTGTTATGAAAATGATGGGGGATAACCTTGTCTACACAAGCTGCTAAATGTGTCTTTAACAAAATGGTAATTTTGCTTCAGGTTTTTGGAAGCCGTTTGTCACTGTTATGAAAGTGTTAAAAGGGACAAAAATTACATATTGACAAAATGGCAGTTGTCAGTGGAACTGGAGGGGGGGAGCCAATCCTTCACATGGGGACACCTGTTCCATTGTCCACTGCTGCAAGGTTGAAGTAGAAAACATTTCTATTTTGCCTGTTATGTTGAAAAGACTATTTGTTATTGCTGTTTGTGACAGTTGGAGAGTGATTCTCTATTTTGTACTATTTACTTCTATCACCAAACGAGAACTTGATTACATATTGGTACTAGGTAGGGTACGGGTCCTGCTGATAACCAGGGGGATGTAACTGGGTTTGTCCCCCATTTACAGCCAATGTAAGAGGGGTAATTGGGGTACTGGGGTTTCCCACTGACAGCCAATGTAACATTTCACATTACCCTCTAACATTGGCTGTCCATGGGAAAACCCCAGTACCACCATCACCCTTACATTGGCTGTCAGAGGGGGAATGTTGCTGGGATTTTCCCACTGACAGCCAATGTAAAATTTCACATTACCCTCTTACATTGGCTGTCAGTGGGAAAACACCAGTACCACCATCCCCTCTTACATGGGTTTTCCCACTCCTCTGCAAGGATGGATGCTTAAGTAAGTGGGATTTTTTTTCTCTTTTCACTTGTACGTTTACGTTGCACTAAGTAAATGCAGCTGGCTAAAACTGCATCGGTCTTCATTTCATTTGTTTAAGGGGGAGTGATTCTGAATCTATACCCACTGCAGGTGACAAAAAGATGGGTTATATTAACCCGCTCTTACTATTTAATAAATATTATTTTATTTTTGAGCTTGAAATCTCCTCTATATTATATTGTTTTATTTGTTTGTAGCATAAATACAATAATTTGCATTAAAATATGTAATTTTGTGAAGTTTTGAAAGTGCCAGTAAAAATTGGGTTTTGCCAGTAAAATTTGTGTGTTGTGTCAGTGAATTTTATTCTGGTGGGTTGGCAACACTGGGGTACACTAGTATACTCAAAAGATTTTTTGATAATGAAAAAAAAGGGGGGGGGGGGTGGCACTAAAAATAATGATTGGAAGTTAGAAATAACACAATGTAAGAATAATTATGATAACGTCTTTTTTGACTTTGTTTTGTCACGTAGAGGGAAGAGGAGGGAAACACGAGTCAAATTAATGATACACACTGGGGTAGAAAATTGAGGAAAACTAGATAGTAATCCAGTCACTTGGAAGAAATATACAATAGAGAGAGTTCCTGATGCAGGATAAAATATTACGAATAGGATCTTGGAATGTAAGAGGTCTGGGTACAGGGGGGGAAGAGAGCGGTGGTATTCTCTATGATGGAAAAGTATGGAGCGGAGCTGGTCTGCCTGCAGGAGACACACCTGACCAAGGATACAATTCAGCAAATCCGGGGGAAAAAGAAATACCAGACACAGTTCCACTCAGTCCATAGTTCTTATGGCAGGGAGGTGAGCGTATTGGTGAAGTCAGGTGTGAATTTCTCCTGCAGACAGGCCAGCATAGATGAGCAGGGCCGTTACGTTTTTCTTTTCTGTACTATCAATAATAAAACGATAGTGGTGGCAAATATATATATCCCTCCGCCTTTAAAAATGGAAGTCATGTTAAAACTAAATGAATTCCTGATAGATAAACAAGATATCCCAATATTAATAGTAGGAGATTTTAATGAGGTTCTGGACGGCAGGATTGACAGGTTTTCTATAAGAGGTGTGACAGGAACTTTAGAGAGTAGCAGGTTAAGCCGCCTGTTGGCAGAGGTAGGTATAGTGGACCTGTGGAGGGTACGGAATCCGGGAGTCCAACAGTATTCCTGTTATTCTGCAACCCATTCAACATTATCTAGAATAGATATGGCGTTAGGAAATGATAGAATGCTACAGCTTACGGAGGGGATAAGGTACTGGCGGAGAGGGATATCAGATCACTCGCCATTAGTGATAGCACTAAAACTAGGGGAGCAGAAGACACACAAGGAATGGAAAATAAATCCACACTGGTTAGAGTTATTTAAAGATTCAAGCGACATCCTTTCCAAATTGAGGGAATTTATAGATAAAAATGCCGGAACTGCAAATGTTCGGATAGTATGGGATACATTAAAGGCTTTTTTAAGAGGTGTTCTCATTCAGCAAATAGCCAAACACAATAAAGCTGCGAGGGTTCAAGAGGAAAATATCAGGGGGGAAGTAATGACAGCGGAGAATAATTATATAACAGACGCGTCCCCGGAGAGGAAAATAGCTTGGATAGCCAAACAGCAAGAGTATAGATTGGTAAATATGCAGAGGGAGGCGACAAAACTGTTGTTACAGCGTCAAGCGTCCTTTATGGAGGGAGAAACTGTGGGAAGGATGCTGGCGCAGTTGGTGAAGACCAACTCGCCATCATCCATGATCACGGCAATTAGGACTATAGGACAGGAAGAGACTTCAGACCCCCATCAGATCGTACAGATATTTACGGAATATTATCAAAAATTATATACAGCTCAAAAGAAAGGAAGGGAGGAAATAATGGATGATTTCCTGGGTAATCTGGAGATTCCAGTTATTTCACAGGAAGAAAGAGATCTATTGGAAAATCCGATAACCCTTACGGAATATCAACAAGCAGTAGCAGAAATGGCCAATCAAAAGTCTCCGGGCCCTGATGGGCTGCCAATAGAGACATACAAATACTACGGAGAGATCTTGATTCCGGAATTGCTAAAAACATTGGGGGGGGCGAGGGATTTGGGACAGTTGCCCACCTCAATGTTAGAGGCAACAATAATTGTACTACACAAGGAGGGAAGGACCCAATGGATGTGGCGGCATATAGGCCGATCTCCCTCCTGTGTGCAGATGCAAAAATCTTGGCAAAAGTATTGGCAACTAGGCTGAATGGGCTTATCCAAGGATTGGTCCACCCTGATCAGGCAGGGTTTATACCCAATAGATCTACTAGCACAAATATTAGAAGGACCTTCCTAAACTTACAATCTCCAGTAAAAAATAGGGGAGCAAGAGCTATACTGTCACTGGATGTGACAAAAGCTTTTGACACCATAGAATGGCAGTATATTTGGAAAGTACTGGAGAGATTTGGATTTGGCCCTTCGCTGATAGGCTGGATTAAAATGCTTTATGATGGGCCTACAGTAAGATTAAAAATCAATAATAAACTTTCAGATAGGATATTATTGGAAAGGGGTACAAGGCATGGATGCCCGTTGTCTCCCCTGCTCTTTGCTTTGGCAATGGAGCCATTGGCTATCTCCATAAGAAAATGCAACGAGATAAAAGGATTCCAGAGGAGTTCAGGTGAAGAAAAAAATTGCGTTATACGCGGATGATATCCTTTTGTTCTTGGGAGATACAGGACAATCATTGACAAGCCAGGATACGATTACGTGTATTGCAATTACCAGGAGGGGAGGGGGGAGTGGCACTCCCTAACCTGGAGCATTATTACTGGGCGGCACAACTACAGCAACTGGGGTGTGGGGAGGTGAACGGAGGTACCCCGAATGGGAAAATCCTGCTGATAGAAACTATGCACGATTCAATAGTAGAGGCATTGGAAGCGGATTCTTTTCTTTATAAATACCCGACAATTAGGATGATAATAAAGATATGGAAAGCGACTAAAAAACTACTGAATTATAAAGGATTAAATGAATTTATGCCCATATGGAATAACAACAACCTGCGGGAAACCCTCTTGATAGGCAGAAATAGAGAATGGGAAAAGCGGGGCATAAAGAGATTGCGACAACTCTATGTGGGAAATACTCTTAAGAAATTTGATGAGCTGAAAAAGGAATTTAAAATACACCAGAGCACATACTACACATACCTCCAAATAGTGCATGCTTTGAGATCTCAGTTTAGTGGCCAACTCATGCAGTGGGAGGATACCCCCCTTCTGCAACGCCTATCCCGGATGGGCCCTACGAAGGGCTTAATCTCGGCAATATACGGGCAAATAAACACAATGGCTAAACGGAACGTGAAACTTGACTCAGTAAAAAGTAGATGGGAACAAGATATAGGGGAGATATCACAAGAGCAGTGGAGAAGAATCTTAGAGATGAGTCCATTAGTGTCAGTCTCACCCTCCCAGAAGATCTCACATTTAATGCTATTAAACAGAGATTATTACACCCCAAAACGATTGTTTAAATTTGGCAAAAGAGCAGATGATAGATGCCCCAGATGCCAGGGATATGGGGATCTCTTACACATGGTGAGGAGATGTCCGAAATTATTTCGTTATTGGGAGGGGGTGACCCAGGTACTGAAGGATAGATTTTCCACTGGGTTGGAAAATGAGGCAGTAGTATGTATCCTGGGGTATAGGCAGGAGCAAAGGGAAAAAAGGAGTACTACGGTGGCTATTTTGAGGAGCCTGTTTCAGGCGAGGAAGCTGATCGCATTGAGGTGGCAATCAAGATATCCACCGACAGTAGAGAATTGGATAGAAATGGTAAATGAAACCCTTATCAAAGAGAAAGTAGCCTATGTGAAGAGACGTAATCTTACAGAGTTCGATAGGATGTGGAGACCCTGGATGAGGAATAATTAAGATAATTTATTAGAAAAACTAGAGAGGGCAATACTGGGGGTGCAAGAGGGGGGTGGGGGGATATATCATTAGACGGATGGATGCGGAAGGGATGAAGTGGGGGAGAGGAGGGGGCGTTTTAGCACTAAGGGCTGGGATGCCTCCCCACTAACCCATCAAAAACTCCTGATAGACTCTTGTATACCCCTAAGATCAAGACAAACGGAAAGAAGGGAAAAAAAACTAAGGGAAAGGGTAATAGAAGATGAGGGTGGTAAGGGTGGGATTAGAAGGGTAAGGGAAATGGGGTAACAGCGGACAGGAATATTTTTGTATAGGAATGTTAAATACACTGTAAATATAAATGTCTGTAAGAAAAAGTTTTTCAATAAAGTTTAAAGATTAAAAAAAGTTTTATTACTCTGATGTATATAAGGAAATGTTTTAATAACTATGCATTCTACGTGTAAGGCCAGGATCACATACATGCGGCTGTGGTTTGCAGTCTTGAGTCTAGTGCGCTTCTGTTCACCGGTTCAGGTGCAAAATTTTCCCTGAATTCGCACTTAAACCATACCCAAGAATGCACAGGATCCCTTTTCAAAGCCGCACCATGGCCGCCCTGCCCATGTGTGAACTGGCTTCATTGAAGGCCGGTCACATTCCTTTTTATAAATTTGCTGCTGTGTGGAGGAGAGGAGGAAAGCGAGCAGAACTGCAGGTGGTGCAACACAGGGGGAAACCCAGGCAGTATGGGAAATCAGCATTGCACAGAGTAATTAGGGTGTGCCCAGGCACACCTTACACCCCCCCCTGTGCATGCCTATGGATTTACTTTAAAATATAAATTATAACATTACTTTCCATGCAGGGTCCCTCTATTAAAGCCTCCCATCAAAATGTAATGTATTGTATATCCCTATATGTTTTACAATGGTAGAGAATTTGATCCTTAGTCAGGAATTTATCATGCATTAGACTTAATTCACAAAGCGCTAACACAAGGATAAAGCTCTAATTTATAGCCGGGGACTCAGCTAAAAATAACTCGCTTCCCTGTTGGGAAGACCCTCAGTTTCACCCCAACAGAAGAGTTAGGACATCTCTCAGGTTTTTATCACCGTCTGATCATTGCTCTCTGTGTCCCTATTTACTACACTTTTTAAACTTCCTTTTCTTTTTTTTTTCCCATAATGTTTTATTGAAAAAAGAGGTAAGGTTTACAACATATGTAAGCAAAGTGTATGAGGTATTACAATAGATATCACAGCAACTGTTAACAGAACTAGCAAGTAATGATCGGCACAGTACATCGTTCGGTTTAAATCATTGGTATATACACTTAAGGAGAAGCATGAGATACTCTTACATATGGTCTGTTCGCTGCAAATGTCTATCACATTTCTAGTACATCTTTCTGAACCTAAGTGTGTCTGTTTCACTGGGTTTAACTGTGCTGCTGACATGTTTGTTTCTGTTTTGTTAGTAATGGCAATACAAAAGACCAAAAACACAAATGTCTGTTGGAGACGATGGCCGAACTCCGTCTGGTTGAAGACTCCCTCCATCCGACATCCGGCCCGTTTTTCCCCACATCCACATAAAGAAAGTCATATTGTGCCGACACCACCGCCATCAACACTATACTATGGAACCCCTTATAATTCCAATAGTAAGACCCGAATGGGGTGGGGGCACAATTCGACATGTTTCCCGTCAATCGCCCCTCTGCAGTTGGGAAAGTCCCAATGGCAGCAAACTGGGAAGCCACAGTCTGCCATTCCTGTGGCGTGGAAGGACACTGTGAGTCAAACAGAAAGATACAATTCTAATTAAAAACAAGGCAAAACACCAAACTAAAATCCTTGAAATTAACAAACAATTTGGAACAAACATATGTATTTATTTTGTTAGTCCTTGAAATAAAGCAAAAAGATTAAGGATAAGGGAACAAATCTCTGATTGATGACCCCTCTGATGGCCCAGAGAAGATAATAATGGGGATTTGGGTGGGGAGTAATTAATTGTAAGGTCACACATTACACATGCAATCAATTAAACAGGGTGTGTGTGTGTGGGGGGGGGGGGGTTAATTACAAGCTGACCAAAACCACATGCAATTAATTAAAAAACAGGGTGTGAGAGGGGGGGGGGGGGTTAATTAGAAGCTCACCAAAACCACATGCAATCAATTAAACAGGGGTGTGTGTGGTGTGGGGGGGGGGGTTAATTAGAAGCTGACCAAAACCACATGCAATCAATTAAACAGGGCGTGTGTGTGTGGGGGGGGGTTAATTACAAGCTGACCAAAACCACATGCAATTAATTAAACAGGGTGTGAGTGGGGGGGGGGTTAATTACAAGCTGACCAAACCACATGCAATCAATTTCAAAATGATGGGCAAGGGGGGTGAAAGGAGTGAGGGCATATCAAGGGGGGAGTGAAAGGGGGGGCGAGTAAAGCAGTACAATGGAGCTGGTAAGATACATTTTTTTTAACCAAAGAAAGTGACTAGGCTAGGGGTGTTTAGGGGGGCCAAGATTCCATGCTGGGGAGGTTGGTGCAAGGAAATATGCATGTGACCCACTAAATAATACATTCTTAAAGCAATTTCGATAAGTCAACCATAAAATACTATACAAAAAACAAAAATAATAAAAAATACAGGAATAGGGGACATTCATAGAATAGTCCTATCATGGTAATTAGCTAATGATGACATTGATGCACTACATTAGCAAACATACAAGACATAGGTAATTTGAAAAGAGAACACTTACCTTAATGTATTCCTCCTGCAGGACGTGGATAATGGCAGAACAGGTCTCTGGAATAATGAGCCCCAGAGCCTGGGGGGAGATGCCTGTCGTGAACTTGAGGTCCTGCAAGCTTCTCCCCGTCGCCAAGTAACGCAACGTGGCGACTAGCCTCTGCTCCGCAGTGATGGCTTGCCGCATGCAGGTATTCTGCCTGCTAATATAAGGGGACAGCGAAGCCAACAGACGGTGAAAAATGGGGTCCGTCATCCTGAGATAATTCCTGAAATCATCAGGATTATTCTCACGGATCTCACGGAGCAAAGGCATGTGCGAGAATTGGTCACGCTGGCGCAACCAATTCTTGGTCCATGAACTCCTCCTCACCCTGTTCATGGACTGGGCTCGGGCCAAGGTGTTAACCGCAACACCGAGCCCCTGCACAGCACGAACTCGTTCCCGAGTACGTCCACACTCCATGGCTTCAAAACGGTCGGCTGATCAAACAAACAACTTAACCGAACGCACTGAAGAACAGCAAGGCCTATGAAGAACGACCTGAAAAACAGGAACGAGCGGACCAGAACGGCCTGAGAACAGGTAGGAACTGATCCACACGCACTGAAAGACAGATACAAACCTCACAAGCACAAACTGAACGGCAGAAGCAAACGAATTAAGCAGAAGTCTGAGAAGCGCGAATCGTCTCTAACCAAACGTCAACTAACACGCGATACACACGAGATTAGCTGACGGTGCCCAAAGGGTGTCGTTTGGGATCTCGAGCTTCCTTTTTCTAGTCCCGTCGTACGTGCTGTACGTCATCGCGTGAACCGCCGGACTTTTTGCGTGATCGTGTGTGGTCAATTAGCTGTCCGCTGGACTTAGGTCCGCCGGCAAAAGTCCGCACGTGTGTACGCGGCATTTCTGAACCTAAGTGTGTCTGTTTTGCGGGTAGGGTTGGACACTTGCTAGATCTTGAGAAAATAGCCAACTTTAAGTAGTCAGTTATATCTATAGCCTACATTGCCTAAGTTGGTTACAAAGCAGTGTTTAGGAGAATGGAGCTATGTTGGATGTAGGAGATGATTTATGGTGTAAACCGAAAGAGGGAGGGGAGAAGGGGGGTAAGGGGGGGAGAGAGGAAGACAAAGAGGGAAAGGGCGGGGATGAGTTGGGTTTGGGGTACCTCACAGACTCTGCCACCATTCCCGAAGGGTTGGGGCATTATGGGTAGAGAGATTTGATCTGGTGATATTTGGGTGCGTGTTCAGTTAGTTTGACAAGGGACCTCCCTCAATCTTCCCTTGTTTAGGTGAGGGAGGGCACTTGTACTATGCCTTGATGGGGTCAGTTTTATGAGTGACGTAAAAGACTCATTAAGAGTTGTCATCGTCTCGGGGTGTGTGGTCCATGGTAGTTTGGCTCATCAATACTTTGTATTGGTCGGTGGTGCAGAAGTGGGTCCAACAGGCCCATGTGTGTGAAAATTTAGTCGGGCAATCTTTGGCTATGGAGATAAGTTCCTCCATTTCTGCGATTTTACTAACTCGTTTGAGCCATTCAGGGATGGTCGGAACATGGGTTGTTCCCCAGTGGAGAGGGATACAGATTTTGGCTGCGTTTATTAGGTGTGGTAACAGTGTTTTGCGGTATTGATGTGTCGGTATGTCTGAGTGGTGAAGGAGGAACTGTGCTGGGGTATGTTCTAGGGTGTATGTAGAAATTTGTGATGTCAGTTCCCGTATTCGGATCCAGAATGGCTGGATAAGGGGGCAGGACCACCAAATGTGTTCTAAAGTACCTGTGTCCCTTACACATCTCCAACATGTATTTGAAAGGGCAGGATTGAATTTGTTAAGAACTACTGGAGTTCTATACCAGCGCATTAGAATCTTATAGCTATTTTCTTGGATCGAGACATTTAGGGAGCCTTTATGTGTTGCTCTAGAAACGTGTTCCCATTGTGCTTCTGTCATTTCTATTAGTAGGTCTCTTTCCCAGCTGAGACAGGCTTTGTTCATTTTCAATAGACTATCAGAGGAGAGTATGTTGTAAATGTTGGAGATCATGTGTTGCTGGGGTGCAGTTTGAGAACATAGTTGTTCAAGTGGTGTGAGCATACGAGAGACAGAGGATGGGCGGTCAGCGTTCTTAAGGAAATGTCTGATCTGGAAATATGTCCATAGTAGAAAAGTATTATTGTCTGAGTTGGCTGGTAGGGAGGAGCGATTAAGAAATACACCTGATCTATAAAAGTGGTGGGCTAGAACCTCTGCATGTTGCCAGGTGCCCGCTAGAAAGTTGGAGGACATGCCAGGTGAGAATGCTGGGTTGAGTTTAACAGACGTGAGAGGTCCAGGGCTAGAGGAAATGCGTAGTTGTCGACATGTGTCTTTGAAACAGTGGAGCGTCGGGGTGATTAGGGGATGGTTAATGAGATTTTTCGGGATGTGCTCAGGCAAAGTCCAGGGTAGGAAACGCAAAGGGAGGGGGGAGAATGTGTGTTCAAGGGCTACCCAATCTTTGCATTGGCCATGAACAGACCAGTCTATAATTCTAGAGAGGTGGCAGGCCCAGTAGTATTGTTTGAGGTCTGGTAGGCCAATGCCTCCCTTCGTCTTTGGTTTCGTCAGTTGTTCGTAAGCTATCCTAGGTCTTTTCTGTCGCCATAGGAACCTGGTAGTCAGTCGTTGTAGAGCTGAAAGAAGGATGGGGGGATTTTGATGGGTATGGTCTGTAGGATGTATAGAATGCGGGGGAGGATGTTCATTTTTAGAATTGCTGCCCTTCCAAACCAGGAAAAATGGGGATTGTTCCATTTGTTTAGGTCATTTTGAATGGTTTTGGAGGATGGATTGATAGTTTTTGGGGAAGATATCTGAAAGGTTTTCTTTTAAGTATACTCCTAGATATTTAATCTGATCATGTTTCCATTGAAAGGGGAAGTTGTTTTTGCACTGTGTTACTATTTTTTGTGATAGGGAGATATTCAGGGCCTGGGATTTTGCAAAATTAATCTTGAAGTTGGAAATCTTATGAAAATGATCTAGTTCCTTTAGAAGATTCAGGATTGAAATGTGTGCGTCTTGCAGGAATAGTAGTATGTCATCGGCGAATGCGGCTATTTTATAGGTGCGGTCGCCGATGGGGAAGCCTTTAACACTGTTGTTGGATCTGAGACATTGGAGAAAGGGTTCAAGGGTTAAGATGAATAGGATTGGGGAGAGTGGGCATCCCTGTCTTGTCCCATTACCGATGGAGAAGGCGTTCGACAGGTGGCCATTTACACATACTCTAGCAGTCGGGGTTGTATAGAGGGACATGATGGCGTTAAACATTCGATTTGGAGCCCAATATGTCTAAGGACTGCTCCCAGGTAGTCCCATGCCAGCCTGTCGAACGCCTTCGCTGCATCCAGTGATAGAAAGAATCCTTCTTGTTTATGTGTTGTAATCCAATGATGAATATTCAGGGCTTTGATCGTATTATCCCTGGCTTCTCTTCCGGGAATAAAGCCTACTTGATCTCTCCCCATCAGGGAAGGCAGGAAAGTTAGTAGACGGGAAGCTAGAATTTTGGCGTATATCTTTATATCTACATTCAAAAGGGATATTGGCCTATAATTACTGACTGATGTGGGGTCTTTCTCCTCTTTTGGGATCACTGTGATGTGGGCTTCTAGTAACCTATGGAATGGGAGAGTCGATGATGTTAAGGAGTTGTAGGTCTTAATCATATGTGGGGTTAATATGTCTGTAAAGGTTTTGAAGTAAGCAGCTGTAAGCCCATCGGGGCCTGGACTTTTACCATTTTTAAGTTGTTTAATTGCCAATTTAAGTTCTTCTTCTGAAATAGGATTTTCTAACTGGGTGGCGTCTTCTCTGTCTATAGGTTTGAGGCCAAATTTGTTGAGGAAAGACGTGATTTAGGCATGTCTATTTTCAGTTCTATTATGGTTTGTAGTATGCTTAGGGAGATTATACAGGTTTGAGTAGTAGGTTTCAAATTGGGCTGCTATGTCTGTCGGGGTGATATGGGCCTTCCCTTGAGAATCTTTGATGGTGTGAATGTTTGCGTTTGCTTTCCTGGTCTGGAGGGCTTTAGCAAGATATTTTCCGCATTTGTTACCGAATTCGTAATAGAGCTTTTGTTGTAGGACAAATTTGCGTCGCGTTTTACGGTTTAGTTCTTCACGCAGCATTTTCCTGTGGCAGGTAAGTTCATGGTAGATTTGCTGAGCTCATGATTGCTTGTGAGCAAGTTCAAGGGTTTTGATCTTGTCAAGTAGGTCTGAAATTGTTTGTTGGTGGGCTTTCCGACGGGCTTCTTTTAGGGCAATGAGTTTTCCTCGGACTACGCATTTATGGGCTTCCCATTGGGTGTGAGGGGGTGTGTAATTTTCAAGAAAAAAGGTGTTTATGCAACTACGGACGTCATTGGTGACGTCTTCTGAGGTGAGGAGTGACAAGTCTAGGCGCCAGATGTTTTTGGGGACGCGTTTGTCAGGGAATGGCAGGGTCATTGTAATTGGGTGGGATAGGAAAAGATAATCTATTCTGGAATACCTGTTATGCGGGGCAGAGAAGAAGGTAAAGTCTTTTACATCAGGGTGGAGGGCACGCCATGTGTCGTGAAGAAGAAGGTCTTGAATTTGTAACTTAATTTGCCGGATAGCTTTGTAAGGCAGGGAGGCCATACCGGAGGAGGTGTCCAATATTGGAAAGAGGGCCACCTTGAAATCACCTCCTAGGATAGTCATTCCAGAGTGAAAATCTGAGAGTAGTCGTGAGATTGATCTAAAAAAGCTTACTTGTGCCATATTGGGGCTGTAAATGTTGGCCAGAGTCACAGGCCGTCCCTGGAGTCGGCCCTTAAGAAATAGGTACAGTGGTGTGTAAAAGTGTTTGCCCCCTTCCTCATTTCCTGTTCCTTTGCATGTTTGTCACACTTAAGTGTTTCGGAACATCAAACCAATTTAAACAATAGTCAATGACAACACAAGTAAACACAAAATGCAATTTGTAAATGAATGTGTTTATTATTAAAGGTGAAAAAAATCCAAACCATCATGGCCCTGTGTGAAAAAGTGATTGCCCCCCTTGTTAAAACATACTATAACTGTGGTTGTCCACACCTGAGTTCAATTTCTCTAGCCACACCCAGGCCTGATTATTGCCACACCTGTTCACAATCAAGGCATCACTTAAATAGGAGCTGCTTGACACAGTAAGGTCCACCAGAAGATCCTTAAAAGCTACACATCATGCCGAGACCCAAAGAAATTCAGGAACAATTGAGAAAGAAAGTAATTGAGATCTATCAGTCTGGAAAGGGTTATAAAGCCATTTCCAAAGCTTTGGGAATCCAGCGAACCACAGTGAGAGCCATTATCCACAAATGGCGAAGACATGGAACAGTGGTGAACCTTCCCAGGAGTGGCCGGCCGCCCAAAATTACCCCAAGAGCGCAGCGACGACTCATCCAAGAGGTCACAAAAGACCCCACAACAACGTCCAAGGAACTGCAGGCCTCACTTGCCTCAGTTAAGGTCAGCGTTCATGCCTCCACCATCAGGAAAAGACTGGGCAAAAATGGCCTGCATGGCAGAGTTCCAAGGAGAAAACCACTGCTGAGCAAAAAGAACATCAAAGCTCGTCTCAATTTCTCCACAACACATCTTGATGATCCCCAAGACTTTTGGGACAACATTCTGTGGACCGATGAGACAAAAGTGGAACTCTTTGGAAGGTGTGTGTCCAAGTATATCTGGCGTAGAAGGAACACTGCATTTCAGAAAAAGAACATTATACCAACAGTAAAATATGGTGGTGGTAGTGTGATGGTCTGGGGCTGTTTTTCTGCTTCAGGACCTGGAAGACTTGCCGTGATAAAAGGAACTATGAATTCTGCTGTCTACCAAGAGATCCTGAAGGAGAATGTCCGACCATCTGTTCGTGTACTCAAGCTGAAACGAACTTGGGTTCTGCAGCAGGACAATGATCCTAAACACACCAGCAAGTCCACCACCGAATGGCTGAAGAAAAACAAAATGAAGACTTTGGAGTGGCCTAGCCAAAGTCCTGACCTGAATCCTATTGAGATGTTGTGGTATGACCTTAAAAAGGCCGTTCATGCTCGAAAACCCTCTAATGTAACTGAATTAGGACAATTCTGCAAAGATGAGTGGGCCAAAATTCCTCCAGGACGCTGTAAAAGCCTCATTGCACGTTATCGCAAACGCTTGGTTGCAGTTGTTGCTGCTAAGGGTGGTCCAACCAGTTATTAGGTTTAGGGGGCAATCACTTTTTCACACAGGGCCATGATGGTTTGGATTTTTTTTCACCTTTAATAATAAACACCTTCATTTACAAATTGCATTTTGTGTTTACTTGTGTTGTCCTTGACTATTGTTTAAATTGGTTTGATGTTCCGAAACACTTAAGTGTGACAAACATGCAAAGGAACAGGAAATGAGAAGGGGGCAAACACTTTTTCACACCACTGTATCTGCCTTCTGTATCTATAAGAGAGTCTAATGGGCCGTACACACGGTCGGATTTTCCGATGACCAGTTCCGTCGGATCATTTCCGTCGGACTTTGTCCGATGTTGGTGTTGTGTACACACGGTCGGACAACGTTTTTGGAATTTCCCGTCTGCAAGAACGTAAGTCGTCTTCCACGAGACTAGAAAAGGGAAGTTCAGCACCACGTCCTGCACCCGTTGGGCTCCTTCTGCTGATCCTGTGTTTATCGCGAGTTAGTTGAAGTTTGGGGACTTACGATTCGCGCTTCTCAGTTTTGTGACTCAGATCGTTACTGCTCTTCAGTTTGTGCTTGTCGTGCGTATCTGTTTATTAGTGCGTGTAGTCAGTTCGCATTTGTTGGTCATTGCGGCCTATATCTTGATATAGGACGCTTTGATTTTCACTGCTTATTGTCTGCTCGTTTCTGGTATTCATTTCGTTCTTTCAGGCCTTGCTGTTTATCGGTGCTTTCTGTTTGTCCGTTATGACCAGCCGACCGTTTGTGAGCGATGTTTCCCGTACGTAATCGTCGCCGAGTTCGTGCTGTACGCGGAATTGGTGTCGGGCTTTTAGCTTTGAGACAAGACCCGTCCATGAACAGAGTGACGAGGAGTATGTGGACCAAGAATTGGTTGCTTCAGCGTGATCAGTTCTCGCACATGCCTTTCGCTTCGTGAGATCCGGGAGAATAATCCTGATGATTTCAGGAACTTTCTCCGGATGACGGACCCCGTTTTTCACCGTCTTTTGGCTTTGCTGACCCCTTTTATTAGCCGGCAGGATACCTGCATGAGGCAAGCCATCACTCCGGAGCAGAGGCTTGTTGCCACGTTGAGGTACTTGGCGACAGGGAGAAGCCTTCAGGATTTGAAGTTCTCCTCAGGTATCTCTCCCCAGGCCCTGGGAATCATTATTCCAGAGACCTGTTCAGCCATCATCCAGGTCCTGCAGGAGGACTATATTAAGGTAACATTTCTCCTTTACTATTCCCTTCTATGTATGCTCTGTTTGCTAATGACTTGTATTTGTGACCTCCTTCCCTAATTACTATGATTGCAATATGCTCTAATATGCTGTGCCCCTTTTCTCCTTCATGCATTTTTCCCTTCACTTACCTCCCCAGCATGCTCTTCTGGCCCAATAGACACCTATGGCCTAGTCACTTAAGCAATGTATTTTGTCTGCTCCATAGTATTGTTTTCCCCAATAGTATTGTTTTATTGTTATGCACAAATGTTTGCTGTGTGTTTTACTTCATGCAGAGCCCCTTTTGTTTCCCTTTTTTTGGGGGGGGGGGGTGCCAAACTCATTAGGAACCCCCTCCCCCTACTGCTCTGCCAGATGCTACCAATCCTCTATCTGCTGGCTTTCCCAAGGTCAATACACACTATATACCTACCTCTTTCTAGTGGGCATCTTTAGGGATGAATTCAGCAAAGCATGTAGTGCAAGGGGCTGGCTCCCTACTTTCGATTTCATAATTTTTTGTGTTCTTTCCCTCCTATTAGCTTGCTAGGTAATTGCAGAATGTCAAAATGTGCTTCCATATTTGTTTGGGGTGGGTGGTGTTATTTGGAATGTTCTTTTAGGTTTCCTGTGGGCTGCCAATATTGTTTTGTTAAGGAGGGTCTGGCCAAACTAGCACACATTATTGAGCCATTTGGCAATCAATGAAGTGCAGAGGGTTACCTGTCCAAAGCCCCCCCCCCCCCAAACCCCTAGTTATTGTCAATGGGCCATCACAAGTGGGGGGATTGATGGGGGGTGAGTAATCTGCTAGGGGGACCCTCTACTTTTGGGTGCAAATACTTTCCAGCTTACAATTTTAAAGTATGATCTTGTTCCAAGATGTTATTGTCTAATCTGCTTGCAATGTTTATGTGCAAAGTGACTATTTTTTTTTTTCTTGTTTCACTCCACAGTTCCCTTCCACGCCACAGGAATGGCAGACTGTGGCCTCCCACTTTGCCAGCCGTTGGGACTTTCCTAACTGCGGAGATGCAATTGATGGGAAACACGTCCGCATCGTCCCACCCCCCAACTCGGGGTCCTACTATTATAATTACAAGGGGTTTAATAGTGTAGTGATGTTGGCGGTGGTGTCGGCGACATACGAGTTTTTGTATGTGGACGTGGGGATGAACGGCCGGATCTCGGATGGTGGTGCCATTGCGCACACGGAGTTCTATTGGCGTCTCCAGAGTGGCAGTCGGTGCTTGCCACCTCCAGAGGAGAATGCTGAAGGACTCCCCTTCGTCTTTGTCGCAGATGAAGCGTTTGCGCTGACTCCCCATCTGATGAGGCCCTTCCCGATGAGGACCCTCACCCCAGACCAGAGGGTCTTCAATTACAGGCTGTTGAGAGCCCGCAGAGTGGTGGAGAACACCTTCGGGATCCTGGCCAGCCGCTTCCGCCTGTTTTTGACGGCTATTAACTTGGCAGAATACAAACTGAACCACATAGTTCTTGCCTGCTGCATATTGCACAACTTTTTGAAAAGACACAACAGCAACTATGTGGTGGCCGTTGGCCCAGATGTGGACGGGCCTTTCAATGCCGACCTCACAGCCCTTCAAGCGGCACATCCAGGCTTGCCCCCTCTAAATGCCCGCGAGGTCCGCGAGCAATTTATGGACTACTTTGTGGGTAGGGGGGCCATTGCTCTGCCTGACGATGTGTGAGAGGCATTTTTTAATAAATATATTTTTTAAACCTACCTATGATTTCTTGTCATGACCTGCTTGTGTTTGTTGTAGGTGTATTCTAGCTTATTTGTGTTGGATATTTTTGCCCTTTAGCTTCAACAGTGGGAATGCACTTTCTGGGCAAAAGGAGGTAACAGTCTCCTCTTCCCAAAAAGAATCTTCTCATGTTGTGTGTGTGATACTTCATCTTTTGTCTAGAGTAGGTTTGTAGTGCATAACTGACACCCAAAATACTCCTTTTCATCACCATGACAGAAATGTGTGTATTCACAAAAATGCTGGGCTACGTGTTTTCGTAGAAACCACTGTGGGTGTCATTTACATAAGCCAAATCCACTATGCACTACAAGTGCACTGCAAAAGTGCCCTGGAAAATACACTTGCAGTGCAAACTGGAAAAGCCTTTAGTAAATAACACCCATTGCCCCCCAAATCATTAATTTTTGACATAAATAATGCTTTGGTGTTTTTAAAGAAGGAAGCCACACATTTTTTAGATTAAAAAAGTTTACTTACAACACATTCACAAGTGCCTTTCTAAACTTCGTGGCAAAACTGACAAGATCTTGGTTCTTTCAAACATTGTTTACTAACATTCCGCATTTGCTAAAACCAGGCATGGAGCAAAACAGAACAGACAGAACATAGGAACTTGCAAAGTTCAACTTTCTAAAGTGAAGACAAGATCAGACATGACTATATGTTGAAAGTGTGTTTGATCTTGCCTTCATCACATGGGGGGCACCCCTTGAAAAAGGTAATTTAGAACATGCACACAATTTGGGTGTCAAAATGGACATTAGATGGTAAAACACATGCCTAGAATTGTCAAAAGTGCAATTTCCCATCATGGGGATCAATGGACGTGTTTTGGGGGTGCAACCCCTTCACCACACCCACTTTAGTAGTTAGTAAAGTGGTTGCACCCCCAAAACGTTGTCATTCATCCAACATGATGGGAGTTAGCACATGTGGACACAATGTGTGCATGTTCCAAATTTGCCACAGTTCTTAAGTTGCAAATGTTGTCGCAAACAGCCACAAATGTGTGTTAATTACTTGGTGCGTTTTCAGATTTTACCTAAAACATCAATGATGTTCTTCAATTTTAGTTGAACATCATTGATGTTTTTCTTTATCTCATCTAGATCTCGATTGCAGACCATTATCTCCCCGATGAGTACGTGTGCACTTTCAGTCGTAAAGTGCGATTCTTCTTCCACAACATCCACGTCACCTAAAAACAACAAAACAAAAAAAAAATGTCTCTTGGAAATGAGGCAGGCATACATTGATTAGCTTACCAGTAGCTGTGTTCTCCCACACTCAGCTGTTGTGGTGACAAGTTCTCCAAGTTCGATGATCTCTCCTTCCTCCTCCTCCTCCTCTGCTTCTGGTCTTTCCCTTCTTTGGGAGGTGTGGGTTTTCTGGTTTCCTCAGACGTCCCGAGTCTTCGCTCCCCTGTGAGAATGTACAAAAGGAAGATTTAGCACAACAATCTATTGAGGGCAGAAATAGGAAATGTCAAACATTGCTTGAAAGTGAGGGACAATATTTTTGGTTGGCCAGTTACAAATGACAACAACATGAATAGTAGTCACTTTGTAAAGGTGCTAAACTTACTACCTTTTTGGTACACCCCTCTAGTATCCACTGGAGCACATGTGTGGATCAGCATTAAAAAAGTGCGTTTGGGTGTCCCAGCACTAGTGCTCTAGAGTCCAGATGGGTAAACAGCTACTGAGTGACCTCTCCTTTACATTGACTAAATTTGCTTTACATTCTTGATGACATCTCTATTGAGAACAAACTTCCTTTCACTAAAAACTTCACCAAACCTCGTATTATAAGTGGCCGAACGATCGAGGTTGAGTACGATCGAATGGACACACACGAACATGACAGTGGCAGAAAGATCGAATGCACAGACGAACATGAAAGTGGCCATTTTTAAAGGTACAACATTGAAAACATCCAAACACATGGAGCAGTATGCAAGCAAGAAATCAAACACAAAACACAACTACTTACTTTTTTGAAGAACTCGCTTGATCTTTCTGTACTGATCGGGCTCCCTCAGTTTCAGGTCTGACCAGCGTTTGCTCAGTTGCTCCTTGGATCGTTGTACACCAAAATTATTGGACAGCCTCCTCACAACTTTAGACATGATCTTGGCCTTTCTGACATTTGGGTTGAGGTAAGGCCCATACTTCCCTTCATAGTCGCTCCTCTTCAAATATGTCCACCATTTCCAACATTTCTCCAAATGACATATTGGAGGCCTTAAATTTCAGCCTCCGGGATCGGGACGTTTCTGCCTCCGGCCTCTCCTCGTCCTCCTCCTCGTTGCTGCAATATTTGGGGCGCACCTGCTGTGTCCCCGCCATGTGCTCTCCACATTGCGCCGTAAAGAGAAGGGGTGGGGAATAGACGAGAAAGATCGTCAGGGGCGGGCGGAGTTTCACGCATGCGCACTGTATATAAAACGTCACACGCATGTGTCGTAGCGACGATCTGTGAGACGAGGGGAGAGAAAGCTCACGCACGAGACGAACGCTAGAACGAAGGTACAATTTGAACTTGGTACATAACTAGCCTAGACTGATTAGACCTTGACGCTTCTTTATGGAGAAGAGTAGGAGAGTTTAGCCTGACATTATTTATAGTGTTTTGTGTGGTGTTGTGTCTTGCAGAGATTATGGAGGGCTTCAACGATGTGAGTTTTCTCCCCCTCTTCATTGATAAATATAGGGAAATTACCCTATTATGGCAGGCTAAACACCCCGATTACGGCAACAAACCAAAGAGGTACGCAGCCATGGAGAAACTTGTGGCATTTGTAAAGCCAAGGATGCCCACGGCAACCGTTCGTAAGTTAAGACTCAAAATTGGCAGCCTGAGGAGTGCGTATTTCAGGGAGCGCAAGAAGGTCCTGAAGTCCCAAGCATCTGGAGCTGCAGCAGATCAGGTCCATGTCCCCAAGCTCTGGTACTATGACAGGCTCCATTTTCTCAAAGACCAGGCTGATGTCACAGAGTCACTCTCGACTCCTCCTTCCACGCTTCCTTCCGCGCAGGCCACCCCTGATGAGGCTTCCGAGGAGCAACCTGGGCCTTCCAGTCTGGAAGATGTGGAGGAGCCCAGCTTGAGCCAGGTATAGTAGTCTTGGAACCATTTTTGTTAAAAATAAATGATGTTCACTTAATTCAGGATCCCCAATTGCTTAGTTCCTAACGTGTTTGACATATCAACGGACAGTAGTGTTGGAGACATTTGGGGCAAGAATCTAAACTGCAGGGCTGAGAATTGTATGGTTTTCTATTTGTAAACATTTTTCAACAGTCAATAGATGAAAATTGTGTGTGTTTGATGAACAAATAACTCAAACTATGTCCCTTTTTCATACACAGGAAGACCTCAGCCAGGAGGTGGCTGTGGAATGTGGCAGTCAGGAGGAAGAAGGGGTTAGTGGCAGCCAAGAGGTGGGTTAGTGGCAGCCAAGAGGGGGGTAGGCCTAGGAGCCTGACTGTCTCCCAAGTCCCTCCCCTCCGCCTTCCCTACAAAAGGGCGAGAAGGGGGGGTGAGGTGGGAGAGTCAGCGCTCCGGCTGATCAGAGAGGCTTCAGCCTCCCTACATGCCACACCCACCTACGAGGAGACCTTTGGCTCCGTGGTTGCCACTAAAATGAAGGATATGGAGGCGGGGCAACGCAACATGTGTGAGGATGTCATCCTCAAGGTCCTAAATAAGGGGATGGCTGGGGGGATGACCCCACTCACACATGTTTGCGATAGTGACCTTGCTCTGCCTCCTCCTCCTCCTTCTGCCACCCCACCAGCACCACAGCCACAGCGTGCAAGGAAGCGTGGAAGGAAGACAAGAGAGTGACGACCTGGATTCAGTCTGGTCTGAGAGAAGATGGAGCCTCTCGTAGTACCAGAGCCTGGGGACCTAGATAGCATCTGCTGCAGTTCCGGATGTTTTGGACTTCAGGACCAGATAGCACTCCCCTTAAGATACGTACTCCTCAGGCCACCAAGTTTTGAAGCTTAAAAAATGATGTTTGCCGTGGGGGTCCATGGCTTTGCAAATTCCCCAAGTTTCTCCATCGCTGCGTTCCTCTTTGGTTTGTTGCTGAGACCTAAATAAAGGTATTTTTGAGTTCAAATGTGCTTTCCTTTTCAACAATGACAGTTTATTGGTGAGTAGGCAGGTACATTTCACAAATCATAAAGTCCAATTAAAAAGGGGCACCAACAACAAACAACCTCCTAGTGAATTTAGGCAACAAATACAAATGATAAGAATGTTGTTTTGCTAAGTTGAGACAAACCAAAAATAAAAAATGACAAATCATCCCAAAAATATAACAAACATTCTTTTACGATCTGACGAAAAATAAACATCTAGCCAAGAAATCCTGAAAAAGAATAAATCAATACGTTTGTGAGAAGTGAGTGTGAATAAAAAGAGAATGCGCTGCATTAAAGACATTTTAACATTGCAGCGTGACGAATGTGCCGTGTCGATTAGGAACGGTAGTTTTACCTGACCGAGCGCTTCCGTCACAGAATTTCTTCTGAGCATACGTAGCACTTTGTCCGTCGGACTACGCTACACACGATCGGAATTGGTATGATCGGACTTTGTTGTTGGAATATTTATAGAGCAGGAGATAGAACTTTGTCCGTCGGACAAACCGATGGAAACTGTCCGATGGTGCCTACACACGGTCGGAATCTCCGACAACATAGGACAGAATCCATCGGAAAATCCAACCGTGTGTATGGGGCTTAAGGGTTGCCAGTCAAGATTCTTTGAAATTAAAATTGATACCCCTTTAGTTTTTGCGTGTAAGTTGGTGGCGTGATATACTGTTGGGAACATATGGTTCGTAAGTTTGGGGATTTTGTTTGTGCGAAAGTGTGTTTCCTGTAAGAATATTACGTTTGCTTTCAGTTTATACATCATATCAAGTACTTGAGACCCTTAGCGTTTAATGAGACTACTTTAAGCGTGGAGGGTTTTTTTGTTGCATGTATGTGCGATATAGCGTGTTGCTGTTTGATCCTAGAGGTGTCAGAGAGTAGCGAAGCGTTGGGCTGTTGTCAGTTATGTGGTGGCGGCAGAGGCGGCAGAGGCTGCGAGGTAGAGAGGGGCGGGAGGGGGAGGGCAGACGGGAAGGGAAGGGATAAGTAGGAATGAGATAGAAAGAAAGGGAAAGAGGGGGGAAGAAGAGGAGAGAATAGGGGGGGAAGGGAAAGGGAGGATGGGGTATGAGCCTAGGTCTTAGGAGAGGATGGAATAGGCGATAGTCCGGAATTAGGGAGGTTGTATGTAACCTACCCTAAGGGTAGCAAGGTGTCCGGTAAGGTAAGACAGGAACAGTCACGTTCCCGTCTTGTGGGGAGGTGAAGGGTGTCGGAACGGAACAGTCGAGAGACGGTGTCTTCCGTCCACTGAGGTTTGTTCTGTAGGTTGAGAGAGGGAGCCTGTGTCTATGTGTGTTAAGTGTAGTAAGTGTAGGTCCAAACTCAGGGGATTCAAATATAAGGCATTTATTGAGGTCAGTTATCAGATGTATTTGGATCAACATCCGCATTAACAATTCTGAAGTATAAAACATGTTGTGTTAGTATAGAAACCAAAAGGAGGAACATAAAATCCTCTTTGCCCAAAAGTATTATTCGTTGTACTTCCGATCGAGTGAAGATTGGAGAGAGCTCCAACTGTAAACAGGTCAACATTGCTTATAACAGTCTATGTAAACATAATAGAAAATAGCCTTGATCAAGTCTGTATCAGAAAGCTCTCATTTCTACGTGTGTGTTTGCATAGGTAGCGACCTGATTGAGGCCGACTTTGTATCAGGATCTAGATTGAGCAGCGTTGTGTGTGGGTGGGATCTATGTGGATGTTTAGGGCGTGTATTCAGTATCCCGGATGTCGTAAGGTGAGATAGCCCTGGAGCACCTTGTGGCGGGGATGACTAGGTGCATTTAATTAAGTGCGGGTAAATTGGGAAAGTCAAACTCAATTTTTTAAATTGCGGTTCAAAAACCTATGAGGATACGTGCATGAGGGCCCTCTGATACAGTCTAACTTTTAAACATTTTAAACATTTTTGTACATTTTTGTACCTCCCTTTACAGGGGAGGTATCTGGGGGAGGGGTAAGACCACACAGAGACCGCTGTATAGTAGTTATGTGGGTGGTCTGGAGCTCTGAACTGTTGAAAGAGTTCTTACCAATAAAACCAGACCCTCCTGATATCAGGAGGGGTGTCGATGTAGTACGTAAATTATATTCGTATCTCTTTATGGGGTGGGAGTCGGTCTCTGTGTAGCATCACCCCCCCCCTCCCCCCGTATTCGCAAATGCACCCCTACATAGCATCTGAGACATTACTTATATGCATCAAACCTTAAATTAGGGTAGTAGTGTGATCATAGAAGTCTAGGAGACCTGTATTTGAAGTACCTTCTGGAATAGGATGTGGAGGGATAAGGAGGGTGAGGGGAGGAGAGGGGGAGAGGATGAGGCATGGGAAAGGGAGCAAAAGGGGGGAAGGAGGGTTTACGGAAGGGTGGGGTAAGGTAATTGGAGCTAGAATTCTATTCTGGAGGGCACACATATAACTATGAGAGTCATTAGGTCTCTTGGTTCGGGTTTAGACATTACATTAGGGGGTGTGTGATTATACCTGAGGGAATACCTTTAACCCTCGAGGCCACTGGTTCTTTCAAAAGGGGTATGCAGAGCGTAAGGGCCTTCTAGGGGAAACAGTAGACTTACAGTTCGTCCAGGGATATGTTCATTCATTCAATTTGAACTTCTAGGGGGTGTTGTCGACCGTAGTCAGGGGCACTTGGGGTAGGCCGTTCCTGGGAAAAGAGGGAAAAAGTTAGCCTTGCTGTGACCTTTTTTGGCCGAGTCTTGTCTTCCTGGGTGTCATGAATGATGTTCGTAGAAAGGTTCTCATCTTGGTGAGATTCATTCAGTGGTAAGATGCGTAGAGGAGCATGGGGGAAAAAGTTCAGTCGGATCTTTCATGGCGGGCTCTTTTGTGGGCCGGAGACGCGGTTGGGCTGTTGAGCACGGCATTCTGGGGGTCTGAAGCATTGGGTTCTCTCGGGGGGGGGGTGGATCTGCGGCGCCTGATGTGAAAGTCATAACGACTGGATTAGCATTGGTGGAGGCTGATCTTCTCATGGTAGGTGGACGAAGGGCGTTGTACCAATCTGGGATATTGATACGAGGTAGATTCAGCGTTTCGCAGAAGGCGGGTAGGTCTTCTGGCAGGTGTAGGTTTGCTGTGCGACCTTGAAAGGAAGCTGAGAGGCAGAAGGGGAATTTCCACCTGTACCGGATCCCTTTGGTGCGTAGAAGATCAAGGAGAGGGCGTAGATTTCTTCTATTTTGAAGGGTGATCGGCGAGAGATCTTGGAATAACTTTATGTCAGCTCCTTGGTAGAGTAGGGAGCGACGGTCTCTGGCCCTATGAAGAATTTCTTCTTTCAATTTGAAGTTGACCAGACAGCAGATAACATCTCTGGGTGGGTCTGTGTCTCTGCCTCTGGGTCTTGGGGCTCTGTGCAAGCATTCAAATTCAATGGGCGTTTCGGGTGGTCTGCCCAAAAGATCATTAAATATGGCGACAGTGGCTTTAGCGACTTGTGAGTTTTCAATGGATTCAGGGATTCCTCTCACGGTTATCCAAATCTTCCATATGCCTTTGGATATCCCTGAGTTGCGTGGTTTGGGAGTGAGAGGTGGTCTGCAGTTGCTGGATGGCAGTGTCATGAAGGGTTGTGGTTTCCTCCAGATCATCAACACGTGTTGCCATGGCCTGTACATCTCTCCTGAGATCCGTGATGGCAGATGACAGTGTGGCTTTTATATCTTCTGCCACAGATCGTAGATCCTGCATGCACAAGGGTTGTGGGGCACAGGCTACATCTGCTGAGGGTTGGGGCATGTACACATGCTGTGGGGCACAGGCTATGTCTGCTGAAGGTTGGGCATGTACACAGGCTGTGGGGCACAGGCTACCTCTGCTGAGGGTTGGGGCTGCGTGTGGCTTCCTCCTGAGGGGCTGAGGCTGGAGGATCGAGTGGCATTGGAGTAGGCCCGATTTGAAGCCGGGGCCTCGCGTACCTGGTCCGGAAGATGTCCGATATATTGCGGCCGATCTGCGAACCGGATCCTCTGGGGGAGCGGGACCTCGTTGGGGAGGGTTCCTTGGAGTTTTTCCCCATGTTTGGCGGCGGATGGCTCGGCTAAGCTTGTTGCAAAAACCTCCGTGGATGGGAGCTTAGGGACTAAGTGGCCATTCGGGTCCGGCTCTAATGACTTGTGGTCCCTTGGACAGGAAGTCCAATCACAGGGTAAGTGAGTGGGCAATTCAAAAACAAAGCCAGGAGAAACAAAGGGTGAAAACAATATGCACTAATACAACGAGACGTATACACAAATGCTAGTAGTCTAGCTAAAACAATTGTGGATTTGGTGTCACTTTTTTAGGTGGACCTAAACGGACGCTCCATGCAGGTCTATGGAGCAACGGATGTCAGCGATGACCACGTCCACTGACATCCGATCCGCTAAAATCAGACATATGGCGATACGTTTGCATCCGTCCTGGTGGATCGGATGAGATCTGATGAAAACGGACATGCTGTCTGCTTTTGCCCGATCCCTCCATAGGAATCAGTGGCGCTCTGACAGGCCCATCCCCCACTCAGTGAGCAGAGATGGACCTGTCACCCGCCGACTCAGCGGAGATCAATGGAGAGATCTCCTGCTGAGCTGGCAAACTCTGCTGAGCGGATTCGCCTCATGTGAATGGGGACTAATTCACAAGCAGTGGTGGTGCATGCATAGAGGGTGCAGGAGCGCCGCCCCCTCTCTCCTGCACCGCTCTATCACCAATAGATAGATTCATGCATTGCATGAATCTATCTATTGTCACCGCTGCCGCCCCCTATTCAGCTGTCCGGCCCCTTGTTGGGCGCCGGGCATCTGAATTACAGCGGGGGGGGGGGGTTTGGAAGCGCCCTATTAGAGCTGTAAGCTCTAAAAGGCGACCTGATTAGAGCGGTGGGCTCTAATAGGCTTCCATAAGTGTAAACAGCGGGCGCAATGCTGTGCGTTCGCTGTTTACACAGTATTGTGTTAGAGAAGCGAATACATCGCTTCCCTAACACAGACCCGCCTCTCAGCCAATCAGGTTGCCGGGTCTGTGTTACCTGTCACCTGATTGGCTGAAGTCACAGGCGCTGTGATTGGATGCCTAGGCGTCCAATCATTGCAGAAGACAGGAGGAGCGTGGGAGAAGATATCGGGTCGATGAAGAGACACTGCTCGCCGCCTGACACCGTCACCAGCTGCACACCGAGACAAGGTAAGTGCTGGTAGATGGCAGGCAGAGGGCACATTGGCAGCATTTAATGGGCACAGTGACAGCACTTGGGGCGCGATGGCAGCGTTAGATGGGCACAGTGGCAGCGTTAGATGGGCACAGTGGCAGCGTTAGATGGGCACAGTGGCAGCGTTAGATGGGCACAGTGGCAGCGTTTAATGGGCACAGTGGCAGCGTTTAATGGGCACAGTGGCAGCATTTGATGGGCACAGTGGCAGCGTTTGATGGCACAGTGAGGCTGTTTGTTTGCGCCCCCCCCCCCAAAAAAATTTTGAGCACCAGCCGCCACTGTTCACAAGCTATAGCAGCGCTCTGGAAATAAAGACAACAAAGTCCAATGGTGATAATATGCCCTCTGAAGAGCGAGTCCAAAGTGCATCAGGTGATCCTAAAGGTATTCATATGGTGTTTTTCCAAAGAATAAGAAACCTTCACCGCACCACGTGAGACCGCTCCCCTCAAAAGACGCACTCACCAGAACAATGTTATAAAGACGCCTTGTTACAATGATGTGTCATTAGCCTGTAGCAAGTCTGAGTCTTCAATCAGCATACAACAAGGACTACTCATTCAGAGCGGGGTGTTCATTTGTTGTCTCGTTTATCACAAACCATAAAGGAAACAGAGAAGGAATCCTCATAGCATACAACAGTTTATATATATATATATATATATATTTTTTTTAAAAGAGACAATCCCCCCTTTTAAGAAATATCCTTGCATCAAATAAAAAGTAAAATAGCATCTCATAATATTCTGGTGAGTGAGTGCTATAGGCTGAAAATGATACGAATATTATGAGATGCTATTTTACCTTTTATTTGATGTAAGCATATTATAACATTGTACTGGTGCGTTTTTTGAGGGGAGCGGTCTCACGTGGTGCGGTGAAGGTTTCTTATTCTTTAGAAAAACACCATATGAATACCTTTAGGATCACCAGATGCACTTTGACTCGCTCTTCAGAGGGCATATTATCACCATTGGACTTTGTTGTTTTTCTTTTGAGAGCGCTGCTATAGCTTGTGAATTACATTTATAACATTCATGTTATATGTAGGGATCAACTGATTATCGGTATGGCCGATTATTGCAGGCCGATATCAGCATTTTCAAGAAAATCCATATTCGTTGCAAACTAGACCGATTTTACCAATATTGGTCTCCGCGGGTCACAGCCATCTTTTTGGGGTCCAGAAGCCTGTAGAGTGCAGACCCAGTGTGTATGGGTGTGCAGGACACGCACACAATGTCATTATGCCTACGCACACTGGGCCTATTGAGTCTGACAGGCTTCCTTTGCCTCGACACTCGGATAGACATACTTGCCAGCTGGCCAGCCAGCCACCCCCCCACAGTAATGTGCCAGGCCACTGAGGCCAGCCAGCCAGCAGCCACCCACAGCAAGGTGCCAGCCAGCCCAGTCAGCAGCCACTCACAGCAAGGTGCCAGCCAGGCCAGCAGCCACCCACCCACAGCAAGGTGCCAGCCAGGCCAGCAGCCACCCACCCACAGCAAGGTGCCAGCCAGGCCAGCAGCCACCCACCCACAGCAAGGTGCTAGCCAGGCCAGCACCCACCCACCCACAGCAAGGTGCTAGCCAGGCCAGCCAGCAGCCACCCACAGCAAGGTGCTAGCCAGGCCAGCCAGCAGCCACCCACAGCAAGGTGCCAGCCTGGCCAGCCAGCAGCCACCCACAGCAAGGTGCCAGCCAGGCTAGTCAGCAGCCATCCATCACACCATGGTGCACTGCAGACATAGAATGTCTGTTTTGAAATCTGTGTGTGTTTTACTGTTTTTCTCCCATCAGTTTCCATGCAGGTATGGTGTAAAGAAAGAGCGCTTGATGTTTAATGTTTAATAAAAATTACCATGTTCAATTTATTCCAGATTTGTGCATAAAATTTGAGTTATTTTTGAAAAGTCTAAATGTACAAAAAATTGGCAAATAATATCGGCTATTGGCAGGAGAGGTGGCTGAAATATCGGTATTGTATCGACACTGGAAAAAAAAATGATATCGGTGGATCCCTAGTTACAGGTCCTGAAGAAGCGGAGCTCCCGTGAAACATGTAGACCAAATAAACTTACTATGTAATTGCTGATCAACTGAACTGCAGCTCTGTACCAATTGTATCCTTGTAATTATATACTGTATGGAATACCTAATGAAGTGTTTATGTCTTAAATATTTAATGTAATAAAATGTTTAATTTTATTATACAAGTTCTAGTGTTGGTTTAGTTCTCAAAGGCATATTTAAAGTCCCGGTACTCTTGTGTTTGGCCTGTTCTATACTGGCTTCAAATCATGTTTTTTTTTTTAACTTCATTGAACCCCTGTAGATATAATCTATGTAAACTAAAAATATAGATTACCTTGCAGGAAATATATAACAAGTTCATAAATGGATGAATAGATGTATTCAGTATTTGATGCTTCATATAAATTTGTCATATTTCATTAAATATGATCAGAGAAATAAAAGACAAAAAGTGATTACCGGGGCTCCTAGATCTCTTTCTCTTTGACAATCTCTCCGCCATCTCTTTGCTCGGTCTTAGTTCTTCTATATCTGAATCCCAGTCATGTCACGGAACACCTAGACACAGATACATTGTCACTAATGGTTACTATGTTGTCCAGATTTCTTTATTTTTTAAAACAATATTTCCAAATCTAAGACCTAGAGCCAGATAGGCGGCTTTTATCTAACTCCATACATGGTCTTCATTTCCTGCTCGTCAGCTAGAGCTGCAAGTTTTATAAATTCCTTGGATCAGATCTTCTGTGCCTTTGCCTTGGTCAACATATCCAGAATCTCTCTGCTGCGTTTTTTTGTGAAAGACTCTTGTTTGGCTGACTTTCCTTCTGATTCCTGATCCTGTTTGCTGAACCTGACTTCGCTGATCTCTGGACTCCTGTTTCTCTGGCTTGTTCTGACTACCCATCCTGGTTACTGAACTCTGGCTATGTTTTGACTACGTTTGCTCTGTTTATACTATTTTACCATTTTATTAAATAGTGTGATTTTTACTGCACTTCTGTCTCAGTCTGATCCATGGTTCCTGACAAGGCAGCTCCCAGGAGATGAAGGAATCTCTATGCAGCATAAAAACGACAAAAGGAGCGCCACTCTAAGTGCAGTATGCAAAAAAAGAGTCTATTTATTTAGACAAATGGCAACTTACATCAGGATGAAAAATAAAGCTCATGTCAGACCCTCCAGGGGTCAGTGGAGCTGTGACACTGAAGGACCATGTGGAGTCAGGTTGATCCACACCAGGAGGTGAGTGGGGCAGGAAGCGTCCAGCCGGTGTGGACGCTGAAGCCCAGAACTCCAAGGCAGTGAACACAGACGGCTGAGTCTCGGCTGAGTGTGACCTCAGAGATGGGGGCAGCAATGCTGGGCATGGCTAACGCATTTCAGAGCCATCCATGGCTCCGTTCTTAATTGGCCGCAGCTGTGCCACCTGCATATGTAGTGAGAGGGAGAGGCAGGGGCGTACCTAGTGCATTTGGCACCCGGGGCGGATCCTATATCTGGCACCCCCCCCCCCACCTTAAAACGTAAAAACACCCCACTGTGCTCCCTGCATACCTCTGCATCCTTAAATATCTCTTTGTCACTACTGTGTACATTACACAGCACCCTGCACCACTTTACAATACACAGCACCCTGCACCTCTGGACCCCTTTACATTACACAGCACTCTGGACCCCTTTACATTACACAGCACTCTGGACCCCTTTACATTACACAGCACCCTGCACCTCTGGACCCCTTTACATTACACAGCACTCTGGACCCCTTTACATTACACAGCACCCTGCACCTCTGGACCCCTTTACATTACACAGCACTCTGGACCCCTTTACATTACACAGCACCCTGCACCTCTGGACCCCTTTACATTACACAGCACTCTGGACCCCTTTACATTACACAGCACCCTGCACCTCGGGACCCCTTTACATTACACAGCACTCTGGACCCCTTTACATTACACAGCACTCTGGACCCCTTTACATTAGACAGCACCCTGCACCTCTAGACCCCTTTAGATTACACAGCACTCTGGACCCCTTTACAATACACAGCACCCTGCACCTCTGGACCCCTTTACATTACACAGCACTCTGGACCCCTTTACATTACACAGCACCCTGCACCTCTGGACCCCTTTACATTACACAGCACTCTGGACCCCTTTACAATACACAGCACCCTGCACCTCTGGACCCCTTTACATTACACAGCACTCTGGACCCCTTTACATTACACAGCACCCTGCACCTCTAGACCCCTTTACATTACACAGCACTCTGGACCCCTTTACATTACACAGCACCCTGCACCTCTGGACCCCTTTACATTACACAGCACTCTGGACCCCTTTACATTACACAGCACCCTGCACCTCTGGACCCCTTTACATTACACAGCACTCTGGACCCCTTTACATTACACAGCACCCTGCACCTCTGGACCCCTTTACATTACACAGCACTCTGGACCCCTTTACATTACACAGCACCCTGCACCTCGGGACCCCTTTACATTACACAGCACTCTGGACCCCTTTACATTACACAGCACTCTGGACCCCTTTACATTAGACAGCACCCTGCACCTCTAGACCCCTTTACATTACACAGCACTCTGGACCCCTTTACATTACACAGCACTCTGGACCCCTTTACAATACACAGCACCCTGCACCTCTGGACCCCTTTACATTACACAGCACTCTGGACCCCTTTACATTACACAGCACCCTGCACCTCTGGACCCCTTTACATTACACAGCACTCTGGACCCTTTACAATACACAGCACCCTGCACCTCTGGACCCCTTTACATTACACAGCACTCTGGACCCCTTTACATTACACAGCACCCTGCACCTCTAGACCCTTTACATTACACAGCACTCTGGACCCCTTTACATTACACAGCTCCCTGCACCTCTGGACCCCTTTACATTACACAGCACTCTGGACCCCTTTACATTACACAGCACCCTGCACCTCTGGACCCCTTTACATTACACAGCACTCTGGACCCCTTTACATTACACAGCACCCTGCACCTCTGGACCCCTTTACATTACACAGCACTCTGGACCCCTTTACATTACACAGCACCCTGCACCTCTGGACCCCTTTACATTACACAGCACTCTGGACCCCCTTTACATTACACAGCACCCTGCACCTCTGGACCCCCTTTACATTACACAGCACTCTGGACCCCTTTACATTACATTACACAGCACCCTGCACCTCGGGACCCCTTTACATTACACAGCACTCTGGACCCCTTTACATTAGACAGCACCCTGCACCTCTAGACCCCTTTATATTACACAGCACTCTGGACCCCTGTACATTACACAGCACCCTGGACCCCTTTACATTACACAGCACCCTGCACCTCTAGACCCCTTTACATTACACAGACACCCCCCCCCCCCTAACAGCTCTGGACCCCCTGCATGTTACACAGACCCGCCTACAATACAGACCCCCCCCTGCAATACAGACTTCCCTACAGTGCAGATCCCCCCCCCTTCAGTACAGATCCCCCTACAGTGGAGACCCCCCTACAATTCAGAGCCCCCCCCCTACAGTACAGACCCCCCCCCCTTCAGTACAGACCCCCCCTACAATGCAGACCCCCCTTAAGTACAGACCCCCCCTCTACTACAGTACAGACCCCCCCCCCTACGACCCTTAATGTACCTCATGGTCAGGAGGATTGTCAGCGCGGGACACACAGCAAACTACAAGGAGGAGGGGGAGGCGGAGCCGGCGGCTTCACTCTGCTCGGCTGTATGACACAGCCGAGACAGATCAGAGCCACGGAGAGCCGCGTAGAGCGGCGAACACCCTCCCCCTCTCCCTCCTCTCACCTCACCTGACGCTGGCTGTCACTCACCGCGCCGCTGCTGCGCAAGATATATCAGCGCTCGGCGCGCTGTCCCCGACTCCCCGCTTCCATCGCGGAGGGGGGCGCCGGCCTGACACCCCCCCAGTGTGTGGCACCCGGTGCGGCCCGCCCCCCCGCACCCCCCCTTAGTACGCCACTGGGGAGAGGAGCTACAAATTGGCAAGGACGACGGGAAAGGGCGGGGCACTAGGCTTACAAACAGAGCTCTATATGAATAGAGATCAAAAACTGTTGTAACGGCTCGAATGAGCACAGTCCTTGTCTGCAGCAATATACAGCAGTGACATTTACACAAAATAGAAAAAATAAAAAAGCTAATGAGATACAACTAAGGCTTTCACAAGGCACTTTACAGGCTCATTGCATGCGCTATTTTTAGCGCTATAGTGCCTGTAAAGCACCTCCGTGTGAAAGTAGCCTCAGTGTCACAGCTCCCCCGACCTCTGGGGGGTCTGACATGTAATTTATTGTTCACCCTTTATGTAAGGCCTCATGAGCAGGAGACGCTGTTAAACGTGCGTTCAGAGAAGGTTGGACACTTTTTTCAATGTTATCCTATGTGTCCATGTACACAGTCTTGTTTTTTGGCGTTTTTAGGCAGTTGCGTTTAACCTAGTTTTTCCAGAAGCAAAAAAATGGGTTCCGACGCAAAGGTTTTCCACGTTTCAGACGCTAAACGTGGCAAAACGATGGTACCGCGTTTAGCCGCATTTTCGTTTATAAGCGTTTTTAAGGTTGCCCTATTTTTTTACATTAAAAATCTCAAAAATGATGGCAAATGATGAAAAACCATTAAAAAATATTTTAAACAATTGTAATTGCTTGCAATGATTCATAGACCATTTATATACCCTAATGAGCCCTTGATCCAATCCAATGCACCACTAGCATTGCTTTTATCCAAAGTATAATTGGAATTTGACCCATATGTTGTTAGATTTGAACAAGCAACTTGTGGCAGGTGACGTGGCAAGTGGACGATCCACAACTTGAGGCAGGTGACGTGGCAAGTGATGTGGCAAGTGGACAATCCACAACTTGTGGCAGGTGACGTGGCAGGTGGATAATCCACAACTTGTGGCAGGTGATGTGGCATGTGGACAATCCACAACTTGTGGCAAGTGACATGGCAGGTGATGTGGCAAGTGACGTGGCAAGTGGACAATCCACAACTTGTGGCAGGTGACGTGGCAAGTGGACAATACACAGCTTGTGGCAGGTGACGTGGCAAGTGGACAATCCACAACTTGTGGCAAGTGACGTGGCAGGTGACTAGGCAAGTGGACAATCCACAACTTGTGGCAAGTGGACAATCCACAACTTGTGGCAGGTGACATGGCAAGTGATGTGGCAAGTGGACAATCCACAACTTGTGGCAAGTGGACAATCCACAACTTGTGGCAGGTGACATGGCAAGTGATGTGGCAAGTGGACAATCCACAACTTGTGGCAGGTGATGTGGCCAGTGACGTGGCAAGTGGACAATCCACAACTTGTGGCTGGTGACGTCACAAGTGACATGGTTAATGGACAATTCACAACTTGTGGCAGGTGACGTGGCAAGTGGACAATCCACAACTTGTGGCAGGTGACGTGGCAAGTGGACAATCCACAACTTGTGGCAGGTGACGTGGCAAGTGATGTGGCAAGTGGACAATCCCCAGCTTGTGGCAGGTGACGTGGCAAGTGGACAATCCACAACTTGTGGCAGGTGACGTGGCAGGTGACGTGGTAAGTGGACAATCCACAACTTGTGGCAAGTGGACAATCCACAACTTGTGGCAGGTCTTGTGGCAGGGCACGTGGCAAGTGACGCGGCAAGTGGACAATCCACAGCTTGTGGCAGGTGACGTGGCAAATGACAATCCGCAACTTGTGGCAGGTGACATGGCAAGTGACGTGGCAAGTGGACAATACACAGCTTGTGGCAGGTGATGTGGCAAGTGGACAATCCACAACTTGTGGCAAGTGGCGTGGCAGGTGACATGGCAAGTGATGTGGCAAGTGGACAATCCACAGCTTGTGGCAGGTGACGTGGCAAATGACAATCCGCAACTTGTGGCAGGTGACATGGCAAGTGACGTGGCAAGTGGACAATACACAGCTTGTGGCAGGTGACGTGGCAAGTGATGTGGCAAGTGACTTGGCAAGTGGACAATCCACAACTTGTGGCAAGTGGACAATCCACAACTTATGGAAAGTGACGTGGCAAGTGGACAATCCACAACTTGTGGCAGGTCTTGTGGCAGGTGACGTGGCAGGTGACATGGCAAGTGGACAATCCACAACTTGTGGCAGGTGGCATGGCAAGTGGACAATCCCCAACTGGTGGCAGGTGGCGTGGCAAGTGACATGCTAAATACAAGTACACTGCTGCTCTCACAGCTGCTGCTACTCACTCTGGTCTCCCAAAATGGCTGAAATAGTTAAATAATACAGTTTTTTTGAGCTTGGGGAGGGTCTTATGAGGTTATCTTATAAACGCTTCTAGACGAAAACGTGGTAAAACGCAGCTAAACGCAGCATGCAATCGCAGCAAAACGGGCATTTCTAAATGCCGGTCTCAGCTTTTAAAAACATGCGTTCAGCAGAGTTTGCACCGGCGTCTCGTGTGCATGGGGCCGAAGTTGCCATTTGTCTAAATAAGTAGACTTGTTTTTATGCACACTGCACTGCGCTCCTTTGTTTCTCTTTTTATAAATAATTCATTCACACAGCTCTGTGTGTGAAAAACTACAAGCCCCGACATCCTTTGCTGTTGTCAGCTTGTAGTTCTCATTGAACAATCTCTCTGTAGTTCTCACTGTAGTTCTCACTGTTGAGTGCCATGGTGGTTCATTGGTACTTTCTGTCAATGTATCTACTTCCAGGTATGGGATGTACGGCAACACAGATACTGTGACGGATCTGCTGGAGACCTGCATAGCACACGCAATCTGCTGATGCTCCAAAAATTGCACATTTTTTACCTGCAATTTTTTTTTTTTTTAAAGTGAACTTATCCTTTAACCACATGCTACCCAGGCCAATTCTGATATTTCTCTCCTACATTGTAAAAACATTTTTTTCCTAGAAAATTACACAGAACCCCCAAACATCATACATTTTTTAGCAGAGACTCTAGAAAATAACATGGCAGTTGTTGCAACCTTTTATCTCACACGGTATTTGAGCAGCAATTTTTCAAAACATTTTTTGGAATTCATGCATTACAAAAAAAACTGTAAAATTAGCCCAATTTTTTTGCATAATGTGAAAGTTGATGTTATGCAGAGTAAACAGATACCTAACATGTCATGCTTCAAAATTGCGCCCGCTCGTGGAATGGCAACAAACTTCGGTATTTAAAAATCCCCATAGATATCTTGCTGACATCCGTGGAGGAGCTGTGAGTGTAAACCATTGCCGTCTGCTGCAAGGATATGCTAAACTGCTGCTTTCCTCTATCTTTACATTACTATCTATCTATCCCTCCCACCCAGTGTCTATCTATATCTATCTATCCATCCCACCCAGTGTCTATCTATCTCACCCAGTGTCTATCTAGTTCTGCCAGCAACAGATTGAGGGCAGGTTCTCTATTTTTCGGTCGGAAAAAGTTCCCATCCGAAAATGCGTTTGTCTGTAGCAATTCCGACGCGCAAAATTCCTACGCATGCTCGGAAGCATTGAACTTAATTTTATTGGCTCGTCGTAGTGTAGTACGTCACCGGTTCTTGGTCGAAGGTTCAGAGAACTTTTATGGGACCGTGTGTATGCAAGCCAAGCTTGAGCTGAATTCCGTCGGATAAACCATCCAAGATTTTTCCGACGGAAATTCTGCTTGTGTGTACGGGGCATAAAAGCTAATAGGAGTAGGAGATAGACGGACAGATTGGGGTAAGGAGTTCCATGGGCTTGGAGAGGCTCTCTGGAAAAGTCCTGGAGACGAGCATGGGAGGAGGTGATGAGAGAGCTAGAGAGCAGGAGGTCTTGAGAAGAACAAAGAGAATGATTAGGTTGGTCTATCTATCTATCTCAGTATCTATCTATCTATCTATCTATCTATCTATCTATCTATCTATCTATCTATCTATCTATCTATCTATATATCTATCTATCTATCTATCTCACCCTTCCAACCAGTATCTATCTATCTCACCCAGTATCTATCTATCTATTTCACTCAGTGTCTATCTATCTATTTATCTCACCCAGTATCTATCTATCTCCCCCTCCCACCCAGTATCTATCTATCTATCTACCTATCTCCCCCTCCCACTCAGTGTCTGTCTGTCTATCTGTCTCAGTATCTATCTATCTCACCCAGTATCTATCTGTATATATATATATATATATATATATATATATATATATATATATATATAATCTCCCCTCCCACTCAGTGTCTGTCTATCTATGTCATTATCTATTTATCCATCTCACCCAGTATCTATCTGTCTCCCCCTCCCACTCAGTGTCTGTCTGTCTATCTATCTCACCCAGTATCTATCTGTCTCCCCCTCCCACCCAGTGTCTACCCTGTATTGGTAAAGTCCATTCTGGGGCTGGTTTTATTGGGAGTCTGATAGACTTCCAAGTCCGTGGACTGCATTTTAGGCCCCTTTCACACGGGACGGATCCGTATTGATCTGCCTCATGAAGATCCGCTGCTCAGCAGGGATCGCACAGCTGATCCTCGCTGATGACAGGGCGGTCCCTGCACACTGTGCAGAGACCGCCCCGTCAGTTCTCTGCTCTCCTCTATGGGGGATCGGATAAACACGGACCGTTTCGCATGTGTGAAAGGGGCCTTAAGGTTTTATTTTCAGGTCTTGATTAAGGCAGCTGGTCCTAGCTCTGGGAGAGAGTGTCGGTCTCCATGTGAGGAGACATCTAGGAGCACGGCTGCTCATCCCTGATGTTGGATATAAAGGATTTGCATTTGTAAGGACACTAACTACAAGACCAAGGATCGGTCAGTCTATGGAGTAAGGGGAGAATCAACATCGGGATTTAATCAATTATATTATTAACTTTATTAATGAATAAAAAAGTATGAAAAAAAAAAATCTCTGTGACGACGGACCGTAGAGTCCGTTGTCATCCGATCTGCAGACAGATGGAAAAATAGGGTTTTCCTCCGTCTGCAGAAACGGACCATAGCGGGCACGGACGAGATCGGGTGTCAGCGGATGCTCATCCGCTGACACCCGCTATCCCATAGGGATACATGTATGTCCGTTGTTCATCCGAAAACTGATGGATGAAAAACGGACATACGGACCGTCCGTGTGAAAGAGCCTTATCTCTTCCAAACTGTTAAGCAGATCAGTACATTCTCTGCACTCATTTAAGGTGGCCGTAGGAATGAAATTAAAAAAGAATCATCTATTCTATGGCCACCTTAAATGAGTGCAGAGAATGTAATGATCTGTTCAACAGTTTGGAAGAGATACAAAGTAATCTGGGATGGAGAGGGTGTCAGTCAGTGATTGGATCCCTAAAGAGGAATGCCCAGATCTGAGACCACACTTGTAAAGAAGAACTCAGCACAGGTGGTGGAAACCCCTCATAATAGGCACATCAGCTTACAGACCCGCAAACTCAGTGCAGGGATGGTGGGAACCCCCATAATGGGCACAGCGGGTGTACAGACTCGGGAACTCAGCACAGGGATGGTGGGAAGCACTCATAATGGGCACAGCAGGTGTACAGACCTGGGAACTCAGCACAGGGATGGTGGGAACCCCTCATAATGGGCACAGCAGGTGTACAGACCTGGGAACTCAGCACAGGGATGGTGGGAACCCCTCATAATGGGCACAGCGGGTGTACAGACCCAGGAATTTGGCACGGGAATGGAGGGAACCCCTCATAATGGGCACAGCGGGTGTACAGACCCAGGAATTTGGCACGGGAATGGAGGGAACCCCTCATAATGGACACAGTAAGGCTGCAATTGATGGCCACAGTTCTACCTAGCAGTAATGGTACATAATCACCTGATAAATGGCTATTTACAGCCCTGCATTACTAAAAGTAAAATTTTTCAGTTTGCGCCCCCCAAAAAATTTGGAGCACCAGCCGCCACTGGGGGAAAGCCCCTTCTTGAAGGGCCTTCAGAGGGTGAGGGTTAGGGATGAGCTGAACACCCCCCGTTTGGCTCGCACCAGAACCCGCGAACAGACCTTAAAGCGGGACTGTACTGAAATGTTTTTTTTAAAAATCCAGCAGCTACAAATACTGCAGCTGCTGACTTTTAAAAAAACGGACACTTACCTGTTCCAGGGTCCAGCGGTGTCGGCAGCAGAGGCCGATCGATCGCTCGGCTCTCTGCTGTAGCCGGCGCCATTCTCGGTAAGGGAATCAGGAAGTGGCTTCACTTCCCGATTCCCTACTGCGCATGCGCGAGTCGCGCGGCGCAATAAGAATCTTCAGCGCTGTCTGCCGGGACACGTGTGTGTCCCGGCAGACAGCGCGCTGGGACAGGAACTTGCGTAAACTCCCGTGGGAGTTTATGCCGGAAGTGGGTACAGATACCTGTCTTAGACAGGTATCTGCACCCCCCTCCCCCCTGAAAGGTGCCAAATGTGACACCAGAGGGGGGGAGGGTTCCGAAAAGCGGGAGTTCCACTTTAGGGTGGAATCCCGCTTTAAGTCCGTGCGAGCTTTAGAACCCTATTAGTTATAATGGATGCGAACGTTCAAAATCAAAAGTGCTAATTTTAAAGGCTAATATGCATGTTATTGTCATAAAAAGTGTTTGGGGACCTGGGTCCTGCCCCAGGGGACATGTATCAATGCAAATTTTTTTTAAAAAAAACGGACGTTTTTTCAGGAGCATTGATTTTAATAATGCTTAAATTGAAACAATAAAAGTGTAATATTCCTTTAAATTTCGTACCTGGGGGGTGTCTATAGTATGCCTGTGAAGGGGCGCATGATTCCTGTGCTTATAACTGTCCCTGCAAAAAGTGTAATTTTTGCACTAAAAAAGCTATTTAAAATCACTCGCGGCTAATGTGAATTGACGGCTTCCATAATGCAGAGAACAGTCATTCATTGAAAGTCATTCATAAAAAAAAAAAAGTCATTGATAAAAAAAAAAAAATAAAATAAAAAAAAAGCGTGGGGGTCCCCCCAAATTCAATAACCAGGCCCTTCAGGTCTGGGATGGATATTAAGAGGGACCCCAGCCAAAAAAAAATGGCGTAGGGTCCCCCTCAAAATCCATACCAGACCCTTGAGGTCTGGGATGGATTTTAAGGGGAACCCCAGCCAAAAAAAATGGCGTGGGGTCCCCCTCAAAATCCATACCAGACCCTTATCCGAGCACGCAACCTAGCAGGCCGCAGGAAAAGAGGGGGGATGAGAGCGCCCCCCTCCCTCCTGAACCGTACCAGGCCACATGCCCTCAACATTGGGAGGATGCTTTGGGGGTCTGAGACCCCCAAAGCACCTTGTCCCCATGTTGATGAGGACAAGGGCCTCGTCCCCACAACCCTGGCCGGTGGTTGTGGGGGTCTGCGGGCGGGGGGCTTATCGGAATCTGGAAGCCCCCTTTTACAAGGGGACCCCAGATCCCGCCCCCCCCTGTGTGAAATAGTAAGGGGGTACAAAAGGACCCCTACCATTTCACCAAAAAAGTCTTTGACAATTCCTTTATTAAAATCTTTCTTCTTTCTTCTGGTCTTCCTTTCTTCATCTTCTCCTTCCGGCATTTTATTCCATCTTCTTCTTCCTCCGATCCGCTTCTTCTTGCGCTGGTCTACTCGTCCTTCTCGTCCAGCATCTTCTTCCATGGCGTCGGCGTCTGTTCTTCTGTCGGGCCGCTCCTCGCAAAATGGGAGGCTCCCGCTGTGTGAGGCTTCGCTCCGTCTGACAGGTCTTTTATAATGGAGGGCACCTGGTGACCCGCCCCCCTCTGACGTCATGGGGAAAGCCATAGGGAATTCCCCATGACGGCCCCATGCTTTAGAGGGGGCGGAGTTACCAGGTGCCCTCCGTTATAAAAGACCTGTCAGACGCAGCTTAGCCTCACACAGCGGGAGCCTCCCATTGCGAGGAGCGGCCCAAGAAGAGACACCGACGCCATGGAAGAAGATGCCGGACGAGAAGGACGAGAAGACCAGCGCAAGAAGAAGCGGATCGGAGGAAGAAGAAGATGGAAGAAGAAGATGGAAGAAGATGAAGAAACCGAAGGATGAAGAAAGAAGAAAGAAGATTTTAATAAAGGAATTGTCCCCCTTACCATTTCACACAGGGGGGGCCGGGATCTGGGGGTCCCCTTGTTAAAGCCCCCCGCCCACCCGCCCACAGACCCCCACAACCAATGGCCAGGGTTGTGGGGAAGAGGCCCTTGTCCTCATCAACATGGGGACAAGGTGCATTGGGGGTCTCAGACCCCCAAAGCATCCTCCCAATGTTGAGGGCATGTGGCCTGGTACGGTTCAGGAGGGAGGGGGGGGGCGCTCTCGTCCCCCCCTCTTTCCCTGCGGCCTGCTAGGTTGCGTGCTCGGATAAGGGTCTGGTATGGATTTTGAGGGGGACCCTATGCCATTTTTTTTGGCTGGGGTCCCCCTTAATATCCATCCTAGACCTGAAGGGCCTGGTTATTGAATTTACGGGGACCCACACGCTTTTTTTTTTTATCAATGAATGACTGTTCTCTGTGTTACGGGAGCCATCAATTCATTAGCCGCGAGTGCTTTTAAATAGCTTTTTTTCCTGCAAAAATTACACTTTTTGCCGGGACAGTTCTAAGCACAGGAAACATGCCCCCCTTCACATGCATACTATAGACCAGGGCTCAAAATTTCAAGTCCTGAGATTCTAGCCAGGCCTCAAGGGTTACTCGCCACCAGTTGCCCCACCTAACCCCTGCCCTGCCCCTAATTCCACCTCTAAACAAGGCCACCCGTGTCCACCAATGCAGCCTCACCCGTGTCCACCAATGCAGCCTCACCCGTGTCCACCAATGCAGCCTCACCCGTGTCCACCAATGCAGCCTCACCCGTGTCCACCAATGCAGCGCAGCCTCACCCGTGTCCACCAATGCAGCGCAGCCTCACCCGTGTCCACCAATGCAGCGCAGCCTCACCCGTGTCCACCAATGCAGCGCAGCCTCACCCGTGTCCATCAATGCAGCGCAGCCTCACCCGTGTCCACCAATGCAGCGCAGCCTCACCCGTGTCCACCAATGCAGCGCAGCCTCACCCGTGTCCATCAATGCAGCGCAGCCTCACCCGTGTCCACCAATGCAGCGCAGCCTCACCCGTGTCCACCAATGCAGCGCAGCCTCACCCGTGTCCACCAATGCAGCGCAGCCTCACACTTGTCCACCAATGCAGCGCAGCCTCACACTTGTCCACCAATGCAGCACAGCCTCACACTTGTCCACCAATGCAGCGCAGCCTCACACTTGTCCACCAATGCAGCCTACCTGTGTCCTGAATGAAGGGGAGCAGAGAAGAAGAGCATTGCTGGCCGGATGATATGAGCGCCGAGGGACATGCTGGAACAGCTTTGATTTAAATCGCCGCGTGTCCCCGCCGCTCGGCGTCCTGTACAGCCCCGCCCCCTGGCCAGGGAACTTTGATACACATCACTCGTCCCGGGTTGGACGGGTGATCTGTCTATCAAATTCCCCGGGACCAGGGGGCGGGGCTGTGTGTGAAAGCAAGCGCAGGGAACACACAGCGATTTAAATCATAGCCGGCGCCGCTAGTGATGTTCCCTGCGCTCATATCATCCGGCCGGCTCTGTCCTCTCTCTTCCCCTTCACGAGCACTGGGAAAGGGACTCGCCGGCCGGCAGTGCTCGCCCCGCCTCGCTCCCAGACAGCCCTTCCTCGCCAGCCCTCAAAATTTACTCGCAAAATGCGAGCAGGCGAGTGTAAATTTTGAGGGCTGCTATAGACACCCCCCAGATGTGATACTGCAATGCTGTACTAACAGCACGCACACACTAATCCCCAGAAATACAGCACATATTGTCAGCAGTACACTGACACGCTGACACTGAAACACAATATGCGAGGCCGCCGCCGCAGCGGCCTCTTATACCGTGGGGCGTGTACTAAAGCCCCTGAGCTATAATTGGCTACAGGCATCCTGCCTGTAGCCAATTATGGCTCTCCTCGCTGTCGGCGCTGTGATTGGCCAAGCATGTGGGGTCACAGTGCATGCTTGGCCAATCATCAGCCAGCATTGCACTGCGACTGGCGCAATGCATTGCGGGCCGCACGCATCACATGAATGTGATGCAAGTGGCCCAAATAGTTCTGGGCTCGCCGAACGGGCGAACGCCCGATGTTCGATTCGAACATGGGTTCGAATCGAACACCGGGCCCATCCCTAGTGAGGGTATGTCTGGGCTGCAAAAGCAGCTCCCCCTGACATGAAAAGGACCAAAAATATATCTGCATAACCTGGTCTGAGCAAGTGTCCAGCAGAGAAGATGTGATATCTCTTTGGAATGGACATGGGCCCTTGTTTGTCGCCCCCTGTCTGGACATTCTGGGGCCAGCATCGCACAGGACACTAGCACCTCACCCCCCTCCTCCTGTTTTTAAGTGGATGCTAAATATCTGAGTCCCGAAGCAATATGTTATGGTCAGTGTAAATAGAACTTTCTAAATGACATAAGTACGTATGATTTTTTATCCTGTCATTACACTTTATGCTTACAACTGTCTTTCTAATTTATAGACATATTCCTCGTCATGGTCACAATCCTATACCCCTGAAGAAGAGTATTATCGATCCTAAACTTGAAACGTTGGGTTTTTGTTTTGTTTGTATAATCACAAACAAAGGAGCTTAGATTGTACCTTATGTGTTGCATATTGTTTCCTTAATCAGATTTTGTGTATCTTGTATATCCACTTGTCTAATTTTGTATTTCCACTTGTCTTTTTGTAGATTGTGTTCATTTACTATTACCTTTTAAAATTCTAAATAAAACATCTTATACTCATGCCCTACGTCTCTATTTACAAGAGTAGTTTACCTTTCAAAGTCCCACTAGAGGAATAATCCTTCCATTATATATATTATTTTGGGATGTGGATAAACTTTACTCTGTATAGCCAAACCAGCAGCATCACCCAATAAAGACAAAGTGTGAGTTTATTACTTATACTTATTATAATTTATCACACAGTTGGCATCATAAATACAATGAAAACAAGTCTAACAGTTCAGTTTAGGTAAAAATATATGAAACAGAATAAATAGTTATAAAACTGTAATAACCTTATGGCTGTGTCTTCACGCTTCTTTGTGAGAAGAATCGGGATATGATGTTTTTAAGACTTCTAGGAGAATTCAGCTGTTCCCACTTGTCAAAGGCTTTGTATAGATGTCAAATCTCCTAGTCTGACCTTCAATATGGATGTGAAAGTCATAACCTCACAAAAACGTAGAGCCTTGTATGGCACACATTTATTTCTGGGGACTTCCGCAATATGCTATACAAAAGGAGGTCCTAACTCAGAGTCATATATAGAGTTTGATTGACAATCCCACATGTAACACTTGTAGTAATGTGCTGACCATGTAATGTCATATAACCAAACATCTACTAATATCAACACATTACCAACTTTACATTAAATAACTATATACTAATACATATCAATATGACTGAGATTACACTAATTTAACAGGATTTAAAGAATTATGAATTATTTCTTTGGCTACGTAGATACGTGTCTATTTGTGTCTTCTCATGACATTCTATACCAAGATACCTTGTATGTCCTCCTCATACACCGCAAACTTCCAGCAATATTCGGCTTCAGGTGAAGAATCCTGTCAAATCAGTTGACCAAGGCCATTCACACATACTGTATGTATTATGACCAATCATAAAACCAAATATGTTTTGAAAGCTTGCCATGAATATAATATGATACCTATAAGTGCCGAATTATGAATTTGGAATAATATTCTAACAGTGGCTGCATTCCTTTTCTTTTTATGGCTTTTCCCCCTCGGTTTTCCCTGATCTGACCAGTAACACCCCTCCTGTAAAAGCCTCAATCCGCACTATGAACTGCATGTGAATCGCACCACATTGCACCAAAGAAGTGCATGCATCTTTTATGAGCCACACTCAACCACATCACATCCCACCCCATCCCATCCAATCACATCCCACCTCACCACATCCCATTCAATCCCATCCCATCCCATCCAATCCCACCTTACCCCACCCCATCCAATCCCACCACATCACATCCCATCCAATCCCACCACACCACACCCCATCCAATCCCACCACACCCCATCCCAACCCACCACATCACATCCCACCTCACCACATCCAATCCAATCCCACCTCACCCCACCACATCCCATCCAATCCCACCACACCCCATCCAATCCCACCACACCCCATCCCATCCAATCCCACCACACCACATCCCATCCAATCCCACCACACCACATCCCATCCAATCCCACCACACCACACCCCATCCCATCCAATCCCACCACATCACATCCCATCCAATCCCACCACACCACACCCCATCCAATCCCACCACACCCCATCCCATCCCACCACATCACATCCCACCTCACCACATCCAATCCAATCCCACCTCACCCCACCACATCCCATCCAATCCCACCACACCCCATCCAATCCCACCACACCCCATCCCATCCAATCCCACCACACCACATCCCATCCAATCCCACCACACCACACCCCATCCCATCCAATCCCACCACACCACACCCTATCTCATCCCACCACACCACACCCCATCCCATCCAATCCCACCACACCCCATCCCATCCAATCCCACCAAACCCCATCTCATCCAATCCCACCACACCCCATCCAATCACACCCCACCCCATCTCATCCAATCCCACCAAACCCCATCCCATCCAATCCCACCAAACCCCATCCCATCCAATCCCACCACACCCCATCCAATCACATCCCACCCCATCCAATCCCACCAAACCCCACCCCACCCCATCACACCACATCCCATCCAATCCAATCCCACCACATCCCATCACACCACACCCCATCCAATCCCATCACACCACATCCCATCCAATCCCACCACACCACATCCAATCCCATCACACCCCATCCCATCCAATCCATTCACACCACATCCCATCCAATCCATTCACACCACATACCATCCAATCCCACCACACCCCATCCCATCCCATCACACCCCATCCCATCCAATCCCACCCCATCCCATCACACCCCACCGCATCCCATCCAATCCCACCACACCCCATCCAATCCCATCACACCCCATCCCATCCAATCCCACCACACTACATCCCATCCAATCACACCACATCCCATCCAATCCCACCACACCCCATCCAATCCAATACCACCACACCCCACCACATACCATCACACCACATCCCATCCAATCACATCACACCACATCCCATCCAATCCATTCACACCACATCCAATCCATTCACACCACATCCCATCCAATCCCACCACACCACATCCCATCCAATCCCACCACACCACATCCCATCCAATCCCACCACACCCCATCCAATCACACCCCACCCCATCTCATTCAATCCCACCAAACCCCATCCCATCAGTGGCGGCCCGTCCATTGGGGGCGCCCGGGCGCCCCCCCCCCCATGCAGTAACAAAAAAAAAATGTTTAAAAAAAAAAAAAAATGTTAAAAAAAAAAAAAAATGTTAAAAAAAAATAATATATTTAAACCTGTCCCTTTAAAAAAAATAAAACATTTTTTTTAAGTCTTTATGTGCACTCGCCCCCCCTCTCCTGTCACTTTCTATATACCATAGATAGATTCATGCATTGCATGAATCTATCTATGGTCTCTGCTGACACCCCCTATTCAGGTGTCCGGCCCCTTTGCGGTCACCGGGCGCCTGAATTACAGTGGTGGGGGTGTTTTTTGGAAACACCTGATTAGCGCTGTAGGCGCTAATAGGCGTCCAAAAAGGTGACAAGCGGGCGCAACGCTGTGCGTTCCTTGTCACTCAGCACTGATGTTAGCAAACCGAAGGAATTCGGTTTGCTAACATTGTACTGCCCCTTAGCCAATCAGGAGCACAGGTCCGTGTTACCTGTGCCCTGATTGGCTGAAACGACAGGCGCTGTGATTGGGCGCCTATCAGGCGTCCAATCATAGCAGAGGATGAGAGGAGGAGCGGGCAGAAGAGGAAATGGAGGACACGATGCCGCCGTCATCTGAGACAAGGTAAGTGCAGGGCGAGGGGGGGGGGCTCCAAGACATGTCACCGGCTGGTGATCTTGCAGGTAACAGTAACAGGTGTATTTCCTGTGGTTGCTGGAAGAGCAGAGGAGGGGAAGGGGGAAGGGGGGGGGGGGAGGGGAGGAGATAGTATAACAGGTTTTTTTTTTTTTTTTAAATACAAACTGACAATTCCACCGATCTATCAATTGTGTCACCATTGGACAGTTGTGCCAGCACACAGATGGTGTGGTCAATAATGCTGCGTTTTGATGGGCACATGTAAACAAGAAGTGGATGCAAAGAGGCTGGAGGAGATCCGCAGCAAAGGATGCAAAAGGGTGCATCCTTTGCACTGCCCAACTGCCCTGTGGCAGTTGGAATACTGGATTAGGTGGGTAGGGCAGTCCTCCATCATCATGTTAACAAAAGTGCCACTTGTTTCAGTGTGGTGCAAATTTAAAAAAAAAAAAAAAAACTGTTTGCAATTCTTTTCTGCAATTTGTCATGTGTAGGGCAGCCTATTGAAATGAATGGCCCATTCATGCTGTCACACCTGCATAGGTGCAAACTAAGCCTTAAGAGGTGCCAACATGGCGCTCCTGCGTTTTGATGGGCAAAGTGGCTGCGTTTTGATGGGCAAAGTGGCTGCGTTTTGATGGGCAAAGTGGCTGCGTTTTGATGGGCAAAGTGGCTGCGTTTTGATGGGCAAAGTGGCTGCGTTTTGATGGGCACAGTGGCTGCGTTTTGATGGGCACAGTGGCTGCGTTTTGATGGGCAAAGTGGCTGCGTTTTGATGGGCACAGTGGCTGCGTTTTGATGGGCACAGTGGCTGCGTTTTAATGGGCACAGTGGCTGCGTTTTGATGGGCTTTTTTTTCAGAATTATTTGCGCCCCCCCAAAAATTTTGAGCACCAGCCGCCACTGCATCCCATCCAATCCCACCAAACCCCATCCCATCCAATCCCACCACACCCCATCCAATCCCATCACATCCCATCCAATCACATCCCACCCCATCCAATCCCACCAAACCCCACCCAACCCCATCACACCACATCCCATCCAATCCCACCACATCCCATCACACCACACCCCATCCAATCCCATCACACCACATCCCATCCAATCCCACCACACCACATCCAATCCCATCACACCCCATCCCATCCAATCCATTCACACCACATCCCATCCAATCCATTCCCACCACATACCATCCAATCCCACCACACCCCATCCCATCACACCCCATCCAATCCAATCCCACCCCATCCCATCACACCCCACCGCATCCCATCCAATCCCACCACACCCCATCCAATCCCATCACACCACATCCCATCCCATCACACCACATCCCATCCAATCCCACCACACTTCATCCCATCCAATCCCACCACACCCCATCCAATCCAATACCACCACACCCCACCACATACCATCACACCACATCCCATCCAATCCCATCACACCACATCCCATCCAATCCATTCACACCAAATCCCATCCAATCCCACCACACCACATCCCATCCAATCCCACCACATCCCATTCAATCCCACCTCACCCCACCACATCCAATCCCACCACACCACATCCCATCCAATCCAATCCCACCTCACCCCACCACATCCCATCCCATCCCATCCATTCACACCACATCCCATACAATCCCATCACACCACATCCCATCCAATCCCACCACACCCCACCACACCCCACCCAATCCCATCACACCCCACCCAATCCCATCACACCCCATCCAATCCCACCACACCACATCCCATCCAATCCCATCACACCCCATCCCATCCCACCACATCCCATCCAATCCTATCTCACCACACCACATCCCATCCAATCCCATCACACCACATCCCATCCAATCCCACCACACCCCACCCCACCCCATCCAATCCCATCACACCCCATCCAATCCCATCACACCACATCCCATCACACCACATCCCATCCAATCCCATCACACCACATCCCACCACACCCCACACAATCCCATGACACCCCATCCAATCCCATCACACCCCACCACATCCCATCAAATCCCATCACATCCCATCCAATCCCACCACACCACATCCCATCCAATCCCACCACACCCCACCACATCCCATCCAATCAAATCACAACACAACACATCCCATCCAATCCCACCACACCACATCCCATCCAATCCCATCACACCCCATCCCATCCCACCACATTCCATCCAATCCCATTACACCACATCCCATCCAATCCCACCCCATACCCCATCCCATCCAATCCCACCCCATACCATCCAATCCCATCACACCACATACCATCCAATCCCATCACACCACATACCCTTCAATCCCATCACACCACATACCATCCAATCCCATCACACCACACCCCATCCAATCCCACCACATCCTATCACACCACATCCCATCCAATCCCATCACACCCTACCACATCCAATCCCATCACACCACATCCCATCCAATCCAATCCCACCACACCATATCACATCCAATCCCATCACACCCCATCCCATCCAATCCCATCACACCCCACCACATCCCATCCGATCCCACCACACCATATCACATCCAATCCCATCACACCACCACACCCCATCCCATCCCATCCCATCCAATCCCATCACACCACATCCCATCTAATCCCACCACATCCCCAAAAAAATATCTCCTAAACCTGATATTCCCCGTGCAATGGTGAGGTTTGGTAGAGCGAGTCTCCGTTTCAGAGACTTCTACACCCAATATAGACAGTGACCACCCACACGAGAGACGATAACCAGAATACCACACCATTTAAACTTTTTATAGCTAAACAACAGTATATTAAGTTTTTAATAATTCACTAGCGCCCCTCACTACCAAACCTCACCATTGCACGGGGAATATCAGGTTTAGGAGATATTTTTTTGGGGATGTGGTGGGATTAGATGGGATGTGGTGTGATGGGGTGTGGTGGTGTGATGGGATTGGATGTGATATGGTGTGGTGGGATTGGATGGGATGTGGTGGGGTGTGGTGGGATTGGATGGGATGGGGTGTGATGGGATTGGATGTGATATGGTGTGGTGGGATTGGATTGGATGGGATGTGGTGTGATGGGATTGGATGTGGTAGGGTGTGATGGGATTGGATGGGATGTGGTGTGATAGGATGTGGTGGGATTGGATGGGGTGTGGTGTGATGGGATTGGATGGTATGTGGTGTGATGGGATTGAATGGTATGTGGTGTGATGGGATTGGATGGTATGTGGTGTGATGGGATTGGATGGTATGTGGTGTGATGGGATTGGATGGTATGGGGTGGGATTGGATGGGATGGGGTATGGGGTGGGATTGGATGGGATGTGGTGTAATGGGATTGGATGGAATGTGGTGGGATGGGATGGGGTGTGATGGGATTGGATGGGATGTGGTGTGGTGGGATTGGATGGGATGTGTTGTGTTGTGATTTGATTGGATGGGATGTGGTGGGGTGTGGTGGGATTGGATGGGATGTGGTGTGGTGGGATTGGATGGGATGTGATGGGATTTGATGGGATGTGGTGGGGTGTGATGGGATTGGATGGGGTGTCATGGGATTGTGTGGGGTGTGGTGGGATGTGGTGTGATGGGATTGGATGGGATGTGGTGTGATGGGATTGGATGGGGTGTGATGGGATTGGATGGGGTGGGGTGGGGTGTGGTGGGATTGGATGGGATGTGGTGTGATGGGATTGGATGGGATGTGGTGGGGTGAGGTAGGATTGGATGGGATGTGGTGGGATGGGATGGGGTGTGATGGGATTGGATGGGATGTGGTGTGGTGGGATTGGATGGGGTGTGATGGGATTGGGTGGGGTGTGGTGGGATTGGATGGGATGTGGTGTGATGGGATTGGATGGGATGTGGTGTGAATGGATGGGATGGGATGGGATGGGGTGTGGTGGGATTGGATGAGGTGTGGTGGGATGGGATTGGATGAGATGTGGTGTGGTGGAACTGATTCACACGAATAAGGAATACTATAGGTCCAAATAGTTTGATATCAACGGCACATCAAAGTGCCAAGAATACAATATTTGTATCCAGCGAGTCTCCGTTTCAGAGACTTCTACACCCAATATAGACAGTGACCACCCACACGAGAGACGATAACCAGAATACCACACCATTTAAACTTTTTATAGCTAAACAACAGTATATTAAGTTTTTAAGAATTCACTAGCGCCCCTCACTACCAAACCTCACCATTAATCAAATCCAAGGATTTCCAAGGGAGCAGCTTTTTATATATTTTTTTATACTTTTTTTCAGTGTAAGCACAAGCACTTTTTGGTAGGAATTATCATTAATTTTTTCAGTGTTAACATTTACCAAGCGCGGGGTTGAGACAACCACCACACGGTTGCCTACCAGCACATTCCCCGTGCAATGCGGCGCACGGGGGATTCTCAGCTGAAAGGCCGGCAGAATCCGAACCCTGCCGGGAAGAAGTCTCCCCTGCGCATGTGCGGGAGTGACGACATCGTGGCTCCAGCCACTCATCGCTGGAGTCGCGATACCCGGAAGACACGCGAGGCAACATGTCAGCTACCTCAGCGTGGACCAGGTGAGTTACTGACGCCTCGTTCTAAGGTAAGTATTTCATAATGAGCTAGTATGCGGTGCATACTAGCTCATTATGCCTTTTACCTTACAGGTGCATTAAAAAAAAAAAATGTTTCAGCGGGTATACAACCGCTTTAAATGGACTGGCAGATTTAGATACACTAACAAAATGAAGCCAAACTCCAGCTTTTAAAGCAGCACCAGCCGAGCATCTCTTTTTTTCTTTTGGGATAAAAAGTTTTTTAAAAAAAATCTAATCATTGTAATCACTCCTGTCAGTGGTATTGGTTTGTCTCTAGATCTGCAGGACAGCTTGTTCTTTTAAAAAACAACAGACTTACTGGCAGGATCAGCAGATAAAAATAGAAAATAGAAAAAAGAAAACAAATGCAGCCATCACATTTAAGAATTGGTAAGATGCAATATAATAAACGTTTGCTTTTGGGTTTAACCACTTCAGCCCCAGAAGATTTACCCCCCCCCTTCATGACCAGGCCATTTTTGGCGATATGGCCCTCTGCTACTTTAACTGACAGTCGTGCGACACTGAACACAGATAAAATGTATGTTCTTTTTTTCTAACAAACAGAGCTTTCTTTCTGCGTTTTTTTTAGTTTTTTTCTCTATAAACAAACAAAAAAAGAAATTTTTAAAAAAAAAACAATATTTTTATTTTCTGCTATAAAACATCCAATTAAAAAATGTAAAAAAATAAAATGACTTCATCAATTTAGGCCGATATGTTTTCTGCTACATATTTTCGATAAAAAAAAACCCAAGAAGAGAATATTGATTGGTTTACACAAAAGTTATGGCATCTACAAGCCTCGGGATATACTATATAGTGGAATATTTATTTCTTATTTTATACTAGTAATGGTGGAGATCACCGACTTATAGACGGACTTTGATATTGGGGCGGACAATCAGACACTTAACTGACACTTTGTGGGTACCAGTGACACAAATACAGAAATCAGTGCTAAAAATATACACTGTCACTGTACTAATGACACTGGCAAGGAAGGAGTTAAACATCAGCCGTAATAAAAAGGGTTACATGTGTGCCTAGCCGGTGTTTTTGTGTAAATTGTGTGCTACTTTTACTAAGGAATGTGATGGATCGGAGGTCGTCTGATGTAACCAGACAGAAGAGTACATTTACCTCTACAGGGATGTGCAATTCCTATCGCCTGACCCCTTTTTCTTTTACATTTATGCAGCAGGGCTTGTCAGGTGGAAGCATTTGGAGGGCTTTGCTTGCTTTCACACATCCCGCTAAAGTGCCCCCCCACCCCTCACCCCTCCCCATGCTCACCCCCAATATGTATGCCGGGCTCTGCTTACCTATCTGCGGGCCCGGGACTGGCATAGTGGGTGCCACCAGGGGAGGGAGGAGAGTGGGTACACGTCCGCTCTCCTCCCCTCCTTGTCCTGACCCGGAAGTCACATGTATGATGTCACTTCTGGGTCCTCAATAACAGATTTCTTGCCCATCAATGGCGGGATGTACAATCTGCCCGGCATTCCATTCCATGGAGCACAGGGGGAGGGGCATGTCTCCATAAAGAGGACCTGTCACCAAAAAATCAGCACGATAATCCGATCAACTAACCAAAACCTCCTCCTCACCCCCAAGTCCCATTAAAAATCTAAGGGAGAACGAAGATTTGCAGTCCAAGGACCTCGGCAATGGAACGATCTACCTACGAACATCCGCATGGAAGAAAACCAATCGGGCCTTCAGAAAAAAAAAAACTCAGGACCACCTCTTCTAAGAAGCAGAACAACACGGGACGGACCAATCGCTATACAAGTCATTCATTCAATCACATACTCTCTGTCCCCTATGTAATGAGAAAATACAGTTTATTTTATTGTAAAAAATGAAAGTTCCACCCGAGAACATGAAGCCGATGTTCTCCATTTCCAGTATATGAACGGCTTTATTTACCTTCCAACCTATTTCTATATAATCAATTGGTGTGAATGTATTCAAAGCCATTCATAAGCCGGGTGCCCCTACAAGGTTTTTTATTCCACCCAGCGTGTTGTACGAAAAAAACCTGACAGCTCCGGTCAGAGCCGCTGTACTAACTATGCAATATTAGTACAGCGATCTCCCCCTGCTGAGCTGTTGTGTTCTGACAGGGGGATGCCCCTCCCCCACCAGAACACTCCGATCAGCGATCTCTGCCATTGGCTGCTCGGGAGTCATTTGCTGCTTCTCCAGACTTTCCGAACGGCCAGTGTGTGTCGGACAGACTGACATACACATGGGCCCCGATGTCTCCCAACAATCAGGCCGTGTGTACCCGGCTATACCCTCCGAGGCTGCTGTCAGATCTGGTCAGCACTGGGGAGAGCTGTCGGCTTCTATATACAGTTGTAATGACTGATCGGCATTTTTGGAGATGACTGTACTAACATTGCATAGTTAGTACATCGGCTCTGACCGGAGATGTCAGTTTTTTTTAAAAAGCCCCCTATAGGTCATCAGTTTAGTGTTATGGAGGAGTTCTTGTGTTAGAATTATTGCTTTCACTCCGGCGGGCGCGGCGATATGTAACATGTATATCGTAATCAACATTTTCATGCATAATCACCCCCGACACGTGCGCTCTCATTCATATATGTGGGGGAAGCAGCAAAATTTTGGGGGGGATTTTATATTCTTGGGTGCAACTTTATTTTTTTTTGCAAAAAGAAAGCACATTTTTTGACTTAACGTTTTTCATCACATTGGACAAAAAGCCCCCAATGTTCTGATTTTTAGGTGACAGGTTCTCTTTATGGAGACATGTGGGGTCTAAGAGTCCCCCAATGTCTCCTCGGGGCTCCACTGAATGTTTTGTGATGGAGATCACATTACTTACCGGCTGAGCCGGGGACACTGAGAGGCTGACCTGGAAGTGACATCATAGACATCACTTCCTGGGTCAGGACAAGAAGGGGAGGAGAGTGGGCGTGTTTCCGCTCTTCTCCTTCCCCTCCCCCTGCCATGTAGCTCCCAGGCCCACAAATGGGCAAGCAGAAAGCGTGGCATGGCACGGTGATGTGGGTGGCGCCGGTATAGGGGTGTGTGCGAGCGATCGGGCGGGAGCGCTGACAACCGAATGCTTTCACCTGATAGGCAGGAGGCTGCCCGTCAGTTTTACACACAATCCTGGTATCTGTAGCCCCAATATTGTGTGTGATACCCCCCCCCCCCCCCCCCCCCCCGCCGTCAGGTCCGTACCACGTACACACCTGGCAGAGAAAGGGTTACACAAAGATCCTCATCCCAATGTGAATGGAGCCATGTGTCTGTTATATTGGGGGACAGCGGGCTCCATTCACAAAGTGGGATCTACTGCTTTAACCACCTGACCTTCAGAAGTTTTTACCCCCCTTCATGACCAGGCCCTTTTTTGCAACACGGCACTGCGATACTTTAACTGACAATTGCGCGACGTTGTACCCATATAACATTTTTGCCTTTTTTTCCCACAAATAGAGCTTTCTTTTGGTGGTATTTGATCACCTCTGCGGCTTTTATTTTTTTGCGCTATAAACAAAAAAAAGAGCAACAATTTTGAAAAAACACATTATTTTTTACTTTTTGCTATAATAAATATCCCCAAAAAAATATATTTAAAAAAAAAAAACAAACAATTTTTTTCCCTCAGTTTAGGCCGATACGCATTCTTCTACATATTTTTGGTAAAAAAAAAAAAAAATCGCAATAAGCGTATATTGATTGGTTTGAACAAAAGTTATAGCGTCTACAAAATAGGGGATAGTTTATGAAATTTTTATTATCATTTTTTTATTAGTAATGGCGGCGATCTGCGTTTTTTTTTTTTTTTATCGTGACTGCGACATTATGGTGGACACATCGGACACTTTTGACACTATTTTGGGACCGTTGTCTTTTATACAGCGATTTGTGCTATAAAAATACATTGATTACTGTGTAAATGACACTGGCAGGGAAGGAGTTAAACACTAGGGGGCGATGAAGGGGTTAAGTGTGTCCCAAGGAGTGATTCTGTGGGGGGATGGGCTTCCAGTCACATGATAGCGATCACTGCTCCCGATGACATGGAGCGGTTATCTCTGTCATGTCACAAGGCAGAACAGGGAAATGCCTTGTTTACATAGACACTTCCCCGTTCTACGGCTCCGCGACACGATCACCGGGAGACCGGCGGACATCGAGTCCGTCGATCCCGCGGGCACGGTCATGCTGTACACTGCAGGTGTGTGCGCACCTGCTATCCACGCCTCTTAAAGGGGACGTACAGGTACGCCCATTTGCCCACCGCTGCCATTGTGCCAACGTACATCGGCGTGCAGCGGTTAAACCAGATTGCCCGATTATATGACCAACCTCTGGTATTAAAGGAGAAGTCCGGCCGGAGCTCGTTTGGCTTCTCCTCGGGGTCACAGGAGTGGAATTTGTTTTGCCCTCCTGTGACAGGTTTTCAGCAGGGCGCGGTCTGAAGTCGGCTCTCTGATGACATCACACAGATCAGTCCAGGCTCCGCCTCTTCCCGAAAATGTAAACAAATGGTTCTCGTACTTCTATTATAAGTGAAGATAATCATAGGAGATTAAATATATTATAGAAAAACTCTCATATCAAAAATATATTCATGTGACACCAACCCCCTTATACACTTAATGACAAAACAAAATTCCAAAACAGGAAAAAAGTGAAAGTAGAACTCCCTCATAAACTCATATGTGCTACAGATCAAACAAGTGTCAGTGTTCAGGGCCCGTCACCCTTATAAACGATGTGCTTCACTGAAAAATCTTCCAAATAGTCCGCAGTTTATATCCAAAACCATAAAGGAAAAAAAAAGGTGCAAGTGTTGGGGGCTTTCACCCTTATAAACTATGTGCTCCTCCCGCAGATAAAATGTTCTCTCACGAGTGCGAGTGACTCATATCCTTCACTCTAATAATTCCTCTTTTCCCTTTGATAAGAAGAGAACTTTTATCTCGGGGTGATCAGAGTTCCTCAGACTTGGTCGATGTGAAGGAGATTGTACAATCAGATTGTAACGTGTGTGGAGAGATTTATAGATATATAAAAACAAGTCATCGCCCTCAGTGGTCACATATCTGAGATTACAGATTCTCCAAGGATCCCTCAGCCCGGCTTCACATCAGTGCGATTGGCACCGCCGATTTCATCGCTACTTCCAAATTCATTGAACAGAATTCCATTCAATTCGCAGTGAAATCAGTAAAAAGTCATCCAGGAACCTTTTTTCATAATTGCTCCAACATGAAGAGTCGCAGCGATATAAATGGACCCATCGCCGGCAATGGGGTGTCGCTTGTCATGCAATTTGGAAATGTCAAATCGCATGAGAAGTCGCAGCGGTGTGAACGGGGGTCTCACCGACCTCCAGAGGAGCCCTGGGGGAGGAAGTCTGCTCTAGATGATCCACCAATCCTCATCATTGTGTCAGTCCAGCTGTAAGGATACGGTTGGGGCCGGGTTCACATGTGTGTGAATTGGATGCGGCTTTCATTGAATGTCAAGTCGCATGACATGTGAGTGTGACCGGCTCTCAATGTCCGGGGCGGACCCAGAAGTGTCCTGTGCATTTTTTGGGTCCGGTTCAGGTGAGAATTCAGGCAAATAAAATTCAGACCCGAATCGCACCTGAAGCGGTGAAGAGAAACGCGTCGGACACGGGGCTGAAAACCTCGGCTGCACATATGTGAACCCGACCTAAAACCTCTGAGATAATCCTCAGGGAGGTCCTCATTTTATGGAGAGAATTCATAAATCGCACAGAGATGACCAATCAGACGTCTGACATGTGACTTCCTAATCCATAGAAAATAAGACGTTTATAATACAATCCATAAAATAATCACATTATTTCCTCACCTCCACTGAAGGGGGTGACGGGATCCTCGGGGCCCAACCTGCAGACACGTGGGGCCTTTTGGGCCCTTAATGAGGGGCCCTTTGCCAGTGGCGTACTAAGTGGGGTGCGGGGGGGGCGGGCCGCACCGGGTGCCACACACTGGCGGGCGTGTCAGGCCGGCGCCCCCCTCCGTGATTGAAGCAGAGAGCGCGTTGAGCGCGGATTTAAGTTGCGCAGCGGTGCGGTGACAGGCAGCGGCAGGTGAGGTGAGGGGGAGGGGGGGTGTTCGCCGCTCTGTCTCGGCAGTCTCAAACAGCTGAGCAGAGTGAAGCCGCCGGCGCTGCCCCCTGTCCCCCTCCTCCTTGTAGTCTATAGTGTGCTGCTGTGCTGTTTTTCCCGCCCTGACACTCCCGAGGTACATTATGGGTCTGAGGGGGGGGTGCCCTGTATTGTAGTTGGGGGGTCTCCACTGTAGGAGGGGTCTGCACTGTATAGGGGGGTCTGAATTGTAGGGGGGTCTGCACTGAAGGGGGGGTCTGTACTGAAGGGGGGGTCTGCACTGTAGGGGGGGTCTGCACTGAAGGGGGGTCTGTATTGCAGGGGGGTCTGTATTGCAGGCGGGTCTGTGTAACATACAGGTGCTGTGTAATGTAAAGGGGTCTAGAGGTGCAGGGTGCTGTGTAATGTAAAGGGGTCTAGAGGTGCAGGGGGCTGTTTAATGTAAAGGGGTCCAGAGGTGCAGGGTGCTGTGTAATGTAAAGGGGTCCAGAGTGCTGTGTAATGTAAAGGGGTCCAGAGTGCTGTGTAATGTAAAGGGGTCCAGAGTGCTGTGTAATGTAAAGGGGTCCAGAGGTGCAGGGTGCTGTGTAATGTAAAGGGGTCCAGAGTGCTGTGTAATGTAAAGGGGTCCAGAGTGCTGTGTAATGTAAAGGGGTCCAGAGTGCTGTGTAATGTAAAGGGGTCCAGAGGTGCAGGGTGCTGTGTAATGTAAAGGGGTCCAGAGTGCTGTGTAATGTAAAGGGGTCCAGAGTGCTGTGTAATGTAAAGGGGTCCAGAGGTGCAGGGTTCTGTGTATTGTAAAGGGGTGCAGGGTGCTGTGTAATGTACACAGTAGTGACAAAGAGATATTTAAGGATGCAGAGGTATGAAGGGGCACAGTGGGGTGTTTTTACGTTTTAAGGTGGGGGGTGCCAGATATAGGATCCGCCCCGGGTGCCAAATGCACTAGGTACGCCCCTGCCCTTTGCAGACCCCCAGCAGTCGGTAGCGGCGGTATTCATCTGTAATGTCGCTGATTTCTCACACTCTCATGTCACATGTCTGCAGTCTCTGATTATCTCCTCCAATAGGATTGAAGTCTCTGACAGTCTTCTGTCATATACTGAAAAGAATGTGTGGCGCCCCCCTGTGGAGGTGTCGGGGGACACAGTCGGGCCCCTATACATTATAAGATGACAAGCACTGAACGAGGGGTAACATTGCTATAGCTGGCAGCACTGATGGAGGGCGGAGAATCCTACAGGGAGGATGTATAGAAGTCAATTGTTCGATCATCTTCTATACAACCAGCCTGCCCATACATGCACCAACATTCAACTGGACCCCGCTGAGCCGGCTGAATCTCCATCCATGGAGGGCGGCTTTAGGGCGGCGGTGCTGGATGTAGAATTCCTCCAATGTGTTGCTGTGGAGGATTTGATGTCATTGTGATGTCACTTTGTATGGTGTGAGGTGTCGGCTTCCTCTATAGAGTCCGGTGTGTGTGATTGGTGCTGGAATAAGAACCTTCCCATGAGAGCCGCTCTATTGGCTCATTCCATACGCAGCCTCTGCTTCCTGCTTAGTAAATGTGCACAATGCATGTGTCCTGCTGAGCCCTCATCTCACTGCCAGCCTACCGGACAATACGGGGCGGTCCTCAGACTGGAAATATGAAGGGGTCATACAATTGGGGGGCTTCATGATGGAGAAGGATCTGGGGGGGGTCACACTTCTATCTGATAGAAAAGAGAGAAATTAATGCAGCTCCGTGTTTATGAAGACATCATGCAGACAGTGGAAGGATCTGAAGCTGACCTGGTATCAGCCTCTTGTAGTCCCTGTACAGCCACATCCTGAGGAGAAAGGCCTGTCCCGGGCCAGCATGATGCAGAGAAGGAGCCTTGCTCTCTGTGTGGAAGCAGTGGTCTCTCTGCAGAGGTCTGACACACCCCCTGCTGACTCAGAGCCCTCCAATCAGCTGATGGGAATGTATACATGTAAAGTGCTGTATAAATGATTGGCTCTATAGAAATAAATAAATCAGTGAGGAGGGGGAGCTTTGCTTATTGCAGAGCTAAAGGTGTGACTCATCAGGGGCATGTCAGACCTCTGCAGAGGGACCACTGCTTCCCCACAGAGGACAAGTGCCCTTCTCTGCAGCATGCTGGACTCGGACAGGCTTTACACATGTGAGCCTTCATTTTGTTCTGAATTTAAATTCGGACAGATTTTTTGTTATTCGGAATTTCAGATCCGAATTTCCAAATTACAATAAGAACAAATTTAAACAAATCTGAAATAACAAAACCAAATTTTGTCTGAAATTCTAATACAAAAAGCTTTTGACTCAAATTCCAATCGTTTTTGAATTCGGATTAGAACTGTTTTCAAATCAAATTCAAATTTCCGAAGAGAAAAAATAAAGGAATAGAATTGAAAAGAATATAATATAATAGAAAAGAATAAAATAAGAAAATAAAGGAACATAATAGAAAAGAATACATTTGAAAAGTAGAATAGAAAATAAAGGAATAGAATTGAAAAGAATCTAATCTAATAGAAAATAATAAATTAGAATTTTTTTTTAGAGAAAATAAAATAAAATAGAAAAGAATAGAGTAAAAAAGAAGAAAATAGAATATATATAAAAAAGGATACAACCAGCTTCTGAAATTCAAATTTCAAATAGAAAAAAAATGAAATAGAGCAGAAAATAATAGACTAGAAAAGAGTAGAATAGGAAAAAAAAAGAAAATAGAATAGAAAAAAAATAGAATAGAATGAAATAGAATATAACCTTCTTCTGAAATTCTAATAGAATAAATTCAAATTTGAATAAAATAGAAAATAAAAGAATAGAATATAACCATTTCCCAAAATTTGAATAGAATACATTTGACTAGAATATAAAATAATAGAATAGAACAAAATAAAAGGAATATAACCATCCTCCGAAATTCTAATTTTGAATAGAATAGAAAAGAATAGAATAGAATAAACAATAGAATTGAATACAACATCAAAACCGTTTTCCGAAATTCTAATTTTGAATGGAATTTGATTTGAATTTGACGGCAATTTAAATTTTCTGAATTCGGTCAAATTGGGTTCAATTCGCCTGAAATCTGACAATTTGAATATCTTTGAATTTGAATAAATAAAACAAATTTCGAATAGGAATGAAATGATTTGAATGAATGTAACAAAATAAATTTATGTAAATAACGAATTGAAACAAAACAAATGTTTGCTGTGGGTTTACCACCCTCCATAATGAGACAAACCATTCACCACTGACAGGGGCGCTTACAATGATCAGCTTTTATTTATTGATGGAAAACCTTCATCCCAAAATATAAAAAGTCGCTGATTATAAAGTGTGAGATGGAGTTTGGCTTCAGTTTGTTAGTGTATGTAAATCTGCCAGTCCGTCTAACCCTCCCCTCCCCTCCCCCCAGACTGACAATGCTGCTTTCCAAAGGTGCCCCCTGTGCTCCTTCCTCCAGATTTTACCATACCCTTCCTTCCCAACCATAAGTGTAGGTGGGGCCTCAGTCTCCAATCACATCTCAGGGTTTTGTAGTTCTATTCATTATTAATGGCTCCCAAATGCGGCGAGCAGACGCACATTTTTTCGCAAATACACATTAAACGCCGCAAAAGTGACGGCGGCAGAAACGCCCGTGAGTGACTTTCCCACATGAAGGGCATCCCATTGAAATGAATGGAGTGTGGGGTGCGGGGGATGGGAAAATGTGTGCGGAATGGGGGATGGGAATGGGAGGATTTCTACATCAGAAGGATGAGGTGTCCGGTCTTATCTGTACTTTGTATATTCATCAATAATGGAGAAGAAAAGTCCATTCATTTTATAAATGTTACTCTGTGTCTGTAGCTGTGGGGGGCGCCGTCCCTGGAGGGGACATTTCTATGGAAGATGAAGGAGAAGATTTCCCTCCAATGAGCTCTGACCTGACACAAGATGGAGGACGGCTCCTCCCTCTGAGGTGTCACTGAGAAATCCTTCCCCCCCACACACACACAGGCAGGAAGTAGAGTTCCCCCTTCTAGTGTTGTGTGGAATGTGTCCCCCTCTTCCCGCCTCTTATTACTGATTTTCCCTCCATTACTGCCCAGTGTAGATTGCGGTGTCTTCCCTGTCAGGGAGCCCCACCCCCGCTCTATACACTCCTATACAAGTCAATGGCTGTACATGGCCTAAAGTACCTCAGTCACCACAGCTGTGCGCCCACATTTCTCCTCCCCCACACATTTCTAGTCAGGTAGGTGTGTGTATTGGTGGGCGCTAATTGGCGCACACTTAGATATATATTGCACATATGCTCAATTATATACACACTGGGATACACAAACATACATAACTACACCGGACACAACATACTGTGAGATGAATACTTACATATGTAAAGTCTCTTTTATCTGCAGATGCCGCGGCCGGGGGGGTAAACATGCCATGAATTCTACCCCCGCTCACTTCCACCAAACACCACCCATTCAAGTGAATAGGACAGCGACCATGTGCAACGTATGAGGATGTGGGGGGCTAGTGCACCGTCCAATCATCTCCTCCCCGCATGTCACATGACCTCTGAAGAGCGATCTGAATGTGGATCACTCTTCAGAATGCACTGCAATGTGAATGTGCTCTATACACACTCCTATACAAGTCAATGGCTGCACATGGCCTAAAGTACCTCAGTCACCACAGCTGTGCGCCCACATTTCTCCTCCCCCACATCTTTCTAGTCAGGTAGGTGTGTGTATTGGTGGGTGCTGATTGTTGATCGTCTACATGAGTCCAAACAAGACCCCACCCTCTTATTATGGGATGTATGACATCATAATAGAAACACATGGGGGAGGGGACATCTCCATCCATGGCATGTGTGGGGGATGGGCAGGCCTTCTGTGTATGGCCATGCAGGGGGCGGGGCTCCCATTCAAGTCACGGCTCCCAGTCTACATCCCAATGGAGGGAAACCCTGCAGGTGAGCCGTGATTTTACCACCCCTCAATTGCCTCCTCTTTTATCTGCAGAGGCTGCGGCCGGGGGGGTAAACATGCCATGAATTCTACCCCCACTCACTTCCACCAAACACCACCCATTCAAGTGAATAGGACTGCAACCATGTGCAATGTATGAGGATGTGGGGTGCTAGTGCACCGTCCAATCATCTCCTCCCCGCATGTCACATGACCTCTGAAGAGCGATCTGAATGTGGATCACTCTTCAGAATGCAGCACGATGTGAATGAGCCCTTAGGCTGCATTTATACCTGAGAGACGCGACTTTCAGGGGTTTTATCCAGAACTTTCCACCATTTTTATATACAAAGTCTTTGAGCTTCACCAATAGAGAAAACTCTCATTTGTTACTCCCCTCCCCCACACATAATCCTCCCCCACACATAATTCTCCTCATGGTTACTCACATTTTACCCTTTATGGGTAATGCAGAGTATTGGCTGGGTAATGCAGAGTATATGCTGGGTAATGCAGAGTATTGACTGGGTAATGCAGAGTATTGGCTGGGTAATGCAGAGTATATGCTGGGTAATGCAGAGTATTGACTGGGTAATGCAGAGTATTGACTGGGTAATGCAGAGTATTGACTGGGTAATGCAGAGTATTGGCTGGGTAATGCAGAGTATTGGCTGGGTAATGCAGAGTATTGGCTGGGTAATGCAGAGTATATGCTGGGTAATGCAGAGTATTGACTGGGTAATGCAGAGTATTGACTGGGTAATGCAGAGTATTGGCTGGGTAATGCAGAGTATTGACTGGGTAATGCAGAGTATTGACTGGGTAATGCAGAGTATCGCAGAGTATTGGCTGGGTATTGCAGAGTATATGCTGGGTAATGCAGGGTATTGCAGAGTATATGCTGGGTAATGCAGGGTATTGCAGAGTATATGCTGGTTAATGCAGGGTATTGGCTGGGTAATGCAGAGTTTGTTTACAAGTGATCGCTCCGTCATTTGACAGAGCGATCACATTGTAAACAGTGGCCGGGTGTACCAAGATGGCCGCCGCTCCGGAGCTAGGCCGAAGCCGCGGCCTTTCCTAAGGCCGCCGGGTGTACCAAGATGGCCGCCACCACTTCCTCCCCAGTGCAGCCTGTAGAGGTGAGTCCTCCGTCCTCTGGGGGCGCTGTGCACATTGTGTGTTCCCGGGGGAAGGGGGAGGAAGTGCACACCTCTGGTCTGAGAGGAAATCTAAAAATGTGAGTAACCATGAGGAGAATTATGTGTGGGGGAGGGGGGAGAATTATGTGTGGGGGGAGGGAGGAGGATTGAGCAGGATTATGTGTGGGGGTGGGGGAGGGGGGAGGATTATGTGTGGAGGAGGGGGAGGATTATGTGTGGGGAAGGGGAGTAACAAATGAGAGTTTCTCTATTGGTGAAGCTCAAAGACTTTGTATATAAAAATGTTGGAAAGTTGCGGATAAAACCCCTGAAAGTCGCGTCTCTCAGGTATAAATGCAGCCTAAGGGCTCATTCACATCGCGCTGCATTCTGATGAGTGATCCACATTCAGGTCGCTCTTCAGAGGTCATGTGACAGGCGGGGAGGAGATGATTGGACGGTGCACTAGCACCCCACATCCTCATACGTTGCACATGGTCGCTGTCCTATTCACTTGAATGGGTGGAATTCATGGCATGTTTACCCCCCCGGCCGCGGCCTCTGCAGATAAAAGAGGCTTTACATATGTAAGTATTCGTCTCACAGTATGTTGTGTCCGGTGTAGTTATGTATGTTTGTGTATCTCAGTGTGTATATAATTGAGCATATGTGCAATATATATCTAAGTGTGCGCCAATTAGCGCCCACCAATACACACACCTACCTGACTGGAAAGATGTGGGGGAGGAGAAATGTGGGCGCACAGCTGTGGTGACTGAGGTACTTTAGGCCATGTGCAGCCATTGACTTGTATAGGAGTGTATAGAGCGGGGGTGGGGCTCCCTGACAGGGAAGACACCGCAATCTACACTGGGCAGTAATGGAGGGAAAATCAGTAATAAGAGGCGGGAAGAGGGGGACACATTCCACACAACACTAGAAGGGGGAACTCTACTTCCTGCTCTGTGTGGGGGGGAAGGATTTCTCAGTGACACCTCAGAGGGAGGAGCCGTCCTCCATCTTGTGTCAGGTCAGAGCTCATTGGAGGGAAATCTTCTCCTTCATCTTCCATAGAAATGTCCCCTCCAGGGACGGCGCCCCCCACAGCTACAGACACTGAGTAACATTTATAAAATGAATGGATTTTTCTTCTCCATTATTGATGAATATACAAAGTACAGATCAGACCGGACACCTCATCCTTCTGATGTAGAAATTCTCCCATTCCCATCCCCCATTCCGCACACCTTTTCCCATCCCCCGCACCCCGCACTCCATTCATTTCAATGGGACGCCCTTCATGTGGGAAAGTCGCTCACGGACGTTTCTGCCGCCGGCACTTTTGCCGCATTTGTTGTTTGTTTTTTGCACCCAACAAAATGTGCGTCTGCTCACCGCATTTGGGGCGCCATTAATAGAAAACAGAACCACAAAATGCAATGCGTGTTTTTAGCGTGTTTCAGAAATGTGCGCAAAAATACACAAAACCCTGAGATGTGATTGGAGGCTGAGGCCCCGTCTACACTTATGGTTGGGAAGGAGGGGGATGGTAAAATGCGGGGGTTTAGCTGTGGTCAGACATGTGAGGTTTGTTTTGTTCCAAATTTAAATTTGGACAAATTTTTCCTTATTCAGAAATTCGGATGTATCAGAAATACAATAATAACAGATTTAAATGATTCCGAAATAATAAAACAACATTTTGGCCAAAATTCTAATTCAAATCGTTTTCAAATCAAATTGGAGTTTCCAAAGAGAATAAAATAGAAACAAAAAGAATAGATAAAACAGAACAAAATAGAATAGAAAATAAATAACAGAATAAAAAAGGATAGAATTAATTAATCGAATGAAATTAAAAAAAAAATCTAACCATCTTATAAAATTCAAATATAATAAATTCACATTTGAATTCAATGGATAAGGATAGAATAGAAAAAAAATACAGTAAAAATACAGGAAAATAGAATAATATAGAATAGAAAATAACAGAATAAAATAAAATAGAATAAAAAAAATGTAATTAAATTAAAAAAAGATAACCATCTTATAAAATTCTAATTTCAATTATAATAAATTAAAATTTGAATTCCATAGAAAAAATAGAATAGAAAAAAAAAATACAATAAAACAGAATAATATAGAATAGAAAATAAATAACAGAATAATATAGAATATAATAAAGAAAAATTAAATAAAAAAATATAACCATCTTAAAAAATTAAAATTTCAAATAGAATAAATTAAATAGAAAAGGATAGAATAGAACACAAATACAGTAAAACAGAATAATATACAATAGAAAATAATAGAATAGAATAAAAAAAAATGAATGAAATAAAATATAACCATCTTATAAAATTCAAATTTAAAATAGAATGAATTTGATTTCAATAGAAAAGTATAGAATAGAAAAAACAGTAAAACTGAATAATATGGAATAGAAAATAAATAACAGAAAAAATAGAATAGAATAAAAAAAATAGAATGAATTTTATAAAATGTATTTTTATTTCAAATAGAATAAATTAAAATTTGAATACAATAGAAAAAATAGAATAGAACACAAATACAGTAAAACAGAATAATATATAATATAGAATAAAGGAATAGAACGCCAACAATACAGAGCTGATCTCGGATGTGGAAATTCGGGACAATTTAGGAAACATCGATGGGTAAAACTGCGGTGGTCGGTCGTCAAGCGGTGAATCTCGGTTCTCTTGCCGGGTATATGAGGAATGTATTGGGAATATCTGATCGTATTCCCTATTTGGAAGGTGATCGGTGTTGGAGATCCTCGTCGATCACCTGGAAGGAAACGATTCGGGGGATTCTAAATAAAATGGGAAGTGTTGTGTCTACAAATAACGGATTTCTAGGCCTGGGCTTCACTTCCTGGTAAAGTTCCCATAAAATGTGAATCGATCGATCTGCTGATTTCCTCTCATTATTAGTGACTTCTCTCTCTTGTAATGTGGATGGTCTCATCGGAGGTCGGGCAGTATTGGCATGGCACCTGATTGTCCCTCCTTTTGGCACCAGATCCCTCCGCCCCTCATGTGTCGTCAGTTGTCCCTCCTTTTGGTCTGATGTGATCGTCTCCTATACAACAATCGACTATTTTACTGCCAGAAGTCTTCTGCGGCCATAAACTTTGTCTCCAGACTTTAGATTTCTGTTATTATCAAAGCCGATACAAAGGAGAAGTAGAGGTAAGAAAAAAGCCCTTGTGATGTTTATCGATCTTTTTCTGCATATTTGATCGTTGAGGTCCCTGTGACCGGGGACACGCCCTTTGCTACTTCCTGTGTAAAAGGGACGTCCCTCTTTATCATTTCACCGATTTGGGAGGAAAGTTTTTGGTCCATTTTATCAGATATCGATCGGGGAATTCTCAATGCTGGATTGTAAAGAGTGTTTATTTAGGGCGTGGCGGTGGGGACGAAAGGGGAGGGGCCTAGAAAAGCTCTCATCTTATTGGATTGGAGATTTTGGGGTCTTCATTGAGGCCCAGAGGGGACGACCTGCCGAGGGGGAAGATCCAGGAAGATCGACATTTACAAAGTATCTGGTGCTCCTCCCTGTGTCCCGATCTCCTCCCTCCCCAAACCCCCCCCCCCCCCGAGTCCCGCCCCTTCTTTGTTGTGTAGATCCGGGGAGGGAGAACTTCTCTTAGTAATGATCCCCAATCCTTACCCCTAGAGGGCGACGTACATGATCTTATTATGGGATGTATGATATAATAGAAACACATGGAGGGGGAGGGGACATCTCCATCCATGGCCTGTGTGGGGGATGGGCATGCCTTCTGTGTATGGCCGTGCAGGGGGCAGGGCTCCCAGTCTACATCCCAATGGAGGGAAACCCTGCAGGTGATTCGTGCTTTTACCACCCCTCAACTGCTTCCTCTTTTATCTGCAGAGGCCGCGGCTGGGGGGTAAACATGCCATGCCATGAATTCTACCCCCGCTCACTTCCACCAAACACCACCCATTCAAGTGAATAGGACAGCGACCATGTGCAATGTATGAGGATGTGGGGTGCTAGTGCACCGTCCAATCATCTCCTCCCCTCCTGTCACATGACCTCTGAAGAGCGATCTGAATGTGGATCCCTCATCAGAATGCAGCGCGATGTGAATGAGCCCTTAGGCTGCATTTATACCTGAGAGACGCGACTTTCAGGGGTTTTATACAGAGCTAAGAAAAAAAGTTTTTATTGACCGTGCTAATGTATTTGTCCCTAAATAGGAGGGGCAGAGAATTTAATAATAAGTTCCACCAAAAGCCTTTATGTCATACCTCATATTAAATAGAGGTTGATATCATAGCCAATATACATATGTTTAGAAAAAACACACAATTTTCCCTAGGGGGTACCACAAGAAGAGAGGTATTCCCATATGAGAAAGAGTGAGAAAAGAGGCTACCATTAATATCAAAGACAAATAAGGTTAAACTACGGTATATGTAGTATCAAAAAGCTGGTTTATTATTTACAAATCATAAAAATGTTAGATCAGACATGAAATATCATGTCACATGTATATATTGTTTCCCTATATATATTTAAACACCCCTATAGAGTACACATAAAACACACAACAAACATTAACAAACAAAGATTAACAAACATGCAACAATCACGGTTGGAGGCGCCTCATTAACCACCTACGTGCCAATATACCCAAATGGGATATCTTATTAATAAGCCACGACGTGGTCATGAATTTTTATTGGCATGTGTGTGGTTGGTGGGGTAGTGGAGATAACTAAATTACCAGGATGACTGGTGTCCTGATGAAACACATTCCCTAGTTGACTGCTGGCTACCTAGTTATCCAATTAGGTCTTAATTGGGATCCGGTGATGTGTATAAGGCAGTCCATATAATGCAGTTTCTCAAACGTTTTAAAGTTAATTCCTTAGTAGATAGTATTGATCTTTTTCTTTTGTATGGTGCTCTGTCACTTCTCATCAGCGGCAAAAAAAACACATTGCAAGCAGTTTTAAGAAAAAAACAAAAACGTGTGCAAGAAATGTTCATATAAAGATAGCAGGAGAATGGCCAGAATCACCCTGTTTGCCAATATTAGTATATAAGTAAAGTTCTTTCTTTGTTGTTTAACTGTGGAAACTTATATATTGTAACATTGTTCCAAGACAAAACAGGATTATGTAGCAGTTTGCCTATATCGGTATATATTAAGTGAATACTATAGACTGGCTTCGCTCTGAAGTGTCTTGTCTCATATGGTGAGAAAGATATATATAACCATGAAGCATTAGATAGGCATTTTTCTGACACTGATTCCGGCATACCATGCCTCACTTAGCAGGGAAAATAAATCACAGCAGGTTGGAAAGGGAGTTTGGTTTACATTACCACTTCCTTAGGTGACTTTGGGTAGGTTTATTCAACCCGTATGATTCACACTGCTGTGATATTCATTTTGCCAAGTGTTCCGTCAGTTAGTCCTTATAGACGTCGGCCTGTTTTTATCTTTCTAGATAGGTTGCATGTGTCCGTGCAAATGGTATAAGCAGAGAAGATACTTGGCGTCTGCTCAGCAGTGCTGATAATCCGCCGTTGCCGTCAGCTAACGCTGATAGTCTTGGATCTCCACCTTTGCGGTTTAAAGTTACCCCATGGGGGCCCGCTCACCGCTCCTACGCCAACGCGTTTCGCAACGCAGCGTTGCGTAGCTTCGACTGGGCGTGAAGGATCTTCAAATACGTCACTCCCTTATAGTCCTGTGTGACGATTTGTTTCCTCCCATTGAGATGTTTTCAGCATGTGATTCGATTTGGGATCGGCTGTGTAGTAAGCGCCGGATTGTTCATTCAGTTTGTAATGTGTGAGATCATTAAGGTTTCCTATGTGGAGCAATATGTTTTATCAAACAAGATTGTTTTATATAGAAAGTCCCCTTATCAGTAGTATAACAAAGGATCTCATAAGTACGAGAGAAAGGGGGGCAAAACAGTTTGTTGTCTATCTAAAACTATAAACATTAACATTAATGGACAGGACACAGACAAGACAAGACGTCCCATTAAATGGACACATTTCTTTTACAGTATATTTTTTTGTGTTTTTTGTTTTTTAGGGGGATATGTGTGTCTCCCAAGAAAAAGAAAAGAAAAAAAAAGGGGAAAAGAAAAAGGACCTAGGCTATGTGACCACAGCACAGTTAATAGATTGCGTGCATATAGTTACAGCGGACTTGTAGGGATTATATTGTTATTAAGATAAGCGTCCTTGTTGTTGATAGCTCTACGTGATGTTTTAACAAGGTAACTGATATAAGTAGCCGTAGCAAGACAGGGATCAGAAATGAAAAATAGCTAGAATGAACGATAAGATGCATATATGTGTTTTCCAATTCCCATATGCTTTCATAGGTATTTTGGTATATGTGCTTAGTAGCGCTTCAATACTGTTCATAATTGCATATCAAAAGGGAAAATAGGGAACAGTATAATGCACTATGCAATATTAGATAATAGAGGATGGGGGATTGGTCCCTCTGTTGAGGTGTGTGTGTGTGTGTGTGTGTGTATATATATATATATATATATATATATATATATATATATATATATGAATGAATGAATGATTTGTATAGCGCTGCAACTGCGAACTGAATCGCCTCGAGGCGCTTGACTGCTCATGTTGGGATGCCATGTATTAGAAGAGGTGGGTCTTGAGTTTTTTCCTGAAGGCCTGATGGTTTTCTTCCATGCGGATGTTGTTTGGTAGAGCGTTCCATAGCCGGGGTCCCTGTACTGCGAATCTTCGTTCTCCCTTCGATTTGTAGCGGGCTTTGGGGATGAGAAGGCGATTTTGGTTTGTTGATCGAAGTCTGCGATTCGGTATGTATTTTTCTATTTTCTCACAAAGGTATTGAGGCGCATTTCCTTGTGTACATTTGTGGGTGAGGCAGAGGGTCTTGAATGTGATCCTGTCTTTTACCTTGAGCCAATGGAGCATCCTTAGGGATGGGGAGATGGATTCCCAGGGTTTCTTTCCGGTGACTATATATATATATATATATATATATATATATATATATATATATATATATATATGTATGTATGTATGTATATATGTATGTGCTATTTAAATTGGCACTTGTTTGTTATTTGGGGCCATATCCCGTGCTTTTAATACCGTTCCTCCATCCTATATTTCCATAGTTCACATCATATTACTATTCCAGTCTATTCCTAAGAAGGGGGAAATGGGAGGAGGTTTTATAGAGAAGAGGGGAGAGGGGAGGGAGGAGAGGAGCGGGAAACCCGGGTATCTTCATAGATTGTGCATATCCGACCAGAATTATACTTGGTCAAGAAAGCACTGCAAATTTAGTTCGGTATTCATACCTTTCGGTACAAATGTCCTCAAGGTGAAAATCCACCATTTTTCCTTCTGTAATAAAATGCGATCAAAGTCCCCTCTTCTTGGTGGCAAGTTGAGGACATATATTCCTTTGACCTTTAGACCGTTTACTTTGCCCTCATGGTATTGGGCAAAGTGTTTGGCTACCGGTCTCTACTCTTTTTTCTCCTCAACTCTCTCCCTTCTCTCCCTCTCCTTTTTTATGTCCCTTATATGTTCCCCTATGCGTACCTTTTAGGGCTCTTTTCGTTTTCCCTATATATAGTTTCGGACAGGGACAGGTGATCATGTAGATCACTCTGGTGGTCGAACAATTGATCAGATTTTTTATTTCATATTGTTTCTTGCCCTCAGAGTCCTCGAAGGTGGTGGTTCTCTCAACAAATGGACAAATTTGACATTTGGAGCAGGGGACCATCCCCTTACAACGTGGGTACTCTGAGAGCCAGTTGCTGTTTTGGTTACGCACATACTCTGAATGTATTAGGATGTCTCCCAGGTTTTTTGGCCTACGTGCTACCATTTTAGGGCCCGTGCCTACTACCTTTGCCAGTGCTTTGTTGTTCCTAAGGATTCCCCAGTGTTTCTCTAAGATCTTACGGACTGATCCCCACTGGGAACCGTATGTTGTAATTAGTCTTGTTGGATCTGATTCATCTCTTTTATAATTGCTGGGGTTTCCCTTTTTAATTAGAAGGCTCTCTCGGTTGCGTGTTGCTACTTTTCGTTTGGCATAGCGGATCTGCTTGTGTGAGTATCCCCGTTCTCTGAATCTATTATATAATTCCTTTGATTCCCTTCTAAAATCATCTGGGTCAGTGCAGTTTCTTTTTTTTTTTTTTATTCTTACAAACTCGCCGATCGGAATACCGTTTTTTTGCCAAGGTGGATGGAAGCTACCAGCCTGTAATAGTGTGTTAGCTGCGGTTTCTTTACGATATGTACTCATTTTGATTTTTCCTTTTTCCAATCGTATTTTTAGGTCGAGAAAAGACAACTCACATTTGTCGTAGACGTATGTGAGATGTATATTACGTTTGTTATTATTCAGTTCTTCAACGAATTTAGGTATGATTCGAGGTTCACCAGACCAGATGATCAGTACGTCATCAATGTACCTCAGCCACGTTTGTACGTGGCCGAGGTACATTGGATGACCGTACACCTCTTCCTCTTCCCAGCTACCCAAATGGAGGCAGGCATATGCAGGTGCCCATGCTGCCCCCATAGAAGTCCCTCGGATCTGCTGATAGAAGTTCGAGGCAAATTGGAAATAGTTGTTACTGAGGGCAAATTGTAATAACTCAATTAAAAATTCATTTTGGGCCCCCATAGGGATAACATCTGTCCAAGAATCCCTTAACCGCCAAAACTCCACAGTCATGTGGTATTGACGTATACAGGGATTCTACATCTATACTTAATAGATGTGCCTCCCCTTCGATCCTCAGATCCGCTATTCTAGCCAGAACATGTCAGGTGTCCTGGACATATGATTTTAGTCCGGTCACCATTTCCTTGAGGAGAGAATCTAAATATCTCCCTATTCTGTCTAGGGGACCATGGATTGCAGACACAATAGGCCTGCCTGGGGGTATATTCAGTGATTTGTGCACTTTCGGAATGCAGTAGAGAGTGGGAACATTGAAGTCAGTGACTTTTAAGTGTTCATATTCACGTTTGGACATGAGTTCTGCTTCCAATGCATCGTCTAGTCTACTATTTAGGTCATTTACCACTCTTATGAAGGGATTGTTATCCAATTTACGGTAAGTATTGGGGTCGCCAAGAAGGCGATTAACTTCTGCTTCATATGCTTTGTCGTCCATAAGGACCACGTTTCCCCCTTTTGTCACTTCTCTTAACAACCACTCCCTTAAGGTCTTTTAGTTCTCTCAGTGCCTGACGTTCCTGTTTGTTCAGATTGTCTTCTCCTATATGGTTCCAGGAGATTTCTCTCAAATCTGTCTGAACCATATCTAAGATGTATGATATAATAGAAACACCTGAAGGGGGAGGGGACATCTCCATCCATGGCCTGTGTGGGGGATGGGCATGCCTTCTGTGTATGGCCGTGCAGGGGGCAGGGCTCCCAGTCTACATCCCAATGGAGGGAAACCCTGCAGGTGATTCGTGCTTTTACCACCCCTCAACTGCTTCCTCTTTTATCTGCAGAGGCCGTGGCCGGGGGGGGTAAACATGCCATGAATTCTACCCCTGCTCACTTCCACCAAACACCACCCATTCAAGTGAATAGGACTGTGACCATGTGCAACGTATGAGGATGTGGGGTGCTAGTGCACCGTCCAATCATCTCCTCCCCGCCTGTCACATGACCTCTGAAGAGCGATCTGAATGTGGATCCCTCATCAGAATGCAGCGCGATGTGAATGAGCCCTCAGGCTGCATTTATACCTGAGAGACACGACTTTCAGGGGTTTTATACAGAGATTGAGATTTGATGTTTTATTATCCTATAGAGAAAATTATCATCTGTTGTATCATTTGTTACTACGAGGGGCAGATTTATTATTATTAATACTACTACTCCTCATACAGCTACTACTTATACTACTAGTACCTATACTACTACCCCTGGCACTATTGATTTTCTTGATGTGAGGCTCACGGGCGAGAACCACAAGATCGTCAGTAGTTTATGTAGAAAACCCGCGGCAGGTAACCCTTTCCTGTCTGCCAGTTCCAGCCATCCCCCCACACACCATCCAGAGCGTCCCGGGGGGCCAATTTCTGCCACTTCGCTGTTTTATGCACCAAACAGGAGGATTTCCCTCAGGAGGCCGTTTAATGACAGAGAGGTTCCTAGCTGGAGGGCATCCTAAGTCCACCATCGATCGGGCCCTTCGGATTGCCAGTAAGGCATCCCGGGCAGATCTGCCGGTGGATAAATCCGCTTCATGTAATACAGAGAGGTCTCGGCCTACTCCCACTTTCTCCACCCCCCATATAGTTTAGAATTTCAGAAAATTAGTAAAGATTGTGACCAAATACCTTCCGGTTTTATCTAATGACCAAGTCTATTGTAAAGTTCTCACAGAAGGTATCCGCACAGCGTCTAGAAGAGCGCCCTCTTTGGGCTGTCTCTTGTCTTCTAGTTATTTTTGCATTAAAAAAACCCGCCCTCCCATTGGCTGCAATTTAAAGGCCCCTATAAATGTGGGGGACACGTGTGTGTATACTGTCCTTTTATAAAAAGGTGGTGACACCGTCACCTCCTCATCCACAGGTAAAATGTTTAAAATTGGATCTTCCATCAATTGCAACACACGATATATAATTGATGTTATTACCCGTCTTACGTGTTCCACCCGATATGTAGGCAGAACTCTCCGTAGATTGGAAGAGCGTCTATATCATCACCTTTATGATATTGATAAGGAACACGGGACTAACGTGGCCCGACATTGGGATGAGGTTCATTCAGGTGACACTTGGTGCCTCCGCATCCGGGGTATAGATAGAATTGTACAACCACCCGGGGGGGGGGGGGGGGCGGACGGACAAATTTAGTCTTTTATGTAAGCAAGAGGTTAAATGGATTTTTAACTTAAATACCAGAGAGCCCGCGGGGTTAAACTTGGAGTGGGATGTCCCCCATTTCTATGAGTAATGTCGGGGTCTTGTCTACAATATTTCATGTTTCATGTGGAATGCACTCTCCTTTTCTCTATTACTTTTTTACTTTTACTTTTTCATTTTTTCCTCATTGATATATATAATGATTTATTTTTTTTTATCATTAAATGCCATTATTATTTCTTAAGATACGATATTGTCATGTTCACCTTGCAAAGTATTTCCAGTTGAGGAGGTTAGTGTAGCAGTTGGTCATGTGACCCTTTTAGCCAATTTTTGGGTCTATCTTTGGGTTTCACATGGCAAACGATTTATGGTTGAGCGTTCGTTGTATATCTATCGACCTCCTCAGCGCTAGTAGGAGAGCGCAGCCGCCTGTCCGATGGCCCTTTAGCCAAATCAACTGGTTTACCTCTCTGGGTTCTACATTATAAGCGATCGATGGTAGATCGCTCCATGTATGACCCGTATTACGGAGATCATATGTATCCCATAATAGGTATATATAGACCCATTTTTGATAACCCCGGCTTTAGGAATGTACAGTTTTAGCCGTATAATGCAGCTGCTTGTCACACGGCTCGTAGCCGTCCAATCAATTAATCTCTGGCTGTTTCATTGTAAGCGATTTATGGTTAATCGATCGATATATGTTCCACACTGCAGGGCTTTAAATGCGCCTACGGACACATTGTGTTTGTTTTTGATGTTTTGTCCTTTTGGTGTTTTGGTTTTCCTCATACTTCTATTTATTGAATGAGATTCATTTCCATTCCATGATTCTATTTCTCTAGAATCTTTGCCTAAGTACATTGTAGAGCTGATATGATAGGGCAGCCACTTGTCATGTGACCTCAATGCAATTTACTCATTAACTATTGGATTCTACATTGTAAGTGATTTAAGGCAAATCGCTCCATGTATGACCCATTTTATGGAGCTTTAATATACAATATATATATATATATATATATATATATATAAGCACACAGGTTCCACGTTTTGACTCTTCGTTCTTCCATACATCGTTTGATCGCTATATATCTTTATGAAACGTTTTTTCCCTCTAAATGACATCTGATTGGACGGCATCTTTACATGGTCCCTCCCCCCCCTTTGTCTCCCTTTTGGCTTTAGTCCATCAATACATCAGTAAATATTTTGCTCTTTGCCTCAATGCCTCTCAATGTGGCTTTTCCTTCATTTTGCTTTGTTCCTTTTTTCCTTTGTCATTACATCAGGCGGGTTGTCCATCTACTCCGTGTATTTATTAGTATCATTCTCATTATTTTGGGGGTCTGAAGTAAAGAGAAGTTCCTTCAGGATCCGCTTTTAGATTTTCCATCTTACATGTTATATTTCCCTTGTGAGACACAATCTATGGGGTCACATAAGATCCTTTACAACCGTCACCAATAATAGTTTCTGGACAATTTTAGTCCTTTATGTTAAATATCTTTACTATCCATTCCATTTTTATTTCCCCCTTTTTTTTGCATAAAAGTTGCAATTAAAGAGTATTTTCTGATCATTTACATATTTTTGTGTCTTTTTGCATCTGAAAATACTTGTTTTGTTTTTATTCAGACATTTCCGCGGGTCGCACATTTTCATCATTATATGCCGTATACTTGTGTTTATCTATACATTGTATATTCTGCTGACTGCTGTATACAATCTTTATTCATTTTATGAAGGTTCATTCATTGATTTAGTTATTTGCCCTTCTATCTATGGATGTGTCGTATCAATGGGCTCATCTTTTATAATCTTGGTGCCACTTTTTGTGTTTTTTGTATATTCGTATACATTTTATTTTTTCATGTATTTTTGATGTGGTCATCACACTGACGGCTTTCACCCGTATTCTGATCCCAACGGCTTTGCTTTTGGACTCCGGTGTGGGTTATTTCTGCCAGGGGAGACCTTTGGCTACAATTACCATTGTGATTGGCTGGTTGGTTTCCACCAGTCTCCTGTATTTTGCTATATATATCCTGGTTTTTGTATTCTGTCTTTAGCTATGACTAAGCGCCTTTGAGGCGTGAAACGCGTAAGACATTTATGCTGTCTGCTGTATCGCATGAGATGTAACTGTTTTGGATTTTATCTATCGCCAAATAAAGAAGCTTTGCTGAAGTGCGGCCATCCAGATTTTCCTTTTTCTCACTACCCCTGCTCATGTTACTACTACTCCTACTCAGGGGCGGACTGACCATTCAACCACTCGGGCACTTCCCGAGGGCCCGGGCCACTAGGGGGCCCCATCAGGGTTGCCAGCCTCAGTAACACCAGCGACAGTATGTAAAAATCTGTGTTTGTTTTACATCTGTCTCTGAAATGTCCCGACATCCTTGGTGTAAAAATTCAGAGATTATAGCTGCCCCACCTCTCCAGTACCTTCTCAGCCAATAGAAACATGTCTGTGTATACTGTGTGTACATACTGTGTGATTGTATACTGTGTGTGTGTGTGTGTGTGTGTGTGTGTGTGTGTGTGTGTGATTGTATACTGTGTGGCCCCATAATCTCCTATTGTCCGGGGGCCCCATGAGTTGTCAGTCCGCCCCTGCTCCTACTAATACTACCTATACTACTACTCATACAGCTACTACCCCTGCACAAAATAACTACTACTACTACTACTACTACTACTACTACTATTCGTACAGCTACTACCTATACTACCCCTGCTCATATTACTACTACTCTTACTACCACTTATACTACTAATAATACTACCTAAACTAGTACTAATACTACTCATACAGCTACTACTAATACTACCTATACTACTACTCATACAGGTACTACTCCTACTACTACTCTTACTAATAATAACTATACTACTACTACTACTCACACAGCTACTACTACTACCCCTACTCATATTACTACTACTACTACTACTCATACAGCTTCTCCTATTACTACTTGTACTACTAGTCTTACTAATACTACTACTACCCTTTGCTCATATTACTACTCATACTAATACTACCCATACTACTACTACAACTACTACCCCTGCTTATGTTACTACTGCTCCTACTAATACTACCTATACTACTACTCATACAGCTACTACCCCTGCTCATATTACTACTACTAATACTACTACCACTACTACTTCTCGTACAGCTGCTACTACTACTACTTGTAAAGCTACTACTACTCATACAGCTACTCCTACTAATGCCACTACTACTCCAGTTCATATTACTAATACTACTACTTATACTACTACTACTACTCATACTAATAATGCTACTCCTACTACTTTTACTCATACTGCTAATACTCATACTACTACTTATTCTACTCATTATTCTTCTACTACTCCTCGTACAGCTAATACTACTAATACTACCTATACTACTACTCATAAAGCTACTACTACTCATACAGCTACTACTACTTATACTGCTACTACTAGTAATACTACTCCTACTACTACTTCTACTCATTCTACTAATTATTCTACTACTACTACTACTATGTTCACTACTACCACTCATACATATACTCCTCCTCCTACTACTACCCCTGCTCATATTACTACTACTCCTACTAATACTACCTATACTGCTCATACTACTACTCATACTACTTCTACTCATACTTCTAATCATTCTACTTCTCATACTAATACTGCTATTCATACTACTACTACTACTACTACTTCTACTCATACTACTACTATTATTACTGCTAATACTACTAGTCCTTCTCATACTAGTACTACTTTCAGTAGTCTGAAACCTAGACATATGATGTAAACCCCGGACTGTCTGGGTGAATGAGGGACGGGTGGTACTCCTAGTTGTATGGAGGGAGTAGAGTATACATACAACTCATACACAAATCCAGCGATTGAACTGTCTCCCCCGATCCTCCAGGTCATTTATGAACAAATGCAATCTGATTGGTCCCAGCACAGACCCCCTGGGGACCCCACTACCCTCCCCGCCCATTCCCAGTACTCCCCATTTATCAACACCCTCTGTACTTGCCCTTGTAGTCAGTTTACAATCCATGTCCTCCCCCTCTGGTCCATCCAACGCACCTTATTCTGTACAGTAAACATTTCTGGGGAACTTTGTGAAATGGTTCTGTAGACTCCGGATCCACCACGTCTCCGGGTCTTCCTTTATCACCTCCTCATAGAACGTCCATCGATGGGTTTGGTGAGATCGATTCTTCATGAATCCCGGCTGATTACTGCTAATCATTCCCTTCTCATCACATTCCCACCAAACTCGGGCACAACCCTTTTTATTCTCCGCTCCGGAATCGCATCGGATTGGACGGTCACACCCATGTGATCCCATTCTACAGAGCGATTTGTCGTTCGGTTACCATTCACTCCGCAATCAGATCACATGATCAGGTTTGTGACCCCTCCCCCGTTCACATGACAAATCGCAGCCTATTGCCGGCAACGGCCCCATCCGAATCCCACAAGTGGTTCTGCTCTACTTCTGGCGACTTCGGGGGGCGATTCCAATAGACATCAGAAGACGCAGAGATGTCTCTCAAATCGCCCCCCGAAGTCGCCCTGAAATGCCGCTTTGAGTTCAGCCGAAACCCGCATTCAGTGTGACCCCCCCGGGGCTTAGATGGGGGCGGATCTGCAGGAAAGTCGCTGTGAAGTCGCATCACATCCGGTGTGAACCGGCCTCAGCCGCTTTTATAAATGCAGAGCTGTGATTTGTTGTGTTTTTTGGTTCAATCGACTTCAATGGAGAAGCTGCAGAAAAGCGCGTCGTGCGATTTTACCGACTTTTGCCACGATTTGCTTTTTTAAATCTTCCCAACTGTAACCTGGGGGACAGGTAGCAGGTACAAAGCTCCCTGGGATGAGCTGTTTAGTAAGGCACGGATACCAAATCCACTTGAGGTAGTGAAAACAGTGCTGGGTTTATTTGATTTAGATACAAGTCCATACACAGGTGCTGCACAGTCTTCCAGAAAACACATCAAAACAGAAATAAACAAACAAAAGTCCTAGCCGTGTCTCGGCTCTAACTATAACATACACCGTCTCTAACTATCAGGCTGAGCAAGCCTACCACTTGTCAGCTTCTGTAAAGAGTTTTTAAAGGGTTTTACCAACCTTTTGGCTCCTCACAATCCATCCCTGTTTGTGTGTCCCAGGCAGAGAGCAAAGGCTGTCTGCTCAGGTGAGCTTAAATTAGCCTGGAAAGGAGGACTAAGATCCGAACTGGATCATGTCTCAGAGACCTCTGAATGTATATGAGAGGAGCCTGGGAGATGTATAAACCCCGAACAGGACTTCTCCTGGCTCTCTCTGGGACGCTCTGCTACATATCCTCCCCCCTTGTTTCAACCCCAGGGTTGGAACACCTGTGGCCCAACAGGAGTGAACACGGGACAGGGCATCTACATTTCCCATCTCCACACCTGGCCTGTGTTTTACGGTGAAGGAGTAATCCTGTAGAGCCAAAAACCACCGGTTCACTCGTCTATTAGTCTCCTTCTTTTGGGCCATCCATTTTAGGGGAGCATGGTCAGTTATTAAGTCAAACTGGCGCCCTAACAAATAGTACCTGAGCGCGTCCACGGCCCACTTTATGGCTAAACATTCTTTTTCAATTACTGCATACTTTTTCTCATGGTCATTGAGCTTTCTGCTTAGGTACACGACAGGGTGTTCTTCCCCATTGTATACCTGTGACAGTACCGCCCCGATACCAACATCAGACGCATCCGTCTGAACCAAAAACTCTCTGGAGAAATCAGGGGAGTACAGTACTGGCTGTGCACACAGAGCCTTCTTCAGGACCTGGAAAGACTCCTCTGCTACTGGGGACCATTTCACCATTACAGAGTCTTTCCCTTTCGTAAGGTCTGTCAGAGGGGCAGCTATAGTTGCAAAATTTGGGATAAATCTTCTATAATACCCCGCAATACCAAGAAAGGCCCTGACCTGCTTTTTGTTTGCAGGGCGTGGCCATTCCTGGATGGCTGCTATTTTACTCACTTGTGGTTTTATGACACCACGGCCAATAGTGTAGCCCAAATACTTGGCTTCCTCTAGACCAATGGCACATTTTTTTGGATTTGCCGTAAAACCTTCTTCTTTGAAGAGGGAATCAAGAACAGCCTGGACACGAGGCAAGTGAGACTCCCAGTCAGTACTATGTACCACTATGTCATCTAGATAGGCTGCTGCATATCGTCGGTGGGGTTTTAGGGTCCTGTCCATGGCCCTCTGAAATGTCGCGGGGGCATTTTGCAACCCAAAAGGCATTTTTTTATATTGAAAGGAACCGTCTGGGGTCACAAACGCAGGCTTCTCTTTGGCGCTACCAGTTAGGGGTATTTGCCAATACCCTTTTGTCAAGTCCAAAGTGGTAAGATAGCGAGCCTTGCCAAGTCGGTCTATAAGTTCGTCTACTCTGGGCATTGGGTATGTGTCAAACTTTGTCACCGCATTAAGTTTCCTGAAGTCGTTACAGAACCTCCACGTGCCATCCGGTTTTGGGACTAACACGATGGGGCTAGACCAGTCACTATTGGATTCCTCAATGACATCTAGCTCCAACATTTTTTTTACTTCCTTGCTGATGTCCTTTCTCCTCGCTTCAGGAATTCGGTAAGGTTTGAGCTTGACACGTACCCCAGGTTCAGTAACAATATCATGCTGAACTGCTGAAGTCGTGCCAGGTAACTCTGAAAACTTCTCTCTATTCCTTATCAGGAATTCTCTAGTGTCCTGTTTTTGGGAATATGAGAGGGTGTCTGGAATCGTGACCTCAGGGATGAGAGGGGACTCAGTACCCGTAGGTGTTACTGGGAGAGGCCTCGCAGTTAACGCCATTCTATCCTTCCAGGGTTTTAACAGGTTTATATGGTAAAATGTAAAAAAGACCGCGCTGACCTAAAAAGTAGACCTAAAATATATAAAACAGGCTGCAGTAATAGGGAGATAACCAAATAACAGAGAACAGAAAAAAACTGCGCCACAACATGTAATTAAAAAAGAACTAATGAAATTAAACTTTAAACAGGATAGTAACTGAGTGGGATTTCACAGGCATATTAGTAGTCCATAGAAGAGGGCAAAAAAGATGGTGAACAGAAGTCTATGTAATCTATGATGAATCCACTTCTTCACGATAACACCTTAGTGCACACAAATCCAACAGGTGAATCCCACCACCAGTAATCGAAGCTGCTTACCAGAGAGCAGCTATCAGAAAGCCCAGCTCCTCATACACAGGATATAACGTCCAGCACCACACTTCCCCAGATGAATAAAGCACAAGCCTCAAAACTCAGCAGTCAGTAGATGCTCGGCGATCAATGGGTAACATCATGGACCATGTGGATTAAAATGAGGAGACCATAGCGTGATACAGTAAAAGCAATGGGTTTTAATAAGAAACAAGCAGTACAAAGTACTCACATTTGAGCAGATAAGTAACGCTTTTTTAAAAAATGCTGGCCGGCATGCATGGAGCCCTTCCTCCTCGTCTCAGGTGCGGTGACGTCACTGCACGTCCTCCCAGATGCATTTCATCTTCATAAGACGTTTTCAACCCATTTTCACCGCACCTGAGACGAGGAAGAAGGGCTCCATGCATGCCGGCCGGCATTTTTTAAAAAAGCGTTACTTATCTGCTCAAATGTGAGTACTTTGTACTGCTTGTTTCTTATTAAAACCCATTGCTTTTACTGTATCACGCTATGGTCTCCTCATTTTAATCCACATGGTCCATGATGTTACCCATTGATCGCCGAGCATCTACTGACTGCTGAGTTTTGAGGCTTGTGCTTTATTCATCTGGGGAAGTGTGGTGCTGGACGTTATATCCTGTGTATGAGGAGCTGGGCTTTCTGATAGCTGCTCTCTGGTAAGCAGCTTCGATTACTGGTGGTGGGATTCACCTGTTGGATTTGTGTGCACTAAGGTGTTATCGTGAAGAAGTGGATTCATCATAGATTACATAGACTTCTGTTCACCATCTTTTTTGCCCTCTTCTATGGACTACTAATATGCCTGTGAAATCCCACTCAGTTACTATCCTGTTTAAAGTTTAATTTCATTAGTTCTTTTTTAATTACATGTTGTGGCGCAGTTTTTTTCTGTTCTAGGTTTATATGGTAAACCTGTTCGGGCTTCCTTTTTCCTGGTTGATAAACCTTGTAGTTGACCTCCCCAACTCTCTCAATTACTTCAAAGGGACCCTGCCACTTAGCCAGGAACTTGCTCTCAACAGTGGGAACTAACACCAGGACCCTGTCACCAGGTGAGAAAACACAGAGTTGGGCCCCCCTGTTGTATATTCTCTGTTGGGCTGCCTGGGCCTGCAGTAAGTGTTCTTTTACCACTGGCATGATTGCTGCAATCCTCTCCTGCATTTGGGCAATATGCTCAATGACACTTTTATGGGGTGTTTGTTCTCCCAAGTTTCTTTGGCTATGTCTAAGAGTCCCTGAGGGTGTCTCCCATAAAGCAACTCAAATGGGAAGTACCCCGTAGAGGACTGGGGAACCTCCCTGATGGCAAACATCAAGTATGGTATCAGGAAGTCCTCGTTTTTCCCATCCTTGTCCACAACCTTTTTTAACATGCTTTTTAATGTCTTATTGAAGCGTTCCACTAAGCCATCCATTTGAGGATGATACACTGAGGTTCGCATCTGCGTCACTTTGAATAACTTGCAGAGCTCCCTAGTTATTCGCAACATAAACGGGGTGCCCTGGTCTGTAAGGATTTCTTTCGGGATGCCAACCCGACTGAACACCATAAACAGTTCTTTGGCAATGTTTTTAGCAGACGCGGCACAGAAGGGAACTGCTTCAGGGTAACGGGTAGCATAATCCATGATTACGAGGATATGCTGATGACCCCGGGCAGACTTGGGAAGTGGGCCCACAAGGTCCATGGCAATCCTCTCAAAGGGCACTTCAATGATAGGCAAGGGCACTAAAGGACTTCGGAAGTGGGATAGTGGGGCTGACATCTGACACACAGGACAGGATTGACAGTAATTCTTAACATCTTTCTGTATCCCGGGCCAGTAAAACCTGCGCAACACCCTTTCAGTAGTTTTTTCAACCCCTAAATGGCCTCCTAGCAAGTGCCCATGGGCAAGTTCTAACACCAGCCGTCTGTATGGCTTAGGGACCACCAACTGCTCAACCACTTCATCATTCATTTTACATACACGATACAGTAAATCCTCATTGCTGCTGAAATAAGGAAAACAGGGCCTGTCCCCGGGTTCGACAGGTACATCATTAATCACTATTACATTTTCCCAGGCCCTGGAAAGGGTATGGTCTTTTCTCTGCTCAGTACCAAAATTTTCCTTATGCACATTAAGGTCATCAAACTCTAACATAGGCTCGGGGTCAGCAGACGGCTGTCCGGCTCTATTGGTAGTGGGGACCTCCTCAGGGTCCTCCAGCTCTCCTGCCATAACCGATAGAGGAAAAGCCGGGGAGCCCTGAGAAGAGTCCCCTGAACCCACCTTGTCAGTAGTGGCCAGGAATTCTGGCTCTGCGACTGAGTCAGGTACTGGGACCGAGTTGGGATGATCCCACAGTTCCCAAAACTTAGGGAAGTCCCTACCAATGATGGCCTCATGCACCAAGTGGGGAACAAGTCCAACCGGATGGGTCACCGTACCTAAACCAGTTTTAAACTGAACAGTGGTTACAGTATACTCCCGGGTATTCCCATGTATACAGATCACAGCAACATTTTTAGCATGATAATTCACAGGTTCAATCATTTCCGCTGTAACCAAAGTCACTAGACTTCCAGAGTCCAGCAAGGCTGTAATAGGCTTATCATTCACAGTCATTTGGCACATTGGTTTTCTCATATTTGGGGTTGCAGTGCATGAAACCGCTGCAAACATAGACTGCCTTCTAATAGATAAATCACACTGCATTGGTTCATCTGTCAATGGACAATTTGTCGCAACATGTCCCATTTCTTGGCAACGAAAACACCTGACGTTTCCCCAGTTTGGTTTGCTGACAGGCACTGGCTTCCCTTGTTTGGGATGCCAAGCTTCAGTCCTGGCACCAAAAATCCTCCCCCCTATTTCCTTGCCATGCTTACCACCCACTTCCCCTGGAACAGTCTTACCGGTTGCCTGGGGAGACCGTGGCTTTGGGCAGAAAGTCTGTGCGGCTGTAGGGGTGGTGACCAGGTTCTTTGCATCAAAATACCTTTCAACGAGTTCCACCAGGTGGGTTGCCGAATTGGGGTCTCCTTGACTCACCCACTCCTGCAGGGAAATGGGTAGTGACCTCAGAAACTGGTCCATGACCACACGCTCCACTATTTGTGGCCCAGACTGGGACTCCGGCTGTAGCCATTTCCTCACCAGGTGAATTAGGTCGAACATCTGCGATCTTGGAGGCTTCTCGTCTTGGAAGGACCAGCTGTGGACCTGCTGTGCTCGAAGTGCCAAAGTGACACCAAGTCATGCCAGTATTTCCTGTTTGACCTTTTCATAGTCTGCTGCTTCTGCTGACTCCAAATCATAGTAGGCCTTCTGCGATTCCCCAGTAAGCAACGGGGCGACCAGTCCTGCCCACTGGGTTTTAGGCCAACCTTCCCTCTCAGCGGTCCGTTCAAACGTTAACAGAAAGGCCTCTGGCTCATCATCTGTAGTCATCTTAGACAAAAAGCGAGCCACATGGATGGCTGAGGGCTTGTCTCCAACCTTATCAACGTTAGCAGGTGACCACTGTGCTATTGTCTCCACAACCTCAGACAAGGTTTTTCTATCTGCTTTTGCAACAGTGGCTAGCTGTTCAAACAGCCTCTGCGTTTGTTCCTGTGCGATAGCATTAGCTTGCTGTTGTGCCGCGTGGAGTGCAGCGTTTGTTTTCTGCTGTTCAGCGTGGAGTGCAGCATTAGCTTGCTGTTGTGCAGCGTTTGCTTACTGTTTTGCAGCGTTTGCTTGCTGTAGTGCAGCATTTGTTTTCTGCTGTTCAGCGTTTGCTTGCTGTTGTGCAGCTTGGAGTGCGTTTGTTTTCTGCAGTGCAGCGTTTGTTTGCTGTTGCGCAGCATTGGATATCATCAACTGTTTTAGGATTTCCTCCATGTTTAGTCACTCTAGGTACTGGCCTTTTAAGTAGTAACTTACTACAGCTGCCCGCTGAAATCCACTATATGTAACCTGGGGGACAGGTAGCAGGTACAAAGCTCACTGGGATGGGCTGTTTAGTAAGGCACAGATACCAAATCCACTTTAGGTAGTGAAAACAGTGCTGGGTTTATTTGATTTAAATACAAGTCCATACACAGGTGCTGCACAGTCTTCCAGAAAACACATCAAAACAGAAATAAACAAACAAAAGTCCTAGCCGTGTCTCGGCTCTAACTATACCATACACCGTCTCTAACTATCAGGCTGAGGAAGCCTACCGCTTGTCAGCTTCTGTAAAGAGTTTTTTAAAGGGTTTTACCAACCTTTTGGCTCCTCACAAACCATCCCTGTTTGTGTGTCCCAGGCAGAGAGCAAAGGCTGTTTGCTCAGGTGGGCTTAAATTAGCCTGGAAAGGAGGACTAAGATCCGAACTGGATCATGTCTCAGAGACCTCTGAATGTATATGAGAGGAGCCTGGGAGATGTATAAACCCCGAACAGGACTTCTCCTGGCTCTCTCTGGGACGCTCTGCTACAATGCATGCATTCTAGAAGCAAAACTCTCTGACACAGCGTTCAATAGACATGTGCGATTAGTTTCGTACGAATTTTTCGAAATTCGTACGAATTTTTCGAAATTCGTACGAATTTACGAATCTGTAGTACGAATTTTTTCGAATACGAATTCCGTACGGAATACGAAATTCCGTTTACGAATTTCGTTGCCAAATTATTCGAATCCGACTACCAAATATCGAATTTCAACTAATATGAAAGAAATTATTATAGCGATATAACGAATGATTCGAATGAATTCGAATGACAAAGCGTCATTTTTGCAGGAAAAATTCCGTTTACGAATTTCAGCTCCAAATTATTCGAATCAAACTACCAATATCGAATTTCAACAAATTCAAATGCATTCGAATGACAAAGTGTCATTTTTGCAGGAAAAAAAGCTATTTAAAATCACTCGCGGCTATTGCCGGCTAATAAATTGTCGGCTCCGTAACACAGAGAAGTCATTCATTGATAAAAAAAAAAAAAAGCGTGGGGGTCCCCCTGAATTCAATAACCAGGCACTTCAGGTCTGCTATGGGTATTAAGGGGAACCCCAGCCAAAAAAAAAAATGGCGTGGGGTCCCCCCTAAATATCCATACCAGACCCTTTATCCAAGCACGCAACCTGGCAGGCCGCAGGAAAAGAGGGGGGGACGAGAGCGCCCCCCCTCCCTCCTGAACCGTACCAGGCCACATGCCCTCAACATTGGGAGCGTGCTCTGGGGGTCTGAGACCCCCAAAGCACCTTGTCCCCATGTTGATGGGGACAAGGGCCTCATCCCCACAACCCTGGCCGATGGTTGTGGGGGTCTGCGGGCGGGGGGCTTATCGGAATCTGGAAGTCCCCTTTAACAAGGGGACCCCCAGATCCCGCCCCCCCCCATGTGAAATGGTAAGGGATTTCACCAAAAAAGTGTCAAAAATGGTAAAAATGACAGGAGACGGTCTTTGACAATTCCTTTATTAAAATCTTCCTTCTTCATCCTTCGGTTTCTTCACCTTCTCCTTTCGGCATCTTCTTCTTCCTCCGATCCGCTTCTTCTTCCTCCGGTCTTCTCATCCTTCTCGTCCGGCATCTTCTTCCATGGCGTCGGTGTCTCTTCTCGGGCCGCTCCTCGCAATGGGAGGCTCCCGCTGTGTGAGGCTTCGCTCCAGCTGACAGGTCTTTTATAACGGAGGGCACCTGGTGACCCCGCCCCCCTCTGACGCACGGGGACGTCATGGGGACTTCCCTATGGCTTTCCTCATGATGTCAGAGGGGGGCGGGGTCACCAGGTACCCTCCGTTATAAAAGACCTGTCAGACGGAGCGAAGTCTCATACAGCGGGAGCCTCCAATTGCGAGGGGTGGCCCGAGAAGAGACACCAACGCCATGGAAGAGGATGCCGGACGAGAAGACCAGAGGAAGAAGAAGCGGATCGGAGGAAGAAGATGATGGAAGAAGATGCTGGAAGGAGAAGATGAAGAAACCGGAGGATGAAGAAATGAAGACCAGAAGAAGGAAGATTTTAATAAAGGAATTGTCAAAGACCGTCTCTTGTCATTTTTGTCACTTTTTTGGAGAAATGGTAGGGGTACTTTTGTACCCCCTTACCATTTCACACATGGGGGGGGGGCGGAATCTGGGGGTCCCCTTTGTTAAAGGGGGCTTCCAGATTCCGATAAGCCCCCCGCCCGCAGACCCCCACAACCACCGCCAGGGTTGTGGGGATGAGGCCCTTGTCCCCATCAACATGGGGACAAGGTGCTTTGGGGGTCTCAGACCCCCAAAGCACCCTCCCAATGTTGAGGGCATGTGGCCTGGTACGGTTCAGGAGGGAGGGGGGGGCGCTCTCGTCCCCCCTCTTTTCCTGCGGCCTGCCAGGTTGCGTGCTCGGATAAAGGGTCTGGTATGGATTTTGAGGGGGACCCCACGCCATTTTTTTTGGGCCGGGGTTCCCCTTAAAATCCATCCCAGACCTGAAGGGTCTGGTGTGGATATTTAGGGGGACCCCTACGTCATTTTTTTTTTTAAAATTTGAAGTGGGGGTTCCCCTTAATATCCATAGCAGACCTGAAGGGCCTGGTTATTGAATTTGGGGGGACCCCCATGCTTTTTTTTTTATCAATGACTTCAATGAATGACTGTTCTCTGTGTTACGGATCCGACAATTCATTAGCCGCGAGTGATTTTTAAATAGCTTTTTTTCCTGCAAAAATGACACTTTGTGCAGGAACAGTTCTCTATATTAGATATACTGAATCTTGAATTAATTTGAATCATTCGTTATATCCGCTATAATAATTTCTTTCATATTAGTTGAAATTAGATATTTGGTAGTAGTTGGATTCCAATTGTTCTCTGTGTGTTACGGGAACTGGCAATTACTTAGCTGCGAGTGATTTTAAATAGCTTTTTTTCCTGCAAAAATTACACTTTGTACAGAGACAGTTCTAAGCAAGGGAAACATGCGCCCCTTCATAGGCATACTACTCTATAGTATATATATGAAGGGGCGCATGTTTCCCGTGCTTAGAACTGTCTCTGTACAAAGTGTCATTTTTGCAGGAAAAAAAGCTATTTAAAATCACTCGCGGCTAATTGCCGGTTCCCGTAACACAGAGAACAATTCGAATCCAACTACTACCAAATATCTAATTTCAACTAATATGAAAGAAATTATTATAGCGGATATAACAAATGATTTGAATGAATTTGAGATTCAGTATATCTAATATAGAGAACTGTTCCTGCACAAAGTGTCATTTTTGCAGGAAAAAAAGCTATTTAAAATCACTCGCGGCTAATGAATTGTCGGATCCGTAACACAGAGAACAGTCATTCATTGAAGTCATTGATTAAAAAAAAGCGTGGGGGTCCCCCCAAATTCAATAACCAGGCCCTTCAGGTCTGCTATGGATATTAAGGGGAACCCCCGCTTCAAATTTAAAAAAAGAAATGACGTAGGGGTCCCCCTAAATATCCATACCAGACCCTTCAGGTCTGGGATGGATTTTAAGGGGAACCCCAGCCAAAAAAAATGGCGTGGGGTCCCCCTCAAAATCCATACCAGACCCTTATCCGAGCACGCAACCTGGCAGGCCGCAGGAAAAGAACCGTACCAGGCCACATGCCCTCAACATTAGGAGGGTGCTTTGGGGGTCTGAGACTCCCAAAGCACCTTGTCCCCATGTTGATGAGGACAAGGGCCTCATCCCCACAACCCTGGCCATTGGTTGTGGGGGTCTGCGGGCGGGGGGCTTATCAGAATCTGGAAGCCCCCTTTAACAAGGGGACCCCCAGATCCCGCCCCCCCCTGTGTGAAATGGTAAGGGGGCAAAAGTACCCCTACCATTTCACCAAAAAAGTGACAAAAATTGTAAAAATGACAGGAGACGGTCTTTGACAATTCCTTTTATTAAAATCTTCTTTCTTCTGGTCTTCCTTCTTCCTTTCTTCATCCTTCGGTTTCTTCATCTTCTCCTTCCGGCATCTTCTTCCATCTTCTTCCTCTGATCCGCTTCTTCTTCCTCCGGTCTTCTCGTCTGGCATCTTTTTCCATGGCGTCGGCATCTCTTCTCGGGCCGCTCCGCGCAATGGGAGGCTCCCGCTGTGTGAGGCTTCGCTCCATCTGACAGGTCTTTTATAAGGGAGGGCACCTGGTGACCCCGCCCCCCTCTGACATCATGGGGAAAGCCATAGGAAAGTCCCCATGACGTCCCCGTGTGTCAGAGGGGGGTGGGGTCACCAGGTGCCCTCCGTTATAAAAGACCTGTCAGCCGGAGCGAAGCCTCACACAGCGGGAGCCTCCCATTGCGCGGAGCGGCCCGAGAAGAGAAAACAGACGCCATGGAAGAAGATGCCGGACGAGAAGGATGAAAAGACCAGAGCAAGAAGAAGCGGATTGATGGAAGAAGAAGATGCCGGAAGGAGAAGATGAAGAAACCGAAGGATGAAGAAAGGAAGAAGGAAGACCAGAAGAAAGAAGATTTTAATAAAGGAATTGTCAAAGACCGTCTCTTGTCATTTTTACAATTTTTGACACTTTTTTGGTGAAATGGTAGGGGTACTTTTGTACCCCCTTACCATTTCACACAGGGGGGGCGGGATCTGGGGGTCCCCTTGTTAAAGGGGGCTTCCAGATTCCGATAAGCCCCTCGCCCGCAGACCCCCACAACCAATGGCCAGGGTTGTGGGGATGAGGCCCTTGTCCCCATCAACATGGGGACATGGTGCTTTGGGGGTCTCAGACCCCCAAAGCACCCTCCCAATGTTGAGGGAATGTGGCGGGGCACTCTCGCCCCCCCTCTTTTCCTGCGGCCTGCCAGGTTGCGTGCTCGGATAAAGGGTCTGGTATGGATTTTGAGGGGGACCCCACGCCATTTTTTTGGCCAGGGTTCCCCTTAAAATCCATCCCAGACCTGAAGGGTCTGGTATGGATATTTAGGGGGGACCCCACGCCATTTTTTTGGGCTGGGGTTCCCCTTAATATCCATACCAGACCTGAAGGGCCTGGTTATTGAATTTGGGGGGATCCCCACGCTTTTTTTTTTTTTTTTATATCAATGAATGACTGTTCTCTATGTTACGGAGCCGACAATTCATTAGCCGCGAGTTATTTTAAATAGCTGTTTTTCCTGCAAAAATGACACTTTGTGCAGGAACAGTTCTCTATATTAGATCTACTGAATCTCGAATTCATTGGAATCATTTTGAAGCATTCGTTATATCCGCTATAATAATTTCTTTCATATTAGTTGAAATTCGATATTTGTAGTTGGATTCGAATTGTTCTCTGTGTTACGGGAACCGGCAATTCATTAGCCGCGTTAACGATTCGTAAATTTACTAACGATTCGTAACGATTCAAATTTTTTTTTTACGATTTCGTACGAAATTCGTATTTCGTACGAATTCGAATGGAATTTCGTACACGAATTATGAATTAAGAATTTTTTTATATACGAAACACATTTTTTGACCGTTCCCATGTCTAGTGTTCAGATCGGTTACTTCTGATTTATTCCTGGGCGGTGTCCATATTTTATACAGAAAGATATGTCATTTCTATGTCAGTCTAATAGGTACATCTCATTGGTTGAAATACAAGAGAAACAGAGAAACTTGATGGTTGAAGTTTGGTTGAAGCTGGTTCTGTCGTCATGTCTGTATTCTTCTAACGCGGGGGATGGGGGGTATAGACGCCATCTTTAGTTCCAAACAGAGTCAATCTGTATACTACATAATAAGTGAGGAGTTGCATAGAGACATTTTATATTCCTTCACACAGGTCCATCTCTGCACAGTGAGTGGCTCCGCCCCGTGTGAAAGGGGCCTAAAAGATAAAACGACATTTTATTTATTACAACTTTATTCATGAAATGTGATGAGAACCCCAGAATGTGGTGTGATATGATGTGCAGTATATGGTCTGCGCCCCATTAATATCACAGAACTAATAGCTGCTTCTCTATTTCTATTCATTATATATAGAGACTGGAATCCCAATCCCTGCTGTGTATATAATGACCTCCCTCCCATCCCCCATTGGGGTCCCCCCAGCACTCTCCAAGGGCTCCTCTGTCCCCCCAGGCTGATCCATCGTCTGATGAGTCCTCCTGTATTGTCCTCCTCCATTCACAGCTTTTCTCATCTCTCCTGCAGGGATCAGTCCATGTGGGGGACACGGAGTCCGTGTGGAAAGGCCGGCAGTGACACAAAATAGTTGGAGACTCCAGAGAACAAGGACCCCCCACCATGGGGGAGGGGAGGGGGAGGCGGCTGTGTAAGATAAATACCAGGATGACAGATAAATGGCGGCTGTGTTCCCTGAGTCGGGTTATATATGAAATGTTCAGAATCCCCCGTCCTGTCCTGGTGTATTACTTCATCTGTCATCATCCATTCACCGCTTGGGTCGGGTTTGTTCAGATTTATATCTCATCCAGAGCAATGTCCCCTCCCCCCCCTCCTCCATTCACAGCAATGTCCCCTCCCCCTCCTCCATTCACAGCAATGTCCCCTCCCCCTCCTCCATTCACAGCAATGTCCCCTCCCCCCTCCTCCATTCACAGCAATGTCACCTCCCCCCTCCTCCATTCACAGCAATGTCCCCTCCTCCATTCACAGCAATGTCCCCCCCTCCATTCACAGCAATGTCCCCTCCCCCCTCCTCCATTCACAGCAATGTCCCCTCCCCATCATCCATTCACTGCAATGTCCCCTCCCCCATTCACAGCAACGTCCCCCTCCCCCTCCTCCATTCACAGCAATGTCCCCTCCCCCTCCTCCATTCACAGCAATGTCCCCTCCCCCTCCTCCATTAACAGCAATGTCCCCTCCCCCTCCTCCATTCACAGCAATGTCCCTTCCCCCTCCCCCATTCACAGCAATGTCCCCTCCCCCATTCACAGCAATGTCCTCCCCTCCTCCATTCACAGCAATGTCCCCTCTCCCATTCACAGCAATGTCCCTCCCCCCCCTCCTCCATTCACAGCAATGTCCCCTACCCCTCCTACATTCACAGCCATGTCTACCCCTCCTACATTCACAGCCATGTCCCCCCCTCCTCCATTCACAGCAATGTCCCCTCCCCCTCCTCCATTCACAGCAATGTCCCATCCACTCCTCCATTCACAGCAATGTCCCATCCCCCCTCCTCCATTCACAGCAATGTCCCCTCATCCATTTATAGCAATGTCCCCTCCCCCTCCTACATTCCCAGCAATGTCCCCTCCCCCTCATCTATCCACAGCAATGTTCCCTCCCCCTCCTCCATTCACAGCAATGTCCCACCCCCTCCTCCATTCACATCCATGTCCCCTCCCCCTCCTCCATTTACAGCAATGTCCCCTCCCCTCCTCCATTCACAGAAATGTCCCCTCCCCCTCCTCGATTCACAGCAATGTCCCCTCCCCCTCCTCCATTCACAGCTGTAGCTGAGTCTCCTCCTCCATTCACAGAAATGTTCCCTTCCCCTCCCCCATTCACAACAATGTCCCATCCCCCTCCTCCATTCACAGCAATGTCCCATCCCCCTCCTCCATTCACAGCAATGTCCCCTCCCCCTCCTCCATTCACAGCAATGTCCCCTCCCCCTCCTCCATTCACAGCAATGTCCCCTCCCCCTCCTCCATTCACAGCAATGTCCCCTCCCCCTCCTCCATTCACAGCAATGTCCCCTCCCCTCCCCCATTCAGAGCAATGTCCCCTCCTCCCTCCATTCACAGCAGTGTCCCCTCCTCCATTCACAGCAGTGTACCCTCCTCCATTCACAGCAATGTCCCCCCCCCCCTCCTCCATTCACAGCAATGTCCCCTCCCCCTCCTCCATTCACAGCCATGTCCCCTCCCCCTCCTCCATTCACATCAATGTTCCCTCCCCCTTCTCCATTCACAGCCATGTCCCCTCCCCCTCCACCATTCACAGCAGTGTCCCCTCCTCCATTCACAGCAATGTCCCCTCCCCCTCCTCCATTCACAGCAATGTCCCCTCCCCCTCCTCCATTCACAGCCATGTCCCCCCCCCCTCCCTCCTCCTCCATTCACAGCCATGTCCCCTCCCCCTCCTCCATTCACAGCAATGTCCCCCCCCCCTCCTCCATTCACAGCAATGTCCCCCCTCCCCTCCTCCATTCACAGCAGTGTCCCCTCCTCCATTCACAGCAGTGTCCCCTCCTCCATTCACAGCAGTGTCCCCTCCTCCATTCACAGCAATGTCCCCTCCTCCATTCACAGCAATGTCCCCTCCTCCATTCACAGCAATGTCCCATCCCCGCTCCTTCATTCACAGCAATGTCCCCTCATCCATTCACAGCAATGTCCCCTCCCCCTCCTCCATTCCCAGCAATGTCCCACCCCCTCCTCCATTCACATCCATGTCCCCTCCCCCTCCTACATTCACAGCCATGTCCCCTCCCTCCTCCTCCATTCACAGCCATGTCCCCTCCCTCCTTCTCCATTCACAGCCATGTCCCCTCCCCACTCCCCCATTCACAGCAATGTCCCCTCCCCCTCCTACATTCACAGCCATGTCCCCCCTCCTCCATTCACAGCAATGTCCCCTCCCCTCCTCCATTTACAGCAATGTCCCCTCCCCTCCTCCATTCACAGCAATGTCCCCCCCCCCCTCCCCCTCCTCCATTCACAGCAATGTCCCCTCCCCCTCCTCCATTCACAGCAATGTCCCCTCCCCCTCCTCCATTCACAGCAATGTCCCCTCACCCCCTCCTCCATTCACAGCAATGTCCCCTCCCCCTCCTCCATTCACAGCATTCACAGCAATGCCCCCTCCCCCTCCTCGATTCACAGCAATGTCCCCTCCCCTCCTCCATTCACAGCTGTAGCTGAGTCTCCTCCTCCATTCACAGAAATGTCCCCTCCCCCCTCCCCCATTCACAAAAATGTCCCATCCCCCTCCTCCATTCACAGCAATGTCCCATCCCCCTCCTCCATTCACAGCAATGTCCCATCCCCCTCCTCCATTCACAGCAATGTCCCATCCCCCTCCTCCATTCACAGCAATGTCCCCTCATCCATTCACAGCAATGTCCCCTCCCCCTCCTCCATTTACAGCAATGTCCCCTCCCCCTCCTCCATTCACAGCAGTGTCCCCTCCTCCATTCACAGCAATGTCCCCTCCTCCATTCACAGCAATGTCCCCTCCCCCCTCCTCCATTCACCTCAATGTCCCCTCCCCCCCTCCATTCACAGCAATGTCCCCTCCCCCCCTCCATTCACAGCAATGTCCCCTCCCCCCTCCATTCACAGCAATGTCCCCTCCCCCCTCCCCCATTCACAGCCATGTCCCCTCCCTCCTCCTCCATTCACAGCCATGTCCCCTCCCTCCTCCTCCATTCACAGCCATGTCCCCTCCCTCCTCCTCCATTCACAGCCATGTCCCCCCCCCCCCTCCTCCTCCATTCACAGCCATGTCCCCTCCCTCCCCTCCTCCATTCACAGCAATGTCCCCTCCCCCCCTCCTCCATTCACAGCAATGTCCCCCCCTCCTCCTCCATTCACAGCCATGTCCCCTCCCTCCTCCTCCATTCACAGCAATGTCCCCCCCTCCTCCTCCATTCACAGCAATGTCCCCCTCCTCCATTCACAGCAATGTCCCCTCCTCCATTTACAGCAATGTCCCCTCCCCCTCCTCCATTCACAGAAATGTCCCCTCCCCCTCCTCCATTCACAGAAATGTCCCCTCCCCCTCCTCCATTCACAGAAATGTCCCCTCCTCCATTCACAGCTGTAGCTGAGTCTCCTCCTCCATTCACAGCAATGTCCCCCTCCTCCATTCACAGCCATGTCCCCTCCCTCCTCCTCCATTCACAGCCATGTCCCCTCCTCCTCCTCCATTCACAACAATGTCCCCTCCCCTATTCACAGCAATGTCCCCTCCTCCCTCCGCCATTCACAGCAGTGTCCCCTCCTCCATTCACAGCAGTGTCCCCTCCTCCATTCACAGCAGTGTCCCCTCCTCCATTCACAGCAGTGTCCCCTCCCCCCCCCCCTCCTCCATTCACAGCAATGTCCCCCCCCCCTCCTCCATTCACAGCAATGTCCCCTCCCCCTCCTACATTCACAGCCATGTCCCCTCCCTCCTCCTCCATTCACAGCCATGTCCCCTCCCCCTACTCCATTCACAGCAATGTCCCCTCCCCCTACTCCATTCACAGCAATGTCCCCTTCTCCATTCACAGCCATGTCCCCTCCCCCTTCTCCATTCACAGCCATGTCCCCTCCCCCTTCTCCATTCACAGCCATGTCCCCTCCCTCCTCCTCCATTCACAGCAATGTCCCCTCCCTCCTCCTCCATTCACAGCCATGTCCCCTCCCCCTCCTCCATTCACAGCAATGTCCCGTCCCCCCTCCTCCATTCACAGCAGTGTCCCCTCCTCCATTCACAGCAATGTCCCCTCCTCCATTCACAGCAATGTCCCCTCCCCTCCTCCATTCACAGCAATGTCCCCTCCCCCCCCCCCAATGTCCCCCCCCTCCTCCATTCACAGCAATGTCCCCTCCCCCCCCTCCATTCACAGCAATGTCCCCCCCCCCTCCTCCATTCACAGCCATGTCCCCTCCCCCTCCTCCATTCACAGCCATGTCCCCTCCCCCTCCTCCATTCACAGCAATGTCCCCTCCCTCCTCCTCCATTCACAGCCATGTCCCCTCCCTCCTCCTCCATTCACAGCCATGTCCCCTCCCTCCTCCTCCATTCACAGCAATGTCCCCTCCCCCTCCTCCATTCACAGCAATGTCCCCCCCCCCTCCTCCATTCACAGCAATGACCCCTCTTCCATTATTAGCAATGTCCCCCCCCCCCCCTCCTCCATTCACAGCCATGTCCCCTCCCCCTCCTCCATTCACAGCAATGTCCCCTCCTCCCCCTCCTCCATTCACAGCAATGTCCCCTCCCCCCCTCCTCCATTCACAGCAGTGTCCCCTCCTCCATTCACAGCCATGCCCCCCCTCCTCCATTCACAGCCATGTCCCCTCCCCCCTCCTCCATTCACAGCCATGCCCCCCTCCTCCATTCACAGCAATGTCCCCTCCCCCTCCTCCATTCACAGCAATGTCCCCTCCCCCCTCCTCCATTCACAGCAATGTCCCCTCCCCCTCCTCCATTCACAGCAATGTCCCCTCCCCCCTCCTCCATTCACAGCAATGTCCCCTCCCCCCTCCCCATTCCACAGCAATGTCCCCTCCCCCCTCCTCCATTCACAGCAATGTCCCCCCCCTCCTCCTCCATTCACAGCAATGTCCCCCTCCCCCCTCCTCCATTCACAGCAATGTCCCCCTCCTCCATTCACAGCAATGTCCCCTCCCCCTCCTCCATTCACAGCAATGTCCCCTCCCCCTCCTCCATTCACAGCAATGTCCCCTCCCCCCTCCCCCTCCTCCATTCACAGCAATGTCCCCTCCCCCTCCTCCATTCACAGCAATGTCCCCTCCCCCTCCTCCATTCACAGCAATGTCCCCCCCCCCTCCTCCATTCACAGCCATGCCCCCCCTCCTCCATTCACAGCCATGTCCCCTCCCCCTCCTCCATCCACAGCAGTGTCCCCTCCTCCATTCACAGCCATGCCCCCCTCCTCCATTCACAGCAATGTCCCCCCTCCTCCACCTCCTCCATTCACAGCAATGTCCCCTCCCCCCTCCTCCATTCACAGCAATGTCCCCCCCTCCATTCACAGCAATGTCCCCTCCCCTCCTCCATTCACAGCCATGTCCCCTCCCCTCCTCCATCCACAGCAGTGTCCCCTCCTCCATTCACAGCCATGCCCCCCCTCCTCCATTCACAGCAATGTCCCCTCCTCCATTCACAGCAATGTCCCCCCCCCCTCCTCCATTCACAGCAATGTCCCCTCCCCCCTTCTCCATTCACAGCAATGTCCCCCCTCCTCCATTCACAGCAATGTCCCCTCCTCCATTCACAGCAATGTCCCCTCCCCCTCCTCCATTCACAGCAGTGTCCCCTCCTCCATTCACAGCCATGCCCCCCCTCCTCCATTCACAGCAATGTCCCCTCCTCCATTCACAGCAATGTCCCCCCCTCCTCCATTCCCCCCTCCCCCCTCCATTCACAGCAATGTCCCCCCCCTCCTCCATTCACAGCAATGTCCCCTCCCCCTCCTCCATTCACAGCAATGTCCCCTCCCCCTCCTCCATTCACAGCAATGTCCCCTCCTCCATTCACAGCCATGCCCCCCCTCCTCCATTCACAGCAATGTCCCCTCCCCCCTCCTCCATTCACAGCAATGTCCCCTCCCCCCTCCTCCATTCACAGCAATGTCCCCTCCCCCCCTCCTCCATTCACAGCAATGTCCCCTCCCCCTCCTCCATTCACAGCAATGTCCCCCCCCTCCTCCCTCACCCCCTCCCCCCTCCATTCACAGCAATGTCCCCTCCCCCTCCTCCATTCACAGCAATGTCCCCTTCCCCATTCACAGAAATGTCCCCTCCCCCATTCACAGCAATGTCCCCTCCCCCTCCTCCATTTACAGCAATGTCCCCTCCCCCCTCCTCCATTCACAGCAATGTCCCCTCCCCCCTCCTCCATTCACAGCTGTAGCCGAGTCTCCTCCTCCAGGGTCACTACAGAATAATCCTCATTTCTGGTCGGAGCTTTTCTAGTTCTCTTTTTGATTCCTCTGACAAGAAGCGTTCACTGATCCTAGAAGAGAAGATATAAAGAGTCATCCGATGTCAGAATTCTCTCACACTATTTCCCAGCATCCTCCAGGATATCTATGAATCTCACCACACACATTACAATCTGATTGTACAATCTCTGTATGTAGAGTGATTGTATAGAGAATGATATGATGGTTTAGGTCGGTCCTCATATTACCAGGAAGATATAAAGCTGATTGTACAAAGATTGTATGGTCAGATTGTACTGTGTGTGATGGACCTGACACCATCCTGTCACCTTCTTGTAGGACTTTACCAACTAAGAAATGACACAATGGAGACTGATGGGAGATATCAGATTATAGAAGAGGAAATATTCCACCAATCACAGTCACACTTCTCTTTCCTTCTCATCCAATGAGGGACACAGCAGTTCACATAAGTTTGGGTTATACTGCCACCTACAGGAGAATCTGACCAATGAGAGAATAGTGGGCCAAGATAGCCCCTCCTCCTCCCAGCATGCCTCAGTGTTTTGCTCGTGTCCTCGGAGGACGTAGGTCTTTTCTCTACTCTGATGAGAAAAGTTTAAAGTCTTATTAAAGCCAAAAGAGAAGATTTCTTATATTGCAGATCCCCAATTCTTAGATGTGATGCTGGAAAAGATTTCCTTTCTTTTCTTCTATTATCATTTGGTGAAGCCGCCAGCAGGACTTTTCACAGCACAACATCTCCAGCACAATGGATCAGTTTACATGGAGGAGACAAACCATTCAACCACTTTATGACTGGCGCACGACGATCTACGTCCCTTTTTAGAAGAGGGATATCTCAGTAACGGCAGCAGCCCATTCCTCTTAAAGGAACATTTTTTTCAATGTAATTTCTTTAAATTACATTTTTTTTTTTTTTTTTTTTTTTTTTTTTTTTGCATTTAAGTCCAAATATGAGATGTGAGGACTTTTTGACCCCCCAGATCTCATATTTAAGAGGACCTGTCGTGCTTTTTTTCTATTACAAGGGATGTTTACATTCCTTGTAATAGGAATAAAAGTGACCCAATTTTAAAAAAAAAGTGTAAAAATAAATAAAATTAAGTAAAATAAATAAGAAAAATTTATTTTTTTAATGCGCCCCGTCCCGCCAAGCTTGCGTGCAGAAGCGAACGCATACCTAGATCCCGCATATGAAAACGATGGTCAAACCACACATGTGAGGTATCGCCGCAATCGGTAGAGCGAGAGCAATAATTCTAGTCCTAGATCTCCTCTGTAACTCAAAACATGCAACCTGTAGAATTTTTTTAAACGTCGCCTATGGAGATTTTTGAGCGTAAAAGTTTGACGCCATTCCACGAGCGGGCGCAATTTTGAAGCGTGACATGTTGGGTATCAATTTACTAAGCGTAATATTATCTTTCACGATATATAAAAAAATTGGACTAACTTTACTGTTTGTCTTATTTTCTTTTCAAAAAAGTGAATTTTTTCCAAAAAAAGTGCGCTTGTAAGACCGCTGCGCAAATACGGTGTGAAAAAAAAGTATTGCAACGACCGCCATTTTATTCTTTAGGGTGTTAGAAAAAAAACAATATATAATGTTTGGGGGTTCTAAGTAGGGATGAGCGGAACACCCCCCTGTTCGGTTCGCACCAGAACCTGCGAACAGACCTAAAGCTCGTGTGAACTTTAGAACCCTATTAAAGTCTATGGGACTCGAACGTTCAAAATCTAAAGTGCTCATTTTAAAGGCTAATAGGCAAGTTATTGTCATAAAAAGTGTTTGGGGACCCGGGTCCTGCCCCAGGGGACATGTATCAATGCAAAAAAAGTTTTAAAAACTGACATTTTTTTCAGGAGCAGTGATCTTAATAATGCTTAAATTGAAACAATAAAAGTGTAATATTACTTTTAATTTTGTACCTGGGGGTGTGTATAGTATGCCTGTGAAGGGGCGCATGTTTCCCGTACTTAGAACTGTCCCTGCACAAAGTGTCATTTTTGCAGGAAAAAAAAGCTATTTAAAATCACTCGTGGCTAATGAATTGCCGGCTCCCATAATACAGAGAACAGTCATTGAAAGTAATTGATAAAAAAAAAAAAAAAAATGATGTTGGTCTCCCCCTAAATATCCATACCAGGCCCTTCAGGTCTGGCATGGATTTTAAGGGGAACTCCACGCCAAATTTAAAAAAAAAAAATGGTGCGGGGGTCCCCCTCAAAATCCATACCAGACCCTTATCCGAGCACGCAACCTGGCAGGCCGCAGGAAAAGAGGGGGGACGAGAGAGCGCCCTCCCCTCCTGAACCGTACCAGGTCACATGCCCTCAACATTGGGAGGGTGCTTTGGGGGTCTGTGACCCCTCAAAGCACCATGTCCCCATGTTGATGAGGAGAAGGGCCTCATCCCCACAACCCTGGCCGGTGGTTGTGGGGGTCTGCGGGCGGGGGGCTTATCAGAATCTGGAAGCCCCCTTTAACAAGGGGACCCCCAGATCCTGCAAAAGTACCCCTACCATTTCACAAAGAAAGTGTAAAAAATAGTAAAAAAAAACACACAGACACCGTTGGGAAAAGTCCTTTATTAAAAATAAAAAAAATTAAAAGATTCCAGCGGTGGTAATCCACTCTTGCTATCCAGCGATGGGTGATCTCTTCTCCGAGGTCCAGCGCAGCGCATCCTGTCTCCATGGAGACACTGAGGGAATCCCGTCTTAGCAGAGGAGGATGTGGCCACTCGTCACTCTGCTAAGTCTTGGATTCAGTTGTGGAGATTCACTTTGATGGTCACAGAAGTCTCACTCATGTTGTGGAAACTTCATTGACTAAAAGTGACACCATTGTACATTAGGATTTCCTTTGAACATCATGGTGGAGGATTTGATCTTATGGTGTGGAGAAGATTTTATTATTACTGTTCTTTATTTGGACTGTTTTTTGAAAATTTGTACTAATATATTGCTGCACTAATTTTATATATGCTCATTATAAATTCTCTTCATTAGTTATCAGTGAAATAGTCTCCATACCATTGTTATATATACACTTATAGGGAGTTTTGTGTTGAGGAGTCTCACTTTTATTGTTAACTTATTCACACAATATAAATGTGAAAATATAAGGTGTATATCTCTGCGCTTGCCTAGTGTGCAAATGGAAAATGATCTAATACTGCTAAAATCGCATGAAAATCACATTTAAGAAATCAAATAAAACCGTGAATGGGTGCTTAACGTGCATGAATAGATGATAAAACCTAGATAAAATTGGGATTACAATAAAATTGTTTCAAATGGAATCGCATAAAATCGCATAAAAGTAGCACATTAGAGATTTGCATAAAAAAGTGGATATAAGTGAAGAAATAAGAATTCACATATAAAATCGTAAATAAATAAACGTTCATCAAAATATTTCAGTGCCAGCAGAGCAATGTAGTGTGGGTAAATAATAAGGTGCAAAGAAAGTCCGTGGGGTGAACCCTTCCTCTATTAGGGCTATGGTGCAGGCTTCTGTGACACTGGTTGTGAATCCAAATTATAGTGAATGGTATCGGTGCTGGTGAGTGTTTTTCATCAGAATTGTTACAGGTAGCTGTTGGTGACTTCTGTTCTTCCGTGAGATATGGTATAGGTGTCCCCTTACCTTACCGCTGTAAGGTAACAGCGTATATGAATATGTTGGATCCCAGGGGGCCTCTGAATCCTCTGAATGGCGACTCCCTTTGGTTCCAGATGCTATACGTCTCCTTAATGGGTGTCCCTTCTAACTCTGGTGCGGGTGTATGTACATTTCAGGTATTGAAAATATATGCATAGAAAAACGAGCATTGAGCTCATAACTCACTTCCGGTATCTGTGAACGTCCCGACGCGTGTTCGTCACGGTCACGTGACTTTATCAGGGGTGATTACTAGATACCAGAAGTGTCTTTTTTTTTTACTTGTAAAATCCTATTGACGGCGGCCATTTTCGGAGTAGCTTCCGCCGGAAGTTCTCCGGCGGCCATTTTTTGGTGTATCCTGTCGCCGGAAGTAAGCCGGCGGCCATTTTATTGGAAGTTTGGATGTAAACATCCGTTCGGCGGCCATGGTTTCTTCACCCTGGTCGTCGGAAGTGGTTAGGCGGCCATATTCTTGGAAGGGGATATATTTCTATACCATATATACATCCGGTTTGGCGGCATCGCTTATTTAAAAATAGATACAAAGATAAACAAGGGAAATTTAAGACAGATGTAATACTATTACGAGCATGTCAGCACATCATAATGTGCATTGATATTATAAAGATAATCTATGGTGGATTTAAAAACGGAATCCAGAAGTTTTAATGTGATAAGAGGAACGTTTAAAATTATTAATTAATGCATAAGGGTTTTGTTTCTTCTAGTATTTACCTTATTTAGAGCATATTAAAAGTTTATGTACCGGAAATGACGTAGTTTGCTCATATTTACAATTAACGTATACATATTAAAATGTATAAAAATATATATAAATATATAAATACATAAATATATAAAAATATGTATGTTCAAAAGACATATGTATTTAAAATGTCATACAGTTCTTATTGTGGCACAGACAGAGAGGTTAGAAAAGTGGCAGTTTTGTGGAAGAGTGGTCAGACAAGACATAATGCTGGTGGGAGGCTAAAATAGAACCTGGATAATTAAAATTTAAAATTTAAATTAAAAATTGCTGATAAAACAGATCAGGTCAAAATCAATGTTTAACCCCTGGGGGACAAAGGTCTCTAACGTATGTATCCATTTTGATTCTAGTTGGCTAATGGTTCTGACATTGTGTCCCCCCCGCCAATGTCTCTTATAGGCTTCGATTCCCCAAAATGTCATATGTTATGGGTCTTTATTGTGATGTGTAGCAAAGTGCCTAGACACGCTATGCTTATCAAAGCCTTTCTGGATATTTTGTACGTGTTCCTTTATTCGGATTCTTAATAGTCTCTTAGTGTGGCCCACGTATTGGAGCCCACAGTCACACTCCAGTACGTAGAGAGCTCCATCAGTGTTGCAATAAATGAAATCCTTGATCTCATAATTGTTGCCTGTACTTGTTGCAATAAAGTTTTTCTTCTTCATGTTAGGGTGTTTGGTTCTTGTACAAGCAAAACGCCATTTGCAAGGGAAGAAACCTTTGCCAGTAAAGAAATATAGGCCCTCTTTTGTTTGGTGGATCTGGGATGTTCTTGACAATCCTGTCTGGAAGGGTTGGTGCTCGCTTGTAAATACATTTTGGGAGTGGTGGAAGTATTTCTTGTAACTGTTTGTCTGCTAAAAGTATGTTCCAATTGCGTTTAATGATCATTTCCATCTGTTTGTGTTGTACATTGTAGTCAAGGATTATCGGTACTGTGTCTTTGGCGATAGTTTGTTTTGATTTGTCTTTGATTAAAACTTTACGGTCCATATCTGTGACTTATGTAATTTTCTTCTGGATAAATTCCATATTGTATGCCTTTTCAATGAATCTCTGTCCCATCTTGTTTGCTTGAACTTCAAATATTTCTTTATGGGTGCAATTTCTTCTTAAACCCATCAATTGCCCCTTGGGTATATTGCAGAGCCAGTTTCTGTGGTGGCAGCTCTCAAGGGGTAAGTAGCTATTCCTATCTACATTTTTGAAATGTGTCCTAGAGAGAAGTGTATTATCTTCTTGTGTGATCTCCAGGTCCAAAAATGTGATCTTTTCTTTGCTAATTTCCCATGAGAGTTGTATATTTCTGTCGTTCACGTTTAATTCTTCCAGAAAGGTCAGCAGTGTCTCCTTGCCATATTATCACAATGTCATCTATATATCTTCTGTACGTGTGCAGGCCTTCAGGGGTATTGGAGAAGACTCGTTCTTCTTGCCATGAAGAGCCCTGCCACGCTGGGTGCGAATTTCGCTCCCATGGCAACTCCTGTTTTCTGGAAGTAGTGATTGCGATTATACCAGAAGAAACTATTTTTTAAGCAGAAGTCAAGACATTTTATTAAGTACTTCCTTTGACTACATGGTAGTGAAGAGAACTTTCTAAGTCCCCATTTAACAGCCTCGCATGCCTGGTGGTGCATAATGATGGTATAAAGTGAAGACACATCAGCCGTTGCCATCCACCATGGTTGGTTACCTTTGGGGACTTCTTCCAGGATTTTTAACATTTGTTTGGTGTCTGTCAGGTATGCTTCAGTTTTCTGTACAGCGGGCTGTAGGAAATGATCTATATATTGGCCCATTCTTGCTGTGAGTGAATCAATACCGTTCACTATTGGTCTTGGCGGTGGATTTACACTGTCTTTGTGTATCTTTGGAAGGCAGTAGATAATGGGCGTTCGGCAAGATTCCGGAATTAAGTATTTAGCTTCTTTTTTGTTAAGAATGTTCTTTTTTAGGCCTAAATGGACTGTCTGTTCTAGTGCTTTCCTGCACTTAAAAACTGGATTACTGGGGAGGCGTTTGTATGTTTCTTCATCTTCAAGCATGGTGTTCATGCAAGCATTATATTGTTTTTTGAGAGAATTACAATGCCCCCTCCTTTATCCGCTGGGCGAATTACAAGATCCTTCCTTTTGGTTAGCTTCCGTATTCCACTCTTTATGTGTTTGAGTTCTTCTTGTTTCTTGATCTTGAGGTTTTTTTAGTTCTTCCAGGACCACTCTTTCGAAAACTTCTATATGTCGATTATCTTTTACTGGGGGGTTAAAACTAGAACTGTTTCTTAAGGTGCTGTGCATAGTCTGATCGCAGTGGCGGAACTACCGCCATAGCGACACATGCGGTCGCTATGGGGCCCGCAGCCAATCAAGGGCCCGGTGAGCGGCGTTGCTAGGCGGGTGCGGGCCACGCCGGGTGACACCCGTGGGTAGCGGCAGCCGCACCACTAACGCCGCTCACTGTGCCTTCTATTCTGGAGCGCAGGAGGGACAGCGGCGCGGACCGAAGCCGCCTCCCCTCCTCTCTGTTTACATCCAGAGAGGAGGAGGAGCCTGCGCTCGAGCCTCGAGGGACACACGCCGGCACCGCTGTTCTGAGGTATGTAAAGGGGGCGGGGGGCGTCGTCTGCTGTGGGGTCTGCACTACTCAGCGGGGGGTGGTTTGCACTACCCGGGGTGTCTGCACTGAGGGGGTCTGTAATGGGTGGGGGTGTCTGTACTAAGGGTGTCTACTGATGGGGTCTGCACTGAGGTGGGGGGTGTCTGTACTAAGGGGGTCTGCACTGAGGTGGGGGGGTCTGTAATGGGGGATTGTCTGTACTAAGGGGGTCTGCACTGAGGTGAGGGGTCTGTAATGGAGGATTGTCTGTACTGAGGGGGGCCTGCACTGAGGTGGGGGGTGTCTGTACTAATAGGGATCTGCACTGAGGTGGGGGGGCATCTGTACTGATGGGGGGTCTGCACTTGGATGGGGGGGTATGCACTGAGGTGGGGGGCGTCTGTAATAGGGGTGTCTGTACTAAGGGGGTCTGCACTGAGGTGGGGGGGTCTGTAATGGGGGATTGTCTGTACTAAGGGGGTCTGCACTGAGGTGGGGGGGGTCTGTAATGGAGGATTGTCTGTACTGAGGGGGGCCTGCACTGAGGTGGGGGGTGTCTGTACTGATGGGGGTCTGCACTGAGGTGGGGGGGCCTGTACTAAGGGGGTCTGCACTGAGGTGGGGGTGTCTGTAATGGGGGTGTATGTACTAAGGGGGTCTGCACTGAGGCGGGGGGGTCTGTAATGGGGGATTGTCTGTACTAAGGGGGTCTGCACTGAGGTGGGGGGGTCTGTAATGGAGGATTGTCTGTATTGAGGGGGGCCTGCACTGAGGTGGGGGGTGTCTGTACTGATGGGGGTCTGCACTGAGGTGGGGGGGTCTGTAATGGAGGATTGTCTGTACTGAGGGGGCCTGCACTGAGGTGGGGGGTGTCTGTACTGATGGGGGTCTGCACTGAGGTGGGGGGGTCTGTAATGGAGGATTGTCTGTACTGAGGGGGGCCTGCACTGAGGTGGGGGGTGTCTGTACTGATGGGGGTCTGCACTGAGGTGGGGGGGTCTGTAATGGAGGATTGTCTGTACTGAGGGGGGCCTGCACTGAGGTGGGGGGTGTTTGTACTGATGGGGGTCTGCACTGAGGTGGGGGGGTCTGTAATGGAGGATTGTCTGTACTGAGGGGGGCCTGCACTGAGGTGGGGGGTGTCTGTACTGATGGGGGTCTGCACTGAGGTGGGGGGGCATCTGTACTGATGGGGGGGTCTGCACTGATAAGGGACTGCACTGAGGTCGGGGGTGTCTGTACTGATGGGGGTCTGCACTGAGGTCGGGGGGTGTCTGTACTGATGGGGGTCTGCACTGAGGTTGGGGGGTGTCTGTACTGATGGGGGTCTGCACTGAGGTCGGGGGTGTCTGTACTGATGGGGGTCTGCACTGAGGTCGGGGGGGTGTCTGTACTGATGGGGGTCTGCACTGAGGTCAGGGTGTCTGTTCTGATGGGGGTCTGCACTGAGGTGGGGGGTCTGCACTTGGGTGGGGGGTGTCTGTACTGATGGGGGGGGGGGGTCTGCACTTGGGGGGGGGGTCTGTACTGAGGGGGGGTGTCTGTACTGCTGGGGGGTGTCTGTACTAAGGTGGTGTCTGTACTACTGGGGGGGGGGGGGGGTTCTGTACTACTGAGGGGGGTCTGCACTGAGGGGGGTGGGTCTGCACTGCTGGGGGGTCCTGCACTGAGGGGGGGTCTGTAATGTTGGGGAGGTCTGCACTGGGAGGGTGTCTGTACTGAGGGGGGTGGTGTGCACTGGGGGGTGTCTGTACTGCTAGGGGGGGGGGTCCTGCACTGAGGGGGGTGTCTGCACTGAGGTGGGGTCTGTAATGCTGTGGGGTGTCTGTACTTAGGGGGGTGTCTGGCATTAGTTCATTTTTTTTTTGTGGTGGTGGGGGGGGGGCCCATACAACATTTTGCTATGGGGCCCTGTGATTTCTAGTTACGCCCCTGTCTGATCGTTATCAAAAATTTTAGGTTTACATGGGTTGCTGATAATATATTTTTTAATGTTCAGTTTCTGTATGTATTTCTGAATTCCGATGTAAGTTTGGAAATTATCTAGGTTTTTTTATGGGGGCGTATTTGAGACCTTTATCTAATGTGCCGATTTCTTCATGGGACAGAGGCTGTTTGCTCAGGTTAAAAATTCCTTCTCCTTTTTATACTCTTTTTTTTTTTTTTTTTTCTTTTGGGCTCTCTTGCCTCCTCTGCATCCTCTCTTCTTTCCGGCGTCCTTCTTGGTTGTCTCGGTTCTTCGGGGTACCGTGTTGGGTAGTTCTCCCTGCCTCTTTCTAAAAAAGACCTTTCATAGTCTGTATCTGAATGTCTATGTCTATCCGATCTGTCTTCATCAGCTCTGTGGTTCAAAGGTGCATAGTGATTATATGTAGTAATGGGGCTCCTTTCATTCTGCCGATATGTTCCTTGTGGGGAAGGTGGTGGATGGTATGGTGGTCCCCGATTTTCTCCATCTCTTCTGTCGTGTTGTCGTTCTGGTGTTCTGGCTCTTGGGCCATATCCTTCTTACGGTCGACTTCTGTTTTCAGCAGGAGCACCTCTATTATCCTTTTGGTTATACTGATATGTCCTATTATCACGTTGTTCGTGTTGGTGCTTATACCACTGGTTCTGTTCATTATTCTTCTTGTAATTATTTTTCCAGAATGGTTTCTTTCAACCATTCTGTGGGGTGCGTTCCTGCTGTTGGGGTCTTCTGTCATTCCTATATGGGGTATGTTGGTTGTAGTAGTTATAATTTCCTGACATGCTCGTAATAGTATTACATCTGTCTTAAATTTCCCTTGTTTATCTTTGTATCTATTTTTAAATAAGCGATGCCGTCAAACCGGATGTATATATGGTATAGAAATATATCCCCTTCCAAGAATATGGCCGCCTAACCACTTCCGACGACCAGGGTGAAGAAACCATGGCCGAACGGATGTTTACATCCAAACTTCCAATAAAACAGGATACACCAAAAAATGGCCGCCGGAGAAATTCCGGCGGAAGCTACTCCGACAAAATGGCCGCCGTCAATAGGATTTTACAAGTAAATAAAAGGACACTTCTGGTATCTAATAATCACCCCTGATGAAGTCACCTGACCGCGACGAACACGCGTCGGGACGTTCACAGATACCGGAAGTGAGGTACGAGCTCGATGCCCGTTTTTCTATGCATGTATTTTCAATACCTGAAATGTACATACACCCGCACCAGAGTTAGAAGGAACACCCATTAAGGAGACGTATAGCATCTGGAACCAAAGGGAGATGCCATTCAGAGGATTCAGAGGCCCCCTGGGATCCAACATATTCATATACGCTGTTACCTTACAGCGGTAAGGTAAGGGGACACCTATACCATATCTCACGGAAGAACAGAAGTCACCCACAGCTACCTGTCACAATTCTGATGAAAAACACTCACCAGCACCGATACCATTCACTATAATTTGGATTCACAACCAGTGTCACAGAAGCCTGCACCATAGCCCTAATAGAGGAAGGGTTCACCCCACGGACTTTCTTTGCACCTTATTATTTACCCACACTACATTGCTCTACTGGCACTGAAATATTTTGATGAACGTTTATTTATTTACGATTTTATATGTGAATTCTTATTTCTTCACTTATATCCACTTTTTTATGCAAATCTCTAATGTGCGACTTTTATGCGATTCCATTTGAAACAATTTTATTGTAATCCCAATTTTATCTGGGTTTTATCATCTATTCATGCATGTTAAGCACCCATTCACGGTTTTATTTGATTTTTTAAATGTGATTTTCATGCGATTTTATGCGACTCTCATGCATTTTCTTGAAGAAATTTTATATTTATTGATTTTTATGTGGTTTTATATATGAAATCTACACCTACTTGGATCTATTTACCTATTTATGCACATTAAGCACTTTTATAATAGGATTACTACCACTAGTCTACTTTGTTGCAATACCTCTACTGTTATCTTGAAATTCAGTCTTTTTAGTGTAACAAACAGCGCAGCACTACCTCTCTACTATATTGTGTGAATGTTATATACTAGTGCTGCAGTCCTCCATATTATACTAGATGTGATCATTCCACCAATAGTGATCAGATATAACAGTTCCTTAATTAATTAATAAATGTAAATAAAGGCAGATCTCCTGCAACCTATTCACAGCTACTTCAATCTATATAACATATAATATGCAAAAATAAATAAACATGAAGAGCTATGAGAGTTATCTTAAAAAATTGAAAACATCAAGAGAAAGTTTATAAAGGTGACAAAGCTTCAACCCATTCACCACTACTTCCATCTCCAATCACCATACAGTGACTTGTGCAGTAACAGAAATAAGAAGTCCCAGAGATTCATCCAGATGGATTAAATCAATGCTGATCAATTGTGACCTCTTTACAGCAACTTCAATCACCCTCCCCACACCAGTGAGCAAACCGGTCCCTTACCAAAAGGTTTGTCCCCACAAGCAAGGCCCAGACACGCTTGTTTATATCCTTCCAGCAGCGCCACTCCGCTCAAGCCGGCTTCCGATGAGAAGAGACTGTGCCACGGAATGTCAGACCTCCAGGTAGTATCTCCAATATCACCCGAGGTATCCAGACAATGGCCGCAATCACATTACATAGAAAAGAAAAAGCCTCCATAGTGCATAATCCTTAAATATATATAGAATCACAGATTGTACACTTCCATCATATACACGAGTATACACAGAACTCAGAGCACACACCGCTCCGGACTGCAGCCGTGTATGATGGAGTCCAGGCAGTGACATGGAGGCTTTTTCCTTTCTATGTAATGTGATTGCGGCCATTGTCCGGATACCTCGGGTGATATTGTATGTTATATAGACTGAAGTAGCTGTGAATAGGTTGGAGGAGATCTGCCCTTCCTCACATGTATGAAAGCGCATTTTTGTAGTGCATTTACTTTTTATTATTGATCACTATTGGTGGAGTTATCACATCTACATTAGAAGTGTTGGTATTCGGACACATTGTAGGTTGCAGATTTCTCATTGGTCTCATTCGTTATTTACGAAAGGCAAATCCACTTTGCACTACAAGTGCACTTGGAAGTGCAGTCGCTGTAAATCTGAGGGGACGCTCTGCTGATTTTGTCATCCAATCATGTGCAAGCATGTCCCCCTCGGATCTACAGTGACTTGTAGTGCAAAGTGGATTTGCCTTTTGTAAATAACCCCCATTGTGTCACTAAGTGTAGGGCTCTATACATAGAATTATATTATACTATTTGTACTTCTATATCAGACTTCCTGCTGGCGGCTGCTTTTCATTCATTAGATTTTCAAGTTGTTCATGTTTTTTTTAGTGCAGATATTTCATTTTTTACATTTTTATATCCATCTTTGTAGAACTGTCTGATATTGGAGATATATAGAGACAACCAGGAGATGAAATATATCTCCATTATTATTATTTGATTTATATCGTTTAGACATATACTATATTACCAAAAGTATTGGGACACCTGCCTTTACAAGCACATGAACTTTAATGGCATCCCAGTCTTAAGCCTCGTACACACAATCAGATTTTCTGATGACCGTTCGTCCATTTTTGTGACATGCTAGTCTCATATGGAAAGTGAAGAGGTTACTCACCATACGAAAATTCTCGTCAGACAGAATACAACTTCAGAAGTGATGTAATGTGTTGAATAGTTTTGTATATATTCTTTCGTTTCTGAGTTCACTTTCTATACATTTTTTATAGTTTGCACATCCAGCTTTTGTTAGACAAAAAATCTGAATCTGCAATCGAAAGCACCAAACTAACGATCCAAAAATCGGCAGACCGTTTGTTTGGACAAAATTTTACTTCTGATTTTCGTATTGTGTGTATGGGACTTTAGTCCGTAGGGTTCAATATTGAGTTGGCCTGCCCTTTGCAGCTATAACAGCTTCATCTTTTCTGGGAAGGCCGTCCACAAGGTTTAGTAGTGTATCTATGGGAATGTTTCACCATTCTTACAGAAGTGCATTTGTGAGATCATGCACTGATGTTGGATGAGAAGGCCTGGCTTGCAGTCTCCGCTCAAATTCATGCTAAAGGTGTTCTATATCGGGTTGAGGTCAGGACTCTGTGCAGACCAGTCAAGTTCCTCCACCCCAAACTTGCTCATCCATGGCTTTATAAACCTTGCTTTGTGCACTGCCCCAAATCATTTGGTGAAGGGGGATTATGGTGTGGGGTTGTTTTTCAGGGGCTGGGCTTGGCCTCTTAATTCCAGTGAAGGGAACTCTTAAGATGTCAGCATACCAAGACAATTTGGAAAATGTCATGCTCCCAACTTTGTGGAAACAGTTTGAGCATGGCCCCTTCCTATTCCAACATGACTGCGCACCAGTTCCCAAAGCAAGGTCCATAAAAACAGGGATGAGCGAGTTTGGGGCGGAGGAACTTGACTAGCCTGCACAGAGTCCTGACCTAAACCCGATAGAACACCTTTGGGATGAGTTAGTGCAGAGACTGCAAGCCGGGCCTTCTCATCCAACATCAGTGCATGACCTCACAATTGTGCTTCTGGAAGAAGGGTCAAACATTCCAATAGACACACTCTTAAACTTTGCGGACAGCCTTCCCAAAAAAGTTGAAACTGTTATAGCTGCAAAGGGTGGGCCAACTCAATATTGAACCCTACGGACTAAGACTGGGATGCCATTAAAGTTCATGTGTGCATGTAAAGGCGGGTGTCCCAATACTTTTGGTAATATAGTGTAACAGTCCAGGATTGGATATTTAGGCTCCATGCACACTGGCTTAAAAAAAATTGCTGCTACTACAGGAGTTTTGTGTTGTGCCTGTAGAAGCAGCTCCATGTTCTCCTATGTGTCCATACACATTGGGATGATTACAGACATATTCTGACCTCAACATTTAGAGGCAGGAAAAAAAACCTCTTCTGCTTCGTGTTTCTGATTGGAGCTTTCTGGGAGAAAAAATGCAAAACTCTCCTAAACTCGTCTAAACTTTGTACAATAAACTCTCTATATGAAAGTTTTTTTCTGCCAAGGGAACTGGCATTTTTTAAGCCCAGTGTGCATGGAGCCTAAAGATGGAATTTGATGACATTCTCATATTTCTATATTATTTATGTGGTTTAGATATAAAACTCTCCCAGAATATTATTGTCTCAGTCAGTCCTGTTATACTAACCGTAATTCCTCTATCCGGCTTGTTGTCAGAGCTTCCATCAGATCCCTGAAATGAGGACCCTCCAGATTGTTAGCATACAGGTTCAGTGTCCTCAGTGTCTGGTTATTTCTTATTCCAGATGCCAGGTGGGGGCAGAAACTGTCTGTCAGGTGATTACCATACAATCTGTAGAAAAAGAGAAGAATGTTACCAGAAGAAAATGAATTTCTCCCCCAGGAATGAATGTAACTATTCTCTACATGAATGGAACTCATTTCTCTTTATTGGAATCATTAATATTAGATCACTTTATAAAACACGATCGATCATCTACACTATTGGAGGATTTCTCTTTTTGTGGACCCCAATTACTAAATGTGACATGAGAAGTGGATGAGGTGGTGTGATCCATTCATTATTCCTGTATAGGGATTGGACCATACACACTCACACTGACCTCTAGGCTTTCACCTCCAACCTTCTGCTAAGTCTTGGATTCAGTTGTGGAGATTCACTTTGATGGTCACAGAAGTCTCACTCATGTTGTGGAAACTTCATTGACTAAAAGTGACACCATTGTACTTTGGGATTTCCTTTGAACATCATGGTGGAGGATTTGATCTCATGGTGTGGAGAAGATTTTATTATTACTGTTCTTTATTTGGACTTTTTTTGAAAATTTGTACTAATATTGCTGCACTAATTTTATATATGCTGATTATAAATTCTCTTCATTAGTTATCAGTGAAATAGTCTCCATACCATTGTTATATATACACTTATAGGGAGTTTTGTGTTGAGGAGTCTCACTTTTATTGTTATATTTTCACATTTATATTGTGTGAATGTTATATACTAGTGCTGCAGTCTTCCATATTATACTAGATGTGATAATTCCACCAATAGGGATCAGATATAACAATTCCATTCACTACAAAAATACACTTTCATAAATGTAAACAAAGGCAGATCTCCTGCAACCTATTCACAGCTACTTCCATCTATATAACATATAATATTCAAAAATAAATATACATGAAGAGCAACAAAGTTATCTTAAAAATTTGAAAACATCAAGAGAAGGTTTATAAAGGTGAAAAGGTGGATTTCCTACAACCCATTCACCACTACTTCCATCTCCAATCACCATACAGTGACTTGTGCAGTAACAGAAATAATAAGTCTCAGAGATTCATCCAGATGGATTAAATCAATGCTGATCAGCTGTCACCTCTTTGCAGCAACTTCAACCAACCTCCACCACACCAGTGAGCAAACAGGTCACTTACCAAAAGGTTTGTCCCCACAAGCAAGGCCCAGACACGCTTGTTTATATCCTTCCAGCAGCGCCACTCCGCTCAAGCCGGCTTCCGATGAGAAGAGACTGTGCCACGGAATGTCAGACCTCCAGGTAGTATCTCCAATATCACCCGAGGTATCCAGACAATGGCCGCAATCACATTACATAGAAAAGAAAAAGCCTCCATAGTGCATAATCCTTAAATATATATAGAATCACAGATTGTACACTTCCATCATATACACGAGTATACACAGAACTCAGAGCACACACCGCTCCGGACTGCAGCCGTGTATGATGGAGTCCAGGCAGTGACATGGAGGCTTTTTCCTTCTATGTAATGTGATTGCGGCCATTGTCTGGACACCTCGGGTGATATTGTATTTTTGCACATTATATGTTATACAGACTGAAGTAGCTGTGAATAGGTTGGAGGAGATCCACCCCTCCTCACATGTATGAAAGTGTATTTTGTATTTCATTAAATTGTTATTATTGATCACTATTGGTGGAGTTATCACATCTACATTAGAAGTGTTGGTATTCAGACACATTGTAGGGTGCAGATTTCTCATTTGTCTCATCACATATTGGGGGTTATTTATGAAAGGCAAATCCACTTTGCACTACAAGCGAAAACTACAAGTTCAAAGAGCACTTGGAAGTGCAGTCGCTGTAAATCTGAGGGGAAGCTCTGCTGATTTTGTCATCCAATCATGTGCAAGCTAAAATGCTTTATTTTATTTTCCTTGCATGTCCCCCTCGGATCTACAGCGACTTGTAGTGCAAAGTGGATTTGCCTTTTGTAAATAACCCCCATTGTGTCACTAAGTGTCGGGCTCTATACATAGAATTATATTATACTATTTGTACTTCTATATCAGACTTCCTGCTGGCGGCTGGTTTTCATTCATTCATTCATTTCACAAAGTTGTTCATGGTTTTCAGTGCAAATATTCAATTTTTTACATTTTTATATCCATCTTTGTAGAACTGTCTGATATCGGTGATATATAGCGACAACCAGGGGATGAAATATATCTCCATTATTATTATTATTATTATTATTATTTGATTTATATAGTTTAACCACTTGACCACTGGGCACTTAAACACCCTTAATAACCAGACCAATTTTCAGCTTTCGGTGCTCTCACATTGAATGACAATTACTCAGTCATACAACACTGTACCCATATGAAATTTTTGTCCTTTTTTTCACACAAATAGAGCTTTCTTTTGGTGATATTTAATCAACGTTGGGTTTTTTGCGCTATAAAAGAAAAAAGACTGAAAATTCGGTAAAAAAATAAATTTTTCTTCGTTTCTGTTATAAAATTTAGCAAATTTGTAATTTTTCTTGATACATTTTGGACAAAATTTATACTGCTACATATCCTTGGTAAAAATAAGTACAAATTGGGGTATATTATTTGGTCTTTGTGAAAGTTATAGAGTCCACAAGCTATGGTGCCAATATCTGAAAATTGATCACACCTGAAGTACTGACGGCCTATCTTATTTCTTGAGACCCTAACAAGCCATAAAAGTACAAATACCCCCCAAATGACCCCTTTTTGGAAAGAAGACATTCCAAGGTATTTAGAAAGAGGCAAGGTGAGTTTTTTGAAGTTGTAATTTTTTCCCACAATTCTTTGCAAAATCAAGATTTTTTTTCTTTTTTTTTTCTCACAAAATTGTCATATTAGCAGGTTATTTCTCACACACAGCATATGCATACCACAAATTACACCCCAAAACACATTCTGCTATTACTCCTGAGTACGGCGATACCACATGTGTGAGACTTTTACACAGCGTGGCCACATACAGAGGCCCAACATGCAGGGAGCACCATCAGGCGTTCTGGAGCACCCAGGACAATTCTGACATTTCTCTCCTACATGTAAAAATCATAATTTATTCGCTAGAAAATTACATAGAACCCCAAAACCTTATATATGTTTTTTTTAGCAAAGACCCTAGAGAATACAATGGCAGTCATTGCAACTTTTTATCTAGCACGGTACCTGCGCAGCAATTTTTCGAAGCGTTTTTTTGGAAAAAAAACGTTTTGTGCTTTACAAAAAACAAAACTGTAAATTAGCCCAATGTTTTTACATAATGTGAAAGATGAAGTTACGCTGAGTAAATAGATACCTAACATGTCACCCTTCAAAATTGCACACGCTCGTGGAATGGCGCCAAACTTCGCTACTTAAAAATCCCCATAGGGGACGCTTTAAATTTTTTTACTGGTTACAGGTTTTGAGTTACAGAGGAGGTCTAGGGCCAAAATTATTGTTCTCGCTCCAACGTTCGCAGCGATACCTCACATGTGTGGTTTGAACACCGTTTTCATATGTGGCGGGACTTGCGTATGCGTTTGCTTCTGCATGCGAGCACACGGGGACAGGGGCTCTTTACATTTTTTTTTAATTTATTTTTTTATTGTTCATTTTACTTTATTTATTTTAGTTTGACACTTTTTTTCCCCAAAAACATTTTATTGATCACTTTTATTCCTATTACAAGGAATGTTAATAATCCCTTGTAATAGGAATATGGCATTACAGGTCCTCTTTACAGTGAGATATGGAGTCAATAAGACCCCACATCTCACCTCTAGGCTGGAAAGCCTAAAATAAAAAAAAAAACATCCTGGCTTCGATTATTGCATGGTATCGCAGGGTATCGCAGGGTATAGCATGGTATGGCAGAGTATCGCAGGGTATGGCAGAGTATCGCTGGGTATGGCAGAGTATCGCTGGGTATTGCAGAGTATCGCTGGGTATTGCAGAGTATCGCTGGGTATTGCAGGGTATGGCAGAGTATCGCAGGGTATGGCAGAGTATCGCAGGGTATGGCAGAGTATCGCAGGGTATGGCAGAGTATCGCAGGGTATGGCAGAGTATCGCAGGGTATGGCAGAGTATCGCAGGGTATGGCAGAGTATCGCAGGGTATGGCAGAGTATCGCAGGGTATGGCAGAGTATCGCAGGGTATGGCAGAGTATCGTTGGGTATGGCAGAGTATCGCTGGGTATGGCAGAGTATCGCTGGGTATGGCAGAGTATCGCTGGGTATGGCAGAGTATCGCAGAATATGGCTGGGTATCGCAGGGTATGGCAGAGTATCGCAGAGTACTGCTGGGTATCCATCCATCGTTGTTAAGTGGTTAAACATACACTATATTATCAAAAGTATTGGGACACCTGCCATTACAAGCACATTAACTTTAATGACATCCCAGTCTTAAGCCTCGTACACACGATCAGATTTTCTGATGACCGTTCGTCTGTTTTTTGTGACATGCTAGTCTCATATGGAAAGTGAAGAGGTTACTCACCATACGAAAATTCTCGTCCAACAGAATACAACTTCAGAAGTGATGTAATGTGTTGAATAGTTTTGTATATATTCTTTTGTTTCTGAGTTCACGTACGATAAAAAATGTATGGTCTGCACATCCAGCTTTTGTCGGACAAAAAAAATCAGAATCGGCTATCGAAAGCACCAAACTAACGATACAAAAATCGGCAGATTGTTTGTTTGGACAAAATGTTACTTCTGATTTTCGTATCGTGTGTATGGGCCTTTAGTCCGTAGGGTTCAATATTGAGTTGGCCAACCCTTTGCAGCTATAACAGCTTCATCTTTTCTGGGAAGGCCATCCACAAGGTTTAGGAGTGTGTCTATCTTTTTGTGAGATCATGCACTGATGTTGGATGAGAAGGCCTGGCTTGCAGTCTCCGCTCAAATTCATGCTAAAGGTGTTCTATATCGGGTTGAGGTCAGGACTCTGTGCAGACCAGTCAAGTTCCTCCACCCCAAACTCGCTCATCCATGGCTTTATAGACCTTGCTTTGTGCACTGCCCCAAATCATTTGGTGAAGGGGGATTATGGTGTGGGGTTGTTTTTCAGGGGTTGGGCTTGGCCTCTTAGTTCCAGTGAAGGGAACTCTTAAGATGTCAGCATACCAAGACAATTTGGAAAATTTCATGCTCCCAACTTTGTGGAAACAGTTTGAGCATGGCCCCTTCCTATGCCAACATGACTGCGCACCAGTTCCCAAAGCAAGGTCCATAAAAACATGGATGAGCGAGTTTGGGGTGGAGGAACTTGACTAGCCTGCACAGAGTCCTGACCTCAACCCGATAGAACACCTTTGGGATGAGTTAGTGCAGAGACTGCAAGCCGGGCCTTCTCATCCAACATCGGTGCATGACCTCACAATTGTGCTTCTGGAAGAATGGTCAAACATTCCAATAGACACTCCTAAACTTTGCGGACAGCCTTCCAAGAAGAGTTGAAACTGTTATAGCTTCAAAGGGGGGTGGGCCAACTCAATATTGAACCCTACGGACTAAGACTGGGATGCCATTAAAGTTCATGTGCGTGTGCTTTTGGTAATATAGTGTAACAGTCCAGGATTGGATATTTAGGCTCCATGCACACTGGCTTAAAAAAAAATTGCTGCTACCACAGGAGTTTTGTGTTCTGCCTGTAGAAGCAGCTCCATGTTCTCCTATGTTTCCATACACATTAGGATGATTACAGACATATTTTGACCTCAACAATTAGAGGCAGAAAAAAAAAACCTTCTGCTTCGTGTTTCTGATTGGAGCTTTCTGGGAGAAAAAATGCAAAACTCTCTTAACCACCTCAGTACAGTGCATTTTCACCCCCTTCCTGACCAAGCCATTTTTCAGCTTTCAGCGCTGTCACACTTTGAATGACAATTGCGCAGTCATACAACAATGTACCCAGATGAAATTTATCATTTTGTCCCCACAAATAGAGCTTTCTTTTTGTGGTATTTGATCACCTCTGCGGTTTTAATTTTTTGCGCTATAAACAAAAGAATAGGGACAAATTTAAAAAAAAAACAATATTTTTAACTTTTTGCTATACTAAATATCCCCAAAAAATATATTAAACATTTTTTTCCCTCAGTTTAGGCCGATACGTATTCTTCTACATATTTTTGGTAAAAAAAAATCGCAATAAGCTATTATTGATTGGTTTGCGCAAAAGTTATAGCGTTTACAAGATAGGGGATAGTTTTATAGCATTTTTATTAATATTTTTTTTTACTAGTAATGACGGCGATCTGCGATTTTTTTATTGTGACTGCGACATTTATGGCGGACACATCAGACATTTTTGACACATTTTTGTGACCATTGTCATTTATACAGCAATCAGTGCTATTTAAAAATCTTTGTACAATAAACTCTCTATATGAAAGTTTTTTCTGCCAAGGGAACTGACATTTTTTAAGCCCAGTGTGCATGGAGCCTTATGGAGCCTAAAGATGGAATTTGATGACATTCTCATATTTCTATATTATTTATGTGGTTTAGATATAAAACTGTCCCAGAATATTATTGTCTCAGTCAGTTCTGTTATACTCACCGTAATTCCTCTATCCGGCTTGTTGTCAGAGCTTCCATCAGATCCCTGAAATGAGGACCCTCCAGATTGTTCTCAGACAGGTCCAGTGTCCTCAGTGCCTGGTTATTTCTTATTCCAGATGCCAGGTGGGGGCAGGAACTGTCTGACAGCTGATTATCCATCAATCTGTAGAAGAAGAGAAGAATGTTACCAGAAGAAAATGAATTTCTCCCCCAGGAATGAATGTAACTATTCTCTACATGAATGGAACTCATTTCTCTTTATTGGAATCATTAATATTAGATCACTTTATAAAACACGATCGATCATCTACACTATTGGAGGATTTCTCTTTTTGTGGATCCCAATTACTAAATGTGACATGAGAAGTGGATGAGGTGGTGTGATCCATTCATTATTCCTGTATGGGGATTGGACCATACACACTCACACTGACCTCTAGGCTTTAACCTCCAACCTTCTGCTAAGTCTTGGATTCAGCTGTGGAAATTCACTTTGATGGTCACAGAAGTCTCACCCATGTTGTGGAAACTTCATTGACTAAAAGTGACACCATTGTACTTTGGGATTTCCTTTGAACATCATGGTGGAGGATTTGATCTTATGGTGTGGAGAAGATTTTATTATTACCGTTCTTAATTTGGACCTTTTTTGAAAATTTGTACTAATATTGCTGCACTAATTTTATATATGCTGATTATAAATTCTCTTCATTAGTTATCATTGAAATAGTCTCCATACCATTGTTATATATACACTTATAGGGAGTTTTGTGATGAGGAGTCTCACTTTTATTGTTATATTTTCACATTTATATTGTGTGAATGTTATATACTAGTGCTGCAGTCTTCTATATTATACTAGATGTGATAATTCCACCAATAGGGATCAGATATAACAATTACATTCACTACAAAAAATGCACTTTCATAAATGTAAATAAAGGCAGATCTCCTGCAACCTATTCACAGCTACTTCAATCTATATAACATATAATATGCAAAAATAAATATACATGAAGAGCTATGGGAGTTATCTTAAAAAAATTGCAAACATCAAGAGAAAGTTTATAAAGGTGAAAAGGTGGATTTCCTACAACCCATTCACCACTACTTCCATCTCCAATCACCATACAGTGACTTGTACAGTAACAGAAATAAGAAGTCCCAGAGATTCATCCAGATGGTTTAAATAAATGCTGATCAGCTGCCACCTCTTTGCAGCAACTTCAATCACCCTCCCCCACACCAGTGAGCAAACAGGTCACTTACCAAAAGGTTTGTCCCCACAAGCAAGGCCCAGACACGCTTGTTTATATCCTTCCAGCAGCACCACTCCGCTCAAGCCGGCTTCCGATGAGAAGAGACTGTGCCACGGAATGTCAGACCTCCAGGTAGGATCTCCAATATCACCCGAGGTATCCAGACAATGGCCGCAATCACATTACATAGAAAAGAAAAAGCCTCCATAGTGCATAATCCTTAAATATATATAGAATCACAGATTGTACACTTCCATCATATACACGAGTATACACAGAACTCAGAGCACACACCGCTCCGGACTGCAGCCGTGTATGATTGAGTCCAGGCAGTGACATGGAGGCTTTTTCCTTTCTATGTAATGTGATTGCGGCCATTGTCTGGACACCTCGGGTGATATTGTATTTTTGCACATTATATGTTATACAGACTGAAGTAGCTGTGAATAGGTTGGAGGAGATCTGCCCTTCCTCACATGTATGAAAGTGTATTTAATTGTTATTATTAAAGTGGAGTTATCACATCTACATCAGAAGTGTTGGTATTCAGACACATTGTAGGTTGCAGATTTAATTGTTATTATTGATCACTATTGGTGGAGTTATCACATCTACATTAGAAGTGTTGGTATTCGGACACCCCGCGAGCGGCCTAAAAAGGGTCAAAGTCCCCCGCAGAGCGCCGCCGTGGCGGCGGTATTGCCGCGGTTTTGCCGCGGTTTCCCATTCAAATCAATGGGAAGGAGCGGTATAGGAGCGGTGAACACACCACTCCTATACAAATCAATGGGAAGGAGCTATTTTTAGCGCTGTACCGCCTGAAAAACGCCCCAGTGTGAAAGGGGCCTAAGTGTAGGGCTCTATACATAGAATTATATTATACTATTTGTACTTCTATATCAGACTTCCTGCTGGCGGCTGCTTTTCATTCATTATATTTTCACAAAGTTGTTCATGTTTGTTAGTGCAGATATTTCATTTTTTACATTTTTATATCCAGATTTAGAGAACTGTCTGATATTGGTGATATATTTCATCTCCTGGTTGTCTCTATATATCTCCATTATTATTATTATTTGATTTATATAGTTTAGACATACACTATTATACCAAAAGTATTGGGACACCTGCCTTTACAAGCCCATGAACTTTACTGGCATCCCAGTCTTAAGCCTCGTACACACGATCAGATTTTCTGATGACCGTTCGTCCATTTTTTGTGGCATGCTAGTCTCATATGGAAAGTGAAGAGGTTACTCACCATACGAAAATTCTCGTCCGACAGAATACAACTTCAGAAGTGACATAATTTGTTGAATAGTTTAGTATATATTCTTTTATTTCTGAGCATGCGTAGTCTTGCTGTTACTATTTATTTGGATGAAAACCGTACTTATTAAATGAAAATCAGATGCTGAGTTCACGTACGATAAAAATTTATAGTCTGCACATCCAGCTTTTGTTGGATGAAAAATCGGACTTGGCTGTCAAAAGCACCAAACTAACGATCCGAAAATCGTCAGCTTTCGCCAGACAAAATTTTACTTCTGATTTTCATATTGTGTTTAGTCTGTAGGGTTCAATATTGGGTTGGCCCACCCTTTGCAGCGATAACAGCTTCATCTCTTCTGGGAAGGCCGTCCACAAGGTTTAGGAGGGTGTCTATGGGACTGTTTGACCATTCTTCCAGAAACACAATTGTGAGGTCAGGCACTGATGTTGGACGAGAAGGCCTGGCTCACAGTCTCCGCTCTAATTTATCCTAAAGGTGTTATATCAGGTTGAGGTCAGGACTGTCTAGGCCAGTCAAATTCCTCATTCATGTCTTTTATAGACCTTGCTTTGTGCACTGGTCCAAATCATTTGGTGAAGGGGGGGTTATGGTGTGGGGGGAGGGGGGATTATGGTGGGGGTTGTTTTTCAGGGGTCGGCTTGGCCCCTTAGTTTTAGTGAAGGGAACTCTTAAGGCGTCAGCATACCAAGACATGTTGGACAATTTCATGCTCCCAACTTTGTGGGAACAGTTTGGGGGATGGTCCCCTTCCTGTTCCAACATGACTGCACACCAGTGCACAAAGCAAGGCCCATAAAGACATGGATGAGCGAGTTTGGGGTGGAGGAAATTGACTCGCCTGCACAGAGTCCAGACCTCAACCCAATAGAACACCATTGGGATAAATTAGAGTGTAGACTGTGAGCCAGGCCTTCTCATCCAACATCAGTGCCTGACCTCACAATTGTGCTTCTGGAAGAATAGTGAAACATTCCCATAGACTCCTAAACCTTTTGCACAGCCTTCCCAGAAGATATGAAGCTGTTATAGCTGCAAAGGGTGGGCCAATTAAATATTGAACCCTACAGACTAAGACTTAGATGCCATTAAAGGGGTTGTAAACCTTCATGTTTTTTAACCTTAATGCATCCTATACATTAAGGTGAAGAAACTTTTGACACTGACCAACCCCCCCGTTTCACTCAGCTAAGCCGTTCGTTCCCACGGTGGAGACACATTCTACCTCTCTGCCCATTGTCTCGGCTCTTGATTGGATAGATTGATAGCAGCACAGCCATTGGCTCCCACTGCTGTCAATCAAATCCAATGACGCAGGCACTGGGAGTGGGACTGAGTCTGGCATTCTGTGTCTATGGATGCAAAAGCTGGACTTGGGAGAGCGCTTCTCCTAGGGCAGTGATGGCGAACCTTGGCACCCCAGATGTTTTGGAACTACATTTCCCATGATGCTCACCTACACTGCAGAGTGCATGAGCATCATGGGAAATGTAGTTCCAAAACATCTGGGGTGCCCAGGTTTGCCATCACTGTCCTAGGGGGTTTACCAATGCAGGGAGAGAAGAGCTGATAGTGCCGCTGGGGGCCCCTAGAAGAGGGGAATCGGGGCCACTCTGTGCAAAACAAACTGCACAGTGGAGGTAAGTATAACATAGTAAATAAATAAGAAAAAATAAATAAAAATGTTTTTACTGTGCCCCGTCCTGCCGAGCTTGCGTGCAGAAGCAAATGCATATGTGAGTATCGCCTGCATATGAAAACGTTGTTCAAACCACACATGTGAGGTATCACCACGATCGAGCGATGATTAGAGCGAGAGCAATAATTCTAGCATTAGACCTTCTCTGTAACTCAAAACATGCAACCTATAGAATTTTTTTAAAAGTTGCATATGGAGATTTTGAAGCATAACATGTTGGGTATCAATTTACTCGGTGTGACATCATCTTTCACAATGTAAAAAATAATTGGGCTAACTTTACTGTTGTATTTCTTTTTAATTAAAAAAAAAGTGTATTTTTTCCAAAATAAATGCGCTTGTAAGACCTCTGCACAAATACGTTGTGACAGAAAGTATTGCAACGAATGCCATTTGATTCTCTAGGGTGTTAGAACCTCCTAACATTATATATATATATTTTCTAAGTAATTTTATAGAAAACAAAAAACAATTTTAACTTGTAAACAACAAGTTTGAAAAATAGGCCCAGTCTTATGCCCTGTACACACGGTCGGAATTTCCAACGGAAAATGTCGGACCATGTTGTCGGAAAATCCGACCAGGTGTCCCAATACTTTTGGTAATATGGTGTAACAGTCCAGGATTGAATAGCGAATTCCGACGGACAAAGTGCCACGCATGCTCAGATCACAAGACCAAAGCTGTTGGCTACTAGCCTCTACGTAGTTCCGCGTTGAACGTCACCACGTTCTGAATGATCGGATTTTCCGACAAGAGTGTATGCAACACCAGTGTCGGACAAAATCCGTCGGAAAAAATCAGATTTTGTGGTCCCGTGTGTGTATGGGGCTTTAAAGTGGTTAAAGTTCATGCGTGTGTAAAAACAGGTGTCCAATACTTTTGGTAATATCAGTCCAGGATTGAATATTTAGGCTCCATGCACACTGGTTTTAAAATTGCTGCTACCACAGGAGTTTTGTATTCTCCCTGTAGAAGCAGCTCCATGTTCTCCTGTCTCCATACACATTGGGACGTGTGTATACGCGTGTATTATACTAGATGTGCTAATTCCACCAATAGTGATCAGATGTAACAATTCCATTCACTACAAAAATACACTTTCATACATGTGAGCAAGGGCAGATCTCCTCCAGCCTATTCATAGCTACTTCAAACTATAATGTGCAAAACAGACATATTTTGAACTCAACGTTTAGAGGCAGAAAAAAAAAAAAAACCTCCTGGTTCGTGTTTCTGATTGGAGCTTTCAGGCAGAAAAAAATGGAAAACTCTCCTAAACTCGTCTAAACTTTGTACAATAAACTCTCTATATGAAAGTTTTTTTCTGCCAAGGGAACTGACATTTTTTAAGCCCAGTGTGCATGGAGCCTTATGGAGTCTAAAGATGGAATTTGATGACATTCTCATATTTCTATATTATTTATGTGGTTTAGATATAAAACTGTCCCAGAATATTATTGTCTCAGTCAGTCCTGTTATCCTCACACTAATTTCTCTATCCGGCTTGTTGTCAGAGCTTCCATCAGATCCCTGAAATGAGGACCCTCCAGATTGTTCCTAGACAGGCCCAGTGTCCTCAGTGTCTGGTTATTTCTTATTCCAGATGCCAGCTGGGGGCAGGAACTGTCTGTCAGGTGATTATCCCACAATCTGTAGAAGAAGAGAAGAATGTTACCAGAAGAAAATGAATTTCTCCCCCAGGAATGAATGTAACTATTCTCTACATGAATGGAACTCATTTCTCTTTATTGGAATCATTAATATGAGATCACTTTATAAAACACGATCGATCATCTACACTATTGGAGGATTTCTCTTTTTGTTAGCGGTATCTTGGTTTGGGTAGGGTACACAATGAATTGAGAAGATGTATATAAAAAAATATAGAAATTTTTATTATTCCAAATAGGATAAAGGTATAGAAAAGGACACAAATATTATATCCATACATTACAGACATATGTGTTAAATCAGACGAAAAATTGTGTGGAGCTTCGCCATACTCGACATGTTTCACTCAATGGAGTTTCTTCAGGAGATTGATAGGTTTGGCTCAAAAATATGCTGAAATAACAAAGTTTCATAAGCAAAAGTCCTTTTTAAGCAGTGTTACACAACCATATTGTACACGTTTGTGCAGCATGTATAAATACGTTGGCTCAAAAAATATACATCTAGGGATATGAGCAATTGCTGTAGCCTTAAGGTTTATACAATGTTACATAATTTTAGGACATAGAAAGCAAATCGGGACATAAAAACATGAAAAAGGACAGGACTTACCACATATGTTTTAGAAAGCTTGATAGATAGGGAGTATATAAAAATCGATTCTTGTTATAAAAAACAGATATCGAGATAAGAGATGATTTATTCCCAGGTTGCCAACGCCGGCTATGAGTCACTTGCAGAGAGACAGCACTAGATAAATTTAGATGGATAGGACCATTAAAGGGGTTAATGAAAAGTAGGGTTCGCATAATTCATTGTATTACAAATACAGTGATAATGAAAGCTGTACCTTATGAGGGTCATGTAGTATGCAAAACAGAATGCGGGTTGGATAAGGTATTGTACTGCACCAAAAATCCAAATGTTGGGAACATTGCAGTGTTATCTGAAATGTTTAAAGTAAGTATATTAATGTCTAAAGAAAGTAACGATATCCATGTCAGTCCAAAAGGGCTGTGTATATAAAATAGCATAAGGAGATGAAAGATTCTATTAAAGATCTTACCCCATTAGTGTAGTCGATGAATGGTAGCGGGTTAGGCTCACAGGGGAAGGCAGGTTGAATGCCTCACTTCCCGGTGTGCTTAGGCTCCTGACAGGGATAGAATGGCAGAGGGGGCTGCCTGAAATAGTGTGCTCTCCGATCCGGCGGCGTCTGACGTCACCGCCGGATCGTGGGCGCTTTGACGGCACAGCTTGGCGCCAAGCGTTCTGAGATGCGTGGTGCGCATGCGTCGGCGGCGAACCAAGCCGTCGGCGCAAAGCGTCTGACGTCACGCCGCTTGTTTGCGGCGCGGCGGCGGCCATTTTGGGAAATCCCATTTGCCCTCATCTCGCTGTATCAGAGAATAGGGCCAGGGATCCCCAGATAGGAATGGAAGGGCACAGCAGCGGGCATAGACCGCCAAAATGACCTCCCAGCCTGACGGGGAAGGAAAGGTCCCAGTCAATGGGCCGAGAACAGATGGCACCATACCTGGCCAAAAAGAGGGGGTGGCTGGGGGGTGGCAACGAAGAGGGTCTAATTCGCTGCGATCCGCCAGAGACCCCGGGGCGCCCATACAAGTGACTACAGACGCCGACCGTGCAACCTGTAGGGAACATCTCAATTAATATTGGGAAAGTAGAGCATAAAAATGTTTGTTAAATATATGACAATGCATAATTTAACAGGGTCGTACCAGTGGTAAATCAGCCCCTCCAGTCATGTCCCGATCGGCTTTAGAACAATAACAGAGTTTTTATTAACAGTATCAAGCATATATACATATATCATGTTAAATGACATTAGTTTATAGTCCATTATCAAAATAATTGAACAGGGAAATGATTAAGACAAGGAAGAGAGGGAAAAAAGAAATATTTGTATTGCTGTCATCATCTAGAGCTGCATTTATTCAGAGAAAGGATTTGTAGCTAAGGGCATCATTTAAACCGGGTAAGGTGGTGGCTTTCAGGTCAAATATCCAGCGAGCCTCACGTTGAAGTAAGGTGCGGTCATAGTTGCCACCCCTTACCCCCGGGGGTACATGCTCAAGTGCGAAGAAGTGCATTTTTTTGTCATCATGGGCATGAAAAAGTCCCATGTGACGACTGATTGGAGTCTCCATTTTCTTTCCTCGTACAAGGGTTACATGATCCCTTATACGATGGAAAAATGGTCGTTTGGTTTTGCCAATATAGAAAGCTGTGCATTCACATAACATAATGTAAACTATACCGACTGATTGGCAATTGGCCAAAAATTTGGGTTTGTAAATTCTTTTATTTGGTAACGTGATTTGTTTAGATGCATATATATAACGACAAAAATTGCATTTGTGACAAGGCTTACTTCCAACATTTGTTTTCGGGTTGGGACAACCCTCTGGTGTCGGGACGTGGTGACTATGTACAAGGGTGTCTCGAAGGGACTGAGATCTTCTGTAGGTGATTTCTGGATAGTCCCCCACATGTTTAGATATTAAAGGGTCAGCCTTGAGCAAATACCAATATTTGTCGAAAATTCTCCGCACTTGAGCATGATGTCCAGAGAAACGGGTGATGATTCTTAGGCCCTGGTCAGTGGTGGGTGCTTTTGTTCTGTGTATAAGATTAAAGCGATTGTGTTGCTTAGCTTTTAAGTAGGACTTTTTTAGACATGTTGAGCTATAGCCACGATGTTGTAAGCGTTGCTGTAGTTTTTTGGCTTCCACTTTAAAGTGGGAGTCTTGACTACAGTTTCGCTTGACGCGGAGATATTGCCCATAAGGTACACTTGCTACCAAGGGACTGGGGTGGGAGCTCGTTGCGTGTAGCAATGTATTAGCGGCAGATGGCTTGCGATAAAGGGTTGTACCCACATTGCCCTCACCATCAACATAGATGGTGATGTCAAGAAAGGTTAATTGTGATTGATTTTTTTCCATTGTAAAGCTCAAATTAAAAGTGTTGATCTTGAGCCTTTCATAAAAAAGCAGTAGATCAGATTGTGTGCCTGTCCAGATGAAAAACACATCATCGATGTATCTTCTCCAGATTGGAATCTGATCTAGAAATATCTGTATGTCATCTCTCTGAAATAGGTGTCGCTCCCACCCCCCCAGATACAGATTGGCATAGGATGGGGCACATTTGGTCCCCATTGCTACGCCCTGTATCTGGAGGTAGTGGGAGCGCCCAAACAGAAAGATATTATTGTTAAGTATAAAATCTAGTAATTGAACAATGAAATCATTATATTTGGGTGATGACCTGTTGCTCTCGGAAACGAAGCCCTTCACAACTCTGACCCCCAGGTCATGGGGTATGGAGTTGTAAAGGGCCTCGACATCGAGAGCAACAAGCCAAGATTCTGATGGCAACGAGATCCCATCAAGAGCCCTCAATAGATCTTGTGTGTCTTGTAAGTAGGAAGCAAGTCCCTCAACATGTGGACGAAGAAAGTCATCCACCAAAGCACTGGCGTTCTCAGTGAGACATCCGTTGCCGGAAACTATAGGGCGGCCTGGTGGATTAGTGGCATTCTTATGGATTTTGGGTAAGGCGTATAACGTGGGAGTTTTAGGGAACAGAATATTTAAAAAATCATAAGTTTTTTTAGTAATTAAATTCTGATGGAAAGCAGAGCCCAGTAAATGTCTAAATTTACCGATCGTGTAGTTTACATGACTCTCTGGTATTTTGCGATACCATTCACGGTTCTGTAATAAATGAAAAACCATCAACTCATACTGACATTTGTCCATAATGACCAGGTTTCCACCCTTGTCCGATGGTTTGATAACTATATTAGTTTCCGATTGTATTACTAAATGTGACATGAGAAGTGGATGAGGTGGTGTGATCCATTCATTATCCCTGTATGGGGATTGGACCATACACACTCACACTGACCTCTAGGCTTTCACCTCCAACCTTCTGCTAAGTCTTGGATTCAGTTGTGGAGATTCACTTTGATGGTCACAGAAGTCTCACTCTACACTTATAGGGAGTTTTGTGTTGAGGAGTCTCACTTGTATTGTTATATTTTCACATTTATATTGTGTGAATGTTATATACTAGTGCTGCAGTCTTCCATATTATACTAGATGTGCTAATTCTACCAATAGGGATCAAATATAACAATTCCATTCACTACAAAAATACACTTTCATACATGTGAGGAAGGGCAGATCTCCTCCAACCTATTCACAGCTACTTCAATCTATATAACATATAATGTGTAACAAATGCATAAACATGAAGAGCAACAAAATAATATTAATAAGAAATATAAAATTCCAAACCTCAAAATAAAGTTCATAAATATGAAATAGTGGATTTCCTACAACCCATTCACCACTACTTCCATCTCCAATCACCATACAGTGACTTGTGCAGTAAGATCCCTTTCACACTGCAGAGCCGCTAAAGCGCCAGTAGATTTTGTGGTGCTTTAGTGGTGTTTTAGCGGGGCTTTTCGTGTGCTAGTGGGCCGGTGACAATGGGACCTTAACCACTTCAGCCCCGGACCAATTGGCAGCCAAAGGACCAGGCCCCTTTTTGCGATTTGGCACTGCGTCAATTTAACTGACAATTGCGCGGTTGTGTGACTTGGCTCCCAAACAAAATTGGCATCCTTTTTTTCCCACAAATAGAGCTTTCTTTTGGTGGTATTTGTTCGCCCCTGCGGTTTTTATTTTTTGCGCTATAAACAAAAATAGAGCGACAATTTTGAAAAAAATGCTATATTTTTAGCTTTTTGCTATAATAAATATCCCCAAAAAATATATAAAAAAACTTTTTTTCCTCAGTTTAGGCCGATACGTATTCTTCTACATATTTTTGGTAAAAAAAATCGCAATTAGAGATTATTGATTGGTTTGCGCAAAAGTTATAGCGTTTACAAAAAAGGGGCTAGTTTTATAGCATTTTTATTAATATTTTTTTTTACTAGTAATGGCGGCGATCAGCGATTTTTTATTGTGACTGCGACATTATGGCGGACACATCGGACATTTTTGACACATTTTTGGGACCATTGTCATTTATACAGCAATCAGTGCTATTTAAATACATTGATTCCTGTATAAATGACACACAGTGAAAGAGTTAACCACTAGGGGGAGGGGAAGGGTTATGGGCTGTGACGTGTGTGTTTTTTTTTAGGGGGCGGGGCTGACGTCTGACGTCATTGATCAGCTTTCCCTATGACAGGGAACAACCGATCAATGACAGACAGTGTAGGAAGCGCGGGGAGAGGTTTGTTTACACAGACCTCTCCCCGTTCTTCAGCTCTGTGACCCGATCGCGGGACACCAGCGGCGATCGGGTCTGCTGGTCCCGCGGCCATGGTCACGGAGCTCCCGACCACGGCTAGGATCTTAAAGGGCCACGTACCTGTACATGGTTCTGCCTAGCCGTGCCATTCTGCCGACGTACATCGGCGTTAGGCGGTCGGGAAGCGGTTAAAGTGAGGGGACACCGTAAAAAACAAAAAGCATTAATATTCTGAAAATATTCTTTCCTCCGCCACGTTGTCTTCTGGGTAATGGGGCATGCTGTGTTATGGGAACTGTGTGTTCCCTAACACAGCGTGTCCCATTCACAAAGTGCTGCGCGACTCACGCATGCGCAGTAGGAAACAGGCAGTGAAGCTGTAGTCTTCACTGCCTGTTTCCCTTACTGAGGATGGCGGCGCTGGGACCGGAGCGCCGAGGGACATCTCAGCCTCCACGACTGACATCGCGGGAGCCCTGGGAGGGTAAGCATACTTAAAAGTCAGCAGCTACTTTTTTTTTTTAGCTGCTGACTTTTAAAAAAAATTTTTTTAGCTGAAACACCCCTTTAAAAAAAAGAAAAAAGACCAGAATTTGTGGCACTTTCAATGCGCTTTGGAAGTGCTGCCCATTCATTTCAATGGGTAGGGGTGTTTTGGGAGCGCTATATATAATGCTCATAACCCACCCCAAAGATGCTGCTCGCAGGACTTTTTCGAACAGCGCACCGCCCCAGTGTGAAAGCACTCATGCAAATAAATGGGAGGCAGTTTTCAGGTGCTATTTCTAGTGCTAAAATGTCTGAAAACTGCCTCAGTGTGGAAAGGCGTCTAACAGAAATACCAGAGATTCATCCAGATGGATTAAATCAATACTGATCAACTTCCACCTCTTTGCAGCAACTTCAATCAACCTCCCCCACACCAGTGAGCAAGCAGGTCACTTACCAAAAGGTTTGTCCCCACAAGCAAGGCCCAGACACGCTTGTTTATATCCTTCCAGCAGCGCCACTCCGCTCAAGCCGGCTTCCGATGAGAAGAGACTGTGCCACGGAATGTCAGACCTCCAGGTAGGATCTCCAATATCACCCGAGGTATCCAGACAATGGCCTCAACCACATTACATAGAAAAGAAAAAGCCTCCATAGTGCATAATCCTTAAATATATATAGAATCACAGATTGTACACTTCCATCATATACACGAGTATACACAGAACTCAGAGCACACACCGCTCCGGACTGCAGCCGTGTATGATGGAGTCCAGGCAGTGACATGGAGGCTTTTTCCTTTCTATGTAATGTGATTGCGGCCATTGTCCGGATACCTCGGGTGATATTGTATTGTTGCACATTATATGTTATATAGACTGAAGTAGCTGTGAATAGGTTGGAGGAGATCTGCCCTTCCTCACATGTATGAAAGTGCATTTAATTGTTATTATTGATCACTATTGGTGGAGTTATCACATCTCCATTAGAAGTGTTGGTATTCGGACACATTGTAGGTTGCAGATTTCTCATTTGTCTCATCACACATTGTGTCACTAAGTGTAGGGCTCTATACATAGAATTATATTATACTATTTGTACTTCTATATCAGACTTCCTGCTGGCGGCTGCTTTTCATTCATTAGATTTTCACAAAGTTGATCATGTTTTTTAGTGCAGATATTTCATTTTTTACATTTTTATATCCAGCATTAGAGAACTGTCTGATATTGGAGATATATAGAGACAACCAGGAGATGAAATATATCTCCATTATTATTATTTGATTTATGTAGTTTAGACATACACTATATTACCAAAAGTATTGGGACACCTGCCTTTACAAACTTGAACATGAACTTTAATGGCATCCCAGTCTTAAAGCGGTTTTGCACTGGGGTATTTTTTATTTTTTTTGGGGAATATGCTAAGGGGTAATAGGAAAATTGGGGGACTCACCTGTTCCATCTTCATTCGTGATCGCTGCCGGTTTTCGTCTGATGAAGTTCTTTATCTTCTTCTTTTCTGCTGGGGGCCATCTTGCCTGTGGGCATGTGAAACCCCACAGGCACTTTAGATGGCCCAGCATGCACCGCCGTTACTGCGCCGAGCTCGCGCATGCGCAGTAACGGCAAAGTGCAGCTCACGTTCTCCTAAATCTCGCGAGATGTCGGCACATCTGCCGACATCTCGCGAGATTTCGGGAAGATGTGGCCGAAATCTCGCAAAATTTCGGAAGATGTGCCCGAAATCTCGCGAGATTTCGGAAGATGCCCGCACAGACTCCTGGGATCAATGACACCAGATCCCAGGAGACAGTACGTCGTGACGAGGATCCCCGCACAGACCCCGCAGAGACAGAGGACCGGAAGTCATCAATTACAAGGTAAGTGAAAAAAAAAAAAAAACACATTTCATTTAGTACTATTTGCCTGATTTGGAAGGCAAAGAGATTTACTAAATAAAATGTGTGCAGAACCGCTTTAAGCCTCGTACACATGATCAGATTTTCGGATGACCGTTCGTCCATTTTTTGTGACATGCTAGTCTCATATGGAAAGTGAAGAGGTTACTCACCAACGCTGTGATGAGAGGCTTGTTCCAGGCGAGAAAATTAATAGCGCAGAGGTGGCAGGCTGAGAAACCCCCAACGGTAGGAGAATGGAAAAGGTTAACAACAGAAACAGTATGGAAGGAAAGAACAGTGTATATAAGGAGAGGAAATCTGAGAGAGTTTGAAGCTATGTGGAGACCATGGTTGGATAAATTGGAAAATCCACTATGGGGTGGGGGGAGAGAGGGGGAGAGGGAATAAGTCGGGTGTCAAGAGGGAAGGTTGGGAAGGATAAAGGGGACTAAAGGTTGAAGGGCACTCCTTGCAAAGAGTGAGAAGTGGAATTTTTTTCTTTTCTTCTTTTTAAATGTATGTACTATGTAAGTAAAGAATGTATTTTGTATAATAATGAAGAAAATAAATAAAGATTATATAATTTAAAAAAAAAAAAGGATGGGCCCGGTGCTCGATGCGAACCCATGTTCGCATCGAGCACCGGGTGTTCGCTCGCTCGGCGAGCCCAGAACTATTTTGGCCGCTCGCATCACATTCGTGTGATGCGAGCGGCCCCGCAATGCATTGCGGCCGGCGCGGCCAGCGCAGTGCATTGCTGGCTGATGATTGGCCAAGCATGCACTGGGACCCCGCATGCTTGGCCAATCACAGCGCCGGAAACTCGGAGAGCCATAATTGGGTACAGGCAGGACGCCTGTAGCCAATTACAGCTCAGGGGCTTTAGTACACGCCCCCTCATTTAAAAGGCCGCCACGCCGTCGGCGCCGGTCACATGAGTTCCGGCTTTAGGAGAGAGCAGGCTGATTCTGTGTCACTCTTTGCTAGATTCATTTAGAAAGATTTGCTCTACTTTGCTAAACCATTGGCTATTTATTTGCTAAACCATTGCTACCTGTCATTGATCGTCCATTGCTGCTGCTGGTTAGTGTGTTTTTAGCTGCTGCTGGGGGTTAGTCTGGTGCGTGTCTTACTGTTAGTACAGTATTTCAGTAGTACCAACCGCAGTGCTGTTAGTACAGCACTGCACCCCAAAAGCACCCATAGGACTTGTAGTGTGTTAGTGGCAGCAAACAGAGTTCCTATATTTTCTTCCCAGAAGCACCCATAGGACTTGTAGTGTGTTAGTCCCATCACACAGAGCTATATTTTCTTCCCAGAAGCACCCATAGGACTTGTAGTGTGTTAGTCCCATCACACAGAGCTCCTATATTTTCTTCCCAGAAGCACCTATAGGACTTGTAGTGTGTTAGTCCCATCACACAGAGCTCCTATATTTTCTTCCCAGAAGCACCCATAGGACTTGTAGTGTGTTAGTCCCATCACACAGAGATCCTATATTTTCTTCCCAGAAGCACCTATAGGACTTGTAGTGTGTTAGTCCCATCACACAGAGCTCCTATATTTTCTTCCCAGAAGCACCTATAGGACTTGTAGTGTGTTAGTCCCATCACACAGAGCTATATTTTCTTCCCAGAAGCACCCATAGGACTTGTAGTGTGTTAGTCCCATCACACAGAGCTCCTATATTTTCTTCCCAGAAGCACCTATAGGACTTGTAGTGTGTTAGTCCCATCACACAGAGCTATATTTTCTTCCCAGAAGCACCTATAGGACTTGTAGTGTGTTAGTCCCATCACACAGAGCTCCTATATTTTCTTCCCAGAAGCACCCATAGGACTTGTAGTGTGTTAGTGGCATCACACAGAGCTCCTATATTTTCTTTGCAGAAGCACCCATAGGACTTCTAGTGTGTTAGTGGCATCACACAGAGCTCCTATATTTTCTTTGCAGAAGCACCCATAGGACTTCTAGTGTGTTAGTGGCATCACAGAGAGCTCCTATATTTTCTTTGCAGAAGCACCCATAGGACTTCTAGTGTGTTAGTGGCATCACACAGAGCTCCTATATTTTCTTCTCAGCAGCACCCACAGGACTTCTAGTGTGTTAGTGGCATCACACAGAGCTCCTATATTTTCTTTGCAGAAGCACCCATAGGACTTCTAGTGTGTTAGTGGCATCACACAGAGCGCCTATATTTTCTTTGCAGAAGCACCCATAGGACTTCTAGTGTGTTAGTGGCATCACACAGAGCTCCTATATTTTCTTCTCAGCAGCACCCACAGGACTTCTAGTGTGTTAGTGGCATCACACAGAGCTCCTATATTTTCTTTGCAGAAGCACCCATAGGACTTCTAGTGTGTTAGTGGCATCACACAGAGCTCCTATATTTTCTTCTCAGCAGCACCCACAGGACTTCTAGTGTGTTAGTGGCATCACACAGAGCTCCTATATTTTCTTTGCAGAAGCACCCATAGGACTTCTAGTGTGTTAGTGGCATCACACAGAGCTCCTATATTTTCTTCTCAGCAGCACCCACAGGACTTCTAGTGTGTTAGTGGCATCACACAGAGCTCCTATATTTTCTTTGCAGAAGCACCCATAGGACTTCTAGTGTGTTAGTGGCATCACACAGAGCTCCTATATTTTCTTTGCAGAAGCACCCATAGGACTTCTAGTGTGTTAGTGGCATCACACAGAGCTCCTATATTTTCTTTGCAGAAGCACCCATAGGACTTCTAGTGTGTTAGTGGCATCACACAGAGCTCCTATATTTTCTTCTCAGCAGCACCCACAGGACTTCTAGTGTGTTAGTGGCATCACACAGAGCTCCTATATTTTCTTTGCAGAAGCACCCATAGGACTTCTAGTGTGTTAGTGGCATCACACAGAGCTCCTATATTTTCTTCTCAGCAGCACCCACAGGACTTCTAGTGTGTTAGTGGCATCACACAGAGCTCCTATATTTTCTTTGCAGAAGAACCCATAGGACTTCTAGTGTGTTAGTGGCATCACACAGAGCTCCTATATTTTCTTCTCAGCAGCACCCACAGGACTTCTAGTGTGTTAGTGGCATCACACAGAGCTCCTATATTTTCTTTGCAGAAGCACCCATAGGACTTCTAGTGTGTTAGTGGCATCACACAGAGCTCCTATATTTTCTTCTCAGCAGCACCCACAGGACTTCTAGTGTGTTAGTGGCATCACACAGAGCTCCTATATTTTCTTTGCAGAAGCACCCATAGGACTTCTAGTGTGTTAGTGGCATCACACAGAGCTCCTATATTTTCTTCTCAGCAGCACCCACAGGACTTCTAGTGTGTTAGTGGCATCACACAGAGCTCCTATATTTTCTTTGCAGAAGCACCCATAGGACTTCTAGTGTGTTAGTGGCATCACACAGAGCTCCTATATTTTCTTCTCAGCAGCACCCACAGGACTTCTAGTGTGTTAGTGGCATCACACAGAGCTCCTATATTTTCTTTGCAGAAGCACCCATAGGACTTCTAGTGTGTTAGTGGCATCACACAGAGCTCCTATATTTTCTTCTCAGCAGCACCCACAGGACTTCTAGTGTGTTAGTGGCATCACACAGAGCTCCTATATTTTCTTCTCAGCAGCACCCACAGGACTTCTAGTGTGTTAGTGGCATCACACAGAGCTCCTATATTTTCTTTGCAGAAGCACCCATAGGACTTCTAGTGTGTTAGTGGCATCACACAGAGCTCCTATATTTTCTTCTCAGCAGCACCCACAGGACTTCTAGTGTGTTAGTGGCATCACACAGAGCTCCTATATTTTCTTTGCAGAAGCACCTATAGGACTTCTAGTGTGTTAGTGGCATCACACAGAGCTCCTATATTTTCTTCTCAGCAGCACCCACAGGACTACCGACTACAATGGCTGGAAGACCGCCAAGGGGAGGCAGAGCGTGCAGAGCCAAGAACACAGGGCAGGCAGGCTCTGTTTCTAGTGGACGTGGCCGTGGACGTGGTCGTGCATCGTCATCAGCACGTGACCATGGGACACGCGCGTCTTTGTTTACGGCAGCTGGACATGTGGAGCCGCATCATGCTGAAGGCTTGGTAGAATGGATGACCAAGCCCTCCTCATCCTCCTCATCCTCTCTCACCCAGGCTCAGGGTACTGGCAGAGCAGCTGCCAACGCGTACTCAATGGCATCATCAGCCACCCCTTCCCTAGACCCACCATGTCCTCCTGAGGAGTCCCCCGAACTCTTTGAGCACAGTGTTGGGTACATGCTCCAGGAGGATGCCCAACTATTCGAAGGCTCGGATGATGATACCCAGCTTGAGGAAGTCAGTAGTGTGCGCGCAGAGAGAGGGGATGCTGAAGGACAGCAATCTGGCAGTACTGTTCCACCAGCTGCAGCTTACTGCCAGGTTTGCTCTAGTGGTGAAGAGGGAGGGGATGATGAGGTCACTGACTCCACGTGGGTGCCTGAAGGGAGAGAGGATGAGGAGGAGGAGGAGGACGAGGAGGAGGAGGATGCGGCGTCACATGTCCAACGAGGCAGGATGCCCCCTGGAGGCCAGCTAGAGGCCAGCACAGCAACTGTACAACACCGCAGAGCTCCGCCTGTGCAGGGCGCTGCCTCTGCACGTTATCAGAAAAGTTCTTTGGTGTGGGCCTTTTTTGAGACGAGTGCATCAGATCGCACCACTGCTATTTGCAATATTTGTCTCAAGCGTATCTCGCATGGCCAAAACATCAGCCGCTTGGGCACCACAAGCATGACCAGACATATGTCGACCTGCCATGCAGCTCGTTGGCAGGCACACATAAAAGACCCACACCAAAGAACTAAGCGGACCTCTCCTTGCTCCTCATCAGCTGGGATCTCCATCCCCCCTACATCTTCAGTCCTCTCTGAAAGCTGCTGTGAGAGTACTGAAGGTGTAGAATTAGGTGTGTCACAACCAAGTACTTGCAGTACACCGACGTCCGATTGTAGCAGGCAAATTTCCCTGCCCCAGCTGCTGGACCGTCGAAAGAAGTACACTCCCAGCCATCCACATGCCCAGCGGTTGAATGCTAGCTTGGCTAAATTGCTAGCACTTCAACTGCTGCCTTTTCAGTTGGTAGACTCGGCCCCCTTCCGTGAGTTTGTTCAATGTGCGGTTCCTCAGTGGCAGGTTCCCAAACGCCACTTTTTCTCACGGAAGGCGATTCCGTCTCTCTACCGGAATGTGGAAGGCAATGTCCATGCCTCGCTGGACAGGGCGGTCAGCGGTAAGGTGCATATTACCGCTGACTCATGGTCCAGCAGGCATGGACAGGGACGTTACCTTTCTTTCACGGCACATTGGGTCACTCTATTGGCAGCTGGGAGGGATGCAGGACAAGGTGCAGTAGTGTTGGAGGTTGTTCCGCCACCACGCCTCCAAAACGCTACTACTGCTACTGGTTGTGACACACCTCTCTCCTCCACCCCCTCCTCTTCTTCTTCCTCCAGTGCTCTGTCCTCGGAACCAGCGGTGCTCCGTAGGCGTACAAGGGGCTACGCAAGTACGCAGGCAAAAAGATGCCATGCTGTGCTTGCGCTGGTGTGTTTGGGGGACAGGAGCCACACTGGGCCAGAGGTTCTGGCAGCTCTGCAGGGGCAGGCCGAGAGGTGGTTGACGCCATGTCAGCTTAAGCCAGGAATGGTCGTTTCTGACAATGGCACCAACCTCCTCTCCGCCCTGCGACAGGGGCAGCTCACCCATGTGCCCTGTATGGCTCACGTCCTCAACCTGGTGGTGCAACTGTTCTTGGGCAGGTTCCCAGGCTTACAGGATGTCCTGAGGCAGGCCAGGAAAGTCTGTGTGCATTTCCGCCGATCTTATAATGCCAGTGCTCGGCTGACTGAGCTGCAAAAGGAGCTGAACCTGCCCAAGAACCGCCTAATATGTGACATGCCCACCAGGTGGAACTCAACGTTGGCCATGCTGCAGCGACTGCACACGCAGCAGAGGGCCATCAATGAGTACCTTTGCGACTACGGCACCAGGACAGGGTCAGGGGAGCTTGGTTTTTTTTCCCCACGTCAGTGGAGCATGATCAGGGATGCATGCACTGTCCTCTCACCATTTGAGGAGGCCACGAGGATGGTGAGCAGTGATAGTGCATGCATCAGTGACACTGTACCTCTTGTCCACCTGTTGGAGCATACGCTGCGTGGGATAATGGACAGGGCACTTGAGGCAGAACAGAGGCAGGAAGAGGAGGACTTCCTTGCCTCTCAAGGCCCCCTTTATCCGGACAGTGTTCCTTCTGTCCCACCCATCACACAGGAAGAGGTTAAGAATTCGTATCGGCCTAAACTGAGGAAAAAATTTTTTTTTATATATTTTTTGGGGATATTTATTATCGCAAAAGTAAAAAATACTGCATTTTTTTAAAAATTGACGCTCTATTTTTGTTTATAGCGCAAAAAATAAAAACCGCAGAGGTGATCAAATACCACCAAAAGTAAATAATATGAGTCAAGAGTAAATGACTGTAGACAGAGAAAATGTTACACAGTAAGGATTATTGTATATATGAAGTGTAATGTATAACAATTTTTTTTAAAATAAAAAGTTTAAAAAAAAAAAAATACATAAAAAGAAAGAGGAGGCAATTAGAGAATATCTACGTTTATCAGAAATGCCCAAATTAACAGAAGAAGCCCTGCGGGACCTGGACAAGCCAATAACGGCTGAGGAGTTCAGGAAAGTCTTGAACTCCTTACCCGTAGGCAAAGCGCCAGGACCCGATGGGTATTCTTTGTCCTACTACAAAGCATTCGAAGAGAAACTGCTCCCAAGGTTAGCAGCATTTAATTCAATACAGGAAGGACAGAAGCTACCTGAGGAGATACTGTTAGCCCACATTGCTGTTATTCCAAAAGAGGGGAAGGACCCATCCCAGTGCTCTAGCTACCGGCCGATATCATTATTAAATGTCGACCTAAAAATTTTCTCCAAAATATTAGCTAACAGATTGATTGAATATATACCGGTATTGATCCACCCCGACCAAGTAGGGTTTACCCCAGGGAGGGAAGGGAGGGAGAATACACAGAGAGTAATAAATGCAATATACTGGTCACAAAGCCAGCATAAACCCTTAACATTAATATCAGCTGACGCAGAAAAAGCGTTTGATAGGGTGGACTGGCGGTATTTGAGGGCCACACTCCAACATATCGGTCTAGGGGAGGGAATGTTGAGATGGCTCCAAAATCTATATTCAGTGCCGACTGCTAAGGTGAAAGTAAATGAAAGACTTTCGGAATCTTTTCAAATCCGGAATGGAACACGTCAGGGATGCCCACTATCGCCCATCATTTTTATTCTTACAATGGAACCATTTCTAAGAACAATCCGTTCAAACCGCGACATTAGAGGTATAAAAACAGAAACTGAGGAACACAAACTAGCAGCTTTTGCTGACGACTTGATCTTTTTTATATCCTCTCCAGCCATATCCCTGCCTCCCCTCTTGGGGGAGCTACAGAAATTTGGGGACATAGCCAACTTCAAAGTGAATTATAGCAAGCCAGAAGCTATGGGATTGGAGATGAGCGAATCTCTGACCCACCAGATAACCTCCCAATTTAAATTTAGATGGACAGACTCACATATTGATTATCTGGGGACTAAAATACCTAAAATGTTAAGCAGGGTGTTTGAACTAAATTATGCCCCAATGTTAAAACAAATAAAGATAGATCTGAAAAGATGGGACAAAGAAATTTTTACTTGGTTTGGGAGGACGAACATAATAAAAATGAATGTAATGCCACGGCTGTTATACCTATTTCAAACTATGCCAGTAAAGATTCCTCAAAGTTTTATGAAAGAACTCCGATCAGGTTTCCTGAGCTTTATATGGGCTGGAAAGCCTGCGAGAGTACGGAGATCGATTTTGACTCTCCCCAAAGGAAAAGGTGGTATTGGATTTCCAGGCCCATGTAGGTACCAGGAGGCCTCACATTTAGTTAGAATTAAGGAGTGGTGTGCTAAAAAAAAGAAGCCATGGGTACTCATGGAACAAATAGCGAGTAAAGCCCCCTTAGAGGGGTTGGCATGGATGGCTGGAAAGGATATCCCAACGATAGTTAAAAAACACCCACTGATAGGGGCAACTTTAAGCATAAGTAAAAAATCTTTTAATAAAAACAAGATATCAAGTGAACCAAGTCCTATGGTACCTATACTAGGTACATATGAATTTAAGCCAGGCTTACTAGACCACAAATTCTGCGACCTGAGAGGCAGGGGGAAAAATAGGATCATACACTTCTCAAAAGAGGGAAGATTAATGACAAGAAGGGAGATAGAAAGTGAATTTTCCCCAGAATTAGACTATTTTAGAGCCATGCAGTTGGGTGCATATATCCACTCAAAAAGTCTAAAATATTCAGAAGTCCGGGGGATGTCGGAATTTGAGCAGATATGTTTAGATGGCGAGAACTTAAGACACCCCCTGTCATATTTTTATGAAATGATTACAAGACTGGAAGCACCTGAAAATTTAGGTTATATAAGTGCCTGGGAAGAAGATCTGAAGCTCACGTTCTCCCCAAAACAAAAGGAAAAAATACTGGGATCCGTCCATAAAACATCAATAGCAAGTAAATACCAGGAGGGAGGATATAAGATTCTTACCCGGTGGTATAGGACCCCAAGCATGCTACATGGCATATTCCCGCAGATACCAAATACATGTTGGCGATGTGGAAAATCGGAGGGTACAATGCTGCATATTTTTTGGGAATGCGACAAAATTAGAGAATACTGGAAAATGATCGAGGAAACAGTAAAGGAAATTACAGGGGTGTCACTTGGCAAAAATCCTGCTGCATTTTTGTTAAATCTTGTCCCTATGTCTGTGGAAAAATACAAAAAATCATTACTAAAACATCTTCTCACGGCGGCGAGAGCCTGTATTCCGGCTCTGTGGAAAAAAGACGTAGCACCCACGAGGGCCCAATGGTGGGCCAGAGTGGGAGAAATTCAATTAATGGAAAATTTGACAATGGCAATTAAGGAACAGGAGGAGAGATACAGGGACACATGGGCACCCTACTTTGCGTATAGGGGGAAACTGGAGGGGGAGGGGTGCTGGGGGGGGGTGGGGAGGAGGGAGAGGGGGAAATAACATATAATTTTTTTTTTTTTTTTCTCTTCTTCCTTTTTTCCCCCTTTTTTTATTTTTTTTTTTTTATTTTTTTTTTTTTTTATTTTTTTATGGGGGTGAAAAAAAAAAAAAAAAAAAAAAAAAACCACCAAAAGAAAGCTCTATTTGTGGGAAAAAAAGAATGCCAATTTTGTTTGGGAGCCACGTCGCACGACCATGCAATTCAGTCAGTTAAAGCGACGCAGTGCCGAATCACAAAAAGGGGCCTGGTCCTTTGGCTGCAAATTGGTCCGGGGCTTAACTGGTTAAAGACATGGATGAGCAAGTTTGGGTGGAGGAACTTGACCAGCCTGCACAGAGTCCTGACCTCAACCTCATAGAACACCTTTGGGATGAATTAGGACAGAGACTGTGAGCCAAGCCTTCTCATCCAACATCAGTGCCTGACCTCACAATTGTGCTTCTCGAAGAATGGGCAAACATTACCATAGACACACTCCTAAACCTTGGGGAAAGCCTTTTCAGAAGAAATGAAGCTGTTATAGCTGCAACGGGTGGGCCAACTAAATATTGAACCCTACGGACTAAGACTGGGATGTCATTAAAGTTCATGTGTGTGTAAAGGCAGGCGTCTCAATACTTTTGGTATTATAGTGTAACAGTCCATGATTGGATATTTAGGCTCCATGCACACTGGCTTAAAAATTGCTGCTACTACAGGAGTTTTGTGTTCTGCCTGTAGAAGCAGCTCCATGGTCTGCTATGTGTCCATACACATTGGGACTATTATGCCCCGTACACACGGTCGGATTTTCCGATGGAAAATGTTGGATGGTAGCCTTTTGTTGGAAATTCCGACCGTGTGTAGGCTCCATCGGACAGTTTGCATCGGAATTTCTGTCACACAAAATTTGAGATCTGGTTCTCAAATTTTCCGACAACAAAATCCGTTCGTGTAAATTCAGATCGCGTGTAAACAATTCCGATGCACAAATTGCCACGCATGCTCGGAATCGAGCAGAAGTGCAGCCCTGGCTATTGAACTTAATTTTCCTCGGCTCGTCTTACGTGTTGTATGGCTCCGCGTTCTTGACGTTCGGAATTTCCGAACAACTTTGTGTGACCTTGTGTAAGGCATGTTTGAGACAACATCTGTCGGGGAAAAAAAAATTGATTTTGTTGTCGGAATGTCCGATGGTGTGTACGAGGCATAACAGGCAAATTTTGAACTCAACGTTTAGAGGCAGAAAAAAACCTTCTGGTTCGTGTTTCTGAAAAAGTGTGTATGAAGGGTGCTATCTGGACAAAGGAAAAAACTTAAATATTATAGTGAATTATTAAAAGCTGTATAAGTAAATCAATAAATTAAATTAAATGTGTGTAATCAAAAAGTGCACAATTCATCAATATACAGAAAGTCCATAAATTTCTATGATAAATGACTCTTCAATATATGCTCCAACACCGTGCTCCTGAAATATGTGCTCCAATACTCCAAACCAATAGGGCTTCACACGGAGTGACTATAGAATGCACTCACCAGATTTCCCCGGCCAGCAAGTGACCATAAAGCATGAAATGCGAGAAACTGCTCGATTCATAGGTCAGTCTCCATCAGAATCCACATCTATCTCTCTCTCCTCCATACATGGATAAATACGATCACGATCGAATAAGCAGGGATATTAATAAAATCTCTCCAGTATCATATATCCTCCACAATATTCATCTGTCTCCTTCTCCCATCACAAGACTCTGTGGAATTGGCTCCGCCACAAAGAGCCACAGAAGGCAGGTATAGTGTAATAAAGTTTTATTTAAAAGAAAGCTGTATCATATGTCCAGTATGATACAAACGGCACAAAGGCAGCTCAAGGGTCTTTAGATTCTCGGTCCCGCACCACTGTGTGACTAGCCACATAAGGCGTGTGTTCCAACTACCCGGGGGAAGTGGAGGGATCCTGTCAGTTTGTGTGTCAATCCTCTCTTCTATGCATTTCATGCTCTGCACGTGTCATCGCGTTTCTGATTGGAGCTTTCTGGCAGAAAAAAATGTAAAACTCTCCTAAACTCGTCTAAACTTTGTACAATAAACTCTCTATATAAATGTTATATAAACCCGCACCAAAGATGCTGCTTGCAGGACTTTTTCTAACGTCCCCCAAGTGCCTCCGTCTGCGAACGAAGGGAAGGGGGAGGAGTCTGGTGAAGTCCAAGTTCTGATTGAACGTAATGCGTATGGGGGAGGAGCTACGCATGACGTCACCCGCTGATGCCCTACGGAACTAACACGATTGTTGGGTTTACATGCTGTGTTTTTATCATCTTTATGTGAGTAGTTTTTGTTTGAACACAAAAATGTTATCTTATACTTAAGCGGTGAGCACTTAGATCTTTTCTTTCTACCCATGACCTGCGTCCTTGCTGAGATCTAAGGAGACGTGAGAGAAGTTTATGGTCCATGTTAACCCTTTTGATACCCGTTTGCATGACCACCTTTTTGCACAGGGGTCCATGCCATAAGGTGAGAGTGATTAGTTAGACCGGAGGGGGAGGGATTGTCACGCTACTTAGGAAAAAAGTCAGTGCTACAGTTTGAATTTAAAACGTATTTGTGAACTGTGAAGTTAAGTCATGGATTGTGGAAACGAACTAGTGTCGGGTGATTGTATATAGTGTATACCACATTTACCACTGACTAATGCAGAGTTGCAATGCAAGAAGATCAGCTAAAAGTAGTTGGATCTGTATGTGCTTTATAATTAATCGAAATGAATCGATTAAAAAAAAAAAAAGATTAATCGATCACAACAATTTTAATCAGTAACAGTCTTGGCTAATATGTCTGAAAACTGCCTCAGTGTGAAAGGGGTCTAACAGAAATACCAGAGATTCATCCAGATGGTTTAAATCAATGCTGATCATCTTTTTTCTTTTTTCTTTTATTCTTTATTAGAAACATTTTTCTTAGAAATTATTACAACAGTGTTATTACCGACTATAGATACAATATTTGTTTTAACCCCTATCTTTTACATTACTTTACAAACATTTAATACGATCCCGTTCACTCATTAAACTGCATTTATCTTAAGAGCATAAGAGGACCTCACATAAAACAGCTTAGGGAGCACAGTGAAAAGACACAACAGGGAGTTGCATAAATTCAATACGCCGTCTCAACTTACTCCCCTTGTCCCCCCTATGCCCCTCCTTTACTTCTGTTAACCCCTCCCCATCCCCCCTACCAATAACAACGGGTCTTATTTTCCTTCCATCCAGGGTCTCCACATTCTTTCAAATTCTATCAAGTTGCGTCTCTTCACATAAGCTGCCCTCTCTTTAGGAAGGGTTTCATTTACTGCATCTATCCAGTTTCCTATCGTCGGGCCGTTTTTGATTGCCATTTCAAAGCAATCAGCTTCCTAGCTTGAAACATGCTCCTCAGAATAGCTACCATATAGTGCTGCACGATTGATCGCGAAATGATCGCGATTTCGATTCACCCCCCCACACGATCTGGTTTTTGAATGACCCGCAATTTTGTTTACCACCGCCGGTTCCACGTAACCAGCGTGGAACACAAATGGCAGCGGATATCGGAACTGACGTCAGCCGCCACCGGAACTGACGTCAGTCATCGGCGTGATGCGGCACAGCGCCCCCTGCTACCGACAGTGATTGGCCGGAGGAAGGTGACTGACGTAAAGATGGGCCAATAGCTACACCATGAGTAGCAAGGCGATCCAATGAGGAAGAGCGGGGCGGGGACAGAAGAGGAGCGGGGTTTTGAGGTGAGTTGAACACCAGCCGCGGCCCCCGGGGGAGGGGGGAACACCGGGGTCATAGTAACACCCACCCCTCTCTACAATCTGACACCTCCAGGAGCCTCTGTTATCCCACCTGTCCTGTGTGCAGCCTGTGGGGTGAGACTCCGGTTTTCTGGGGCAGCAGTGTGTCACAGACCCGCCTCCTGACACTGACTTAGCTCCTCCCCCAGGGCCTGAAACATGAGACTGGCAGAGCTGTGTACAGAGGCAGCCCAGGCTCCTAGATGGTGTGCTGATCACTATACTATAACCCCCCAGCATGATTCTGGTTTATGGGGGACTACAACCCTTAGCATGCCCTTATGTGGGGGGGTAGACATATAGCACTGAGGACTGCAACTCCCCAGCATGACTTATTCTCTATGGGGGACTACAATTCCCAGCAGGACTCCTCACTACTATACACAGGTCCCTGCTGGGAATTGTAGTCCACATAGAGAATAAGTCATGCTGGGGAGTTGCAGTCCTCAGTGCTATATGTCCCCCCAGCCACATAAGGGCATGCTAAGGGTTGTAGTCCCCCAAAAACTGGACTCTTTTATACAGTGGGGGACCACAATTCCCAGCATGAGTTTCCAAACCTCCACCTCTAGTAAGTGTTTTTAACTTGTTGGTGAATTAAAAGTTTAATGTTGCTGCACTTGGAGGCGCCTTCTCTTTTTTTTTTTATATTTCAAATAAAACAGTTTTTGAGAATTGTGAGAGAATCGTGATCTTCATTCTAAGCAAAAGAATTGTGATTCTCATTTTTCACAGAATCGTGCAGCTCTACTACCATAGTACTTTTCCTCTCCCTTAGCTCCTGCCTATATCCCAGGATACATACCACCACCTCTTTATTCAGGCTAGTTGCAAATCTTTCATTCAAAATTTTAATCACTCCAGTCGATCAATCAATCAGTTTGGGGCACCTCCACACCATGTGTAGGAGATCCCCCGATCCCCGGCACCTAGGGCAACTATCATCAAGTCTTTTCCCAAACTTAAACAAACGCTTAGGGGTGTAATATGCTCTATTTAATAGCATTAAGTGTGATATCTTCTGCGAGGGTGAAGCTGATACCCATGGGCTCACCTCTAGAATTCTCTTCCACTGCTCCTGTGATATCGCCCCAATGTCCTGTTCCGATTTGGCTTTTACTAAGTCCAGTTTCTCCTCTCTATTGGCCATTTTTAGGGCCCCTCCGGGATATACGTTGCAAAAGGGGAGTTTCATCCCATTGCAAGGGGTGGGCTCTAAACTGTGCTTCCAGGGCATGAGTTAACTGAAGGTATGTATAGTATGTATTCTGGGATATTTTAAATTCCCTTTTTAACTCACCAAATTTTTTAAGAGTGTTTCCCACGTAAAGTTGTCTTAATCTTTTTATTCCGTGTTTTTCCCACTCTTTATTCTTCCCTATCAAGAGAATTTCCTACAGCTTACTGTTATTCCAGATAGGAGTGTATTCATTAAACCCTTTGTATTTCAGCAGCTTTTTAGTCACTTTCCATACTTTGGTTATCATCCTAATTGTTGTGTACTTATAGCAGAACGAATCCACCTCCAGTACTTCTACTACTGAGTCATGCAGTGTCCCTGTTAATAGGATTTTCCCACTAGGGGTTCCTCCATTTAGGTCCCCACAGCCCATTAATTGCTGCAGTTGTGCCGCCAAATGTGTCCCCCTTTCCATATCAGTTCCCTAAACAGGCTCTCAATTTTATTATACCATTTTTTTGATATCCACACCGGTGAGTTATGCAATACATACATCAATTGGGGCAGCCACAGCATTTTTATCAGACTGCATCTACCTGCCACCGAAAGTGGCAGTCGCTTCCAGATATCAATTTTTTTCCCCTAAATTTAATCAAAAGTGGTACTAGATTTGTATTTGTATATTGGTTAGGATCTTTTGTTATAACTATCTCCAGGTACTTCAAAGCGGCTACCACTGCCAGCTGAGGTTTCTCTGGTGTGATCTCATCCCCGGCTGTGTCTATTGGGAATAACTCGTATTTCGCCCAGTTAATCTCCAACCCGGTGAAACTACCAAACGTCTCCACTAAGCTCACTGCCCCTGCCAATGAATGTCACATATCTCCCAAGAAAAGTAAGATATCGTCTGCGTATAATGAATTCTTTCCTCTCCCGAGCTCCTCTGGAATCCTATTATCTCAGGACTCATTCTTATGGAGATAGCCAGTGGCTCCATTGCCAGGGCAAAGATCAAAGGGGACAGTGGGCACCCCTGCCTTGTTCCCCTCTCCAGTACTATCCTGTCTGACAATTTATTGTTAATTTTTAATCTTGCCGTAGGCTTATCATAAAGCATTTTAATCCATCCTATCAGTGAGGGGCCAAATCCAAATTTCTCCAACACTCTCCAAATATAATCCCATTCTATAGTGTCAAAAGCTTTAGTCACATCTAGCGACAATATTGCTCTCGCCCCCTCGTTTTCTATTGGTGCTTGTAAATTTAGAAACGTCCTTCTGATATTTGTACTTGTAGATCTGTTGGATATAAACCCCGCCTGATCAGGATGGACCAGTTTATGAATAAGCCTATTCAGTACTTTAGCTAAAATTTTTGCATCTGAACATAGAAGGGAGATCGGCCTATACGCAGCAACATCCAGTGGGTCCTTCCCTTCCTTATGAAGTAAAATAATTGTTGCTTCTAACATTGAGGTGGGCAAGTGCCCCAGTTCAGTTGCCCCCCCCCCAGGGTTTTTAATAATTCTGGAATCAGTATCTCCCCATAATATTTGTATGTCTCAATTGGCAGCCCATCTGGGCCAGGAGCTTTTTGGTTGGCCATTCCTGCTATTGCTTGCTGAAGTTCCGCAAGCGTTATTGGGGTTTCCAATTCTTCTTTTTCTTCCTGTAAAATAACTGGAATTTCCAACCTCTCCAAAAAATCCTCCATTATTCCATCCCCTCCTTTTTTTTGAGCCGTATACAGTTTTTCATAGTATTCCTTAAATATTTGAACTATCTGTATAGGGTCTGATATTTTTCCCCTCCTGTGGACCTAATTGTAGTGATCGTAGACGGTGGGGAATTGGACTTTACCAATTGTGCCAGCATCCTTCCCACTGTTTCGCCCTCCATAAAGGAGGCCTGATGCTGTAAGAGGTATTTAGTCTCCTCCCTCTGCATATTTATCAGTTTATACTCCTGTTGTTTCTCCCCGGTGTTTTCCTCCCCGGTGTCGGATCCATTATATATATATATATATATATATATATTCTCAACCATAGTTACCTCCCTCCTACTGTTTTCCTCCTGGGCCCTCGCCGCCTTATTATATTTAGCTATTTGCTGAATTAGAACACCCCTGAAAAAGGCCTTTAATGTATCCCATACTATCGCAACCGTTGCTGTACCCTTATTGTTTTCTATAAATTCCCTCATTTTAGGAAGGATTCCCTCTGCTTCTTTGATTAACTCAAACCAGTACGGATTTATTTTCCACTCGTCCTGTACTTTTTGCTCCCCTATTTTTAATGTGATTACTAATGGTGAATGGTCCGATATTCCACTCGGCCAATATGTTATTTTTTTTCAAACAATTGTAACATTCTATCATTTCCTAATGCCATGTCTATCCTGGATAACGTAGAGTGTGTAGCTGATTAACAAGAATATTGCTGTACTCCTGGATTCCATTCCCTCCAAAGATCCAACAGTCCTACCTCCCCCAGGAAACGTCCTAACCTACCCCTCTCTATAGACTCTTTCACATTCCGGGTGGGGAATCTATCAATCCTGCCATCTAGGACCTCATTGAAGTCACCCACTACTATAGTTGGAATATCTTGCTTATCCATCAGAAATTCGTTTAATCTCAGCATGACATCTATTTTAAATGGCGGGGGGATATAGACATTCGCCACCACTATCGCATTATTATTTATTAAACAATGAAGGAAAACATAACGACCCTGTTCATCTATACTGGATTGCCTACAGGAGAAGTTCACCCCATTCCACACCAATACACATACCCCCCTACTATAGGAGCTATAGACTGAATGATACTGTATTTGATATTTTTTCCCCCTGAATTTGCTGGATTGTATCTTTAGTTAGGTGTGTCTCCTGCAGGCAAACCAGTTCTGCACCGTACTTCCCCATCATAGATACAACAACCGCTCTCTTCCCCGGTGTACCTAAACCCCTCACATTCCATGAACCTATCTTTAATAATTTAACTTGCATCAAAAGCTCTCACTATGTACAAATTCATGCAGGTGACTATCCAAAACGGGTTTAGTGTCTAATTCCTCCCTAATTTCCACGCCATTACCCTTCATTATTTGTGACTTGTGTTTAAATAAGAAATCACTGTGAATATTCTTACTTTGTGTTATTACTTGCTTCCATCCGCTATTATTACCTTTTAGTGCCTTCAACCCATTTCTTCAATATTCATTTTTGAACTATACTGGTATGCCCACCCCCTCCCCCCCCCCCTTTTCCCATCCCTCCCTCCCCCCCACCTTCCTTGGTGTCCCCCTAGGGGGCTTACAGTGACCTTTCCACACCTCTTGCTCCATCTTTCTACTCACACATTCATTCCATTCCATCACCTCCTACCCGTTCACTGTGCAAAAAACTGTCCCCTCTCCACGCTTATTTCATACTTTGCATATTATTACCTATACAAACTAGCCATTCCCCCCCTCTTCTTCTCTTTTCCACTTTTTCCCTATCCAATCCCATCCCATCCCTCCCCCCAGTCAGGATGTCTGAAGTCGTTCCTTGTTTTCTTCCATCCACTTTTCCACCCCGTCCGGGGATTCAAAGATCTAGGTAGTTCCTAATGCAGTTACACGTAACCTTGCAGGGTAAAGGAGAGCATATGATACTTTAAATTTTTGTAGGGTTCACTTAGACTGAATGTATTCCGCTCTCGTTTCTGAAGGTCCAATGAGAAATCTGAATAGAAAGATATTTTTGTGCCGTTATATAGGATACTTCCTGCTTCTCTGGATTTACGTAGCAGCGACACCTTGTCCCTATAGTTCAAGAATTTCATTAGCAAAGTCCTGGGGTATCCCCCTGCGGGGGGGGGGGGGGGGGTGGGCTAAAAGGCACCCTATGCGCTCCTTCTATGCAAAACATAGTTGAAAGTGACTCTTTACCAAAGAGCTCAGTCAGCCATTTTTCAAGGAACTCGATGGGATTAGGACCCTCGCTTTTTTCAGGTAATCCCACCACTCGTACATTATCCCTTCGGTTCCTGTTTTCCATTTCCTCTAACTTGAACTCTTGCCTAAGCAACTGCCCTTTCATACTTTTCATCTCTTTTATTAAAGGTAACATCTCATCTTCCATCTGGGTAACCCTTCCTTCAAGGGCTGTAGTTCTTTCTGCTGCTTTTTGTAAGGCCCCTTTCACACGGGACGGATCCGTATTGATCCGCCCCGTAAAGATCCGCTGCTCAGCGGGGATCGCTCAGCTGATCCCCGCTGAGCCGGCTGATGACAGGGCGGTCCCTGCACACTGTGCAGGGACCGCCCTGTCAGTTCTCCACTCTCCTCTATGGGGGATCGGATGAACACGGATCGTCTGTCCGTGTTCATCCGATCCTCTCTACAGACAGATGGAAAAATAGGGTTTTCCTCCGTCTGCAGAATCGGACAATAGCGGAGGCGAACGATAGCGGGTGTCAGCGGATGCTCATCCGCTGACACCCGCTATTCCATAGACATGCATGTATGTCCATTTTTCATCCAAAAACGGATGGATGAAAAACGGACATACGGTCCGCATGTGTGAAAGGGGCCTAAATCGAGCCTAACCATGTTTAGGTCCTCTTTGACCCCCTTCATTTGTACACAGAGATCTTTAAGTGATTCATTACAAGCTCTTACTGCCAAGAGTACATCCGTCAATGTTGGCTCTTTATCTAAGGGTATGTTAGGGCCAGCTGCACCAGCTGTTATTTCTGAATTATCATTTAGATTTAGATTTTGTTCAGGTGGTCCTAAATTCTTATTACTCTGGACTTTGATTGCATCCGTGGGGTTGAGGTAGTACCTTGACTTTGACTTTTTCTGTTCGATGTGCCTCCCTGCTGCAACTTAAGCATCTGTGACCCCTTCTTTGAGGGGGATTGTGAAGAGGTGTGTGCATATGCTCTAATTCCGCTGCTGCAGCTGTACCTGTTTGCTGGGAGCTTTTATCTTTAGATGAACAAAGCTGCTGCATTTTGTAACTTTTTCTTTTTCTTACACCATACACAGGCCAAAAAAAAAAATAAGGAAAGTCTATGACTTGCTACTTCTGCCCTGCAAACTTGTATACAGTACAGCACAGTCCAGTAGTACAAGGCGGCTTAATATCCTTCAAATCGCATAGAAATTGTATTAGTGATATCACATTACAACCGAGCCTCTTAAATGCCACACACCTCTTACTCAGCGAAGTTTCAAACAGAGAGGAAGTCTACTGAGGTGAACCACAGATTTATACCAAAAAAAAATACTTCCGCTGCTCTGTGCTGCCCTGGCGCATTACCGCCACCAGAATTATTGTCCCAGCAAAAGCTTAATACAGTGCATATCTTGGTTTTTCCATTGAAACTTCCACATTACATTAGTGTAACTTCACATTCACATTTCTCCTTCATGCCATATGCACTGTAACTATTGCAATTATACTGTCTTTTTTTTCTCTTTTACTCACGCGTCCACTTTCACCACAGACCTCGTTCCATCAAAGTCCAGGTAATAATAAGGGGTGTACTTCTGACTGGTAACCCCCGGTCCACCTACCACCAGTTACAACTGGGCACTTTCAGGCAGGCAAGCACACAGGACTCCTCCGCTCCAGCTGATCAGCGCTTGTGCTGAGACTCCTTCACCGCTTCCTACACTCACTCAGCATGATGTGATTGTGGCCATTGTCTGGACACCTCGGGTGATATTGTATTTTTGCACATTATATGTTATACAGATTGAAGTAGCTGTGAATAGGTTGGAGGAGATCTGCCCTTCCTCACATGTATGAAAGTGCATTTTTGTAGTGCATTTCACCATAATCACCATACAAAAATTCTCGTCCAACAGAATACAACTTCAGAAGTGATGTAATGTGTTGAATAGTTTTGTATGTATTCTTTCATTTCTGAGCATGCATAGTCTTACTCTTATGCCGCGTACAAACGATCGGAATTCTCGTCGGAAAAAGCTCTGATGGTCTTTCCAACGGAATTCCACTCAAACTGTTTTGCCTACACACGGTCACACCAAATTCAGACCGTCAAGAACGTGGTGACGTACAACACTACAACGAGCCGAGAAAAAATGAAGTTCAATGCTTCCGAGCATGCGTCAAATTGTTTCCAAGCATGCGTAGGAAATTTTCACGTCCGAATTGCTACAGACGATCGGAATTTTCCGGCGGAAAAATTGAGTACATGCTCTCAATTTTTTGCTGGTGGAAATTCGGCCAGCAAAATTCTAATGGAGCGTACACACAGTCGCATTTTCCGATGAAAAGCTCTCATCTGTCTTTTTCTGGCTGGAATTCCGATCGCGTGTACGCGGCATAACAATTTACTTTGGGTGAAAACTGTACTGATTAAACAAAAATCAGGCATTTTGTCGGCCGAAAAATTAACTGTCGAAAGTACCATACTAACAATCCGAAAATCGGCAGATTGTTCGTGCGGACAAAATTTTACTTCTGATTTTCGTATCGTGTGTATGGGCCTTTAGTCTGAAGGGTTCAATATTGAGTTGGCCCACCCTTTGCAGCTATAACAGCTTCATCTCTTCTGGGAAGGCCGTCCACAAGGTTTAGGAGTGTATCTATGGGAATGTTTGACCATTCTTCCAGAAGCACATTTGTGAGGTCAGGCACTGATGTTGGATGAGAAGGCCTGACTCACAGTCTCCGTTTGAAATGATACTAAATGTGTTCTATCTGGTTGAGGTCAGGACTCTGTGCAGATCAGTCAAGTTCCTCCACCCCAAACTCACTCATCCATGTCTTTATGGACCTTGCTTTGTGCACTGGTCCAAATCATTTGGTGGAAGGGGGGTTATGGTGTGGGGGGGGGGGGGGGGGGGGGGGATTATGGTGGGGGGTTTGTTTTTCAGGGGTTGGGTTTGGCTCCTTATTTCCAGTGAAGGGAACTCTTAAGGCGTCAGCATACCAAGACATGTTGGACAATTTCATGCTCCCAACATTGTGGGAACAGATTGGGGACGGCCCCTTCCTGTTCCAACATGACTGCGCACCAGTGCACAAAGCAAGGTCCATAAAGACATAAATGAGCAAGTTTGGGGTGGAGGAACTTGACCGGCCTGCACAGAGTCCTGACCTCAACCCCATAGAACACCTTTGGGATGAATTACAGCGGAGACTGTGAGCCAGGCCTTCTCGTCCAACATCAGTGCTTGACCTAACAATTGTGCTTCTGGAAGAATGGTCAAACATTCCCATAGACACACTCCTAAACCTTGTGGACAGCCTTCCCAGTAGAGATGAAGTAGAGATGTTAAGCCCACCTGTTAAGGGTGGGCCAACTCAATATTGAACCCTACGGACTAAAGCCCCATACACACGGTCGGATTTTTGCATGGATTCTGTCCGATCGGACAATGTTGTTGAAAAATCAGACCGTGTGTATGCACCATCGGACAGTGTACGTCGGATTGTCCGACGGACAAAGTCCTATCTCCTGCTGGATAGATTTTCAGACAACACGGTCCGATCACACCAAATCCGATCGTGTGTACGGTTGTCCGACGGACAAAGTGCTACGCATGCTCAGAAGAAATTCTGTGACGGAAGCGCTCGGTCAGGTAAAACTACCTTTCCTAATCGACACAGCACATTCGTCACGCTGCAATGTTAAAATGTCTTTAATGCAGCGCATTCTCTTTTTCTTTACAATGCAACAAGAATGACATGTTTTAGCTGCTCCTATTCACCCGCACTTCTCACAAACTTAGTTCTTTATTACTTTTCAGGATTTATACACTACATGTTTATTTTTACTCAGATCGTAAAAGAATCTTTGTTATATTTTTAGCATGATTTGTCTTTTTTTTTTTTTTTTTTTGTTAATACATATTTGAAGGAGATTTTTTTTTTTGTTTTGGAGGGGGGTTGTGTGTCTCAACTTAGCAAAACCACATTATTAACATTTGTATTTCTTGCTTAAATTTACTAGGAGTTTGTTGGTTGTTGGTGCCCCTTGTTAATTCTACTTTAGGATTAGTGAAATGTACCTGCCTACTCAAAGAAAAACTGTCATTGTAGAAAAGTAAAACACAATAGTCAATGATTATTTCAAATCCCAAAAACATTTATTTAGGTCTCAGCAACAAACCAAAGAGGAACGCAGCCATGGTGAAACTTGGGGAATTTGCAAAGCCTTGGACCCCCACGGTAACCATCATTTTTCAAGCTTTGAAAATTGGGGGCCTGAGGAGTACGTATATTAAGGGGAGTGCAATCTGGTCCTGAAGTCCAAAACATCCGGAACTGCAGCAGATGCCATCTCGGTCCCCAGGCTCTGGTACTACAAGAGGCTCCATCTTCTCTCAGACCAGACTGAATCCAGGTCGTCACTCTCAGGTCTTCCTTCCACACTTCCTTGCACGCTGTGGCTTTCGTGCTGGTGGGGTGGCAGAAGGAGGAGGAGGAGGAGCATGGTAACTATGGCAAACATGTGTGAGGGGAGTCATCTCCCCAGCCATCCCCTTATTTAGGACATGGAGGATGAGCCCCTCACACATGTTGCGTTGCCTCACCTCCATACCCTTCATTTTAGTGACAACCACGGAGCCAAAGGTCTCCTCGTCGGTGGGTGTGGCATGTAGGGAGGCTGAAGCCTCTCTGATCATCCGGAGCGCTGACTCTGCCGCATAACCCCCCCTTCTCGCCCTTCTGTACGGAAAGCGGAGGGGAGGGATTTGGGAGTCAGTCAGGCTCCGAGGCCTAGCCCCCTCTTGGCTGCCACTACCCACCTCTTGGCTGCCACTAACCCCTGCCTCCTCCTGACTGCCACCTTCCACAGCCACCTCCTGGCTGAGGTCTTCCTGTGTATGAAAAAGGGACATAGTTTCAGTTATTTGTTCATCAAACACACACAATTCTCATCTAGTGACTGGTGCAAAATGTTTACAAATAGAAAACCATACAATTCTCAGCCCTGCAGTTTCGATTCTGGCCCCAAATGTCTCCAACACTACTGTCTGTTGATATGTCAAACACGTTAGAAAGTAACCAATTGGGGATCCTGAATTAAGTGAACATCATTCATTATTCACATAAATGGTAACAAAACTACTATACCTGGAACAAGCTGGGCTCCTCCACCTCTTCCAGACTGGAAGGCCCAGGTCGCTCCTCGGAAGCCTCATCAGGGGTGGCCTGCGCGCAAGGAAGCGTGGAAGGAGGAGTCGAGAGTGGCTCCGTGACATCAGCCTGGTCTTTGAGAAAATGGAGACTCTCATAGTACCAGAGCTTGGGGGCATAGACCTCATCTGCTGCAGTTGCAGTTTCTTCCGACTTCCGGACCTTCTTGCGCTCCCTGATATACGCACTCCTCAGGACAATTTTCTTTCTTATATCATCAACAGTTGCCGCGGGGAACCTTGGCTTGACAAATTCCACAAGTTCCAGCAGGGCTGCGTACCTCTTTGGTTTGATGCTGTAATGGGGGTGTTTAGCCTGCCATAAAATGGGAAATTCCCTGTATTTCTCAATGAAGAGGGGGAGAAAACTCACGTCGTTGAATCCCTTCATAATCTCTGCAAGACACAACACCACACAAAACACTATAAATTATGTCTGGCTAAACTCTCCTAATCTTCTCCATAAAGAAGCCTCAAGTTCGAATCAGTCTAGGCTAGTTATGTACCAACGTCAAATTGTACCTTCATTTCTAGCGATCGTCTCGTGCGTGAGCTTTCTCTCCCCTCGTCTCCCAGATCGTGGCTACGACACAGGCGTGTGACATTTTATATCCAGTGCGCATGCGTCAAACTCCGCCCGCCCCTGACGATCTTTCTCGTCTATTCCCCACCCCTTCTCTTTACGGCGCAGTGGGGAGAGCACATGGCGGGGACACAGCAGGTGCGCCACAAATATCCCACCAACGAGGAGGAGGACGAGGAAAGTCCGGAGGCAGAAACGTCCCGATCCCGGAGCCTGAAATTCAAGGCCTCCAATATGTCATTTGGAGAAATGTTGGAGATGGTGGACATATTAAAGAGGAGCGACTATGATGGGAAGTATGGGCCTTACCTCAACCCCAATGTCCGCAAGGCCAAGATCATGTCTAAAGTTGTGAGAAGGCTGTACAATAATTTTGGGGTACAACGATCCAAGGAGCAACTGAGGAAACGCTGGTCAGACCTGAAACTGAGGGAGGCCGATCAGTACAGAAAGATCAAGCGAATTCTTCAAAAAAGTAAGTAGTTGTGTTTTGTGTTTGATTTCTTGCTTGCATACTGCTCCATGTGGTTTGATTTTTACAAAGTTGTACATTCCAAAATGGCCACTTTCATGTTCGTCTGTGCATTCGATCGTACTCAGCCTCGATCTTTCTGCCACTGTCATGGTCGTGTGTGTGTGTCCATTCGATCTTACGCAACCTCGATCGTTCGGCCACTTATAATACGAGGTTTGGGGAAGTTTTGATTGAAAGGAAGTTTCTTCTCACTAGAGATGTCATCAAGAACGTAACGCAAATTTATTCAATGTAAAGGAGGGGTCACTCAGTAGCTGTTTACCCATCTGGACTCTAGAGCACTAGTGCTGGGACACCCAAACCCCCTTTTTATTATGCTTTTCCACACATGTGCTCCAGTGGATACTAGAGGGGGGTCTCCATCAGACAAACTTCTACCAAAAAGCTAGTAAGTTTAGCACCTTTACAAAGTGACTACATTCATGTTGTTGGCATTTGTAACTGGCCAAACAAAAATAGTGTTCCTCACTTTCAAGCAATGTTTGTCATTTCCTATTTCTGCCCTCAATAGATAGTGTTGCTAAATCTTCCTTTTGTACATTCTCATAGGGGAGCGAAAACTTGGGCCGTCTGAGGAAACCCCAAAACCAACACCTCCCAAAAAAGGGGAAAGAGCAGAAGCAGAGGAGGAGGAGGAGGAAGGAGAGATCATCGAACTTGGAGAACTTGTCACCACAACAGGTGAGTGTGGGAGAACACAGCTACTGGTAAGCTAATCAATGTATGGCTGCCTCATTTCCAACACCCGATTTTTGTTTGTTTGTGGTTTTTAGGTGACGTGGTTGTTGTGGAAGAAAAATCGCACTTTACCACAGAGAGTGCCCATGTACTCATCGGGGAGATAATGGTCTGCAATAGAGATCTAGATTACCTAAAGCAAAACATCAATGATGTTCAACAAAAATTGAAGAACATCATTGATGTTTTAGGTAAAATATGAAAACGCACCAAGTAATTAACACACATTTGTGCCTGCTTCTGAACACATTTGCAACTTAAGAACTGTGTGAAATTTGGAACATGCACACATTGTGTCCACATGTGCTAGCTCCCATCATGGTGGATGAATGACAACGTTTTTTTGGGGGTGCAACCACTTTACGAACTACGAAAGTGGTTGTGGTGAAGGGTTTGCACCCCCAAAAAACGTCCATTCATCCCCATGATGGAAAATGTCACTTTTGAAGCTTCTAGGCATGTGTTTTACCATCAAATGTCCATTTTCAGACCCAAATTGTGTGCATGTTCTAAATTTCCACTTTCCAGGGGTGACCCCCCATGTGATGAAGGCAAGATCAAACACACTTTGAACATATAGTCATGTCTGATCTTGTCTTCACTTTAGAAAGTTGAACTTTCCTAGTTCCTAGGTTCTGTTTTGCTCCATGCCTGGTTTTACCAATTGCGGAATGTTTGTAAACAATGTTGTAAATAACCAAGATGTTGTCAGTTTGGGCAAGAAGATTGTAAACGCACTTGTGAATGTTTTCCAAGTAAACTTTTTGACTTTTCTAAATGTGTGGCTTCCTTATTTAAAAAACACAATGCATTATGTATGTCAAATGTAAAGGATATGGGGGGCCATGGGTGTTATTTACTAAAGGCAAGTCCAGTTTGCACTGCAAGTTTCTTTTACAGGGCACTTTTGCACTGCACTTGTAGAGCATAGTGGATTTGACTTATGTAAATGACACCCACAGTGCTTTGTACGAAAACACGGAGCACAGCATTTTTGAGAATACACACATGTCTGACCTGGTGATGAAAAGGAGTATTTTGGGTGTCAGTTATGCAGTACAAACCTTCTCTAGACCAAAGATTAGGTAGCAAACACACAACATGAGAATAATCTTTTTGGGAAGAAGAGACTGTTACCTCCTTTTGCCCAAAAAGTGCATTCCCACTGTCGAAGGCAAAGGGAAAAAATTTCAAGGTAAAATAAGCTAAAAAGAATACGGAAATGACAAGAAATCATAGGTTGGTTGAAAAATAAGATTTATTACAAAATGCCTCTCACACATAGTCAGGCAGAGCAATGGCCCCCCTACCCACAAAGTAGTCCATATATTGCTCGCGGACCGCGCGGGCATTTAGAGGGGGCAAGCCTGGACGTGCCACTTGAAGGGCTGTGAGGTCAGCATTTGGAGGGCCCTCCACATCTGGGCCAACGGGCACCACATAGTTCCTGTTATGTCTTTTGAGGAAGTTGTGCAATATGCAACAGGCAAGAACTATGTGGTTCAGTTTGTATTCCGCCAAGTTAATTGCCGTCAAGAACAGGCGGAAGCGGCTGGCCAGGATGCCAAAAGTGTTCTCCACAACTCCTTGGGCTCTGGACAGCCTGTAGTTGAAGACCCTCTGGTCTGGGGTGAGGGTCCTCATCGGGAACGGCCTCATCAGATGGGGAGTCAACGCAAACGCTTCATCTGCGACAAAGACGAAGGGGAGTCCTTCTGCATTCTCCTCTGGAGGTGGCAAGCACAGACTGCCACTTTGGAGACGCCAGTAGAACTCCGTGTGCGCAATGGCACCACCATCCGAGATCCGGCCGTTCATCCCCACGTCCACATACATAAATTCATATGTCGCCGACACCACCGCCAACATCACTACACTATTAAACCCTTTATAATTATAATAGTAGGACCCCGAGTTGGGCGGTGGGACGATGCGGACGTGTTTCCCATCAATTGCCCCTCCGCAGTTAGGAAAGTCCCAACGGCTGGCAAAGTGGGAGGCCACAGTCTGCCATTCCTGTGGCGTGGAAGGGAACTGTGGAGTGAAACAAGAAAAAATAATTAGTCACTTTGCACATAAACATTGCAAGCAGATTAGACAATCAACATCTTGGAACAAGAGCATTGTATAAAATTGGAGGCTGGAAAGTATTTGCACAGAAAAGTAGAGGCTCCCCTTCACAGATTACTCAACCCCCATCAATCCCCCCACTTCTGATGGGCCATTGGCAATAACTAGGGTTTTGGGGGGGGGGGGGTGTTGGACAGGTAACCCTCTGCACTTCATTGATTGGCAAATGGCTCAATAATGTGTGCTAGTTTGGCCAGACCCTCTGTACTTAACACTATTGGCAGCCCCCAGGAAAGCTAAACTAACATTTCAAACCCCCCCCCCCCCCACAAAAAATAAAAGGGGCTCTACATGAAGTAAACCACACAGCAAACATTAGTGCATATTTTAGGGGGTGTTTGGGGGCAAACAATACTATGCAGCAGACAAAAGACATTGCTTAAGTGACTAGGCCATAGGTGTCTATTGGGGCAGAAGAGCATGCTGGTGAGGTAAGTGAAGGGAAAAATGCATGAAGGAGAAAAGGGGCACAGCATATTAGAGCATATTGCAATCATGGTAATTAGGGAAGGAGGTCAAAAATACAAGACATTAGCAAACAGAGCATACATAGAAGGGAATAGTAAAGTATAAATGTTACCTTAATATAGTCCTCCTGCAGGACCTCGATGATGGCAGAACAGGTCTCTGGAATAATGATTCCCAGGGCCTGGGGAGAGATACCTGAAGAGAACTTCAAATCCTGAAGACTTCTCCCTGTCGCCAAGTACCTCAACGTGGCAACCAGCCTCTGCTCCGGAGTAATGGCTTGTCTCATGCAGGTATCCTGCCGGCTGATAAAGGGGGTCAGCAAAGCCAAAAGACGGTGAAAATCGGGGTCCGTCATCCGAAGAAAGTTCCTGAAATCTTTAGGATTATTCTCCCGGATCTCACAAAGCAAAGGCATGTGCGAGAATTGGTCACGCTGAAGCAACCAATTCTTGGTCCACATACTCCTCGTCACTCTGTTCATGGACGGGTCTTGGCTCAAAGCTAAAAGCCCGACACCAATTCCGCGTACAGCACGAACTCGGCGACGAGTACGCACGGGAAACATCGCTCACAAGGTCACAAAAGGTCGGCTGGTCAGAACGGACAAACCGAAAGCACCGATAAACAGCAAGGCCTGAAAGAACGAAATGAATACCAGAAACGAGCAGACAATAAGCAGTGCAAATCAAAGCGTCCTATACAGGGGGTCCCCGGGTTACAAACAAGATAGGGACTGTAGGTTTGTTCTTAAGTTGAATCTGTTTGTAAGTCGGAACAGGTACATTTTTTAAGTGTAGCTCCAGCCAAAAAATCTATATAAGTTTTTTAGATAACATAGAGAAGGGCTATCACCCCTGTAACATTTGTTTTGCTGTCTGTGCCTCTGTTCAGAAGATTTCACCTCACTTTCTGTCCCAATGACAATTGGATTTTGAAAATTTTGGGTTGATAGGGAAGCATGGACTGGTGATAAAGCATCAGTGGAGACACCTTTTTCCCATATTAACTCTTACAGGAGTGAATTTCCCTTCCTAGGGGTGGATTTCCTCTCACTTCCTGTTGGCTCCCTCCGTTTGTAAGTAGGAGTCGTTTGTAAGTCGGATGTTTGTAAGTAGGGGACCCCCTGTATCAAGATATAGGCCGCAATGACCAACAAATGCGAACTGACTACACGCACTAATAAACAGATACGCACGACAAGCACAAACTGAAGAGCAGTAACGATCTGAGTCAGAAAACTGAGAAGCGCGAATCTTAATTCACCAAACTTCGACTAACTCGCGATAAACACAGGATCAGCAGAAGGAGCCCAACGGGTGCCTGACGTGGTGCTGAACTTCCCTTTTCTAATTTCGTGGAAGACGACTTACGTCACGACGTTCTTGCAGACCGGATATTCCGACAACGTAGTCCGACCGTGTGTACGCAACACCAACATCGGACAAAGTACGACGGACAGGATCCGACCGACCTGGTCCGCGGATAATCCGACCGTGTGTATGGGGCTTTAGACTGGGATGTCATTAACCACTTCAGCCCCGGAAGGATTTACCCCCCTTCCTGACCAGAGCACTTTTTACAATTTGGCACTGCGTCGCTTTAACTGCTAATTGCGCGGTCATGCAATGTTGTACCCAAACAAAATTGGCGTCCTTTTTTTCCCACAAATAGAGCTTTCTTTTGATGGTATTTGATCACCTCTGCGGTTTTTTTATTTTTTGCGCTATAAACTGAAAAAGACCGAAAATTTCAAAAAAAATATAATTTTCTACTTTTTTATTTTAAAAAAAATCCAATAAACTCAATTTTAGTCATACATTTAAGCCAAAATGTTTTCAGCCACATGTCTTTGGTAAAAAAAATGTCAATAAGCGTATATTTATTGGTTTGTGCAAATGTTATAGCGTCTACAAACTAGGGTATGTTTTCTGGAATTTCCGCAGCTTTTAGTTTATGACTGCCTATCTAATTTCTTGAGGTGCTAAAATGGCAGGACAGTACAACCCCCCCAAATGACCCCATTTTGGAAAGTAGACACCCCAAGGAAATTGCTGAGAGGCAGGTGGAGCCCATTGAATATTTAATTTTTTTGTCTCAAGTGATTGAATAATGACAAAAAAAAAAAAGTTACAAAAAGTTGTCACTAAATGATATATTGCTCACACACGGCATGGGCATATGTAGAAATGCACCCCAAAATACATTCTGCTGCTTCTCCTGAGTACGGGGATACCACATGTGTGGGACTTTTTGGGAGCCTAACCGCGTACGGCACCCCGAAAACCAATCACCGCCTTCAGGATTTCTAAGGGTGCAAATTTTTGATTTCACTCCTCACTACCTATCACAGTTTTGAAGGCCATAAAATGCCAAGATGGCACAAACCCCCCCCCCCCCAAATTTCATGGCCTCCGAAACTGTGATAGGCAAGTGACGTAAAATCAACTGTTTCCACCTGAATGCCGGGTTGGCCAGTGAATGGGGGAAGTACAGGTGCTGCAGAAGTGGTGGGTTCCCAATTAGGATTGGCAAATGCAGCTGGAAGGGCACTATGGGCACGACGGGTCAGTGTTTGTCTTCTTCTTGGTGGCAGCGGGACACTACTTGTACTTGCCACTTCACCAGCTTGAACTGCACTTATGGGACTTGCCATGTCAGCACGTGATACTGCAGGGCTGGTTTGACTACAAACAGGGTGTACTAGGCCGCTGGTGCTTGCCAGTTCACCAGAAGGAATAGCAGCGCTAGTACTGCTCTGCTCCATACGAGGGACCTGCGGTTCTTGCACCTCAACGACAGCAGAAGAAGATGGGGGTCTGGTACGCCTGACCTTGGCAGGCACCACAACTCCATCGTCAGAGCTATCTGTCATGGAGCCGCTGTTGTCTACAGGATTGTATTCTGAGCCTGAATCTGACAGATGAGTGACTTCCTCTTCACTATCTGTCATACTCAGAAACGTGTAGGCCTCTTCACTACTGTACCTTCGATTTGCCATTTTGGGCTCTAAATTTAGTGGTACAGCAGTGAGACTCACAGGTAAAAAAAAAGCTCCTGACTGTTAGCGACTGTATCAAAACACTACCAAAAAAACTGTTAGCGATCGCAGGGATCAGGCCTGACTCTGCAAATGCTGCAGTTATGTGTGTTTAGTGTTTTGTAAGTGACAGTGATCGATCAATACTGCACTTAAGTGGGCTCAGCGGAGGGGCAAAAACACAGGTGCTAGCAGGTATCTGGGCTAATACCGCTAACACTGCATTTTTGGGAACCCTAAACTGCTGGGGATGATAGTACAGATCTGATCAGATATTAATCCGTTCAGATACTATACCACTAAGGGAGGTGTATGCTGCGTGCGTGGGTGTTAGAGGTACTGGCACTAACCTGACGCTGCCTGGGGCGATGCAGACCCTATCTGACCAAAAAACCTAACTCCCCGACACTATAAAAAAATAACTAACTAACCAGTGTCGCCCGTAAAGTTATACGGTGATCACTGGTGAAAGGGTTAACTAGGGGGCAATCAGGGGGTTAAAACCTTTACTAGGTAGTATATGGGGGTCCCTGACGCTATAAAAAGCTGACGGCGAACCTAAATACTTACTTGCCTAATTAGCATCACATGTGACACCAATACAGCGATCAAAAAAACAATCGCTTAGTGACACTAGCGATGGGGGGTGATCAAGGAGTTAAACCTTTATTAGGGGGGGTTAGGGGGGAACCCTAGACCTAAAGGGGGCCTAACACTAACTGCCCTACCACTTATTGAAGTCACAAATGACACCAATGCAATAATATTGTATTGACAGGGGGTGCAGGGGGAGATTGGGGGGTGAAAAGTGTGCCTGCGTGTTCTACTGAGTGTGCAGTGTTGGTGCACTTACTTGGATGTCTTCTCTCCTCGGCACCAGAACAAAAAGACTGACATGAGGAGAGATGACATCATCCTCTGCCGCTGTTTACATTACAGCAGCAGAGGAAGTTTCTTATTCGCCGGGAGCGATCGCGAGGGTGTGGCCATGAATCAGTGGCCTCCCCCTCAGCATGGATCACTCCCGTAATGAAGCCGACCGCCTTGGGAGGCAAGTAATGTACCCATAAGTTACTTTGCTTGCCCGTGCCATTCTGCCGCAGTATATCTGCGTGAGGCGGTCGGCAAGTGGTTAAAGTTCATGTGTGTGTAAAGGCAGGTGTCCCAATACTTTTGGTGATATAGTGTAACAGTCCAGGATTGGACATTTAGGCTCCATGTACACTGGCTTAAAAATTGCTGCTACCACAAGAGTTTTTTGTTCTGCCTGTAGAAGCAGCTCCATGTTCTCCTATGTGTGTCCATACACATTGGGACGATTACAGGTATATTTTGAGCTCAACGTTTAGAGGCAGGAAAAAAAAAAAAAAAAACCTTCTGTTCGTGTTTCTGAAAAAGTGTGTATAAAGGGTGCTATCTGGACAAAGGAAAAAAATAAAATATTATAGTGAATTAATAAAAGCTGTATAAGTAAATCTATAAATTAAATAAAATGTGTGTAATCAAAAAGTGCACAATTCATCAATATACAGAAAGTCCATAAATTTTGCTGATAAATTACTCTTCAATATATGCTCCAACACCGTGCTCCTGAAATATGTGCTCCAATACTCCAAACCAATAGTGCTTCACCCGGAGTGACTATAGAATGCACTCACCAGATTTCCCCGGCCAGCAAGTGACCATAAAGCATGAAATGTGAGAAACTGCTCCATTCATAGGTCAGTCTCCATCAGAATCCACATCTATGTCTCTCTCCTCCATACATGGATAAATACGATCACGATCGAATAAGCAGGGATATGTAATAAAATCTCTCCAGTATAATATATCCTCCACAATATTCATCTGTCTCCTTCTCCCATCACAAGACTCTGTGGAATTGGCTCCGCTACAAAGAGCCACAGAAGGCAGGTATAGTGTAATAAAGTTTTATTTAAAGTGGAGGGCCGGGCAAAAAAAAAAAATTTAAAGTCAGCAGCTACAAATACTGCAGCTGCTGACTTTTAATAATCGGACACTTACCTGTCCCGGGGTCCAGCGATGCGGGGGAACGAGACCCCCTCCCCCCTCGTTCCCCGCTCCGCTCACAACGCCGGCATTCTTAATGTGGGAACCCGGCTGGGCTTCACAGCCGGGCACCCACTGCGCATGCGCGAGCGGCGCCGTGCGCCGTGATTCGACGCTCACTCATCTGGGACACATGACATGTCCCAGATGACTGTGCGTTGCCTACAGGAAGTGACTTTTAGCCCGGGCAATGAAGGTGGCAGACTTCGAGGGACCCCCTAGCAACAGGCATTTAGAGGTGAGTAAAAAATTATTTTTTTTTCCAATTATTTTTTTTAATTTTTTTTATGATTTTTAAGCCCCTTTTTGTTTTTTGGTTGCAACCCCACTTTAAAAGAAAGATGCACTTACATATGTCCAATATGATACAAAACGGCACAAAGGCAGCTCAAGGGTCTGTAGAATCGATCTCCCACCGCTGTGTGACTAGCGGCATGCGGTGTGCGTTCCAACTACCCGGTGGAAGTGGAGGGCTACTGTCAGTTTGCGTGTCAAGCCTCTCTTCTATGCATTTCACGCTCTGGCGTGTCATCGCGTTTCTGATTGGAGCTTTCTGGCAGAAAAAAATGGAAAACTCCTAAACTCATCTAAACTTTGTACAATAAACTCTCTATAGGAATTTTTTTTCTGCCAAGGGAACTGACATTTTTTAAGCCCAGTGTGCATGGAGCCTTATGGAGTCTAAAGATGGATTTTGATGACATTCTCATATTTCTATATTATTTATGTGGTTCAGATATAAAACTGTCCCAGAATATTATTGTCTCCGTCAGTCCTGTTATACTCACTGTAATTCCTCAATACAACTTGTTGTCAGAGCTTCCATCAGATCCCTGAAATGAGGACCCTCCAGATTGTTCTCAAACAGGCTCAGTTTCCTCAGTGTCTGGTTATTTCTTATTCCAGATGCCAGGTGGGGGCAGGAACTGTCTGTCAGGTGATTCTTACACAATCTGTAGAAGAAGAGAAGAATGTTACCAGAAGAAAATGAATTTCTCCCCCAGGAATGAATGTAACTATTCTCTACATGAATGGAACTCATTTCTCTTTATTGGAATCATTTATATGAGATCACTTTATAAAACACGATCAATCATCTACACTATTGGAGGATTTCTCTTTTTGTGGACCCCAATTACTATATGTGACATGAGAAGTGGATGAGGTGGTGTGATCCATTCATTATTCCTGTATGGGGATTGGACCATACACACTCACACTGACCTCTAGGCTTTCACCTCCAACCTTCTGCTAAGTTTTGGATTCAGTTTTGGGGATTCACTTTGATGGTCACAGAAGTCTCACTCATGTTGTGGAAACTTCATTATCTAAAAGTGACACCATTGTACTTTGCGCTTTATTTTTTGCGCTATAAACCAAAAAAGAGCGACAATTTTGAAAAAAAAAATATTTTTTTTACTTTTTGCTATAATAAATATCCCCAAAAAATATATTAAAAATTTGTTTTCCTCAGTTTAGGCTGATATGTATTCTTCTACATTGATTGGTTTGCGCAAAAGTTATAGCATTTACAAAATAGGGGATAGTTTTATAGCATTTTTATTATTATTATTTTTTTTAACTAGTAATGGCGGTGATCTGCAATTTTTAGAGGGACTGCAGCATTGTGGCGGACAGATCAGACACTTTTGGGACCATAAAAATTGCATTGATTACTGTAAAAATGTCACTGGCAGTGAAGGGGTTAAAACTAGGGGGCAGTGAAGGGGTTAATGTGTACCTAGTTTGTGTTCTAACTGAAGGGGGATGGGACTGTGTAGGGAAACTAAATGATCGCTGTTCATACTCTGTATAAACAGACGATCTGTCACTTTACTCCTCAGAGAACCAGAAACTGTGTGTTTACACACACAGCTCCCGGATCTCTGTGTGCCCCTAGCGATTGCGGGAGCCCGGCGTTGATCGAGACTGCTGGGCACTTGCATAGGATCGAGGAGCGAGTGGGGGAAAAGTGCGTGTGCCTCCGGCGGCGCACAGGCGCCCCCTAGTGGCCATTTATGGTACCAGCTGGGTGGCTGAGGACGTGGTATACTTGGACAGAGGGGTGGCTGTGGACTTGGTATACTTGGACAGAGGGGTGGCTGTGGATGTGGTATACTTGGACAAAGGGGTGGCTGTGGACGTGGTATACTTGGACAGAGGGGTGGCTGTGGACTTGGTATACTTGGACAGAGGGGTGGCTGTGGACTTGGTATACTTGGACAGAGGGGTGGCTGTGGACGTGGTATACTTGGACAGAGGCGTGGCGGTGGACGTGGTATATTTGGACAAAGGGATGGCTGTGGACGTGGTATACTTGGATTTTGCAAAAGCGTTTGACAGTTCCCCACACACGGCTAATTTGTAAGGTAAAGTCTACAGGCTTGGAAAGATCAATTTGTAAATGGATAGAAAACTGAGTAAAAGACAGAATTCAGAGAGTCGTGGTTAATATTTCTTACTCTGAATGGTCTAAGGTTATCAGTGGTGTACCCCAAGGTTCAGTGTTGGGACCCTTACTTTTTAATATCTTTATAAATGATATTGGGTCTGGGATAAAAAGTACCATTTCTGTCTGCAGATGACACCAAGCTATGCAGTGGAATAACGTCCTTACAGGATGTCTCCAATTTACAAGCCGTCCTCAATGCTCTGTCTAATTGGGCGACTATTTTGGTAGATCATAAGCTCAATAATAGCATGCAATGCCAAGCTGCAGTTTCCAAAGCAAGAAAAGTCCTTTCCTGTATTAAGAGCGGTATGGACTCCAGAGAGTGAGATATCATTTTGCCCCCTGTACAAATCATAGTAAGACCTCATCTGGAATATGCAGTTCAGTTTTGGGCTCCAGTTCTCAAAAAGGATATCAGGAACTGGAGAAAGTGCAGAGAAGAGCAACCAAACTGATAAGAGGCATGGAGGAGCTCAGCTATGAGGAAAGATTAGAGGAACAGGGCCGATTTTTTTAGAAAAGAAAGCAATGGAATGTAAGAGGTAATTTACACTCTGATGCTGTGACAGGATGGCACCTACTGGATTTTAGAGACATCCACCTTGAGGACGTAGGGTGATGCAGGATTAGTGCTGTGGTAAAAATAAAAGTCTTTAACTGATCAAATGCAGCTTGTGCTGAGGGTGTTCACTGAAAGCGAGTATTTTGCTTTGTCAACTGAGTAATGGAGGAGATGATAGCAGAGGAATTATTAATAAACCTGTGATAGAAGTTGGTGAACCACGCAAATCTCTGCATGCTCTTTCTGTCCGATGGAAAGGGCCATTCAAAGATAGACCTAACTTTCTGGGGGTCCATAGAAATGCTTGAGGTAGAAATAATAAGTCCCAGGACATGGATTGTTTCTTTTATCACATTCACATTTCTCTGCCTTTGCATACAGTCCATGCTCTCCTGGGCCGCCATCAACCAATGGGTACAGCCCATCCACTTGTAAGGGGTCCCAGCATCTGGACGGGCCCAGCCGACTGGCAGGGATGTGAGAAGGCAGGAGCGGGTGCAGAGGAGCTCCGTGGATGCTCCTGTGTGAGAGTCGGCAGACTGCTGCTCTGTCATGAGCTAACATCGGGCTCTTTGCTGCTACCTCTGGCCATTTCCTGCATGTGCACCCCTCTGCATGTGGAAAAAAAGAGCTGTGACTAGGACCAACAAGGGCTGTTGTGCAGGGGGGGCTGAGTGCAACTGTGTACATGCATGTGTGTGTACATGTCTCTGTGTGTACATGTCTGTGTGTATACATGCCTGTGTGTACACATGCCTGTGAGTGTGTAAATGTTTTTTTACATGCCTGTGTGTGTGTATAGGTCTCTGTATGTGTACATGCATGTCATATATACACGTAAGTGGTGCTGGGAGTGTTCAGGTGTGAGGGGGGACAGGTGTGAGGGGGCTGAGAGCGTACAGGTGTGAGGGGGGCTGAGAGCGTACAGGTGTGGGGGGGCTGAGAGCGTACAGATGTGAGGGGGGCTGAGAGTGTACAGGTGTGAGGGGACTGAGAGGTGTGGGGGGTGAGAGCATACAGGTGTTAGGGGGCTGAGAGCTTACAGGTGTGAGGGGGGCTGAGAGCATACAGGTGTGAGGGGGCTGAGAGAATACAGGTGTGAGGGGGGCTGAGAGAATACAGGTGTGAGGGGGGCTGAGAGAATACAGGTGTGAGGGGGGCTGAGAGCGTACAGGTGTGAGGGCGGCTGAGAGCGTACAGGTGTGAGGGCGGCTGAGAGCGTACAGATGTGAGGGGGGGCTGAGAGCGTACAGAGAGCGTAAGAGGCAGTGTGTTTGAGTGCCGGTGGTGGTGATTCTCTCCTTTCCGATTTTCTGCTGTACCCTATGGACCTTATCATTAATAGTTCTAGTGTTATCTAGTGCAGCAGGCAACCAGGTGTGAGGGGGGCTGAGAGCGTACAGGTGTGAGGGCGGCTGAGAGCGTACAGGTGTGAGGGCGGCTGAGAGCGTACAGATGTGAGGGGGGGCTGAGAGCGTACAGAGAGCGTAAGAGGCAGTGTGTTTGAGTGCCGGTGGTGGTGATTCTCTCCTTTCCGATTTTCTGCTGTACCCTATGGACCACAGCTTGTGCCTCCAGAATACCACAAGTTTCTGGACATTTGATAAAAAGAAGACTGACATCTTGCCACCCCATCACCCATATGACTGCCCAATTGAACTTTTGCCAGGTGCTGAGCTACCTTTTGGGCACATTATTCCCCTCTCTGAACTAGAACTATCTTGTCTGGGGCTGAGAGGGGCTGAGAGCGTACAGGTATGAGGGGGGCTGGGAGCGTACAGGTGTGAGGGGGGCTGGGAGTGTACAGGTGTGAGGGGGGCTGGGAGTGTACAGGTGTGAGGGGGGCTGAGAGAATACAGATGTGAGGGGGGCTGAGAGCGTACAGGTGTGAGGGGGGCTGAGAGCATACAGGTGGGAGGGGGGCTGAGGCACTAAAAGACTCAAGACTTGGTGGGATGGCTAGTGGGCTAGTTTTGGTGGGATGGCCAGCGGGTGGGTCCCTGGGGAATGTTGGTGGTCAGACTCGGGGGGGGGCAGGCCTAGAGCTGTATACAATTTCTGATAGCTGCCCTGATGCTCTCTTAGATGGACAAGTACCTTTTTAGCATGTTCACTGTGCACTAATATGGATATTGAGAAGATGAGGATGTCATCAAGGTACACAATCATGAAAAGGTCAAGAAAGTCTCTGAAAGTATTGTTTACAAAATTCTGAAAGGTTGCTGGTGCATTGTACAATCCAAAGGACCAGACAAGATAGTTCTAGTTCAGAGAGGGGAATAATGTGCCCAAAAGGTAGCTCAGCACCTGGCAAAAGTTCAATTGGGCAGTCATATGGGTGATGGGGTGGCAAGATGTCAGTCTTCTTTTTATCAAATGTCCAGAAACTTGTGGTATTCTGGAGGCACAAGCTGTGATCCAGAGGGATCAGAGTGTAGAAAAAATAAAAATGGGTTGCCTGCTGCACTAGATAACACTAGAACTAAAAACATATATAATAACATGACGATCAGCCAGCACAGTATTGGTGAACAACAATAATTGCAATATATATAGAATAGGTGCAGCGCTAAGAAATGTCCATAGATCCCTTCTGATCATCAGTTGGAAATATTAATGATAAGGTCCATAGGGTACAGCAGAAAATCGGAAAGGAGAGAATCACCACCACCGGCACTCAAACACACTGCCTCTTACCCTCATCTCTGGACCCTTATTACAGGGGTCAAATAAGCATTGCCTGGAAGAGAAAACCTCAAACCGCCATAAATGACCAGACACCAGCAAATATAGCAGACTGGAATCAGGATGGATAGCACTCTCCACACTCGATCCCCACAACATTGAATCCATGTACATAATTTGTCCCATGAAATAGAAGTAAATGTGCCTCATAGTGCAGTAAGCTTTATAAAATGCTTTATTAATAAAAACGCTATATTGCACTTACATGCTCAAGGTGAAACACAGGCATTGAATAGTAGCCTAATACCACCAGCAAGATGGTCGCCGCATCCCGGAATACACTCTCATCACTGTAGTGATCTAATATTATAGTTCTTCGTAGATGGTTTGTAGTTATTAAAAGTATTGTCCCCGCAGCAAAACCCGTTCTCCAGAGAGAGACACTTTATTGGCTTCCAAAACAGAACATTATTACAGATGGCAAAATCCAATAGAGTACATGACAAGGAATATCTTCTCCTAGACCCGTGCCTCCAGACCCTTCTCTCAGAGATATATCTTCTAGACTCCCTGACTGTCTTCTCAAATACTGATCTGACACTGGGGTGGGGTCAACCAAATGTTTTCCATGAATACCCCCCGGGTTAGACCTCAAGGTCTAATTACCATCAATAAATACTAGGTTAAAAGGCTATTCCTCACACACACACACAACTTGCATAAGATTTACACATCAAAGGGTAACAGATAACATTGTCAACTTATATCTGGCCTGGTCACTAATACTGTGTGTGGAATATATATATCCAATACATATATATAATACATAAAGTCCCACATAAATCAGCCAACACATTACAACATATACCCCCACTTGGGTCGTTCTAACTACTAGAACTGACCCATAAATCAAGCAACAAACATATCATTATGACTTGAGGTACTGAATGCTTCACAATGGCTCATATGAAATATAAAGTTGAAACTGGTTACATCTCTCTTCACCAGCCTCTAAAATATCCCCATGAAAAAGTCATTAGATAATATAGCTTTAGACCATGACTTGAAAAGGGTTTGGTAAACATCCTTATTATATCACATCAAGATCTTGAATATTGCACAAAAACGAGCGGATGTCACAGTCCATTCTTCAATCTTCAACTTCAACTTCATCACATCTCTCATTGAAAGTAAACTTGGTGTGCTGGGAGCTCCGATCCACATAAATCCAGGATTCTCATCTCCAGGCTCAAGGTGTTCATTTTTTTTAAAGATGCTTTTGCACAAACACCAGCAAATCCCGAAATTCTACTTCCATCTTTATAGTAAGAAGAACCATCCATGTACCAGCATTCACTTTCAAGTTCAAAAGGTTTGGATACGGCAGAAAAAACTGCTATTGCTGTACTTTGTAATTTGCTGTAGGCCGACTCCTCATTGCCTCCATAATAGAGCAGTTACTTGAATCATTCAGTCCATAATTCCACCTGAATGGTATACCAATCTATATACCAATCTATAATCCATATATCCATATAATCCATATATAATCCCCCACTTTCAGATAGAATCAGCTTGACATCAGCGTTTTATCAGATCTTCTATCCAGACAAAGCAGCAGTGGAAAATCTTGCCAGTAAAGTTATGTCTTTTTCATCCATATATGTCATAGCCTTTAGCATATTATCAATGACTGATTCAACAAAGTTTCAAATCATGACTGGAGTGATGAATTTCACTCACCCCTCTTATAAATTTAGGAAAACCACCCAACATACTATACTTTATGCTATGCCAAGCCATTGTGCAGCATCTCACCTTGGATGTCAAATATATTGATCAATATGCAATATGCAACATGTAACATGTTATGTAACACGAAACTTATTTTAGGTTTAAATGTTTTGCTCTGGTTTTAAGATAAAGTTCAAGAAATAAAACATAATAAAATAAAAAAATAAAAATAAAAATGGGAAAGGGTGAAAAATAAAAAATAGGGCTTGATGAATAAAAATGGGAAAGGGTGAAAAATAAAAAATAAAAAATAGGGAGAAGTCCATTGACAAAAAAAAAAATGGGTCCATTGCTTGATGAATATTGAGAGTCCATGATATTGTTTATTCTGCGTTTCTCCCCCACTAGCCAGAAATTTCAGCTTGCAGTTCATATGCTATTCAAATGCAGTATCTCCAATATATCTGAAAGACAAAAAACTCTCCAACAAAACTAATTAGCAAGGTCCTTAAACATTCTTTGAAGTTAAAACAAAGGACTATTTACACATCACCCCCCACTGCTATAGAAGTGTTATTTGTATTCAAAAACAGATCTGGATTTCTGTTCAGCTGTTCCAGCAATGTGTAATGTTCCATTTTCATTTTATCGTACTCAATCTTTAGGTGGTCATATTTCTGTTTTAACTGAGAAAATGGTATCCAAGCCTTAGATATTTTTTTATTATGATTTTGGTCAGCTCTGTTTTTCATATTAATATCACCTATTTTTGACCTGGTGTTTCCTCTTTGTTTGTTATCATAAGACATTATCTTTTGATCTTTATGTTCAGTATTTGTCCTAAACAATGTGGCTAAATCAATCTTGACAGCTTGCTCATTTGACTTTCTCCATAAATTGTCTGCTTTCAACAATACGTCTTTTAAATCATGAGGATTTGGGGTAACTAGTAAAATATTTTGTCTGATCTCTTCATGCAAAGCATGTAGAAATATACTCATATGTAACAAGCCACCATGCTCAAATGCAAGATTATTACTGACCAATATTTCCATAATAGATTTTATCCTTTCTGACAGTTCGTAGGGAGATTCACTTTGCATTTGTTTGATCTTCCCATGAACAGTAACATCAGAACGTACACCATACAAAACACATAATAATTCCATCAATATGTCCCTTGTTCTCATTGGCTGAGTACAGATCTGCTTAATTCTCACCCAAAGACTATTTCCTATAGAATGTTGCATAACTCTGTCTAAATCAGATGGGTTGAGATTGTACATATCTCAGACATTCTGCAAGTCACAAAACCATTTTAAAAATCTGTTTAAATCATGGCAGGGAATCATTCCTATTTCTTTAAGAATTGCATCTAATTCTTTTGGTTTCAAAGGCTTCATTACAAGCTGAACTTCACCTGCATTATTATTATTGTTATAAACTGTGGTGGTCACAGTGGGTGCGGCTGGCAATGAATTATCAGATTTAATATGAGGTTCTGTTTCATTTGATAGAATGTTTGTATTTGCATTTTGCTGCAGATTCGATGCATATCTGCATTCCTGAGATCTCTTCTCTAATTCCATAATTCTTAATTTCAATCTCTCATTTTCCTCTGATAATTCATTACAACGTTTAGACTTCTCAAGCAGAGCTTCCCCAATGGTGACTGCATGCAATTTTAAATTAATAGTCTCAGATTCTGATTGGTTTTGTAACCTCTGACAAACCTTGTTGCTATTATCAACTGCACTCTGTAACTGTGTAATTTCCTCAACCTTATCCTTCAAAGAACTTTCCATTGTTAAACAGCAAGATAACAAGCCCTGTACAATACAACCTTTTCTTTTACTTTCTGAAATTTTGCTATCAAAAACTGTTTTTTCTAAAAATTCATTCATCATAGTCCATGTCTGCTTATATTTTTCTGGCACTTCATAAGGCCCGCCATGACGCTTAATACATTTTAACACCCATCTGTTAACTTTATCAGAACTGACACTAGCTTCACACTGAGTAAGCATTTTTACTATATTATTAATAATTTAAAAAGAGAGAAATATTTTATTCACCGCATTAATTACTCCTTCAGCTTCCAGCTCAGGTCTTCTGGTACACGATACAGTCCTTTTCTTCGTTTCCAGTCTCCAGAGAATAATTCTGGGGTTCCAAACTTGTTTGATTTTGTAGATCAGACTCTCTTATGTCACAACCAGACGTTAGAGTCACAGCACAGGTCTTGGGTCTCCATCAGACTTCTGTCCAACTCACAGGATTGTTATCACCGACTTCTGTTACAACTTCTGAAAATGCTCTTCTGGTCGCTTGAACGGCACCAATGTAGTGATCTAATATTATAGTTCTTCGTAGATGGTTTGTAGTTATTAAAAGTATTGTCCCCGCAGCAAAACCCGTTCTCCAGAGAGAGACACTTTATTGGCTTCCAAAACAGAACATTATTACAGATGGCAAAATCCAACAGAGTACATGACAAGGAATATCTTCTCCTAGACCCGTGCCTTCAGACCCTTCTCTCAGAGATATATCTTCTAGACTCCCTGACTGTCTTCTCAAATACTGATCTGACACTGGGGTGGGGTCAACCAAATGTTTTCCATGAATACCCCCCGGGTTAGACCTCAAGGTCTAATTACCATCAATAAATACTAGGTTAAAAGGCTATTCCTCACACACACACAACTTGCATAAGATTTACACATCAAAGGGTAACAGATAACATTGTCAACTTATATCTGGCCTGGTCACTAATACTGTGTGTGGAATATATATATCCAATACATATATATAATACATAAAGTCCCACATAAATCAGCCAACACATTACAACAATCACGTTATGTCACAAGCTCCCACCTACGCATTTCGTTATACGTTTGACATCATCAGGGGCGTGGCTTAGCATTCATAGAAGTTCATTATCTAGGCAGGACGTTAAAATCAGGGCAGAAATTGGAAGAGTTCCACACAACAGAGACGGCAAGAGGAAGCAACATCAAGCCTCAATACTCAAATTGTCTCACTGAGCAAACTTATATTAAAAAGTTAAATTATCAACTTACTATCAAACATCATGTAGCGGTCACACATTTACAAGTGTGCGCTATATGTGGAAATTTAGTTTTTCCTCAGAACAGTAAATGGGGTTCTGAGGGTTAATTGTACAGGTTTACTTTGGCATCAGTATGGCTGGGCTGTACTAGGGTTCTGCCTGATCATGGGTGCAGTTAGGTACCCATGACAGGTCAAGAACAAGCCTGGTTGGACATTTTGGGTATCAGTCTTCCCTGGAGCCAATCAGTGGGTGCGTCTGGCCTCGCTGTGTAGTCTGAGGAAGGGTACTTAAGGTGCTGAAGTCACGTGTTCGGGGTTCGGCCGCAGTCCTGTTTCGTGGTTCTGGAGCGGGGTAGCCCCGCGAGGGGTCCCGGGCCTAGGAGCATTTGCCGTCCCGCAAACATGGTCAGTTTGACCAGACCCGCTTGGTCTGGGGCAGGGATCCGTCTGTTCCCGAGTCTCAGTGCCGGTTAGCCCGAGGCCCAGTAACTGAAGGAGGATTCAAGGTGTCCCGGTGTGCTCTCGGTATTGGAGGGGCACCACAGCTCATACAAGTGACCAGGGGAGGACTCTTCGGAGGAGGGCCAACAAGCTGGCATCTCAGTAAGAGCCTGGAAACTGAGTTGTCTGGACACTAAAGAATCCACACTTCCACAGTGCTGCCAAGGAGACAGAGAGTTCCAGGTACTGTGAGAAAGGTTCCCTTTCACCTTCAGTTGCAAGTTTATTCTGTGTCAGACATTTGCAAGTTTCTGGATCTCATTGTTGGCTGCTAGACCTCTGGCTAGAGGTTTATCCGTCATTGAAGCGCCCAGCTGCGAGTGGCTACTCTCTGGGATGATTAGGGACATTCAGTGGATGTAAGCAGTTCAAGGTGCCTGAGTTTCTTCACCCTTGCCCTCTTTTCCTATCTGAGACTGTGTTTATGTTGGATGTTACCACTGCAGAATAAAAACCTTTTCAAGGACTTTTATGTGTCAGCATCCAAAGTTGTTGGGTACTAACCCTGGGAAACCCTGGACATTCGTTGACAAGCCACGAGGAGGTAACTGGTAAGCCCAAAAGTCAAGGCTGCCCCTCAAGGGGTTATGGCCGCTACAATCATTTAGGCTTACTGATAGCAACCGGTTTGGGAACAATGATCGTAATTAAAATGGAACAGAATTAGAATCGATATGCCAGAAAACAGCACCATCTTGTGGGCTAAGACCAAATTATAAGTAAAAAACATAATTTGCATTGCAATTAATACATACATGCTAAATAGCTTCTTAAATGTCATTCAGACTTACACTTAAAAATAGTTCTAGGGTACGTCAGCCCATAGCGAAGAAAAAAACAGAAAAAATAGTACTACCACCAAAAAATCAATAAAAACAAAAATGTATATTTAAAAGCATAATGAGGAAACCCTATGCATTGCTGATGAATGCACTCACATCCCACTCGACATTCAAACCAAAATTATTATAGCTCTTAGCCCTATAAATCCACTCGGTTTCAAGCTTGGACACACCCCTAGTCATGCGACTACCTCTCCAGTTCCCCCATAAATTTGTCTACACCCAAAAATAAAGTTCCCTTGGGGTTTCCGTTATGGCAAAGGTCATAATGCTTGGAGAGGCTGTGCTTGAGGAAGCCATTTTTAATATTTGCAATGTGTTCCTTCAACCAGACTTGGAGCATAAGGACTGTCCGGCCTATATAAGTTCCCTTGGGGTTTCCGTTATGGCAAAGGTCATAATGCTTGGAGAGGCTGTGCTTGAGGAAGCCATTTTTAATATTTGCAATGTGTTCCTTCAACCAGACTTGGAGCATAAGGACTGTCCGGCCTATATATTCAAGCCCACATGGACACCTGATGGGATAAACTACATGTTTACTAGTACAGGTAATAATAGGCTTAATGGGGAAAACCTCCTGAGTAGAATTGGATTGAAAGGTTTCCATTTTACTTCTTCCCTGTATATTAATACTACAGACAGAGCACTTCCTACAAGGAAATAAACCCCCTACGTTATGGAAAAAAGATACCCTGTTGGGGGGATCTCTAACGTTAGGTGCTACTTGGAGCCTCAATGGGGGGTGGCACTCTATTCACCACCACAGGATGCTCTGGGAGAACCGGTCCTAGAACCTGTTTTATAGCATATTGTTGAGTTGAATAGGTATTAAAAAATGCACATTGAAAGGCCTCACTAGGTTCTTTAATTCTAGGGACCAACAACTCATTTCTACCCTTCTCATTGGCACGCAAAAGTGCTTGGTCCAACTCACACGGGGCATAACCTTTTTCAAAAAAATGTCCCTAAGGGCAGAGGCCCTTTCAAGAAATTGCTACAATTAGTGCAATTTCGTTTAAGCCTCAAAAGTTGACTGATCGGAATGGAATGGTCTAGGACTACTATAGATGACGTCCTCCTCCAATTTATATTATTGTTGGTTATAATAGCACTTGCACTTTTATATGTGAAGCCATACATGTGAAATGTGATTCACCTTTAAAGGTTCACTTTTCAGGTGATGGACAGCGCCACTTACCTATTTCTACTATTTATAAACATTTGCTTCATTATTGGAGTTTCCCGGGGGAGGAAGCATCCCGGCCCATTCCTAAGCGCAGAATCTTACAAATTATATAGGAAAAACAATGAACCCCTTCTTAATCTGTGAAGGATCTTGGAGTAGTTTTTCATGCCTGTATATGTCAAGTGGTTTTCAAAAACTGCAAAGTTTGCAAAATTTAATTCTGTGTATGAAGAGCCATGGAGACAACATTTATGTCAGCGAGGGATTGCATTGTTCCATTGCGACATTTTACAGTGGCCATTCCAGTGCTGACTTGGGCCAAGTGGCACATGGGGGCTTCTTAATTTGCCTTCCTCAGTCAATGGGATGGGCTGCCTTTGGATCAAAAGGTCTTTGTGTCTGCACAAATTAGCAAGAGCGTATGTTTTGGACACCAGTGTGCCTCTTTTGTGGCGTGCCTCTCAGCCCAAGAGATGGAGTAATTCTACAGTCGGATGCCAGTCTGCCTCCAGTCTGAAAAGACAAGTGCAAGGGCATTGAAGCCTAGTGGAATGCAGATGCTCTGACTGAAATAAATTAAGGCAGTTTTTTTCTAGCCTTGCAACCTTTCAGGATCTTTTCTCCAAGAGGCCTGAATGAAGTTGATGATGATTGACACCAAGACAGCAGTAGTTTACATTGCCCATCAAGGGGGCACCAAGTGTCTGTCTTTTCCTGTTTTCATAACAAACTTTTCACTGGGTGGAGAGCCGCTTAGACCAGGGGTCTCAAACTTGCGGCCCTCCAGCTGTTGCGAAACTACAAGTCCCATGAGGCATTGCAAGGCTGACAGTTACAAGCATGACTTCCACAGGCAGAGGCATGATGGGACTCGTAGTTCCACAACAGCTGGGGGGCCACCAGTTTGAGACCTCTGGCTTAGACAGTTAACGGCAGTCTACTTACCGGGAGAGCAGGATCCACTAATGGATCAGTTATGCGGCGTACACACGAGCGGACTTTCCCGCGCCAAAAGTCCTGCGGACTAAGTTTTAAGTTCAGACTTAAAATAGTCCGGTGGACAATCCCGCGGTCTGTGTGCTAGTCCGCGGGACTTTTGGAAATGAACGGACTTGCCGACATAAGATCGGAAAGTCCGTTCATTTAGAACGTGACTTCAGATAGACGGGACTAGCGAAGGCAGTGAATGCCGCCGCGCTAGCCCCGTCACCTGGCATGGATTTAAAGGGAATCCCTACGCCGAAAAAATGGCGTGGGGGTCCCCCCCAAATCCATCTTAGACCCTGCCAGGAAAGGGGTGGGGACGAGCGAGCGCCCACCCCCCCTCCTGAGCCGTACCAGGCCACGTGCCCTCAACATGGGGGGTGCCCTGGGGAAAGGGGGGCCGTGCGCCCCCCCCACCCCAAAGCACCTTGTCCCCATGTTGATGAGGACAAGGGCCTCTTCCCGACAACCCTGGCCATTGGTTGTCGGGGTCTGCGGGCCAGGGGGCTTATCGGAATCCGGGAGCCCCCTTTAATAAGGGGGCCCCTAGATCCCGGCCCCCCACCCTATGTGAATGAGTATGGGGTACGATGTACCCCTACCCATTCACCTAAGGTGTAAAAGTGTAAATAAAAAAAAACACACATTTTTTTTTTAAATATTTTATTGCACTGCTCCGGGGGTCTTCTTCTGTCTTGGGGGGTCTTCTCGTCGGACTCCTCCGCTCTCTTCTGCTCTTTTACCTTGCTCTTTCACGAGCGGAGGAGCCCAGCTTTCTTCATCGTCGCCGCCGTCGCCTGGGGGTCTCGTTCCGCCTTCAGGGGTCTTCCGGGGTCTCTTCTGTTCTTGCCGCTGCCTTCTGCGCCGTCTTCTTCTTCTTCCGATGTTAACTCGTCGCTCTCTCTGGCCGGAATGGCAGAGACGCGCTGTGTTGTGACTTATATAGGGACAAGGAGACGGGGTCACATGCTCATGTCACATGGTGACACCGCCCCCCTATGATGTCACAGTCCCAGAGGATGCTGGGACTGTGACATCATAGGGGGGGCGGGGTCACCATGTGACATGAGCATGTGACGCCGCCTCCTTGTCCCTATATAAGTCACAACACAGCGTGTCTCTGCCATTCCGGCCAGAGAAAGTGACGAGTCAACATCGGAAGGAGAAGAAGAAGACGGCGCAGAAGGCGGCGGCAGTGGCAAAAACAGAAGAGACCCCGGAAGACCCCCGAAGACGGAACAAGACCCCCAAAGAAGAAAGCCGGGCTCCTCCGCACGTGAAACAGCTAGGTAAAAGAGCAGAAGAAAGTGGAGGAGTCCGGCGAGAAGACCCCCCCAAGACAGAAGTAGACCCCCGGGGCAGTGCAATAAAATATTTAAAATATAAAATTGTGTGTTTTTTTAATTTACACTTTTACACCTTAGGTGAATGGGTAGGGGTACATCGTAAAGGGGGCTCCCGGATTCCGATAAGCCCCCCACCCGCAGACCCCGACAACCAACGGCCAGGGTTGTCGGGAAGAGGCCCTTGTCCTCATCAACATGGGGACAAGGTGCTTTGGGGTGGGGGGGTGCACGGCCCCCCTTTCCCCAGGGCACCCCCCATGTTGAGGGCACACGGCCTGGTACGGCTCAGAAGGGGGGGGTCGCTCGCTCGTCCCCACCCCCTTTTCTGGCCGGCCGGACTGCAGGCTCGGATAAGGGTCTGAGATGGATTTGGGGGGGACCCCCACGCCATTTTTTCAGCGTAGGGATTCCCTTTAAATCCATGCCAGGTGACGGGGCCAGCGTGGCGGCATTCACTGCCTTCACTAGTCCCGTCTACCTGGAGTCACATTCTAAATGAACAGACTTTCCTCCGTGTGTGAGGCAAGTCCGTTCTTTTCCCACGGACTAGCACACAGACGGCGGGATTGTCCGCCGGACTGCCGAGTCCAGCGGACAATTTTAAGTCTGAACTTAAAACTTAGTCCGCCGGACTTTTGGGAGGAAAAAGTCCCCCCGGGGCCCCACACACTGGCGGAATGTCCGGCGGACAATCCCACGGGAAAGTCCGCTCGTGTGTACGCAGCCTTATAGGGAGTTTTGTGTTGAGGAGTCTCACTTTTATTGTTATATTTTCACATTTATATTGTGTGAATGTTATATACTGCAGTGCTGCAGTCTTCCATATTATACTAGATGTGATAATTCCACCAATAGGGATCAGATATAACAATTCCATTCACTACAAAAATACACCTTCATACATGTACATAAAGGCAGATCTCCTGCAACCTATTCACAGCTACTTCAATCTATATAACATATAATATGCAAAAATAAATAAACATGAAGAGCAACAAAGTTATCTTAAAAAATTGCAAACATCAAGAGAAAGTTTATAAAGGTTAAAAGATGGATTTCCTACAACCCATTCACCACTACTTCCATCTCCAATCACCATACAGTGACTTGTGCAGTAACAGAAATAAGAAGTCCCAGAGATTCATTCAGATGGATTAAATCAATGCTGATCATCTTCCACCTCTTTGCAGCAACTTCAATCAACCTCCCCCACACCAGTGAGAAAACAGGTCACTTACCAAAAGGTTTGTCCCCACAAGCAAGGCCCAGACACGCTTGTTTATATCCTTCCAGCAGCGCCACTCTGCTCAAGCCGGCTTCCGATGAGAAGAGACTGTGCCACGGAATGTCAGACCTCCAGGTAGGATCTCCAATATCACCCGAGGTATCCAGACAATGGCCGCAATCACATTACATAGAAAAGAAAAAGCCTCCATAGTGCATAATCCTTAAATATATATAGAATCACAGATTGTACACTTCCATCATATACACGAGTATACACAGAACTCAGAGCACACACCGCTCCGGACTGCAGCGGTGTATGATGGAGTCCAGGCAGTGACATGGAGGCTTTTTCCTTTCTATGTAATGTGATTGCGGCCATTGTCCGGATACCTCGGGTGATATTGTATTTTTGCACATTATATGTTATATAGACTGAAGTAGCTATGAATAGGTTGGAGGAGATCTGCCCTTCCTCACATGTATGAAAGTGCATTTTTGTAGTGAATTTAATTGTTATTATTGATCACTATTGGTGGAGTTATCACATCTACATTAGAAGTGTTGGTATTCGGACACATTGTAGGTTGCAGATTTCTCATTTGTCTCATCACACATTGGGGGTTATTTACGAAAGGCAAATCCACTTTGCACTACAAGTGCACTTGGAAGTGCAGTCGCTGTAAATCTGAGGGGAAGCTCTGCTGATTTTGTCATCCAATCATGTGCAAGCTAAAATGCTGTATTTTATTTTCCTTGCATGTCCCCCTCGGATCTACAGCGACTTGTAGTGAAAAGTGGATTTGCCTTTTGTAAATATCCCCCATTGTGTCACTAAGTGTCGGGCTCTATACATAGAATTATATTATACTATTTGTACTTCTATATCAGACTTCCTGCTGGCGGCTGCTTTTCATTCATTAGATTTTCACAAAGTTGTTCATATTTTTTAGTGCAAATATTTCATTTTTTTAATTTTAATATCCATCTTTGTAGAACTGTCTGATATTGGTGATATATAGAGACAACCAGGAGATGAAATATATCTCCATTATTTATTATTATTTGATTTATATAGTTTAGACATACACTATATTACCAAAATTATTGGGACACCTGCCTTTACAAGCACATGAACTTTAATGGCATCCCAGTCTTAAGCCTCGTACACACGATCAGATTTTCTGATGACCGTTCGTCTGTTTTTTTGTGACATGCTAGTCTCATATGGAAAGTGAAGAGGTTACTCACCATATGAAAATTCTCATCCGACAGAATACAACTTCAGAAGTGATGTAATGTGTTGAATAGTTTTGTATGTATTCTTTTGTTTCTGAGTTCACATATGATAAAAATGTTATAGTCTGCACATCCAGCTTTTGTCGGACAAAAAATTTGAATCGGCTATCGAAAGCACCATACTAACGATCCAAAAATCGGCAGATCGTTTGTTTGGACAAAATTTTACTTCTGATTTTCGTATCATGTGTATGGGACTTTAGTCCGTAGGGTTCAATATTGAGTTGGCCCACCCTTTGCAGCTATAACAGCTTCATCTTTTCTGGGAAGGCCGTCCACAAGGTTTAGGAGTGTATCTATGGGAATGTTTCACCATTCTTACAGAAGTGCATTTGTGAGATCATGCACTGATGTTGGATGAGAAGGCCTGGTTCGCAGTTTCCACTTAAATTCATGCTGAAGGTGTTCTATATAGGGTTGAGGTCAGGACTCAAGACCAGTCAAGTTCCTCCACCCCAAACTCGCTCATCCATTTCTTTATAGACCTTGCTTTGTGCACTGCCCCAAATCATTTGGTGAAGGGGGATTAAGGTGTGGGGTTGTTTTTCAGGGGTTGGGTTTGGCCTCTTAGTTCCAGTGAAGGGAACTCTTAAGATGTCAGCATACCAAGACAATTTGTAAAATGTCATGCTCCCAACTTTGTGGGAACAGTTTGGGCATGGCCCCTTCCTTTTCCACCATGACTGCGCACCAGTGCCCAAAGCAAGGTCCATAAAAACATGGATGAGTGAGTTTGGGGTGGAGGAACTTGACTAGCCTGCACAGAGTCCTGACCTCAACCCGATAGAACACCTTTGGGATGAGTTAGTGCAGAGACTGCAAGCCAGGCTTTCTCATCCATCATCAGTGCATGACCTCACAATTGTGCTTCTGAAAGAATGGTAAAACAGTCCCATAGACACTCCTAAACTTTGCGGACAGCCTTCTCAGAAGAGTTGAAGCTGTTATAGCTGCAAAGGGGGCCAACTCAATATTGAACCCTACAAACTAAGACTGGGATGCCATTAAAGTTCATGTGCGTATAAAGGCGGGTGTCCCAATACTTTTGATAATATTGTGTAACAGTCCAGGATTTAATATTTAGGCTCCATGCACACTGGCTTAAAAAAAATGCTACTACTACAGGAGTTTTGTGTTCTGCCTGTAGAAGCAGCTCCATGTTCTCCTATGTCTCCATACACATTGGGACGATTACAGACATATTTTGACCTCAACATTTAGAGGCAGGAAAAAAAACCTTCTGCTTCGTGTTTCTGATTGGAGCTTTCTGCGAGAAAAAATGCAAAACTCTCCTAAACTCTTTTCACTTTTCTCACTTTTTCTGCCAAGGGAACTGACATTTTTTTAAGCCCAGTGTGCATGGAGCCTTATTGAGCCTAAAGATGGAATTTGATGACATTCTCATATTTCTATATTATTTATGTGGTTTAGATATAAAACTGTCCCAGAATATTATTGTCTCAGTCAGTCCTGTTATACTCACCGTAATTCCTCTATCCGGCTTGTTGTCAGAGCTTCCATCAGATCCCTGAAATGAGGACCCTCCAGATTGTTCGCAGACAGGTCCAGTGTCCTCAGTGTCTGGTTATTTCTTATTCCAGATGCCAGGTGGGGGCAGGAACTGTCTGTCAGGTGATTATCCCACAATCTGTAGAAGAAGAGAAGAATGTTACCAGAAGAAAATGAATTTCTCCCCCAGGAATGAATGTAACTATTCTCTACATGAATGGAACTCATTTCTCTTTATTGGAATCATTAATATTAGATCACTTTATAAAACACGATCGATCATCTACACTATTGGAGGATTTCTCTTTTTGTGGATCCCAATTACTAAATGTGACATGAGAAGTGGATGAGGTGGTGTGATCCATTCATTATTCCTGTATGGGGATTGGACCATACACACTCACACTGACCTCTAGGCTTTCATCTCCAACCTTCTGCTAAGTCTTGGATTCAGTTGTGGAGATTCACTTTAATGGTCACAGAAGTCTCACTCATGTTGTGGAAACTTCATTGACTATAAGTGACACCATTGTACTTTGGGATTTCCTTTGAACATCATGGTGGAGGATTTGATCTTATGGTGTGGAGAAGATTTTATTGTTACCGTTCTTTATTTGGACCTTTTTTGAAAATTTGTACTAATATTGCTGCACTAATTTTATATATGCTGATTATAAATTCTCTTCATTGGTTATCAGTGAAATAGTCTCCATACCATTGTTATATATACACTTATAGGGAGTTTTGTGTTTAGAAGTCTCACTTTTATTGTTATATTTTCACATTTATATTGTGTGAATGTTATATACTAGTGCTGCAGTCTTCCATATTATACTAGATGTGATAATTCCACCAATAGGGATCAGATATAACAATTCCATTCACAACAAAAATACACTTTCATAAATGTAAACAAAGGCAGATCTCCTGCAACCTATTCACAGCTACTTCCATCTATATAACATATAATATTCAAAAATAAATATACATGAAGAGCAACAAAGTTATCTTAAAAAATTGCAAACATCAAGAGAAAGTTTATAAAGGTGAAAAGGTGGATTTCCTACAACCCATTCACCACTACTTCCATCTCCAATCACCATACAGTGACTTGTGCAGTAACAGAAATAATAAGTCTCAGAGATTCATCCAGATGGATTAAATCAATGCTGATCATCTTCCACCTCTTTGCAGCAACTTCAATCAACCTCCACCACACCAGTGAGCAAACAGGTCACTTACCAAAAGGTTTGTCCCCACAAGCAAGGCCCAGACACGCTTGTTTATATCCTTCCAGCAGTGCCACTCCGCTCAAGCCGGCTTCCGATGAGAAGAGACTGTGCCACGGAATGTCAGACCTCCAGGTAGGATCTCCAATATCACCCGAGGTATCCAGACAATGGCCGCAATCACATTACATAGAAAAGAAAAAGCCTCCATAGTGCATAATCCTTGAATATATATAGAATCACAGATTGTACACTTCCATCATATACACGAGTATACACAGAACTCAGAGCACACACCGCTCCGGACTGCAGCCGTGTATGATGGAGTCCAGGCAGTGACATGGAGGCTTTTTCCTTTCTATGTAATGTGATTGCGGCCATTGTCTGGACACCTCGGGTGATATTGTATTTTTGTACATTATATGTTATACAGACTGAAGTAGCTGTGAATAGGTTGGAGGAGATCTGCCCTTCCTCACATGTATGAAAGTGCATTTTTGTAGAGAATTTCACCATAATCACCATACAAAAATTCTCGTCCAACAGAATACAACTTCAGAAGTGATGTAATGTGTTGAATAGTTTTGTATGTATTCTTTCATTTCTGAGCATGCGTAGTCTCACTCTTACAATTTATTTTGGGCAAAAACTATACTGATTAACCACTTTCAGACCAGAACACTTTTTGTGATTCGGCACTGCGTCGCTTTAACTGACAATTGCGCGGTCATGCGGCGTGGCTCCCAAACAAAATTGATTCCCTTTTTTCCCCACAAATAGAGCTTTCTTTTGGTGGTATTTGATCACCTCTGCAGTTTTTATTTTTTGCGCTATAAACTAAAAAAGAGCGTGAATTTGGAAAAAAACACATTATTTTTTACTTTTTTCTATAATAAATATCCCCCAAAAATATATAAAAATCCTTTTTTTTTCCTCAGTTTAGGCCGATACGTATTCTTCTACATATTTTTGGTAAAAAATCGCAATAAGCGATTATTGATTGGTTTGCACAAAAGTTATAGCGTTTACAAAATAGGGGATAGTTTTATAGCAGTTTTATTACTATTTTTTTTTTATACTAGTAATGTGATTCAGTGATTTTTATCGTGACTGCGACATTATGGCAGACACATCAGACATTTTTGACACATTTTTGGGACCATTGTCATTTATACAACAATCAGTGCTATTTAAATCCACTGATTACTGTGTAAATTACACTGGCAGTGAAGTGTTAAGTGTTCCTAGGGGCGTGTTACTGACTGTGGGGGGCGTGGCTGTGTGTTAGTGAACACTGATCTCTGCTTCAATCACAGGGAGCCGAGATCAGTGTCACTTGTTGCTAGGCAGAACGGGGAGATGCTGTTTACTTCCGCATCTCCCTGCTCAGCCTCCTCGTGGGACGATCGCGGGTATCCCTGCAGCGATCGAGTCTGCGGGACCCGCGACCGGACTCACGGGGGTCTCCGACCGGCGCCTGTACGCCCTTATGCCTGTCCGTGCCATTCTGCCGATGTACATCGTCGTGCGCCGGTCGGGATCCGGTTAAACAAAAATCTGACGTTTTGTCAGCTGAAAAATCGTCTGTCAAAAGCACCATACTAACGATCCAAAAATCAGCAGATTGTTTGTGCGGACAAAATTTTACTTCTGATTTTCGTATCGTGTGTATGGGCCTTTAGTCCGTAGGGTTCAATATTGGGTTGGCCCACCCTTTGCAGCTATAACAGTTTCATCTCTTCTGGGAAGGCCATCCACAAGGTTTAGGAGTGTGTCTATGGGAATGTTTGACCATTCTTCCAGAAGCACATTTGTGAGGTCAGGCACTGATGTTGGATGAGAAGGCCTGGCTCATAGTCTCTGCTTGAAATAATACTAAATGTGTTCTATCTGGTTGAGGTCAGGACTCTGTGCAGGTCAGTCAAGTTCCTCCACCCAAAGGGTGGGCCAACTCAATATTGAACCCTACGGACTAAGACTGGGATGTCTTTAACCACTTCAGCCCCGGAAGGATTTACCCCCTTCCTGACAAGAGCACTTTTTATAATTTGGCACTGCGTCACTTTAACTGCTAATTGCGCAGTCATGCAATGTTGTACCTAAACAAAATTTGCATCCTTTTCTTCCCACAAATAGAACTTTCTTTTGATGGTATTTGATTTGTTTTGTTTTTTTGCGCTATAAACGGAAAAAGACCGAAAATTTCGAAAAACATTATATTTTCTACTTTTTGTTATAAAAAATCCAATAAACTAAATTTTAGTCATACATTTAAGCGAAAATGTATTCAGCCACATGTCTTTGGTAAAAGAATGTCAATAAGCGTATATTTATTGGTTTGCGCAAAAGTTATAGCGTCTACAAACTAGGGTACATTTTCTGGAATTTACGCAGCTTTTAGTTTATGACTGCCTATCTCATTTCTTGAGGTGCTAAAATGTCAGGGCAGTACAACCCCCCCCCCCCCAAATGACCCCATTTTGGAAAGTAGACACCCCAAGGAAATTGCTGAGAGGCAGGTGGAGCCCATTGAATATTACATTTTTTTGTCCCAAGTGATTGAATAATGACAACAAAAAAAATGTACAAAAAGTTGTCACTAAATGGTATATTGCTCACACATGCCATGGGCATATGTGGAAATGCACCCCAAAATACATTCTGCTGATTCTCCTGAGTATGGGGATACCACATGGGAGCCTAGCTGCGTACGGGGCCCCGAAAACCAATCACCGCCTTCAGGATTTCTAAGGGTGTACATTTTTGATTTCACTCCTCACTACCTATCACAATTTTGAAGGCCATAAAATGCCAAGATGGCACAAACACCCCCCCCCCCCAAATGACCTATTTTGGAGAGTAGACATCCCAAGCTATTTGCCGAGAGGCATGTTGGGCCCATGGAAAATTTTATATTTTGACACAAGTTGCGGGAAAATTACAAACTTTTTTGCACAAAGTTGTCACTAAATTATATATTGCTCAAACATGCCATGGGCATATGTGGAATTTCACTCCAAAATACATTCTGCTTCTTCTCCTGAGTACGGGGATACCACCCCATTTTGGAAAGTAGACACCCCAAGCTATTTGTTGAGAGGCATGGTGAGCATGGTGAGTATCTCATTTGTTTTTGAAAATTAAGAAAGAAAAGAAAAGAAAAGAAAAAAAAATTTTTCTTCTTTTTTCAATTTTCAAAACTTTGTGACAAAAAGCGAGATCTGCAAAATACTCACCATACCTCTCAGCAAATAGCTTGGGGTGTCTACTTTCCAAAATGGGGTCATTTGTGGGTTTTTGTGCCATATTGGCATTTTATGGCCTCCGAAACTGTGATAGGCAGAGAGGAGTGAAATCAAAAATTTACACCCACACTTAGAAATCCTGAAGGCGGTGATTGGTTTTCGTGATCCCGTATGCGGATAGGCTCCCAAAAAGTCCCACACATGTGGTATCCCCGTACTCAGGAGAAGCAACAGAATGTATTTTGCGGTGTAATTTCACATATGCCCATGGCACGGTAAAAAAATTAAAAAATTCCCGAAACTTGTGGAAAAATATTAAATATTCCATGAACTCAACGTGTCTTCTTTCCAAAATGGGGTCATTTGGGGGGTTTTGTGCTATCTTGACATTTCATGGCCTCCGAAACAGTAATAGGTAGTGAGGAAGTGAAATCACCATTTTACACCCTTAGAAAGCCTGAAGGCGGTGCTTGATTTTCGGGGTCCTGTACACGGCTAGGCTCCCAAAAGGTCTCACACATGTGGTATCCCCGTACTCAGGCAAAGCAGCAGAATGTATTTTGGAGTGTAATTCCACATATGCCCATGGCATGTTTGAGCAATATATCATTTAGTGACGACTGAAGGGATATTTAGTTTAACTACTTCTTTGTATTATAGTCAGCTTCCATTTTGTGTGTCTCTAACATCCATTTTGTGAAATATGCTCAAGTCTTGCTAATCTAGTTTCGTTTTTCCCTTGTTCTGTAATCTTCTGTTGAGTTTCATGTTCTTGTAAAGCATGTGATATTTTAGAAATAATTAGTTTCACTGTGGGCGTCAGACTGTACTTGTGCGTCTCTGTATATGATTGGATAATTTTCTAAGGGTGGTCTTTTGTAAAAGCCCCTTTATATATTCACACCCATGAATAAAGATTAGATTTGCTCGGAGAGAAACTTGCTGTGTATATGTTTCTTTATCTCAAAGGGAAAATCTCCCAGATCTGGTTTCGGATTGCACGGTACACCAAAGCAGTAAGCCCTAATCTTGATTTATTTCCTTTCAGTTTGGGGGCTCGTTCCGCGATCGATTATTATATGTCGGGTGAGTAGACTTGATATATATCTTCTCTCACCGTGACCTCTATTTAGAAATCGTTTTTTTAACGGGACCTGTGATTTATGTAGAAATAGTTTTTAGACTTTGAAGAAAGTCAAGCGCTGTTGAGATAACAGCACCCGCAGCCTTGAAGGCTGAACGGGAGAGCTATTCTGTGTAATAGCATATGCTTTAGAAAAAAGCATCTGTTCGGTGTGAACAGTGGGACTCTGTGAAGTCCATAAGACTGCGGCAGCCGTCTGTTCGGGGGTGGACAGTCGTTAATGTGGACCTCGGGTAGGTACCTGGGACTTTGTGAAGTCCGTAGGTCAATGATAATACAGTACTGTAATTACAAAACAAAACAAAGTCTGCTAAGGTGTGCTGGACAAAACCGATCTCTTTGCTTTCCTTATTTTTGCGTAGATGATAAGCTAATTTGTAAACTGTCTGTGTGGAATTTGTCAGCGTTTGTAAGGTAAGACAACGCCTTCCACTGCTCCGTGTTATCATAGGACTTAGATTTAAGAGCGACAGACGTGCCTTCCTATGAACTCCTGTGTTCTTTTGTGATTGATGGAAGTTCCCGATCGAAACGCAGAGTAATGCTACAGTATCCGGTGATGTATTGATGTTTATTCTTAATGATTTATGTATGAATGTTTTGACTAGAGAGTTAGCAGAAAATAGCAGTGTTAATAATATTTTCTTAAGGTAATGATTCCTTTTGCTGCTATGCAGGGAAAGTGAAGATTTGGATGTTTGGCTTTTTGCCAACATGGTTCAAGTACTTATATCTCGCTAAACGTAATAGATATTGTGAAGAATTGTTTGCGGCATTGTAGTACAGAAGTTACAAGTACTGTTTGAACCTGTTGGCACTCTGCCAAAAATAAAAAATAAATTTGAAAAAAAAAGAATAGTTTGGTTATAAATAATAAGAAAAGTAATAATGTATGAAGCTTGTCTATAAATAAGATGCTGTAGGAGATCTCCGGCTGGATGGGGGGGTCCCTATGGCATCCTAGCCCAAAAGCTGCCCAAGATAGGTTAGCAGAGCCATGGGATGGTGAATTTAGAGGTTAAATTAACTTTCTCCATGCCTTTATCAGGCGCCCGCTTCCTCCCCCCTTACATTCCATAACCAGATAGCAGCAGCACAGACACAAGGACACAGAGAATAGCAGAATGAGTTTGAAACACCAGGGCAGACACAAAAAAAAAGGGATCTTAAAAGGTAAATTATCTTGTTCTATATTAACAAAAGAGAAGGTAAGAAAAGTAAAGAAGGCAATTGTGACTATAGGTTTGTACAAGACCTAAGGGCCATCAATAGCCTAGTGGTACCGATTGCCCCAAAAGTGCCTGATGTGCCATCAATATTTACCGCCATACATTACGATGCAGAGTATTTTACTGTGATTGATTTATTGAACGCATTTTTATTTCCGTCCCTGTGGATGAGGAGGCACAACCAATCTTTGCTTTATGTTTTTTTTTAAAACCGCCAACTAACATGGTGCAGAATGCCCCAGGGCTATATAGACTCCCTTGCAGCCTATTCCAAACTACTCTCAGAGCTTGGATACCAGGACATTGTTCATCCCTGCTGCAGTATGTGGATGAATTCCTCGTCTGCAGTTCTACTCGGGTGGCCGCCCTGGAGGATGGGAGGGATCTTTTGAAATGTATTTTTGAAAGTGGTCACAAAGTGTCAAAGAAAAATTGCAATGGTGTCAGAAAAGGTTGAATATTTTGGTTTTGTACTCTCAAAAGGAGAAAGGAAAGTTAATCACAGAAGAGCTATGGCTCTTGTGGGTCTGCCCCGCCCACTTGCTAAGAAAGACATGTTCACCTTTCTTGGTAATTATGATTGGTTACTGCCGCCAATGAGTACCTGACTGTTCCTACTACAATCTCCTGAGACAAGCCACAGGTTTATACATGCCAGATTGTATAAAATGGTCAAATGAAATGTGCAATGCTTTTGTGTATTTGAAAAATGCTATGGTAATGGCTCCAGGGCTCGGCCTCCCTAACTAGAAAAAATGTTTAATTAGTTTGCAGGAAAAATGTTTCATTTGTTTGCAAGGGAAAATTGTAAGGACGTGTCAGGTGTCCTCACTCAGGAGCATGGAGGCAAGTTGCGCCCTATTATTTTTTTCAAAGATGGTTCCGGTGCAGGTTCAAGGCATGCCTGTGTGTCTCAGAGGCATCCTATTCGATGATGGTTTTGAGATGGCCACTTCTTTCACTCTGGGGCACGGCACTACACTTCACACCACCCACAATGTATGAAAAATGTACATACGCAGCACATGTCTGCTCAAAAGGTTGAGTGGCTATGAGTTGATCTTGATGTCCAATCAAAAATTGCACATCAAATATGCTTCTCCCACTTCAGGACCAGCACCAATACAAATGCCCTTTTAGGATTAAAAGGAGAGCAGAATGAGGTTGTGCCACAACATGATTGCATAGACCTCATTCACCAAGACACATCACCCAGGTCTGATGTATCACCCACAACACTGCAGGGCATACACAGGCCAACAAACAGATAGCCAAGGGAAATGCTCTGGCTGATTAGCTGCTAAATAAGCTGCTACTTCACAAAATGCACAGATCCAAATGCCCATGCTAGCACCAGAATTGTTGTTTTTGTTTTTTTTGTTTTTTTGATCAGGTTCTTTCAGATTTGCAGGTATGGCAAACGAAGCTGATCTCAGAGGTTGGGACAAAATAGGTGTGCAGAAAGATCCAAAGACTGGACTTCTCTGCAAAGAGGGGAAGCCATGTATACCAGTAGCTAGTGCATCACTTTTTGTAGCTAGTGCATCACTTTTTATGCATCATTTTTATTTCCCAGTTCCATGGAATAGGTCACAGAGGCTGGAAAGCCACGTGTGAACTATTGGAGAAAGACTTTTACATTACAGAACTTTCCTGGCCAATTTTATGTAGCAAGATGCATCACATGTATCAGGAACAACCCACACAAGGCCGAACATGAACACCTGATATATCCAACAATTCCTTTTACACATTTGCAGATTGACTTCACACACATGCCCAAACTAGGCAAAAGACAGGAATATCTTTTGGAAATTGTGGACAAGTTCTCAAGTTGAGTTGAACTTTTTGTCACCACAAAAGAAGATGCACAAACAGTAGTGAGGATCCTCGTTCAGGAAATCATTCCTCGATGGGGATGCCCACTTCTTATAAACTCAGACAGACAATGGACCTACATTTGTATCAAGGGTCTGCCAGGACTTGGTAAAAACTCTCAAGATAGAACGGAAGTTTCACATTCCCTAACACCCTCAAAGCTCAGGGATAGTAGAAAGAATAAAACAGAACAATAAAAAGACAAAATAAGAAAGGCCACAGGAGGAACCTTTGCCAACTGGAAGAAGGTCCTCCCAGCAGTCCTGGCAGAAATAAGAATGACCCTTCCAAGACAACAGTGTATTCACCTTTTGATGTCTTGATGGGTCGACTTTTCCCCACCCCATGGGCCAGAGCACATTTAATGATAGAAAAGGGAGATTTAGACTTATTACAGGAAGAATATGTAAGGTAATTGGTTGAAACATTGTAAACAGTTAAGAGAAATGTTGCTTGCACCTTTTCTTTTTCTTCACAGGAAACTACTCGCCCCTTCAAATTGGGAGACACCGAGGTGGTCCATCAGCTGAACAGAAATAAGAAGCAAGAGTATCCCTTTGGACCTCCTACCACAGTGGTTGCAGTGACCAGAACAGCCATCCTAGTGAAAAATTGCCAGTCCTGGATCCATGCCAACAGAGTAAAAAAGGTTGCCCAAAGCCCCAAGAGCAGGAAGGAGATCTTGGATACAGGAGGCCCTCAAGCAGAAGTCCAAGCAGATGAAGGAGTTCCTGGGAAAGCAGGTCCGGCCAGAGAAGATGACCTCGCTTACTTCACCACAGACTTCTGACAAGGCATTCTGCCCACTAATCCTGATCTCTCTGACAGTGTTCCTACCCACCTGGATCACCACTAACTGTATCTACCACCCTGAAGATTTGGGTGCAATTAAAAGTATCTGTGGGCAGGGGCGGACTGACAACTCATGGGGCCCCCGGGCAATAGAAGATCATGGGGCCCCCTTGGTCCCCACACTCAAGCCACACCTGTACAGAGAGACACGGGGGGAGGGAGAGCAAACAGGGGGATTGTGTGTGTCTGTCTGTGTGTGTGTCTGTCTGTGTGTGTCTGTCTGTGTGTGTGTGTCTGTGGCGGGGGGGAGAAAGCACACTGGTGGACACTGGGGGGGGGGGGGCACACTGGGGAGGGAGAGCACAATGGTGGACACTGTAGGGGGGGAACGCACAAACAGGGGGACACTGGAGGGAGAATGCGCACGCACACACACACACACACAGGGGGACACTGGAGGGAGAGCGCACACGCAGGGGGGGGGAACGCACACACAGGGGGACACTGGAGGGAGAGCACACACACGGGGGGGGGACACTGGAGGGAGAGCGCACACACAGGGGGGGGACACGCACACAGGGGAACACTGGAGGGAGAGAGCACACACAGGGGGGCACACAGGGGGACACTGGAGGGAGAGAGCACACACAGGGGGGCACACACACACACATAGGGGGACACTGGAGGGAGAGCGCACACACAGGGGGGGGACACGCACACAGGGGAACACTGGAGGGAGAGAGCACACACAGGGGGGCACACAGGGGGACACTGGAGGGAGAGCGCACACACAGGGGGGCACACACACACACAGGGGGACACAGGAGGGAGAGAGCACACACAGGGGGGCACACACACACACAGGGGGACACTGGAGGGAGAGAGCACACACAGGGGGGCACACACACACACACACACAGGGGGACACTGAAGGGAGAGTGCACACACAGGGGGGCACACACACACAGGGGGACACTGGAGGGAGAGTGCACACACAGGGGGGCACACACACACAGGGGGACACTGGAGGGAGAGCGCACACACAGGGGGGCACACACACACAGGGGGACACTGGAGGGAGAGCGCACACACAGGGGGGCACACACACACAGGGGGACACTGGAGGGAGAGCGCACACACAGGGGGGCACACACACACAGGGGGACACTGGAGGGAGAGCGCACACACAGGGGGGGACAGGCACACACAGGGGGACACTGGAGGGAGAGCGCACACACAGGGGGGGACAGGCACACACAGGGGGACACTGGAGGGAGAGCGCACACACAGGGGGGACAGGCACACACAGGGGGACACTGGAGGGAGAAAGCACACACAGGGGCACACGCACACACAGGGGGACACTGGAGGGAGAGCGCACACACAGGGGGGGGACACGCACACACAGGGGGACACTGGAGGGAGAGTGCACACACAGGGGGACACTGGAGGGAAAGCGCACACACAGGGAGGGACACGCACACATAGGGGGACACTGGAGGGAGAGCGCACACACAGGGGGGGACACACACACAGGGGGAAACTGGAGGGAGAGCGCACACACAGGGAGGGACACGCACACACAGGGGGACACTGGAGGGAGAGCGCACACACAGGGGGGGACATGCACAGGGGGGGACATGCACACAGGGGGACACTGTGGGCTGGGGTGACACTGTGGGCTGGGGTGACACTGGGGGGACACTGTGGGCTGGGGTGACACTGTGGGCTGGGGTGACGCTGGGGGGACACTGTGGGCTGGGGTGACGCTGGTGGGACACTGTGGGCTGGGGGGACCCGGGACACTGTGGGCTGGGGGGACCCGGGGCACTGTGGGCTGGGGTGACGCTGGGGGGACACTGTGGGCTGGGGGAACGCTGGGGGGACACTGTGGGCTGGGGTGACGCTGGGGGGACACTGTGGGCTGGGGTGACGCTGGGGGGACACTGTGGGCTGGGGTGACACTGTGGGCTGGGGTGACGCTGAGGGGACACTGTGGGCTGGGGTGACGCTGGGGGGACACTGTGGGCTGGGGTGACGCTGGGGGGACACTGTGGGCTGGGGTGACGCTGGGGGGACACTGTGGGCTGGGGTGACACTGTGGGCTGGGGTGACGCTGGGGGGACACTGTGGGCTGGGGTGACACTGTGGGCTGGGGTGACGCTGGTGGGACACTGTGGGCTGGGGGGACCCGGGGCACTGTGGGCTGGGGTGACACTGGGGGGACACTGTGGGCTGGGGGGACACTGTGGGCTGGGGGGACGCTGTGGGCTGGGGGGACGCTGTGGGCTGGGGTGACGCTGGGGGGACACTGTGGGCTGGGGGGACACTGTGGGCTGGGGTGACGCTGGGGGGACACTGTGGGCTGGGGGGACACTGTGGGCTGGGGTGACGCTGGGGGGACACTGTGGGCTGGGGGGACACTGTGGGCTGGGGTGACGCTGGGGGGACCCCCCCCCCATCATCACTTGTGGCGGTCCTGCTCTGGTAATTTACTCACTGATGCTGATGCTCCCCGCCGGCCCCTCCACTCTTCTCTTCTCTTCCATTACTTCCATTAGGGGCCCGGACTCGGCCGAGTGAAGCGGCTGTATTACATGCCGCGAATACTGCTAGCGGCGCGCGGCTCCCCGCCGGCCCCTCCTTCCCTCCCGTCCGTCCCAGGTGACGTCACAACGCATACAGTAGAAGCACCTGGGACGGACGGGAGGGAAGGAGGGGCCGGCGGGGAGCCGCGGGCCGCTAGCAGTATTGTTAGCGGCATGTAATACAGCCGTTTCAAGTGGCCCCTCATGTGGCCGAGTCCGGGCCCCTAATGGCCCCGGGCCCTCGGGCGGCGCCCGAGTCACCGACTTGTCAGTCCGCCCCTGCGTGGGAACACAAACACACACACACACACACAAGAACATTATATTGACACAAGCTAGAACTAAGAGAGAGATTGGAGATAGTTTTACTGATAAGATGCTTTTGCTAAAATTTAAGTATGCTTATGCTAAAAATTCAGGGTATGAAGAATGTTAAATATGTAGCATATTAGTGAGTATGGGTGTACCTTTGCGCTGGTGTAAGAACTAGATGTTAAGATGAATAAGTAATAAATAAAAGTGATAAAATAGTGAACGTTACAGATGCAAAAATTGGAACAAGTCCTAAAAAAGCTGCAAAAACTAAGAGTCAACGCTAACCCGTGAATCAAAGAATAAATAGGTAGTGTTTTTGCGCTAAAGTGCATCAAGTGTTAAAGTGCTCAATAACTGCATCCACAAATAAATAAATAAATAAATGATCACAATGTGATCAAAAACACACAGTGGTCACTGAAACGTGACTCAACTATTAGTAAAGTGCAGTAAATAGAACCTTTAAGTGCATTCAGTGATGAGTAGATAAATAAATACTAGGTAGACTCTAAAAATATATACAATCACTATTAAAAAACATATCCGTGAAGACAAGTGGTATGAAAACAAGTGATAAGAAAACCCAGATCTCAAATCGTAAAAAACCATATAAAAGAGGTGGAGCTTAGACCATAAATCAATCAAGCAGTGAACAATAAGTCCATTAACTGGTTCAAAGAAGAAATGATATGATACGAGTAACACCTATAGGGAGCCAAAATAGTCTCTATGATGTAGATAAATAATGCTTTTTCTTTCTGTTTTCCACACATGGGGGGTGCTGGGTAGTGAGGGTCTATCCAACAATAGTGCTCTCTAGCCTCTCACCTCTCTTAGGGCAAAAAACAGCATTCATAGGAACTCCTATGGCAATCTCCAGCTCTCCCAATCTCCGTGTGGTTCTCAGTGCATTCAGCTTTAAGGATAAAACGGTACCAGATCGGAGTCTCCGCTTCCCCACAGCAGTGTTGAGGCTCACCCTCCGTGGGTGATAGATTCGATCAAAAATGAGAAAAAGTGGAGAGAGGGGACCCGATCGTGAAGTATATCAAAATACGTTTTTAATAGAAAGAAAGTAGAAGCTTACATTTAAAAACAGCAGCTGGATGAATATGAACGCGGTCTCTGTGTAGAACACTTCCGGTATCCTCACCAGTCCCTATGCATTACGTCACGTGACCTCGTGACTTCTTCAGGGGATGCTGATTGGTCGTTTAGGTTGTCTTTTATATATGACAACCGGAAGTTGCGTGGTGGCCATTTTGCCGTGGTCCGCGTGTGTAAACAAAGCGCGGCCATTTTCCTGTGGATTTCCTGCACCTAATACGCTCTATGGAGCGGACCTGGTGAATGCGCTTATACGTGATGTTAATTGTGTTGTATAATTCGGGATTGTCTCATGTGTCTGTACAGACACACCAGGTTAACAGAGCACTCTGCCCAATTAGTCAAATGGAATCAAATTTCGTGGAGCACCTACAACCATTGCCATTACTAAGTGGCACTGAGTAGCGATATACAGGGCGGCCCCAAAACTACATATCCTAAGGGGTCATGTAATTTTGTTGTTATTTTGGTCCATGTAGATGGTCACTGACAATTAGAAGATTGTCATGACGTAGCCCTCAGGTGACCTCTTGAGACGGAGAACAGTTTTACCCTGTGTATCCTTATATGTTAAGGATGCCAGATCTGACATAATATTTGTTAACAAAAGCTGGGTTGTCAGTCTGTGAGTCCATTCAATAATCTTTTAATATAAGATCATGATTACACCTAAAAATATATGTGTATACATATATCAACCATACTAAAATCCCTGTATGTGTTAATGTGCAATAATTTAACCCCATCCATTATTGTCTACATTAATGTATGATATCAACAATCCACATTACCCAATGGCTCTGGGATTATAAAAAATGTTCAAACAAAAAAATTCCAAAAAAATATATAATACAACGGCGAGTATATAAAGAAATTTTTTGCAAGAGATAAAAAAAAAAAAAAAAAAAAAATTATAAAAAAAATTATTATATTTTGAGATATAACTTCCGCCCCTCAAAAAACCGGCATATCAAACTATGTCAATGCTATAACATCAAAAATGAAAATAGCTCAATAAAATCCATTAAAAAATGTTAAAAATATGTATATAGATGAGTATGTCCACTCCTGATGATCCGGAGTATTCCTCAATGTGATGTTATGTCCAACTGTATGTGGGATATCCATATTTCCCACCTCTATACAATTGTTTTCTACCCATCTCTGCCTGTTGGATACGGTTCTGGATACCGAAAATGTCCTACAGGCCTCATCAATACATATGCAGTGTATATCACCTTACAGAGATAACACCATCAACTATATGTATATCTCTACAGTACGTGGATACATATCAAAATACATTAAGCATATATATATATATATATATATAAAAATACATAGACAATGTTATAATAAAATGTATAAAAACGTATTAAAAACATTTACAAGTAAAAGTACAAATATGTAGCATATTAAGCGCTGCGCGGACTGTTATATAAATCCTGTATAATAATAATAATGATAATAATAATAATAATCTTACATCCTAGTACTGCCCGAATTGCCCTTTTGGCTGTACCTTTAAATGTTTCCTCCTTTCTCAATGAGACTCCTCCTGTATTCTTGACTAACATATCCACTCTGTACATAAACAACATTGTTACCTTTCCAATAGCAGGTAGAAGTCATTCCCCTGTTTGGTGTTTTAATTTAGGGAATGAGACACAGACTAACCCCTCTTTCTGCAGCAGGTCAATATTTAATATCTCCATGTGCGAATCCGGAGTCTCTGCCCCTGCCTGCTCACTGTTTCAAGTAATTGACCCAGGGTTAAACTGTACTTTGCATAACTTTTCTTTTTCTCTAAAAATGTAGGTGAAATATTACACTAATTTATAATCGCAACACAGGACAAGTGCACTCATGAGTTTGTCGCTAAGAGACCTTTTGCACTGGGACAAAGTATCCATGTATGTTGTAGGAAAGTGTGTTATCCCTGGGTGCCCCTCCATGTTAAGGGATGGTGTTACCTTGTATCCTTGTTATCTGTCATGGGAATGGTAGGGGATTATAAAAGGGGACATCCACTAGAGGCCAGCTCCAGCAGGAAGCTAGGGACATTGCTAAAACATGGATCCCATTTGCCAATGCAGGATTTGAGCTTGGAGGTATATTTTTATGGTTAAAAGACATTGTCCTTGTTATGGTATTTATCCTTGCCCTGATTCTTTACCTCTGTTTTAAATGTTGCACTTACATAATTGCACACCTTCGATCTCCTGATGATAAGGTTCTATCTCACATGACATACATGAAGAGTCATCAGGCAATCTATGCCACAGCCCCAAAGAAGTATTAAAGCACAACATAGAATGTAGAGATCATCTTATATGATCTAAGAGGGGATTGAAGGGATATTTAGTTTAACTACTTCTTTGTATTATAGTCAGCTTCCATTTTGTGTGTCTCTAACATCCATTTTGTGAAATATGCTCAAGTCTTGCTAATCTAGTTTCGTTTTTCCCTTGTTCTGTAATCTTCTGTTGAGTTTCATGTTCTTGTAAAGCACGTGATATTTTAGAAATAATTAGTTTCACTGTGGGCGTCGGACTGTACTTGTGCGTCTCTGTATATGATTGGATAATTTTCTAAGGGTGGTCTTTTGTAAAAGCCCCTTTATATATTCACACCCATGAATAAAGATTAGATTTGCTCGGAGAGAAACTTGCTGTGTATATGTTTCTTTATCTCAAAGGGCAAATCTCCCAGATCTGGTTTCGGATTGCACGGTACACCAAAGCAGTAAGCCCTAATCTTGCTTTATTTCCTTTCAACGACTTTGTGCAAACAAAAAAAAAAATGAAATTTTTCCTGCAACTTGTTGGACTCAACATGCCTATCAGCAAATATCTTGGGGTGTCTACTTTCCAGAAAGGGGTCATTTGGGGGGGGGGGTTTGAACTGTCCTGGCATTTTCTGCACAACATTTATAAGCTTATGTCACACGTCACCCACTCTTCTAACCACCTGAAGACAAAGCCCTTTCTGACACTTTTTGTTTACATGAAAAAATATATTTTTTTGCAAGAAAATTACTTTGAACCCCCCAAACATTATATATTTTTTTAAAGCAAAGGCCCTACAGATTAAAATGGTGGGCGTCGCAATTTTTTTTTCACACAGTATTTGAGCAGCGATTTTTCAAACGCAATTCTTTTGGAAAAAACACACTTTAAATTTGAATGCACTAAAACACACTATATTGCCCAAATGTTTGATGAAATAAAAAAGATGATCTTATGCCAAGTACTTGGATACCAAACACGACATGCTTTAAAATTACGCATAAACATGCAGCGGCAACAAACTACATACATTTTTAAAAGCTTTTAAAATCCTTTACAGGTTACCACTTTAGATTTACAGAGGAGGTCTACTGCTAAAATTCCTGCCCTCAATCTGACCTTTGCGGTGATACCTCACATGCATGGTGCAATTGCTGTTTATATATGACACCAGACCAACGTGTTTGCTTTTGCGCATAAGCACGGGGGGACAGGGGTGCTTTTTTATTTTATTTTTAAACTGTTCCATTAATTTTTCTTAATCAATTTTATTGTTATCTCAGGGAATGTAAATATCCCCTATGATAGCAATAGTTAGTGACAGGTACTCTTTTTTGAAAAAAATTGGGGTCTATTAGGCCCCTTTCACACGAATGGACTGTTCAGATCCGCCTGTCAGTTTTGACGGCGGACCTGAACGGGGGCGCTCCCTGCTGGTCTATGGAGCGACGGATGTCAGCAGAGACATGTCCGCTGACATCCAACGTGGTCCAATCCGCCAAAAGCAGACGGATGGCTCTACGTCCAGATCCGTCACCGGTGGATCGGATCGGGTGAGATCTGATGAAAATGGACATGCTGTCCGTTTTCATCCGATCTCTCCATAGAGACCAGCGTCGCTCGAGAAACCCCTCCCCGCTCAGTGAGCAGAGAGGGACTTGTCGTCCGCCGGCTCAGCGGAGATCAACGGAGAGATCTCCCGCTGAGCCGGCGGACAGAGGCAGACTCTGTGCAATCGGAGTCCGCCTCATTTGAAAGGGGCCTTAGACCCTAGATCTCTCCTTTGCCCTCAAAGCATCTGACCACACCAAGATCGGTGTGATAAAATGCTTTCCCAATGGCGCAGTTTATATCCGGCAAAATCTAAGTTATGAAATGCACGTAGCTTCCGGTTTCTTAGGCCATAGAGATGATTGGAGCCATTCTGGTCTCTGATCAGCTCTATGGTCAGCTGGCGGAACCACTGGCTGCATTCTTGGGTTCCCTGTTAGGACAGGAGAGCCAGAGAAAACCATGGAAGATGGTGGGAGAGGGGATGTTTCCTCCCACTGCTTGTAAACGCAGTCTAGAGGCTAATTAGCTGCTAGGATTGCATTTACATGAAAGCCGACCACTGGCTGAAAAGAATGACACCAAGATGATACCTAAACCTGCAAGCATCATTCTGGTATAACCACTCAAAGTCCAGCAACATAGCAGTACGTCGCTGGTCCTTGTTGGCATATATTGTAATGTTCTTTTTTTCATGCAGCCTGTGGGCTGAACGAAAAAAAGAGATTTATCGGTGGGTATGCCCACCATTAGAATACTGCCCTTCATCCACACACTTCTAATGATGGGCATACATGCACCATTTTATTTTAACTGTGGTGGTGAAATCACCGCCTACAACGCTGGAGTCACTGATTTACGTGATTTAGCAAACCCTGTTGCTGTCAAGATAAATAAATCAGTGCTGCACCTGAATGGCGTACTTGCTAAGCAAATGATGGTTAACAAAAAACAAAGTAACATTACAGTATTAGCCCCCGTACACACAGTCGGAATTTCCGACCACAAAATCCGAAGGCCCATACACACGATCAGACTTTTTGACAACCAACATGCAAATTAGCTGTTTTGGACCAACATCCGACCGTGTGTACGCTCCATCGGACCAACTTTTTCCAGGTTTCATCAGACTTTTGTTGGCTGTGCGAACGGACCAACTTTCTGCCAACAAAAGTCCGATGGACCAAAGTCCGACCGTGTGTACAAAAAACCAACGGACTTTTGTACAAACCAATGCAGAACCAATGCAAAAGATCAGACAACAATACAGAAGTTGACCAAAGGTGGCGGTAAAGAGCAGAAAAACCAAGTGATTTGGTGAAAGTTGGCTGAAAAAGTCCTGCCGTGTGTATGCAATACCAACTTGGGGCCAACGCCCTTTGGACAAAAATCCACGGGAAAGTTGGTCCACGGTACGATCGTGTGTATGAGGCTTTAGATTTTTTTCGATGGATTTTGTCCAACACTGGTGTTGCATACACACGGTCAGACATAGTTGTTGGAAAATCCGATCATTCTGAACGTGGTGACGTTCGTTGCGTATGACGGAACTACGTAGAGGCTAGTAGCCAATAGCTTTGGTCTCGTAATTTGATCTGAGCATGCGTGGCACTTTGTCCGCCTGAATTCTCTACACGCGATCGGAAAAGGTCCGATCGGACTTTGTTGTCGGAAAATTTGAGAGCAGGATCTCAAATTTTCTGAAGGAAAAAGTCCGATGGAGCCCACACACGGCCGGATTTTATTTTCCGACAACATGGTCCGATCGGACATTTTCCGTCAGAATTTCCGACCGTGTGTACGGGGCATAACAGTAATGCCGCGTACACACGTGCGGACTTTTGCCGGCGGACCTAGTCCAGCGGACAATCCCGCGGGACTTTCCAGCTAGGTCCGCTGGACTTTCCGAGGGTGTGGACTTGCCCACACACGCACGGACTTCTCCAGCGGATAATCCGCCGGCCAAAAGTCCGCGGGACTTTTGAAAATGAACGGACTTGCCCACACACGGAGCAGTCCGTTCATTTCGAACGTAACTTCAGGTTACGTAGCTAGCGTAGGCAGTAAATGCCGCCGCGCTAGCTCCGCAAGCTGGCATGGATTTAAAGGGAATCCCCACGCCGAAAAAACGGCGTGGGGGTTCCCCCCAAATCCATGTCAGACCCTCATCCGAGCACGCAGCCTGGCAGGCCAGGAAAGGGGTGGGGACGAACGAGCGCCCCCCCCCCCTCCTGAGCCGTACCAGGCCGCGTGCCCTCAACATGGGGGGTGCCCTGGGGAAAGGGGGGCCGTGCGGCCCCCCCACCCCAAAGCACCTTGTCCCCATGTTGATGAGGACAAGGGCCTCTTCCCGACAACCCTGGCCGTTGGTTGTCGGGGTCTGCGGGCGGGGGCTTATCGGAATCTGGGAGCCCCCTTTAATAAGGGGGCCCCCAGATCCCGGCCCCCCACCCTATGTGAATGAGTATGGGGTACGATGTACCCCTACCCATTCACCTAAGGTGTAAAATGTAAAGTACAAAAACACACACACTTTTGAAAAAATATTTTATTGCACTGCTCCGGGGGTCTTCTTCCGTCTTGGGGGTCTTCTCGCCGGACTCCCCCGCTCTCTTCTGCTCTTTTACAAGGCTCTTTCACGAGGGGGGGAGTCCGGCTACCTTCTTCGTCGTCGCCGCCGTCGTCTGGGGGTCTCGATCCGCCTTCGGGGGTCTTCCGGGGGTCTCTTCTGTTCTTGCGGCGGTCGTCGTCTTCCGCGCCGCCGGCGCCTTCTTCTTCTTCTTGTCCTTCTTCTTGTCCTTCTTCTTCCGATGTTGACCCGACGCTCTCTCTGCCCGGAATGCCTGTGCCGTTCTGCGCTGAGACTTATATAGGGGAATGGGGACAGGGTCACATGCACATGTCACATGGTGACCCCGCCCCCTTGCGATGTCACAGTCCCAGCATCCTCCGGGACTGTGACAACACAAGGGGGCAGGGTCACCATGTGACATGTGCATGTGACCCTGTCCCCATTCCCCTATATAAGTCTCAGCGCAGAGCGGCACAGGCATTCCGGGCAGAGAGAGCGTCGGGTCAACATCGGAAGAAGAAGAACAAGAAGAAGGACAAGAAGAAGGACAAGAAGAAGAAGAAGAAGAAGAAGAAGAAGAAGGCGCCGGCGGCGCGGAAGACGACGACCGCCGCAAGAACAGAAGAGACCCCCGGAAGACCCCCGAAGGCGGATCGAGACCCCCAGACGACGGCGGCGACGACGAAGAAGGTAGCCGGACTCCCCCCCTCGTGAAAGAGCTAGGTAAAAGAGCAGAAGAGAGCGGGGGAGTCCGGCGAGAAGACCCCCAAGACGGAAGAAGACCCCCGGAGCAGTGCAATAAAATATTTTTTCAAAAGTGTGTGTGTTTTTGTACTTTACATTTTACACCTTAGGTGAATGGGTAGGGGTACATCGTACCCCATACTCATTCACATAGGGTGGGGGGCCGGGATCTGGGGGCCCCCTTATTAAAGGGGGCTCCCAGATTCCGATAAGCCCCCGCCCGCAGACCCCGACAACCAACGGCCAGGGTTGTCGGGAAGAGGCCCTTGTCCTCATCAACATGGGGACAAGGTGCTTTGGGGTGGGGGGGCCGCACGGCCCCCCTTTCCCCAGGGCACCCCCCATGTTGAGGGCACGCGGCCTGGTACGGCTCAGGAGGGGGGGGCGCTCGTTCGTCCCCACCCCTTTCCTGGCCTGCCAGGCTGCGTGCTCGGATGAGGGTCTGACATGGATTTGGGGGGAACCCCCACGCCGTTTTTTCGGCGTGGGGAGTCCCTTTAAATCCATGCCAGGTCACGGAGCTAGCGCGGCGGCAGTAACTGCCTACGCTAGCTATGTAACCTGAAGTCACGTGCTAAATGAACGGACTTGCCGATGAGCGGCAAGTCCGTTCATTTCAAAAGTCCCGCGGACTTGCCCACTAACGGCGGGATTGTCCGCTGGACTGCCAAGTCCAGCGGATAATTTTAAAACCAAACTTTGGTCCGCCGGACTTTGGCGCCAAAAAGTCCGCCGGCGCCCACACACGAGGGGATTATCCGCTGGACTTCAGTCCAGAGGATAATCCCGCGGGATTGTCCCTTCGTGTGTACGCGGCATAAGACATACCATACCTGCAAAGCAAATACAATAAAACATAGTAAACATAAAACATTACAGTTCTAAAATACAGTAACAACATAGAGAGAACAATATTTATAGAACAATAGTGAGCGAACAATAGAGCAGACAATAGAGAGCAAACATAAGAGAGAGAACAATAGAGAAGAAAAATAAAACCATAACTATTTTTTGGCCTTTTTATTTATTTTTGTGTTTTTGTGTGTTTAATTTTTTTTGAACTTTTATAAAAACTGTAAACTGTGAACTTTCCAGATTAGGGTCTCTCAAAATGTGATGGCCATTTCATCTTTCGAGGCCCTGTGTTTGTGTGCTCTAGGACTGTGCAGTGCTGTATGTATAGTAGCATAGTAGCCCTATGCTAATACTCCACTAGTGTGTGGTAGCGTTTGAAACAGTCACTGATGCAGAGACCAGGTTGGTCAGGAAAGGAGGGACACTAAAAGCGGGTGTCACGCCCAAATCTGTGTTTTCTGCAGACACAATATCTTTTTTTGGGGTGTTCTTTGGGTAGGGGTACCAGGGAGGACATGCCAAAAATGCCTCTCATGCAGCCAGCTCACTGCATTTGCATTGGGAAGTGGGCCATAGCACCGGAAACAGGAAGGATCGGAAGGATCCAGTTCATCCTGAAGCTTTGTATAGCATAAAAAGCGTTCAGCAGAGCCAATTGAAATAAGTATACAGACACTTTTTTGTACCAGCATCTGGCCTTACGGCAATTAGGTACGGCGCCAACAACTGGTTGTTGAGGTCCACCCCTCCCATGTTAAGGCTGTATTCATGGACACAGAGGGGTTTCTCCACAACACCAGTCACCGTAGGAATTTGGTCTGTCGTATCTGCGTGAAGGGAGGACAGAACAAAAACATTCTGATTCCATGAATACCTCCACTTTACTACTAACAAATTATTACACTTCAAGCAGGGTCTCTCCCCCGTCTAAGTTGGGATTCTACAAGCCGTTGAGGGAAGCCCTGATGATTAGATCGCACGGCGCCACATGCGCCAATTCCATAATCAAAAAGGTGACTAAAAAGTGGCACGCTCGTGTAATAATTGTCCACGTACAAGTGGTACCCCTTTCCGAATAAGGGTGACACTAAGTCCCACACAATCTTACCAGCACTCCCTATGTAATATTGGCAGTTCTTCGGATCTACGTGACTATCTTTTCCCTTGTAAACCATAAAACTATACAGCAGGGATATGCAATTAGCGGACCTCCAGCTATTGCAAAACTACAAGTCCCATCATGCCTCTGCCTCTGGGTGTCATGCTTGTGGCTGTCAGAGTCTTGCTATGCTTCATGGGACTTGTAGTTCTGCAACAGCTGGAGGTCCGCTAATTGCATATCCCTGCTATACAGTATATATAGCCTGTTGCCCTGTCACAGAGCTTATACATCTTGACCACATATCTGGCACGCTTGTTGGGAAGATACTGTTTGATAGACAAGTGGCCAGAAAACATAATCAGGGACTCATCAATGCAGACAACTTGATCGGGAGTAAACAAGGCTGCAAACTGTTGGTTCAAGTGGTTTACAAGGGGCCGAATTTTGTAGAGCCGATCAAATCCAGGGTCACCCTGAGGATGACAGAGTTCATTATCATTGAAGTGCATATTGTGTCCTTCTAATGGAGGCAGAGAACACGGGCATATGGTTAATTGGGTCAGTGTATCAATATGATCGCAACTCACTCTTTTTAGTTATGCCCATGAGGAGGGATAGGCCCAGGAAGGTCTTAAATTCGGAGACCATAATAGGTCTTCAATCTCTGGCAAGGGTCAACTGGGGATTAGCGGCGATGAATTGACCAGCATACAAATTGCTTTGGTCCACAATAGATCTATAGAGATCTTCGGTGAAAAACAGCAAATAAAATTCAAGTGATGTAAAATCAACTGTTTCCATCTGAATTCTGGGTTGGCCAGTGAATGGGGGGAAGTACGGGTGCTGCAGAAGTGGTGGGCTCCCAATCAGTGATGGCACTAATGCTGTTAAAGTAAACGGCATTACGTAACGCCATTACTTTAGAGGTTAACGAGTAATCTAACTGATTACTCTTCCCCTCGCGGTAACGCCGTTCCCATTACTGGGGCGGCGTTACCGCAATTACCCGCCGCGATCGCGGAGCCGGCCGCGGCTTCGGCCTAGCTGCGGAGCGGCGGCCATCTTGGTGCACCCGATGGCCGCAGCTCCGGCCTAGCGCCGGAGCGGCGGCCATCTTGGTGCACCCGTCGGCCGTTTACAATGTACAATGGAGGGGAGAGATTGGATAGCAGCAGCCATCCCTCCATACCCTGCCAATACTCTGCAACACCCTGCAAATACTGTGCAATACTCTGCAACACCCTGCCAATACTGTGCAATACTCTGCAACACCCTGCCAATACTGTGCAATACTCTGCAATACTCTGCAACACCCTGCCAATACTCTGCAACACCCTGCCAATACTCTGCAACACCCTGCCAATACTCTGCAACACCCTGCCAATACTCTGCAATACTCTGCAACACACTGCAAATACGGTGCAATACTCTGCAACACCCTGCCAATACTGTGCAATACTCTGCAACAACCTGCCAATACTGTGCAATACTCTGCAACACCCCGCCATACTCTGCAACACCCCGCCATACCCCGCCATACTCTGCAACACCCCGCCATACTCTGCAACACCCCGCCATACCCCCCCACACCCCGCAATACACGGTAATACCCAGCCATACTCGGCGATACCCAGCCATACTCGGCGGTACCCAGCCGTACCCAGCCAATATTACAGTTGGGGAGATGACGTGGATATTACAGTGGGGGAGATTGTGGATATTACAGTGGGGGCTTCATGGTGGTGGAATTTTCAAAGGTTTTTGCAAATTCAATTATTTGCTGATCCGAAAAATTATCCGATCCGTGACTCTGATCCGAGCAATGATCCGATCCGTGAGTTTGGGGGGGACAGATGTACAGAGGGGGAACAGATATATGTGTGTGGGGGGGGGGCAGATATGTAGTGGGGTACAGAGGGGAAACAGATATATGTGTTGGGGGGGAACAGACATGCAGGGGGTACAGAGGGGAAATAGATGTGCAGGGGGGGAACGCGCCCCTTGCTTACAGTAATACTAGACCCGCCCCTGAGAATATAAAAAAAAAAAAAAGTCAGTTACTTTGCTGAGTAACTAATTACTTTTCCAATGTAGTAACTGAGTTACTAACTCAATTACTTTTTTGGGAGAAGTAATTTGTAACTTAACTAATTACTTTTTTAAAGTAAGATGACCAACACTGCTCCCAATTAGGATTGGCAAATGCATCAGGAAGGGCCCTATGGGCCTATGTTTGACTTCTTCTTGGTGGCTGTGGGACACTACTCATGCTAGCCACCTCCCCAGCTTTAACTGCACTTATGGGACTCACCACGTCACCAAGTGTTATTGTAGTGCTGGATGTATGACCAGGATGTACTAGGCCGCTGGTGCTTGCCAGTTCACCAGAATGATGAGCGGCACTAGTACTGGCTCTCTGCTCCATACGAGAACCCTGCGGTTCTTGCACCTCAATGACAGCAGAAGAACGGAGTCAGGTATGCCTGACCTTGGCAGGGACCACTATTCCGTCATCAGAGCTATCTGTCAGTTTGCCGCTGTTCGTATTCTGGGCCTCAATCTGACAGATGTGTGACTTCCTCTTCCCTATCTGTCATGCTCATAAACGTGTAGGCCTCTTCACTACTGTACCTTCAATTTGACATATTGGTCTCTAAAATTACTAGTACAGTAGTGAGACTCACAGGAAAAAGAGCTTCTGACTGTCAGCGACTGCTTCAAACACTACCAAAAAACTGTTAGCGTTCACAGGTATCAGGCCTGACTCTGCGAATGCTGCAGTTATGTGTTTAGTGCAGGGCCAGATTAAGAACATCATGGGCCTGGTGCTGAGGATTTTGGTGGGGCCTTTTATAAACAAAAAATGAATAAATAAAAATGCAAACAATTTTTTGTTATAACAAATTAAATTAAAGAGAGAGGGAGGATGAGAGAGAGAGAGAGAGAGAGAGAGAGAGAGAGAGAGAAAGGGATGAAAGAGGTGTGAGGGGTAAGGGAGGGAGGATGAGAGAAAGAGGAGGCACATGAGCATGTGTGGGAATAACATCAACGCACCCCAGCCAAGGCAAGTGACCGAAGGCACAGAACCCAGAAGGAAGACCGGGTGAAGATGGAAGCGCCTGGGCAGGATTGATGACAGCACAGCACTGGAGGGCTCAGTCTGACAATTTAAGTGTACCCTAATATGCTGTGCATACTTGTACATTATGGCATAACCTACCTAAGGGCCTCTAAAAAATAGTAATGTTAGAAAAGTTTACTACCGCTTTAATATCATTGGAACCCAGGAGCCTCTCATGGGGCCCCCTACTGACCCGCATAGTTGCCAACATTTCAAAAATATTTTCAGGGACACTTTTTTACAAGCGCTATATTTAGAGTAGCTGACATCCCCTATGTTCATCTATACATCACAATAGTAATTACAAAATTAAATAAGTACTAATAATGGGGCAGAACAAATATGAGGACTGAGATTTCCTTTAGTTGAACTAACAAAAGTGTGCCCATTCTAGAGGTGGTAACATTGAGGATATTCAGTATAATTTTAAAGAACTCTTTTTGTGGGTAAGAGGCATAGAGGAGGAGAATGGATGGTATAAAAGTGGGAAGTATGTGCAGGCGAGGGAGAGGAATGTGGAGGGTCTAACAGTGGGCACTATGTACATCAGAGGAGTGCGGAGGGTATGATAGAAGGCACTATGTACAGGAGAGGAGTGTGAAGAGTATGACAGTGGGCAGTATGCACAGCAGAGGAGTGTGGAGGGTATGACTGAGCAGTATGTACAGGAGAGGAGTGTGTAGGATATGACAGCGGGCGCTATGTATAGGAGAGGAGTGTGGAGGGTATGACAGTGAGCAGTATGTACAGGAGAGAAGTGTGTAGGATATGACAGCGGGCGCTATGTATAGGAGAGGAGTGTGTAGGATATGACAGCGGGCACTATGTACGGGAGAGGAGTGTGTAGGATATGACAGCGGGCGCTATGTATAGGAGAGGAGTGTGTAGGATATGACAGCGGGCGCTATGTACAGGAGAGAAGTGTGGAGAGTATGACTAGGTATGTATGCATGTATAGGAGAGGAGGATGAAGGGATCTGGGAAGGAAAAATGTAAAGGTTTGTGGAAGGATTTTTAGGGATTGTGTAGTGGTTAAGCGGGACATACATTACACCAATTAGGCAGAGACCAGCCATAGTCGATCTATGTATGGGCTACCTGGTTTTACACAAGTCAACCTATTAACAGACTTGAGTACAACCAGCCTGTCAGGTTTTCCCCAAAACAATCAGTGCTGCCAGCTATAGTTAGCAACACTGATCATCGTAGTCACTGGCAGAACACAATAACACTGCGGGAGTGATTCCCCCATTCACAGGTCAGCAGGTGAGAGGGTGTGTGGGGACAGGCTGGGGAGAGATACTAGTCAGTGGCTGGGTAGGCACTGGTTAGTATCAGAGCCAGATACACACAGGTTATATACGCCAAGATCGTTAGAGTGAGAACAATAATTCTAGCACTAGACCTCCTCTGTAACTCTAAACATGTAACCTGTAAAAAAAGTTAAAGCTTTGCTTGGTACACAAAAAAAATTGTGCTAACTTTAGTGTTTTTTTTTTTATGAATGAAACAGTTTCTTTCCAAAAAAAACCTTTGAAAAACTGCTGCACAAATATCGTGCAACATAAAAAGTTGCAAAGACCACCATTTTATTCCATAGGGTGTCTGCCAAAACTATATATATATATAATGCTTGAGGCTTCTGAGTAATTGTCTAGCAAAAAAAAAAAAATGATGATTTTTACATGTAGGAGAGAAGTGTTAAAATTGGCCTGGGTGACAAGGGGTTAATTATCATAAGTAATATACAAATAATTATTATAAGCCCTGTGATGTCATCCTCTCAGTCTGCTGCAGAGTGTTCCAGCTTGTATTTATACTGGCCGCCCTGTATGTGGCTTCTGACAGGCTTCGCAAGCAGCCCTGTATCTCTGGAACTATAGATGATAGCATCCCCATATTTTAATCAGTGCTGGGGTAGGTCTTTAGCTACCTACCCCCAAAATGTGGGGTATCTGTGACTCCTGATCGCTGAGCTACAACCCTCAAAGTCGATCTTTTTTTTATTTTTATTTTTTTGGGGGGCAAATGGGCCTATCTTGAGAAAGGGGCCTGGAGCTGCAGCTCCAATAGCCCCTATGCTAATCCGGCCCTGGTTTAGTGTTTTTTGTAAGTGACAGTGATCAATTGATACTGCACTTGGGTGGGCTGAGCGGAGGGGCTAAACGCAGGTGCTAGCAGGAATCTGGGCTGATGCTGCTAACACTGTGTTTTTTGGGAACCCTAAACTGCTGGGGTCGCTAGTATAGATCTGATCAGATATTGATCCGGTCATATACTATACTACTAAGGGAGGTATATGGTGCCTGCGTGGGTGTTAGCGCTACTGGCACTAATCTGGCGCTGCCTGGGGCAATGTAGACCCTATCTGACACTTAAACCTAACTGATATCACCCGCTGGATGATCAGGGGATTAAACCTTTATACGGCGGGTGCCCTGACGCTATAAAAAATAGCATTTTTGTACTCACCGTAAAATCCTTTTCTCTGTAATTCACCGACCGACACAGCTCCTCTCTTAGCCATTCGGTTGTTATGCCACCTTTAGGAGAATACTAGGCATTACTTGTTATGTAACACACAGAACTTTCCAGTTCCGCCCAGGGGGCGGTCCCTCGGGTAACAACCCCCCAGCCATCAGTACGTCAACAAGCAGTACAGCGTAAAGAAAAAATAGGAGGGGCGGGTGCTGTGTCGGTCGGTGAATTACAGAGAAAAGGATTTTACGGTGAGTACAAAAATCCTATTTTCTCTTATATTCACTGACCGACACAGCTCCTCTCTTAGCCATTGGGACGTCCCCAAGCAGTGCTAAACGAGGGGTGGGAAAAACAGCATAAAAAAAAAAAAACTTCATCCACCAGGCCAGTGGGAACTAGTGAAACTTCACCCACAAAAAAAACACAGTGTGTGGATAAACCACCACAAAAACAGGGTACCCTCAACAGGAGTGACTACCCACAACCGCACCAAAACTGCGGAATGTAATGCAACAGTGCATTAACTTAACGGTACTGTGTTTTTCATCGGAAAACCAGGAAAAAATTAAAATATTGCATACTCAATTGCAACTATACGGCCGCCTGCAAAACTTTGCGCCCAAAACAGGCATCAGCCGATGCACTGATGTCTACCTTGTAGAACTTGGTAAACGCATGGACAGACGACCAGGTCGCCGCTTTACACACTTGAGCGACAGACGCTTGGTGTCGGAAAGCCCAAGACGTTCCGATTGCCCTCGTGGAGTGGGCCGTGACCGGAAAGGGGGGCACCTGCCCCTTTAAGGCGTAGGCTTGTACCACGATCTGTCTGATCCACCTAGTAATGGTGGCCGACGAGACCGCCATGCCTTTCTTTGGACCAGCCACCGAAACAAACAGTGAGTCTGACTTCCGGAAGGGAGCTGTGGCAGACAAATACACCTTCAGAGCCCGAACCACGTCCAACGCATGAAGGGCCACCTCCTTAGGATGTGTCAACTTAGGACACAGGGATGGTAACACAATGTCCTCATTAATGTGAAACGCCGAGACCACCTTCGGCAGAAAAGATGGTTCCGGACGCAACACCACCTTATCCTTGTGGATAACCAGATGGGGAGACTTGCAGGACAAGGCCGCCAGTTCCGAAACCCTCCTGGCTGATGTGATGGCCACTAGAAAGACCACTTTCTGGGAAAGAGTCAACAGAGGAATCTCCCTGATATTTTCAAATGGCGGTTTCTGAAGCGCCGATAACACCAGGTTCAGATCCCATGGAGGTAACTGTGGACGCACTGGAGGGACCACATGTCGCACCCCTTGAACAAAGGTACTCACTAATGAGTGAGACGCCAGGGGTCGCTGAAAAAAGACAGCCAGGGCTGATATTTGTCCTTTAAATGGTGCTTAATGCCAACCTCTGGTCTACTCCTTGCTGAAGAAAAAGCAGGATTCTGGATATAGAAAAGGAGCGCGGATGCCATCCTCTCTTCACACATGGAGATGTAAGCCTTCCAGGTGCGATGATATATCTTCCGAGAAGAAGATTTCCGTGCTCCCAACATAATGGGGATCACCGAGTCCGACAGCCCCTGGTCCCTCAGTACCTGGCTCTCAACAGCCATGCCGTTAAAGCCAGCGATGGTAAAGCAGGATGGAGAATCGGACCTTGAGACAGAAGATCCTCTCTTAATGGCAGTCGCCATGGGGCGCCGGCCACCAGGCGCATTAGGTCTGCGTACCAAGGCCGCTGAGGCCAATCTGGGGCGACCAGAATCACTGGAATCCCCTCGACTCCCACTCTGCGGAGCAGACGTGGTAGCAGCTTCAACGGAGGAAAAGCATAGATCAGCTGACTGACCCCACGGAGCTACCAGCGCGTCTGACGACTCTGCCCAAGGATCTCTTGTCCTGGACATGAATCTTGGCACCTTCCGATTGAGATGGGAGGCCAGAAGATCCACGTCTGGTGTGCCCCACCGCAGGCACAGTAGCCAAAACACCTTCGGATGCAACGCCCATTCTCCTGGGTCCAGCATCTGGCGACTCAGAAAGTCTGCCTGCCAGTTCTCCACTCCTGGGATGTAAATGGCTGACAGGGCCGGTACATGTCGCTCTGCCCACCGAAGTATGTGAGCGACCTCCTGTGCGGCGGCTGAGCTTCTTGTTCCTCCTTGGTGATTCACATACGCCACCACAGTGGCGTTGTCCAACTGGATCCTGATCGGACGCCCCTGCAGTCTCACTGACCATGTGGAGAGGCATAGCCTGATCGCTCTCAGCTCAAGCAGATTGATCGGCAATTTGGATTCCTCCGTCGACCAGAGGCCCTGAGCTGACTGAACCCCCATCACTCCACCCCAGCCGGATAGACTGGCATCCGTAGTGATCACCGTCCATTTCAGAGGAAGGAACAACTTCCCGGATTGAAGCACCGAGGACCTCAGCCACCAGACCAGTGAATTTCTGACTAGCTGGCTCACCTGGATCTGTCGATCCAGGGTCAACTGAGATTTGTCCCATTGTGATACAATCTCCCTCTGTAGAACTTTGGTGTGGAACTGGGCATACGGCACTGCCTCGAAAGAGGCCACCATGAGACCCAGGACTCGCATACAGAAGCCAAGCGACGACCGCTTGTGGTCCATCAGCTGTTTTATCGCAGCTGTGAGAGTCTGCAGCTTGTCTGAAGGGAGAAAAACTCTCGCTTCCCTGGAGTCCAGCAGCAAGCCTAGGTACTCCAAACGCTGGGTCGGTACTACCACCGACTTCTTTAGGTTTAACAGCCACCCAAACTCTTGCAGGGTCTGCACGGTGATCGCAATATCCTCCTCTAACTCTGAGGCGGAAGATGCTCTCAGGAGGAGATCGTCTAAGTATCCCACAATCGCGATCCCACGTTGCCGCAGCAACGCCAAAACCGGAGCCAATACTTTGGTAAAGACTCTGGGGGCTGAAGCCAAACCAAAAGGGAGAGCCACGAACTGATAGTGGGCTTCCCCGACCGCAAACCGCAGAAACTTTTGATGCCGGAGGCATATGGGTATGTGCAGGTACGCATCCTGGATGTCCAAGGACACCAGAAAGTCCCCTTGATGGAGTGTCGTGACTACCGAGCGGACTGATTCCATTCTGAACCTCTGCACCTTCACAAAGTGGTTGAGAGCTTTCAGGTCCAATATTGGACGTACCCCTCCCTTCTTGGAAACTACAGATTTGAGTAGAACCCCTGGAAATGTTCCAATTCCGGAACAGGCACAATCACCCCGCGATTCAGCAGGTCCCTTACTGCCCCCAAGAGGGCCTCCCGGCGAACCGGGGAAACGGGTATGCTGGAGGGGAAGAATCTGTTCTGTGGCCAAGAGAGGAACTCTATTTTGTAGCCGCAGGAAATCAGATCGCAGACCCATTGATCGGATAGTCGGGAAGACCACCGGGCTGCAAACTCCCGAAGGCGTCCCCCCACCCGAGACATGGGTGGGGGAAAACCTTCATGCGGTAGCACTTTTGTTCGCAGGCTTGTTAGGCTTGAGGTTCCAGGGACGTTTCTGTCCTTCCGTGGTCGTCCTGTCGGACTGGGGACGTTTGGTCGAAGCTCCGGGCGGACGAAAAAGCCGTTTATGAGCGGAAAAAGAGGGCCCCTGCCTACGGCGTGGCTCCTTAGCCTTCCTGGTCTGTGGGAGTAGAGTACTCTTACCACCTGTGGCATTCTTAATAATGTCATCCAAAGAGGCTCCAAAGAGCCGGTCGCCAGGGAAGGGAAGATCCGTCAGGGCTTTCTTGGATGCCTGGTCAGCCGACCAGCATTTTAACCAAATCAAGCGCCTCAGCACCACTGCTGACACTGAAGCCCTGTATAACAGGGGGAGAGTATCCAGGGCCGCGTCACAAATGTATTTAAGGCCTTTCACTAGTTGGTCTGCTAGTTCCACGCAGACCGGAGAAGCCTGTTGTTCACCCAATTTGCAGTGCAACAGTTTCGCCCACTCAGTTAGTTAGTGTCTGCGACACCAGTGCGGATGCCAGTACTGGTCGCACGGCTGACCCCACCACCGTAAACAAGGAACGAGCTACTGCCTCGGCCTTCCTGTCCGTGGGATCCTTAAAAGGCAGGAGTCCCTTCTACAGGGATCGTGGTTACTTTGTTTAACCTGGATACTGGGGGGTCCACGACCGGAGGAGCCGACCACTTTTTGAGAAGGCTCTCCTCGAAAGGGTAAGGCACCGCCATGTATTTGGGGACCGAAAAGGTCCGTTGCGGTCGACCCCATTCCTTGTAAATGAACTTGTCAAAATAAGTCAGATACGGGAACACCGTAGGTGAACGGGCTGGCTTACGGGACCCAAAAGGGACTGCTACCTCAGCAGAGGAACCTGCTGGCTTCTGAATCTTCAGGGTATCACGCACAGCCATGATAAGAGCTCCAACCAGCGCTTTGTTGTGCACGGACCCGGACGGAGACTCATCCTCGCTGTCCGAAAGGTTCTGGTCAGTGTCCTGAAGAGCTGGGAGACATTCCACTGCAGATCTATTCACTGATCAGTACAGGATAGCTGCTGGCCTCGGCAAACTGTGACACAGACATCAGTAGCCTGGTCATATGTATGCCCCGGAGCATAAAAGCTCACCGACCACCTCTGGAGCTGAGGTTTCGTCATGGCCTGCGAGCCGTAGCTGCGACCTGCACACGCTCGATGGCCGGACTGGGGAGACTACAAGGATAGGGGAATCCAGCCTGTCACCCAGCCGGCTGTTGATAGTAGATCACAGGATCTATCATCTTGCGCAAAAATCAAGCTTCTGCGGAAAAATAGATGGACCAATGGGCCCGCCAGGGTTCCTAGGTCTTTTCTTCTTACTAGGCAAAAGAAAACTGATGGCTGCAGGGCAGGCTGGGGGGTTGTTACCCGAGGGACCGCCCCCTGGGCGGAACTGGAAAGCTCTGTGTGTTACATAACAAGTAATGCCTAGTATTCTCCTAAAGGTGGCATAACAACCCAATGGCTAAGAGAGGAGCTGTGTCGGTCGGTGAATATAAGAGAAAAATAGCTAACCAGCGTCACCCGTAACACTAATACAATGATCACTGGTGACAGGGGGTGATCAAGGGGTTAATCCTTTATTAGGGGGGATAGGGGGGTCCCTAGACCTATCTGGGCCTACTACTAAGTACCCCAACACTGATTTTTGTCACTAATGACACCAGTACAGTGATCAAAGTGAACACTGCACTGGGTGACACAGTGACAGGGTGATGGGGTTAACTGGGGGGGCAATCGGGGGGGGGGGGGGTGACAAGTGTACCTACATGAACTGGTGTCAATGTAGTGTTGGTGCATTTACTCTGAGATGTCTTCTCTCCTCTCTCTGGAACGGAAAAGAGTTCCACGAGGGGAGGTGACATCACTTCCCCTGCTGTGTTTACACTTACACATGCAGGGGAAGAATTTAATTTGCCAGGACCGATCACCAGGTCCAGGCCAGATACCATTGGCCTGGGCCTAGGGACTGATCAGTTCTGAAGCAAATCCGATAGTCGCGACCACCGTATAGCTAAGACGCTTCGCCCAGCCGGGTCTGGAACTGGTTAATGACCAGAGCATTTTTTTTTAGCGATACGTCACTGCGTCGCTTTAACTGACAATTGCGCGGTCGTGCGAAGCTGTACCAAACAAAACTGATGTTCTCATTTCCCACAAATAGAGCTTTCTTTTGGTGGTATTTGATCACCTCTGCGGTTTTTATTTTTTGCGCTATAAACAAAAAAAGTGACAATTTTGAAAAAATATAATATTTTTGACTTTTTGCTATAATAAATATCACAGTTTTTTTTAAACTAATTTCTTCAGCTTAGGCCGATATGTATTCTACATATTTTTGTTAAAAAAAAATCGCATTTAGCGTATATTGATTGGTTTGTGCAAAAGTTATAGTGTCTACAAAATAGGGCATAGATTTATGCCATTTTTATTATTTAATTTTTTTAATAGTAACTGATTTTTATCAGGACTGCGACATTGCAGCGGACAGATCATATACTTTTGAAATTTTTTTGGAATCATTGAAATTTATACATCGATCAGTGCTATAAATAGCCACTGATTACTGTATAAATTTCACTGCTAGGGAAGGGGTTCACACTAGGGGGCGATCAAGGCGTTAAATGTGTTCCCTCAGTCTGTGTTCTAACTGTGAGGGGATGGGAGTGAGTAGAGGAGATTGATCGCTGTTCCTTATTACTAGGAACAGATAATCTGTCTCTCCTCTCCTAACAGAACCGGGATTTGTGTGTTTACACATACAGATCCCCGTTCTGTCTTTCGCGCCCAAGATCACGGCTGGCTGGCGGTCATCATGGCCGCACACATCAGGTCCCTCGCCGTGCAGCAGGAGCGCGCACGCTAAGGCTCATAAAGGAGTCGACATACCAATACATTGTTTCACGCAGGGCTGCCAATCTGCTGCAGTATATGTACGTGAGCCAGTCGGGAAGTGGTTAAAGTGCAACAATAAAATTTTTTAAATCCTTTAAACAGGGCTCAAAATTTCAAGTCCTGAACAACTAGCAAGGCCTTAAGAGTTACTCCCCACCAATTGCCCCGCCCAACCCCTCCCCTAATAATGTCCTCGTAAGTTATCTCATGAAATTACACTGTTAAATGTTTTATGCAGAATAAAGTTCCAAAAATAAATATTAACAACAACTTTAGCAATATTAACATAAAGCATATCAGTACCCATCAGTGCAGCCACACTGTGCCCATAAAATGCAGCTTTTCGGTGCCCATAATTGCAGCCTCCCTGTGCCCATCAAATGCAGCTTTACAGTGCCCATTAATGCACTCTCACTGTACCCGTCAATGCAGCCTCACTGTGCCCATGAATGCATTCTCACTGTGCCCATCAATGCACCAGCTAGTGTGATAGGTGGAACACTAATTCAATCAGTGTTCCATCTAATATCACACAAGCCGATCTAGGGGGGCAGGACCTTGTTACAGTGCCGCCGAACACAGACCCAGCTCTGCGACACACAGCGGGCATCTCTGTAATACACAAGAGGAGGAGAGAGGAAGGGAGGGGAGCGCTGCAGCCTCAGCTCAAATCAGCCCCAGGACAGTCCGGCCCTGCCGCTCTGTGTCCTCCGGCTGACAGTTTCCTGGCTGATCGCTTCCGACAGAAACAGTGCAGCTTTTTTTACAGGGCATCAGCGTGGTGGGGGGGCTCTGATGGCCACACCGCTTTTGCCAGAAGTGATCAGCCAGGAAACTGTCAGCCTGGTCCGCCCCTGCTCCTCATTCGCCCTGCACTAAATTCCACTCGCAAAATGTGAGCAGGCGAGTGGAATTTTTGAGGGGACAGATTTGGTTACAGTATTGCACAATTGTCAGTTAACGTAATGCAGTACCTTCTGGTGCTGAAATTGTTAAAAAAAAAATCGCTGTGACAGGGGCGGAGCCAGCGGCCAGAGCGAAGGGTGCAGTGAGAGGAGATACACAGCAACTGATAGCGGCCTGTAACACACTAGATCCGGCTCTACAGGCGGCGGAATACGAGGGGACGCACGCGATGGCCAAACGAAGACAGAGAGGGCCCAGGAAATTAACAGACTTCTACTCCACGATCCTGGCCGGGATCATCCAAGATGGCCCCGGTGCGGGAGATCTTGCCTCACAGCACTACCTTCCTCATAATGGCGCGGCCTGTAGTGATGCTGGTGAGTCGCCTGAGTCAGGCAATACACCCTTATCTCCCCCATCGGCCTCTAACAGCCCAATTAAGCAGAAAAGGAGACTTTCCAGCTGAGGATGAAGCTGAGCATGAGGCAGGTGAACAGAAGATGGAGCAGTCTGACATTTACACTCAGAAGCTGGATGCTCGTCCTGCCTCTGGTCTGCCCATGACAGATACCATGATGAAAGAGATGATCCTCACCCTGAGGGGGGCTATACAACAGGATATAGCTAAAATCTCACGTACCACACATAGAGAGCTGAACGCCCTGGGTGACAGGGTTAACCATATGGAAACCAAATTGGGAGATTTATCTGCAGCTCACAATGAGCTGGTGGATACGCATATGGATTTGGAGGATGAGCTCAAAACTCTCTGCCTAAAGTTCACCGACCTCGAGGACAGGTCACGCAGAAATAACGTGAAGTTTAGGGGATCCCTGAATCAGTGAAGCCTGCTGACCTGCGCCCCTTCCTCCAGCAATTGATGACTAAAGCACTACCATCTCTCACACCTGCGGATGTCATCATTGACAGGGCCCACAGGCTGCATAAACCGCCTCATCTCCCTGAGAGAGTACCTAGAGATGTCATTGCTAGAATCCACTACTTCCACATTAAAGACCAGCTCATGAGATTCTCCAGACAAAATAACAGCCTTCCTGACCCATATGCTGGGATCACTATATGCTGACCTTTTGCAAGCCACCATGAAGGCCAGAAACAATCTAATACCAATCACCAAAATGCTGTGGAATAATAAAATACTGTACAGTTGGGGCTTCCCTGCTAAACTCCTGCTTGAACGTGGAAATTAATGGTATACCATTTAGTCCCTGGAAAAAAGGCTTGGATCTTCTGCGCAAATGGGGACTTCTCCCTCATGACGCCTACCCTGAAACCTCAGGCCCTACCACCTCCAAGCCCGGCCCTAATGCCTATCGCAACTCCCGGGAGAAAAGAGATGGTTAATCTCCAGTATGATTACCTCTACTGGCCATATTCCAGCTACACTTTTAACGAAAACACCCCTTGGCGCATCAAAAAACACGCTTATATAAGCTGACGTGCAATGCACCTGATGTTCGGCTGCACCTGGAAATAACAAAATTATTTTACCCCACTATTGTTTCTGGGTTCATCCGATTGACAATGACTGTTCTATGGTTCTTTTTATTAGTCTTTGAAGTTTTTTGTTTAACACATCCACTTTCTTGGATCTTTCAAATAACTGCATTGGACTGCAGATAATTTCACCCCTCTGCATTGGAAAATATTCTCATCTCACAGCAATTACCAACATTCACCACTAGATGTCGACAAAGAACCATTGAAGACAGCAATGTCCCTTAAACTGTCGTCCATCAATGCTAGAGGACTCAACAGCCCATTTAAAAGAAGAACACTGTGGAAGAAAGCCCTGGAAAAGAAATGTGGCATTCTTTGTGTGCAAGAAACGCACCTTTCAGATCAGGAGCCCCCTAGCTGCTCACACAACAAATTCCCACACATTTTCACAGCAAATTACTCTGGTAAACATAATGGTGTCTTAATTGCTATTAAGGACTCGGTCACTTTTAAGCTGATAGAATAAAAAGAGTAGATAGTCATGGTAGGTATATTATTATTATAGCTGAAATCAATAACAAACTCTATACCTTGTTAAATCCAATGTTATTCTTACCCTCACCAACCCTGAATCTTCCCTACCCAAAGCCACTGAAATACTACATGAATTTGGGAAAATAACATATTACAAAATTAATACCACCAAATGCTTTGCCCTTCCCCTGAATATATTTGAGGACAGGAAGTCTAAACTGCAAGACATCTTTCCCTGCACTTGGAACTCGCCCTCTATTACCTATCTAGGTATTCAACTGACTTACCCTACCTCTAGATTGTACGCTGTCAACTTCCTTCCCCTACTGGCACAAATACAAACCAAATTCTCCCAGCTCTCCAAAATTCACTTAACTTGGGTTGGGCGTATAGCCGCTTATCAAATGCAAACACTTCCCAAGCTGCTCTACCTCTTCAGAACTCTCCTGATCCCTATACCACAAACATTTTTCTCTAAATTGGCTTCACAATTGAATACATTTATCTGGCAAAACAAAAAGCCCAGAATAGCTTTAGCGACTTTATATAAACACAGGAAGGTAGGAGGAGGGGGACTACCCAACGCTTATGCCTATTAACAAGCTTCATTATTAGACCAACTAAAATACTGGTTCTCATGCCAAGAGGACAACCTATGGCCCTGCATAGAACAAGAAGTAACACCAGGCCATGACCTAACAGCACTACTAATAGCATCCACTATCCGTCACAAACAACCAATGTTGGATTACCCAACAGTACAAGCAACACTCGAAGCCTGGTACTTATTAACTTATGGTACTTATTAACTAAAAAAACTTTTCCAGACAAAATACTTCATACCTTAAGTATACCTTTAACAACATATGCATATCTCATACAAAACTTCTCCACACATCACTGGAAACAAAAGGGCATTAACTACATCACCGCTGACTTAGTGAATCACACAGCATTAGACACCTTTATGATTCAGCAATACCATAAAAAAATCCAATTACTACCACAACGATACCATTAATAATATGGGATTTCCTAAGGAACAAAAGCAAACCTCATAATAAAGGAATATCGCTGTGCTATAGATATTGCAACTTTCATACTATGCATTCCAAATTACCAACTATGCACAAATGGGAAACTGAACTACAAAAGTCCTTTATGCTACCACAATAGTTGACAGCCATTAAATATAACAGTGTATCTTCAGTGTGTGTAGATCATTGGGACAACTCCCATAAGATTCTTCATAGGTGGTTCCTAACTCCTATGCGTCTACACACCATGAATCCCACTCTATCCCCACTATGCTGGAGAGAATGTCATCACAATAGCAACCTTCTACACGTCATGTGGCACTGTAAAGCTCTAAAAGACTTTTGGGAGGACGTATTCGCTCTTATTTCAGAAACTACTAAATCCCATTGTACCCCCTCCCCAGAACTAGCATTACTATGCCTGGGGATAGACTCATTCCCCTACAGGCACAGGAAAGTAGTAGTACATATACTATATGCGGCTTGCATATCAATAGCAGCAAAATGGAAATCTGGTACTCCTCCAGGCATAAAATAAGTTATCACTAGAGTAAACTCACAAAGTCTCATGGAAAAAATGCTAGCATACAAAGAAGGAAGAGCAGACACCTTTCATAAATTTTGGAATATTTGGATATCATTTTAACATAGGCTCTAGAGTTGATATTTATAATACAGGCAATACCGGCGAAATGGATAACTGACCGCATCTATTGGTGACACCGCAATACCAGTGCAGAGGGCTTGGACATAACACTGATGACATCTTATATTTGTTTGTTTGTTTTATTTGGTTTACACTTGGATGTCTATACGATATGTAATCCACCTTCTATCTTCTAAACAATTTTAGCATTTCTCTTCTCTTTAACTGTACCACTTTGTGCTGGTACCAATGTTCTGATATGTTAATGAAGCCTATTCTTGGCGGCCATAAGCTGGGCCACAATCACAGTTCCTGAGATTACATCAAGCTAGCCTGATCACAGTTTGTTCTGACGGGCTCTTTGTGATAACTATTCCTTTCTGACATCCAAGGTATCCAAGGATACCCAGACATGCTTGTATAGCTTACTGTGAAATGTATTGACTTTACATCTGGCTTGTATGTATGTATAACTGCATTAAGATATCCAATAAAAATCTTAAAGTTAAAATAAAAAATAAAAATCACTGTGACAGGCCCAACCAGGACAGTGGCTTTTGGAGGGGACTGCAGGCTAGCCTCTTGCCTATTGACTAGGCTTATCAAATCAAAAACTCAAAAAGAAACTGTGCTATAAAGTGAATACATACATTAAAAAGGTTTAACCAAAGCAGCAACTCCACCATGGATAAATATACAGTCAAACTTAAATTGCACCAAAAGGAGTCATGTGGTAAAAAAAGTACCAAGTGATATACAGTATATAAATAAAACAAGTACAACATTTTTTTACAATGACAAAAAAAAAATAAACATCAAAACGTGCAAAGGAAAATGTCCTCCTTTCATGTGTTCAAATGTTCTTATGCATGTGATAATCCTCCATCACCAGTAAGAGGAATGTTCAATCATGAAGCCATCACCTTTTATGGAGAGAGTACATGCCTACCAGCTAAATACGACTCCCTAATTAAAGAGCTTTCAATCGGGCACCCAGCCTTAGATCACCGTAGAGCAACTCCTGAGGCTCCTCCTCTGGCAAATGATTGTGAATGGTTTTCAGTTGGGCATCACCACATAAAGTTTATAAATTCTTAGATGTGATGTCTGCATTAGTTTTCTTTTTAGGATTTCTTTAATCTAGTGATACAGCCAGTAAGTCTGTTGTTTTTTAAAAGAACAAGCTCTCTAGCCAGCCTGCAACAAAACCAAATTGACCCTGTCTAACAGTTCACATTAAAAACAAGGGGTTTACTCACACACATTTGCAATACTGTGGTCACATCAAGGCACCCTAGTGTACTGTGGTCCTAACTGTAGAGTAGAGTAACCTAACCATTGTGGGATGTTTGCCCCAATGTGCAATATTTGTTTTTATTGTTCATGTGGGGACTGCCCCTATTTTTGAAGTGTATAAAAAAAAATGTATTTCTGTTCAATAAAGTGATTCCTTTGGTTACGATGCTTGCGGTAACGTGCTGGTATTTGCTATCAGTCTGTTGGAAGGGTTTGGAGGGCAGGAGGCAATGTTTGGTGGAGGCACCCAGCAGTGGCGGCTCTCTAATTAGGCAAATTAGGCGGCCGCCGAAGGCCTAGCACTCACAGGGGCCTCTGGCCGCCTAATTTGACTGTGCTCGATCACTAGGGAAAAGGCGTGCAGGCAGCCATAGGGCACACCGGGCGGGCCGCAAGTCCATGCGGGGCCCTAAAGCAGCTGAGCGCGTCGCTCACCTGGCCTCCCCACATCTGGCCTGCTGCGCTGCCTATTCGGGCCAGGCTGCGGAAACTATCCACTGTCTGTGAAGGAGGAGCTCCGGTTGATGGATATCATTTCAGCGCCTGCTGCAGCCTAGCCGACCGCCCATGGAGAACGTGAGTGCCCGGGCCGGCTGTGCAGCGCTCCTGTGTGCCTGCCTGGATAGTAGGAGTGGCGGGGACAGCTGCATATGGAGGAACTGATCTTTTAATATGCCTTCTGCAGCCGTTGAATGCCCGCTTCTTCTGCGGGCATTCATTGGCTGCAGAAAGAATATGTAAAGATCGATTCCAATCCTCCATATGCAGCTGTCCCCGCCGCTCCTACTATCCAACTTCTTTTACTGCTCCCGTTCTCTGTTCCTCCCAGTTCTCCCTGCTCCCCCAATGCTCTCTGGTCCACGTGTGACCTGGCTCCCCCATGCTCTCCCCACTGTGCTATCCAGTACCCCCCAGTGCTCTGTCCTCCCTGGCTCCCCCACAGTGCACTCCCCCCACAGTGCTTTCTGGTCCAATGGTGCTCCCTGGCTCCCCCCATGCCCCCCCACTGTGCTGTCCAGTTCCCTCCCCCCACTGCTCTCCAGCTCCCCCCCAGTGCTCAGTGCTCTCTGGTCCTGTGCTCCCTGGCTCCCCCAACAGTGCTCTCCAGTCCCCCAGAGCTCTCTGCTCCCCCGTGCTCCCTAGCCCCTCCCAGTTCTACCTGCCCTCCCAGTGCACTCTGCCCCCTGTGCTGTCCAGTCCCCCCCCAGTGCTCTCTGCCCCCTGTGTAGTCCCCCCCAGTGTTCTCTGCCCCTGTGCTGTTCAAACTCTGCCCCCTGTGCTGTCCAGTCCCCCCCCCCCAGTGCTCTCTGCCCCCTGTGCTGTCCAGTCTCCCCCCCAGTGCTCTCTGCTCCCTGTGCTGTCCAGTCCACCCCCAGTGCTCTCTGTCCCCTGTGCTGTCCAGTCCACCCCCAGTGCTCTCTGCCCCCTGTGCTGTCCAGTCCACCCCCAGTGCTCTCTGCCCCCTGTGCTGTCCAGTCCCCCCCAGTGCTCTCTGCCCCCTGTGCTGTCCAGCCCCCCCCAGTGCTCTCTGCCCCCTGTGCTGTCCACTCCCCCCCAGTGTTCTCTGACCCTTTTGCTGTCCAGCCCCCCCATTGCTCTCTGCCCCCTGTGCTGTCCAGTCCCCTCCCAGTGCTCTCTGCTCCCTGTGCTGTCCAGTCCTCCCCAGTGCTCTCCGCCCCTATCATGCTCCCTGGCTCCCCCTGTGCTTTCTTCTCCACCCCGTGCTCTCCAGATCCCCCCCACAGTGCTCTTCAGCTCGCCCCCTTGTGCTTTCCGGCCCCCACTTTTCTCCCTGGCTCCCCAACCCACTGTGCTATCCAGCTCCCCCCAGTGCTTTCCAACTCCCCCCCAACCCCCTGTGCTCCCTGGCTTCTCCCATGCTCTCCACCACACTGCTATCTAGCTCCCCCGTTGCTCTCCACCCCCCACCCTCCCTGTGCTCTTCAGCCCCTTCCCCAGTACTCTCTGGCCCTCATGCTCTCCACCACGCCCCCATGCTCTCTGACCCCGCCAGGCTCTCCGCTCCCTCCAGTGCGCCCCTCTAGTGCTCTCCAGCTCCCCTAGTGCTCTCCGCCCCCTCTTGCCCCCCCCACACTCTCACCCCCCTCTTCTGCTCTCAGCCTCACTCCCATGCTCTCCGCCACCCCTGTTCTCTTTTCTGGCCCCCTCACCCCCGGCAGCTCTGCTATGTTCCCCTGCCTTCTTTCCCTCCGGCTGCTGCAGGGGTCTCAGTCTGGGGAGCAGGGAAGGGACCGCTATCATGGGCTGCTCAGTCTATTTTTTGTCCCGGTCCAGGCCTGGCAGGCAAGGTGAGCAGCGAGGCTGGCAAGGATCGATAGTCATGGAGGGAAAAGAGCTCTAAGGACTGGTGGACAGGCTGACTGGGGCCGGAAAACGAGGACCGGTGGAAGGTACAGGTGACCAGAGACCACTCCGTCTCACAGCAAACAGATCCTCTGGAAGGAGCAGGACACTGTCCCCACCCAGAATGAGAATGGACCCTGCCTGCTGCTGGCCGTCAAACATCCTGCTGGCATGGAAGGTACCGTACCAAGCATCACACACACCTTCCCACAGAGGGGCACGGCAGACTGGGACATGGGGCACAGGAGGGGCTGCAGACAGGGCTAGGGATCTCTCTCTCTCTCCCCCTCCCTCTTTTCCTCTCTTTTCTCTCTCTCCCCCCCCCCCCCCCCCTCTCTCCCTCTTTTTTTTCTCTCTCTCTTCCCCTCTTCTCTCTCTCTCGCTTCCCCTCTCTGCGCTGGGATCCCCCCACTCTCCTTCCTCTGTGGATGTGGAATTATTCAGTGACACCCCCTTCCCATTCTCCCAGGGCACAGGGGAAAACCCTAGAGGGGTTGTCGCCTTGCTGGGTCCCAGGTGTTGTATTGGCTGCATATGTGTGATGGGTAAGGAGGGTGCTGATCACCTGTGTGCTAGATCCATGCATCTTTCTGCAGTCATTTTTACTTGTTTGAATTTTTTTTACCCATTATGGGCGTGAGTGGGGCCTCGTGTCTAAATTCCTCACAAAGCCTAGAGCCGCCTCTGGCACCCAGGTGAGGTGGCAGGTAGGGATGAGTCGAACACCCCCCTGTTCGGTTCGCACCAGAACCTGCGAACAGACCTAAAGCTCGTGTGAACTTTAGAACCCTATTAAACAGTGGCGGCTGGTGCTCAAATTTTTTGGGGGGGCGCAAAACAAACAGCCTCACTGTGCCATCAAACGCTGCCACTGTGCCCCAAACGATGCCACTGTTCCCATTAAATGCTGCCACTGTGCCCATCAAACGCTGCCACTGTGCCCATCAAACGCTGCCACTGTGCCCATTAAATGCTGCCACTGTGCCCAAACGCTGCCACTGTGCCCAAACGCTGCCACTGTGCCCATTAAATGCTGCCACTGTGCCCATTAAATGCTGCCACTGTGCCCATCAAACACTGCCAATATGCCCATTAAATGCTGCTACTGTGCCCATTAAATGCTGCCACTGTGCCCATCTAACGCTGTCACTGTGCCCCAAGTGCTGCCATTATGCCTCAAATGCTGCCACTGTGCCCATTAAATGCTGCCACTGTGCCCATCTAACGCTGCCACTGTGCCCATCTAACACTGCCACTGTGCCCATCTAACGCTGCCACCGTGCCCCAGGTGCTGCCACTGTGCCCATCTAACACTGCCACTGTGCCCATCTAACGCTGTCACTGTGCCCATTAAATGCTGCCAATGTGCCCATTAAATGCTGCCAATGTGCCGGCACTTACCTTGTCAGGCGGCGAGCGGTGTCTCCTCATCGACCCGACATCTTCTCCCGCGCTCCTCCTGTCTTCTGCAGTGATTGGACGCCTAGGCGTCCAATCACAGCGCCTGTGACTTCAGCCAATCAGGGGACTGGTAACACAGACCGGCAACCTGATTGGCTGAGAGGCGGGTCTGTGTTAGAGAAGCGATGTATTCGCTTCCCTAACACAATACTGTGTAAGCAGCGAACGCAAAGCATTGCGCCCGCTGTTTACACTTATGGAAGCCTATTAAAGCACACCGCTCTAATCAGGTCCCCTATTAGAGCTTACAGCTCTAATAGGGCGCTTCCAGAAACACCCCCCCCCCCCGCTGTATAGGGGGCGGCAGCGGTGACAATAGATAGATTCATGCAATTCATGAATCTATCTATTGGTGATAGAGCGGTGCAGGAGAGGGGGGCGGTGCTCCTGCGCCCTCTATGCACGCACCGCCACTGCTATTAAAGTCTATGGGACTTGATCGTTCTAAATCAAAAGTGCTGATTTTAAAGGCTAATATGCAAGTTATTGTCATAAAAAGTGTTTGGGGACCCGGGTCTTGCCCCAGGGGACATGTATCAATGCAAAAAAAAAAAACAGTTTTAAAAAACGGCCGTTTTTTTCAGGAGCAGTGATTTTATTTTTTTATTTTTTTTTAATTCTATATTTTATTTTCAGAAACAAAAAAATCTTTATACATAAACAAAAAGGAAAAAAAAAATAAAAATACAATTTCATTGCATGCGTATCACACAACATACCATAATTATATATCGTTTCATTTTACATCCGGTTATACATAAGCACATTAGAAACAAGCAACAAAAAAATTAAAAAATTAAAAAATGAAAAAAGGACGAGAAAGAAACAAAGAAAGGGAGATAAAAAATAGAGACCTTTCTCTTTTCCCCAAATAATAAAAATTTAAATCCTCTCTCCTCCCTCTCCCCCCGACTCCCCCTCCATAAGTGCCCCATCATATTCTCTGGTAGATACAAACAGGACCAAGATTCCCACTGTGATTCAAACCTCTCCTCTTTACCCTGCGAAATTGCAATGCTTTTTTCCATGGCATATATATCCGCAATCTTTTTAAACCACAATGGGATTGAGGGGGGTATTTTCTGTTTCCACAGGGCCAGAATGCACGCCTTTGCTGCGTTCAGCAGATGAGTGACCAATGAATTTCGGTATCTACGTTTTGAAAAATCTGAAAGATAGAGGAGGTATGTAGCTGGGTCAGATCCCAAATCATACTTTGTTAACTTTTTAATGATATTTTGCACTTTAACCCAGAAGTCTAGTACATGTTTACATGACCAGAAAATATGTAACATATCACCTCCCGGCTCTCCACAACGCCAGCAATTATTTGTCTCTTCCGGGTAGATTTTGTGTATTAACGATGGGACTTTGTACCATCTTGTAAGGATTTTATAACATAGCTCTTTATAATTACTTGCTGTCGAGGAATAATGGGCAAAATATATAATTTGATTACGTTGCTTTTTAGAAAATATGGTGTTTAAATCACTTTCCCATTTCTCAAGAAATCTAGGGACATAATCTTCTGGAGGATCTGTTAGTATTTTATATACCTCTGATACCCCGTGTGACGTAGGTTTTCCTACCAAACAGAGATTTTCCACTGGGGTATTTAAGCGATCAGATCTCTCCTCCCCCCCCCCCCCCCGAGTTAGAGAAGTGAGAAAGTGAGTAAGCTGTTGCATCCTCCAGGGATCCAAGGGCGAATTAAACATGAGCTGTAATTCAGACGCAGTTTTCATCCTTGACCCTACAAGAAAATCTCCTAGTCCAATTCTCCCTTCTCCCGTAGCTTGTTTAAAGCTGCGATCTGTATACCCTGGGGGAAATAACGGATTCCCCAAAACTGTGAAAAGCAGAGTAATTTCCCCCTCCTCTACTACGAATAGGTTACTTTGTTGAATTACTCTTAATGTTGCCCCTATCAGAGGGTGTTGTCCTAATATTCCAAATTTTCTTGTCCGTAGCCATGGCAGACAGCAAAGTGGAATCTTTGTATGCGATTGTTCTATCGATACCCAGATTTTATGTCCCTCATCTCTACACCAGGCTAATACCCTGGCGAGATGCACTGCTTTATAGTATTTTATCAGATCTGGGAGGGCCATACCACCCCGGGTTTTGGGCATTGATAAATAATTAAAAGCTATGCAAGGATGTTTTTTTGCCCAGACAAATCGAATAAAGATGCTACGAAGCGATTTCAAAAACGACATAGGGATTGCTATCGGTAAGGTCTGGAAAAGATATAATAATCTTGGTGGGATATTCATTTAAAGGATAGCATTCCTGCCCATCCAAGTGTAGGGACCTTTATTCCATCTTTCCAAATCTACAGAGAGTTTCTGCAATAGTGGAGGAAAATTTACGTGGAAAACCTGATCTATTGAAGAAGTCAATTTTACCCCAAGGTATGTCAAAGATGTAGATGCTCAGGGGAAGGAAATAGAAGAGTTAAGAGCTTGAACTCGTTTACTTGTCAACGTAATATTCAATATTTCAGATTTTTGGACGTTAATTTAAAAATTTGACACTTTACTATAACGATCAAACTCCTTTAGTAGATTTGGTAACGTGGTTTCTGGTATCGTTATGAAGAACAATATATCATAGACATGTGCGATTCATTTCGTACGAATTCGTAATTCGTACGAATTTTTCGAAATTCGTACGAATTTACGAATCTGTAGTACGAATTTTTTTTTTTTACGAATTCCGTACGGAATACGAAATTTTTTTTACGAATCGTTAGTAAAGTTACGAATCGTTACGAATCGTTACGAATCGTTAACGCGGCTAATGAATTGTTGGTTCTCATAACACAGAGAACAATTCGAATCCAACTACAAATATCGAATTTCAATTTCAAGTTACGAATCGTTACGAATCGTTATGAATAGTTACGAATCGTTACGAATCGTTATGAATAGTTACGAATCGTTAGTAAATCCAACTACCAATATCGAATTTCAACTAATTTGAACGAAATTATTATAGCAGATATAACGAATGAATTCGAATGACAAAGTGTCATTTTTGCAGAAAAAAAAAAAGCGTAGGGGTCCCCCCAAATTCAATAACCAGGCCCTTCAGGTCTGGTATGGATATTAAGGGGGACCCCAGCCAAAAAAAAATAAAAAAAATGGCGTGGGGTCCCCCCCAAATATCCATACCAGACCCTTCAGGTCTGGGATGGATTTTAAGGGGAACCCCGGCCAAAAAAAAAAAAAAAAATGGCGTGGGGTCCCCCTCAAAATCCATACCAGACCCTTTATCCGAGCACGCAACCTGGCAGGCCGCAGGAAAGGAGGGGGGACGAGAGCGGCCCCCCCTCCCGCCTGAACCGTACCAGGCCACATGCCCTCAACATTGGGAGGGTGCTTTGGGGTCCCCCCCAAAGCACCTTGTCCCCATGTTGATGAGGACAAGGGCCTCATCCCCACAACCCTGGCCGGTGGTTGTGGGGGTCTGCGGGCGGGGGGCTTATCGGAATCTGGAAGCCCCCTTTAACAAGGGGACCCCCAGATCCCGCCCCCCCCCCCTGTGTGAAATGGTAAGGGGGTACAAAAGTACCCCTACCATTTCACCAAAAAAAAGTGGCAAAAATGGTAAAAATGACAGGAGACGGTCTTTGACAATTCCTTTATTAAAATCTTCTTTCTTCTTTCTTCTGGTCTTCCTTTCTTCATCTTCTCCTTCCGGCATCTTCTTCCATCTTCTTCTTCCTTCGATTCGCTTCTTCTTCCTCCGGTCTTCTCGTCCGGCGTCGTCCTTCTCGTCCGGCGTCGTCCTTCTCGTCCGGCGTCGTCGTCTCTTCTCGCAGGCCGCTCCTCGCAATGGGAGGCTCCCGCTCTGTGAGGCTCCGCTCCGGGTGACAGGTCTTTTATAACGAAGGCACCTGGTGACCCCGCCCCCTCTGACGCACGGGGACGTCATGTGGAATTCCCTATGGCTTTCCCCATGACGTCAGAGGGGGGGCGGGGTCACCGGGTGCCTTCGTTATACAAGACCTGTCACCCGGAGCGAAGCCTCACAGAGCGGGAGCCTCCCATTGCGAGGAGCGGCCTGCGAGAAGAGACGACGATGCCGGACGAGAAGGACGAGAAGACCGGAGGAAGAAGAAGCGAATCGAAGGAAGAAGAAGATGGAAGAAGATGCCGGAAGGAGAAGATGAAGAAAGGAAGACCAGAAGAAAGAAGAAAGAAGATTTTAATAAAGGAATTGTCAAAGACCGTCTCCTGTCATTTTTACAATTTTTGACGCTTTTTTGGTGAAATGGTAGGGGTACTTTTGTACCCCCTTACCATTTCACACAGGGGGGGGGGGCGGGATCTGGGGGTCCCCTTGTTAAAGGGGGCTTCCAGATTCCGATAAGCCCCCCGCCCGCAGACCCCCACAACCACCGGCCAGGGTTGTGGGGATGAGGCCCTTGTCCTCATCAACATGGGGACAAGGTGCTTTGGGGGGGACCCCAAAGCATCCTCCCAATGTTGAGGGCATGTGGCCTGGTACGGTTCAGGCGGGAGGGGGGGCCGCTCTCGTCCCCCCCTCCTTTCCTGCGGCCTGCCAGGTTGCGTGCTCGGATAAGGGTCTGGTATGGATTTTATGGGGGACCCCACGCCATTTTTTTGGGCTAGGGTTCCCCTTAAAATCCATCCCAGACCTCAAGGGTCTGGTATGGATTTTGAGGGGGACCCTACGCCATTTTTTTTTTTTTTTGGCTGGGGTCCCCCTTAATATCCATCCCAGACCTGAAGGGCCTGGTTATTGAATTTGGGGGGACCCCTACACATTTTTTTATCAATGACTTCAATGAATGACAGTTCTCTGTATTACGGATCCAACAATTCATTTGCCGGCAATAGCTGCGAGTGATTTTAAATAGTTTTTTTTTTCCTGCAAAAATGACACATTGTACAGAGACAGTTCTCTATATTAGATATACTGAATCTCGAATCATTCGAAGCATTCGTTATATCCGCTATTATAATTTCTTTCATATTAGTTGAAATTACATATTTGTTAGTTACAATACAACATTCGAATTGTTCTCTGTATTACGGGAATCGGCAATTAGCCGCGAGTGATTTTAAATGTCTTTTTTTCCTGCAAAAATGACACATTGTACAGAGAGAGTTCTAAACACAGGAAACCTGCGCCCTTCTATATACTATATACTCTATAGTATGTCTATGAAAGGGTCATGTTTCCCGTGTTTAGAACTCTCTCTGTACAATGTGTCATTTTTGCAGGAAAAAAAGACATTTAAAATCACTCGCGGCTAATTGCCGATTCCCGTAATACAGAGAACAATTCGAATGTTGTATTGTAACTAACAAATATGTAATTTCAACTAATATGAAAGAAATGATAATAGCGGATATAACGAATGCTTCGAATGATTCGAGATTCAGTATATCTAATATAGGGAACTGTTCCTGCACAGTGTCATTTTTGCAGGAAAAAAAAACTATTTAAAATCGAGTCGCAGCTATTTGCCGGCAAATGAATTGTTGGATCCGTAATACAGAGAACTGTCATTCATTGAAGTCATTGATAAAAAAATGCGTAGGGGTCCCCCCAAATTCAATAACCAGGCCCTTCAGGTCTGGGATGGATATTAAGGGGGACCCCCAGCCAAAAAAAAAAAAAATGGCGTAGGGTCCCCCTCAAAATCCATACCAGACCCTTGAGGTCTGGGATGGATTTTAAGGGGAACCCTAGCCCAAAAAAATGGCGTGGGGTCCCCCATAAAATCCATACCAGACCCTTATCCGAGCACGCAACCTGGCAGGCCGCAGGAAAGGAGGGGGGGACGAGAGCGCCCCCCCCTCCCGCCTGAACCGTACCAGGCCACATGCCCTCAACATTGGGAGGATGCTTTGGGGTCCCCCCCAAAGCACCTTGTCCCCATGTTGATGAGGACAAGGGCCTCATCCCCACAACCCTGGCCGGTGGTTGTGGGGGTCTGCGGGCGGGGGGCTTATCGGAATCTGGAAGCCCCCTTTAACAAGGGGACCCCCAGATCCCGGCCTCCCCCCTGTGTGAAATGGTAAGGGGGTACAAAAGTACCCCTACCATTTCACCAAAAAAGTGGCAAAAATGGTAAAAATGACAGGAGACGGTCTTTGACAATTCCTTTATTAAAATCTTCTTTCTTCTTTCTTCTGGTCTTCCTTTCTTCATCTTCTCCTTCCGGCATCTTCTTCCATCTTCTTCTTCCTTCGATTCGCTTCTTCTTCCTCCGGTCTTCTCGTCCTTCTCGTCCGGCGTCGTCCTTCTCGTCCGGCATCGTCGTCTCTTCTCGCAGGCCGCTCCTCGCAATGGGAGGCTCCCGCTCTGTGAGGCTTCACTCCGGGTGACAGGTCTTGTATAACGAAGGCACCTGGTGACCCCGCCCCCTCTCTGACGTCATGGGGAAAGCCATAGGGAATTCCACATGACGTCCCCGTGCGTCAGAGGGGGCGGGGTCACCAGGTGCCTTCGTTATAAAAGACCTGTCACCCGGAGCGGAGCCTCACAGAGCGGGAGCCTCCCATTGCGAGGAGCGGCCTGCGAGAAGAGACGACGATGCCGGACGAGAAGGACGACGCCGGACGAGAAGGACGAGAAGACCGGAGGAAGAAGAAGCGAATCGAAGGAAGAAGAAGATGGAAGAAGATGCCGGAAGGAGAAGATGACGGAAGGAGAAGATGAAGAAAGGAAGACCAGAAGAAAGAAGAAAGAAGATTTTAATAAAGGAATTGTCAAAGACCGTCTCCTGTCATTTTTACAATTTTTGCCACTTTTTTGGTGAAATGGTAGGGGTACTTTTGTACCCCCTTACCATTTCACACAGGGGGGGGGCCGGGATCTGGGGGTCCCCTTGTTAAAGGGGGCTTCCAGATTCCGATAAGCCCCCCGCCCGCAGACCCCCACAACCACCGGCCAGGGTTGTGGGGATGAGGCCCTTGTCCTCATCAACATGGGGACAAGGTGCTTTGGGGGGGACCCCAAAGCACCCTCCCAATGTTGAGGGCATGTGGCCTGGTACGGTTCAGGCGGGAGGGAGGGCCGCTCTCGTCCCCCCCTCCTTTCCTGCGGCCTGCCAGGTTGCGTGCTCGGATAAAGGGTCTGGTATGGATTTTGAGGGGGACCCCACGCCATTTTTTTTTTTTTTTTTGGCCGGGGTTCCCCTTAAAATCCATCCCAGACCCGAAGGGTCTGGTATGGATATTTGGGGGGGACCCCACGCCATTTTTTTTTATTTTTTTTTTGGCTGGGGTCCCCCTTAATATCCATACCAGACCTGAAGGGCCTGGTTATTGAATTTGGGGGGACCCCTACGCTTTTTTTTTTTTCTGCAAAAATGACACTTTGTCATTCGAATTCATTCGTTATATCTGCTATAATAATTTCGTTCAAATTAGTTGAAATTCGATATTGGTAGTTGGATTTACTAACGATTCGTAACTATTCATATCGATTCGTAACGATTCGTAACTTGAAATTGAAATTCGATATTTGTAGTTGGATTCGAATTGTTCTCTGTGTTATGAGAACCAACAATTCATTAGCCGCGTTAACGATTCGTAACGATTCGTAACGATTCGTAACTTTACTAACGATTCGTAAAAAAAATTTTTACGTATTTCGTACGAATTCGAACGGAATTTCGTACACGAATTACGAATTACGAATTTTTTTATATACGAAACGGGACGAAACGAAACGAAACGAATTTTTTGGCAGTTCCCATGTCTAATATATCATCAACAAGAGCCACCATTTTATGTTCTAATTTATTGATTAAGCAACCTTGGATATCCTTATTTTGTCTTACATGCCTTAGAAATGGTTCGAGGGTTAGTATGAAAATCAATGGAGAGGGGCGCATGCGCGAAGCTCGAAATGGCAGACGTCCTCCACTAGAGCTCCGCACTCCCCGCTGCACTATCGGGTTTCTAACGGCAGACTGAACCGACATCTCTCCACCCGCACTCAAGGACAGTACAGTGAACCATCCCAGCACACTCCGGTATGGTTCTCACGGGTCACTGAGGAAAGAACAAGCCCAAACCGATCAAGGAAGCCCTAGCCCGCGCTTCCTCCAAGATGGCGGCGAGGGCCCTGGCTAAACAGCACGGACCTATAACAAACCCAGTCACACTCATTAAAAATTTGGGACAAATTGTCCAAGACATTCAAACTAATCTCCCCTCATTTACCACTTCTCTCCTTTCTGAGTCACCCACTCTTCTACCCTGCCTACTCTGAACCGGCCTCTTTCCAGGCTTGGACTCAGGCGGGTCTGAGTCGCATTCATGATCTAATTTCTCATGGTAATGTTATACCATTCCCAGTTTTGCAGACACGATCACAACTACCCCCTAAGGAGTGTTTTTGATACCTCCAAATCTCTCACTTTATCCGAACTACTCTTGGTCCGAATATTGCCAACAACAGACTGCCTGCATTTGAGGATGTTTGCGACTCGGACCCGCATGCCCCAGGTATAATCTCCCAACTTTATGCACACCTCACATCCCCCCTGATTACTATGCCTCCATATGTATTAGCCTGGTCAAAAGAACTGAACATTGAACTAGACCTCGGTGATTGGTCAACCATATGGACTAACACCAGATTAGCATCACAAAATATCATTGCATCAGAAGCCAATTACAAAGTCTTAATGCAGTGGTACTTGGTCCCTACCAGGATAGCCAAGTTCAACCCATCCTATTCCCCTAACTGTTTCAGGGGCTGTATCGAACATGGCACCCACCTCCACGTGTGGTAGACGTGCCCGATTGCACAGTGCTTCTGGGTGATTATATTTCAAATGGCCTTGACTCTACTTGGAAATAATATCACCCCAGATCCCTCGCTTGCCCTACTAATTTAATCCCCGCAGGACTACACAAAGGCACAATTACGTCTCCTCCTACAGCTCACCACTGCCGCTAAGCAGACAATAGCTTAAAGCTGAAAAACCCCAAACCTAAATATCGCTGAAGTTAAAAACAGAGTCACCCAAGCTATGAAGCCACAATTCTAGATAGAGTCCCTCAACACCTCAAAATTTGGCGACCTTGGATAGAACAATTTCTCCCACCTGACTTTGACAAACTCCTGCTGGAACCCTGACCCTCTGCTAACCCCTTTCCATTACCAAATTATACTTATCGACCCTACACGAGCCACCTGACCACCACTCCTCTTCTTTCTCTCCAATTCTCTTTTCCCATGTTCTACAACTCATCTAACTTCTCCCCACTATTCCTCTTTCCCCCTTCTACATCATTCTCCGCTTCCTCTCCTTGTCCTTCCCCTCTACCTGAAATCCCCACAAGGTAATTTATGTACTCATACGTTCATGACTATTACTGTTACCGCTCTCCACTGTAACAGAGTTTTTCAAGAATCCTGAAGATATATTTATGTTGGGCCTAGACCCCAGTTATAGTTGCATCATCTCCAAGATATAGTAACATTGCCACTGCGTTTTAGCATCCTGTGAATCATACTCCAGAAAATGTCTACCTCTTTGTACTACCTGATGACATATGCTCTGTACGACACTGTGATCTACAATTATACTGTTTGTAACAGTAAATGTTCCTGTATTTCCTTGTTTTCTTACGCCTGTTACCAATAAAACTATTTGAAAAGAAAATCAATGGAGACAGGGGACAGCCCTGTCTAGTACCCTTACTCATGTTGAAATATGCAGAGGTCACCTCATTGATTCTTACCGCCGCCGAAGGAACAGAATATATGGCCTCTATCCATTTACTAAATGTCTTTCCCACACCAATATGGGTCAGCGTCTCCTTCAGAAATATCCAATCCACCCTGTCAAAGGACTTTTCAGCATCAGAAGATAATAAACACATAGTTTTTTTACGGGTATGAGCCAGATGGATAATATCTAGAGCTTTGGTAGTGTTATCCTTTGCCTCTTTAGTAGGCATGAAGCCCACTTGATCAGGGTGGATGAGATTTTGAAGGAGAGGCTGTAACCTGGTGGCTAATATCCGAGTTAAAATTTTCAAATTAACGTTTAACAAGGATATAGGTTGATAGTTCTTACATTGAGCATGGTCTTTACCCTCCTTAGGGATGACTGTGATATGTGCTCTAAGGGTATCTCCTGGTATAGACCGGCCCTCTAACAATGAGTTAAATGCTTTTATAAATCGTGGGCCTAGGGTTGAGGCAAATGCCTTATAATATACTGTCGTATAGCCATCATGCCCAGGAGCTTTGTGGGGCTTAAGCGTGTTAATTGCCCTCGTATATTACTCTACTGAAATTGGTACGTTCAGTAGTTCTGACGCTTCCTCCGGAATGGATGGTAATCCCGAGGTAGAGAGATAATCCCTGATTTTTTGTTGCTTCAATAATATCTGATCTGGCGACATATTAGTCTGCAGATTGTATAATGACGTATAGTATTCTCTGAAAATCTCTGCAATTTCGTTAGATTTGAAAATACGATTCCCACTATCAGAATCGATATGTGGGACATAGTTCTTCCGGGAGATTTCCCTAAGTGAATGTGCTAACAATTTGCCAGATTTATTCCCTTGTCCGTAATACATACTCCTAGCTTTCAGTATCTGTATGTTAGTCTCTTGTTTCATTAAGGAATGTCATTTTTCTCTCTCTAGTCTAAGATCTACTGCTACAGACTTTACCAATGTTTTTTATGCTTAGTTTCTAGGTCAGCCACCCGATTTAATTGGGCTTGAAATGCTGCCTGACTGTTTTTCTTTAATTCAGATGCCTTCTTAATAAATACGCCTCGCATAAAGCATTTATGCTTTTCCCACAGTGTAAGTGGGGAAATATCATCTGATTCATTTTCGTCGAAGATTCTAGTCAATTCATTTACATTAAAAATTAAATTAGTATTAATGATTCGTTGAGTTTCCATGACCATGGTCTATTAGTCATCTTAACCAGCTGGAGATCAAAAAATGCGGGAGCATGGTCAGACATGGTCTGTATTCCAACTGATGAATTGATTATCGTAGGTAGTAGGGATTGAGATACCAATATATAGTCAATACAGGAATAACCGTCAGTGGGGTTGAATAGAAAGTATAATCACGTTCAGCTGGGTGCCCTAATTCTCCAAATGTCAACCAGGCGCAACGTTTGAAGGGCTTTTTTTATCCTATTAAGATATCAATATGAAAGATATGAAGCAGATTTAGAGACATCCAGTAGTGGTTCAAGGGCCACATTAAGGTCTCCACCCAATATAACCCCCCCCTTTCATAAACCTTTGTAGGGCATTGAGAATATTTTTTTATAAACAGCTCAGCTGAGCTCTGTTCGGTAGATAAAGGGAGACTAGCGTAACCCGCCGATCCGCTAGGTCACTCTTAACAAATAAAAAACGTCCCTCCGGGTCACTCATCTGTTCGACGAAAGACCATGACACAGACCTAGAGAGCAAGATACACACCCCTCTTGTCTTGGATTCTAAATTTGTAGCATGGAATACCTGTGTGTAATGTTTATCTTTAAATTTTGGTATCTTTCCCGTTTGAAAGTGTGTTTCTTGTATAAATGCGACTTGCGTTCGCATGCGCCAGAGTTCACGGAGTATTAATGTACGCTTCTCCGGTATAGTCAACCCTTTAACATTTAACGTCAAACAGCGTATATTTGTCATTTTACAACCCGGGAACTACTGCCTGTGCACCTGCGGAGCGGGTAGATCATCCAATAGGGGGGAGAGAGAGAAGAAGAGAAAAGGGAGAGAAAGGAAGGGAGAAAAAAAAAAAGGAAAAAGAACAAACAATTAAATAAGTAGATATACGCAGCAATTAACTAAAGAGGCTCCTAACTGAGCCGGGCAACCCCTGCAGTCTATATATACACACACACACACACACACACACACACACACACAAATACACACATACATTCATACACACATATACGTACTTGTATACAAATCCACACACATTTACCTAGATCTCCACATTCACATACACATCCCCCCGCAAATATAACTTCCTTGTGTATGTCTATCTACACATATACACCTTCATAACGTTATGAAACTATAAACGTTTTAACATATTTTACTTACTCATAGGCCCCTCAATAGGGATATTTCCCACCCTCCTCCCCCCCAACCCCCTCTACGTTTACATGTTCTAATTTCCAAACCTTTTCAAATATTATTTAATCATGTATAACCACACCTCTTTCTTTTCCCCTTTCCAGGGGTGAAGGAGAAGGATAAGAGTGGAAAGATATGCGTGGGGGGGGGGGGCTTTGGGGGGGAGCGAGTGTCAGAGGGGAACAAGCAGAAATGAAAGCATTGTTTATCCAATCTATATACATATAAGCGTTTACGTACACGTATAGATTTACTTGATCCCACATATTCACATACTCGTCTAACCATGCAGATAACTACATGCATATGCCCATCTCTATATACATGTATATATTCACCTTCATAACTTATTATTCAATAAACATTTAACATCCATATTTCCCCTACTCATAGGCCCCACATCCATCCCCACGTTTCCATGGTTTCTTAACCACGCCTAAAAAAAAAAAAAAAGGGGGGAGGAATTCCAGTGAGTACCACATCTCATTAATAATCGCTGTATAGATTCCTCTCCAAATAGGACCAGGTATTAAATTTTAAATTCTCTTAATACCCAAATTATATTATACTACACCAGGTGCAAGAAAAAAAAACACATTCTTTTAATTGATGCACTAAAATTTTTTATTTTTTTTCCTCTTTCCCTCCCCTTCCTCCCCTTCAAACTAATACTGATAGCGACAGCTTATATATAATAACCAATAATAGCCAATACAAATGATTTAAGTTCCTTCATTCTGTCATAGTCCAGTCTAGAAGTGTAATAGTTGAGGTATCCAGCTTAGAAAACATATCCGGTAATTGAACAAAAGAATGTAATGCGAATGACCGTTTTCCTTTTGAGACATACACACAGAATGGAAAACCCCCATCTATATGTAGCCCCTTCTTCTCTCAACCTATGCAGTAGAGGCTTCATATTATGACGCATCTGTAGGGTATATTTTGATAGATCTGGCATAATCTGTGATATTACTCCATTGTATTGGACAATACCCATTTCCCACGCCTTACGCATAATCTCCTCTTTAATAGCGTAGAAATGCACCCTGCACAGGGTATCTCTAGGTCTTCCATCCGGCAAAGGATTCAAACCCTGTAATCTATGAACTCTGTCTAATTCAATATCCGCTGTCGGCTCTCTTCCCATAATCTTATTCAGTATGGCCAATATTGTGGAACGCAATTCTTTTACTGTTATCGATTCCGGAATTCCTCTGAGTTTTATATTATTTCTCCGACTACGATTTTCTAAATTATCTTGTTGGAGTCGCATATTGTGAAGAGATATTGTTTGGGCATTTAATTGACCTTCCAAAGAGGCTATTTTTTGTTTTGTTGTAGTCTGCTTTTGTTCAATATTATCTACTCTGGTTGTAAGGCTAAGCAGTGATTCCTTAACTTCCTTAAACTCTTCTCTAAGCACCCGTTGCAGGGTGTTAGTCATATGGTCCATATCGGATTTAGTGGATAATGTAGCCAAAAAAGAGTTTATTTCAAAGCCGCCTGATGGGGCCATACATTCAATTGGTCTGATTAATCCAGATAGACCATAGGGGTTCCCTGGCATCTGTTCACATACATGTTCAGATACTTGTTCTATAAATCAGAAGGTTCTAGTGACGCCTCTGTTGTTTCATTATTTACACTAATTGCAAGTAGCTGGGAGAAAAAGGGTTTTATTAGTAGCTTGTAGGCAATTAAAGTCTACTCCCTCTACTGCAGGTGGTGCCTGACCAGAGTGGCATCGCAGCCTGGAGAGGAAGTCAAGGAAAACTCTGTTTCTCTGTGGTTTCCTGGTTGCAGCATTTTGGTTGGCTGCACTGCATCCAGGTGACCCTTGGAGGCTATCTTTAAATCAGAGTCCCTGCCCCCAGGTTTTGGCATGCATTCGCATGTAGGTAGTGCATGGACAGGCCACACATCTATCAGGGACAATATTAGTGTCAGGAAAAGGTTCCAGACAAGAAGGAAAAGTTTAAGGTTCACAATCTCCTTGGACATCTTACCATTTGGGTACAATATGGTCAGACTGCATTCTGCCCATCTAGACAATGCAAGTTTGGCTGATACCTGCCCACTACACACTGTTGCCATTTGTGTGTGTTCTTGGATGGGCCTTCTCCCACCTGGCTTGTTGTGAACTGTTTCACCTTTTCTACAATAAAAGTTCTATCAATTGCACTAGGAATGTGTGTGTGTGTCATTACCTCTGTACCTCGCTATACCCACCCACAAGTAGACATGTGCACTGACAAAAAATGTGTTAGTTTATGTTTCATTCATTTTTATTCTTTCGGAAATCCAAAAATTCGAATTTCCAAATTTAGAAATTCGGAAATTCGAAATATGGAATTTTCTGATTTCCGAAAATTCGGAAATCTGAAAATTTCCGCATTTCCGGAATTCCGAAATTCCGAAATTCAGATTTTCGAATTTTAAATTTCGGAAATCCAAACTTCGAAATTTGGAAATTCAGAAATCCAAAAAACTCAAAATTTTCTAAATTTTCCTTTCAAATTTGGCTGTTAGTGAATGTAACGAATACAAATTTATATGAAGTTAGAAATTATACAAAATAACGAATGCCGCATCTAAACAAATGGAATGGAACAAATTAATAATAAATAATAATAATAAAAGGGTTTTATTATTGTTATTTATTATTATTAGATTGTTGTGTTCCATTCGTTTAGATACAGCATTCTTTATTTCAGATAATTCATAACTTTAGATAGATTTGAAAGGAAATTCCAATACTTATAATTAATAGTTGGTTATTATTTAGAATTTTACTGATTCTTTCTTTTTTTCAGATTTTCGAATTTTTGAATTTCCGAATTTTCGAATTCCAAAAATCCAAAAATTTGGAAATTCGAAAATGTGAAAATTCAGGAATTCGAAAATTCGGAAATCCGAAAATTCTAAATTCGGAAATTAAGAAATTTGGAAATTCTAAATTCGTAATTTTGGAAATTGAAAAATTTGGAAATTCGGAAATTTCTGAATTAACGAATTTGTCAAAATTTGTTAAAAAACTAATTTGGAACTAAACGAATTGCACATGTCTACCCACAAGCACAGTATCATTTTGTTATATATTTATTTACACACACACTTTTTAACGTGCACTGCACTGTTCAGTTTTTATCCATCAAAGTTAGAAACTCAACTTCTGCCATCTCTTTATTTTGGAAATGAATTCAATATTTACTTAGAAATGTATTTCTCTGTGAAAATGAAAGTATCACTTGTAAACAAAATGTTTAGGTTTGGAAAAGACGGAGAAGTATTAGTTTACTGCCTGTCTCCCCATTAAGGAGATTCACTCTCTCTATTAATCCTGTTTACTATTATCAAGAAAGAGAAAGTGACAAAAACACAAATTTTGGGTTGTCACCAGCACAGGGAAAATCTTCAAATGGGAACACCAATTCTGTTGATAATCAGGGATTCCCTTACATTGGAAAAGTTAAATCTCACTTCCTGTTTTAGCTATGGGACAAAAAGTGAAGAGAAATCTCCCCAATGTAACATAGATAGCAAATACAGGGGTTATAGCCCTCCCTTACTTAAGAAATAAGTTTGCCTCTATATATGTTAATATAAATGTACAGTTTGCATAAATAGAAAACAAATCACACTAATAATCAGTAATTTTTCTGGCAAAAACTCCTCAAAACACCAATTTATTACAGCAACATGATTAATCAGATTTAATATTTACCTCAAACTCTTGATATTGTGTAGAACCGGTATAAATTTCCTTAATCCTTCACTTGGAATTCTACATGAAGTTAGATTTACTTCTTCTATCTCTCTGCAGGATTGAAGGATAAAAGACAGCACAGAGCAGTCCAGAGGGCTGAGGGGGACCTCAGAAAAGTCAACTTTGTTTGATCCAATACATTGTGACACCAGAGCCTTATTCCTGCTCTCATAGAGATAGTAGAATACATTAAGACGATATTTAGTACCTCTTATGGGTTTGTCAGAATTTAGTTTTCTTATTTTCTTCTGGAACCAGGAGATGACATGTCTGGCAGCCTGAGTAGACAATTCTCCTACATGAGACTTTAACATGGATCTAGTAGAAGAGTCTGAGAGACCGCAGAGGAAACGGAGAAATATCTCAGCACGGCCGTCTTTGTATGTTTTAGCTTCCTCAAGTGTTTCCTGTAATCTTTCAGGATTATAGTTAATAAAATGGACTAAAGCAGCAAAAAACTCCTGAAGAGTGAGATGTAAGAAGGTGTAATCCACATCAGGAGGCTGACCAGATTCCATCATGAAAGATGAAAAGACATGATTATCATTTCTCACACTGAATGACTCCAGATGACGCTCATCAAATACAATCATGTGATTCATGACTCCATGTTCTGCCATCTGCCCAATAGAGGTCAGCAGTTCCCGGGCAGTGTGACCACCATCTTTATTTTGGCTGTGATTGGCCAGAATGTTGGAGACAAAAGTCACAAAGAGTTGTGTCACGGTTTTGGGTAATGATGTCATCAGATGATCAGTGATTGTTGGTTGGGCTCTGAAGCACATTGATAACACTGTACAGATGATCCAGCAGTATGATGGGATATAACAGAAAGTGTACAGTGTATCATTCTCCTGCACATGATGAAAAGCCTTCTCTGACAATTCCTCATTTCCAAAGAAACTTTTAAAGAAGCTCAGTCTGTCTTCATGGAAAAATCCCATGATCTCAGCTATTCTCTGGAAAACATCGGGATCAACTGATACAAGTCTGGTTGGGCGGCTGGTTATCAGTACAGAGCAACCCTTAAGAAGACTCTGCCTTACCAAACTGCCCACAATCTCACCAAAATGTGTTCTACGATCGGCATTTGTACACAAACTATTTGACCCAAGATCCATTTGGTGAATACTTTCATCTAAGCCATCAAATATAAACAGAAGTCTCTCTGGATCTTGTAAAATATCTCCAATGTGACTCTTTAGATGTGGATATTGATGGAGAATCATCTCCTCCAAGCTGACCTCTCCCAGTCTATTAAGGTCCCGGAATCTGAAGAAGAAGAGAAAGGCAAATCTCTGGTAGTGTTTTCCGGTCACCCAGTCATAGACAAACTTCTGCATCATTGTGGTCTTCCCTATTCCTGGCACTCCGCTCACCATTACTGCATGTGGTACACATTGTGCCTGGTGGTTCCATCGGAACAGCTTGTTGGGGGAAATGTGTTCCAGTCCAGTTTGTGTTTTCTTCAAGCATTTCTCATGTTTTACCCCAGTCTGTATTAGCTCATTCTGGGGACGCTGCCTGAACTGATTGGTGGAGACTACAATCAGGTTTACATAACGCTCATTGATGAGGATTTTTTGTGGTTCCAGGGTAGTTCCTGGGGGTCTATGCTCCACTAGAGTCTCAGTCTTCTCCATCAGATGTTGTTTGTGCTTTTCCTGAATATCTGGAAAAATAATATTTTAGTATTTTATTATTCAGTTTAAAGTAGAAATAGGCATTATAATATTTAGAGTAAGTAAAAATGTACCTTCTTGTGTTCTGAGTGTAGATCTTTGGGTATTTAATATAAGTTCATATAATTAAAAGTCAATGATAAAAAGCAGTATACAGACATACATATTTAGAAAAAAGAGAAGAAGATACATGCAGTGTAGACTGTTAAGCATTTATAAAAAAAGGTGTAAAACGCACATGGAGGAGATAGGAAATAGGCACTAATTACAGTCCGGTGGATGGAAGTTGTGCTGGTCCGTGCTGGGGGCTGTCCTGGCCAGCAGGATGCTGGTAAGGTGGTGGAAGTCTTTAATCAAGGGGTGAAACACAAGCTGAAACACAGGCTGAAATGCATCACCAACCACAATGACATCACCGGCGTGCTCACGTTGCATTTCGGAGCATGCGTGCTAGTGAGATATACTTAGTGGGCACTCCTTTCTCAAGCTGCTGTATTGCAGCTGGAGAGTGCTTTATATGTGCCTTGCTGCACTGCCATCAAGTGGAGAGAATACTAATCTCTCTAATGGCAAACCTATGTACTACTTTTCTTATAGCAATTACTAATGTTTCAAATATATAAATTCATACATGCATACATGGTTAAGAATTGATAATAAAAAATATGTAAAAAATACATGTAAAAACAATACGGAATACATATAAAGATAAATTATATTAAATCAATCAAGTATTAATGCAAAATGTATGAGACTGTAGTATAAATAAATTATGACTATATATATATATATATATATATATATATATATATATATATATATATATATATATATATATATATATATATATATATATATATATATATATATACACATACACATACATATACATATACACACACACACACATACATACACACAGTATCTCACAAAAGTGAGTAAACCCCTCATATTTTTTTAAATATTTTCTTCTATCTTTTCATGTGACAACACTGAAGAAATGTGTACAGCTTGTATAATAGTGTTAATTTGCTGTCCCCTAAAAATAACAAAAGTGAGTACACCCCTAAGTAAAAATGTCCAAATTGGGCCCAAAGTGTCAATATTTTGTGCGGCCACCATTATTTTCCAGCACTGCCTTAACCCTCTTGGGCATGGAGTTCACCAGAGCTTCACAGGTTGCCACTGGAGTCCTCTTCTACTCCTCCATGATGACATCACATAGCTGGTGGATGTTAGAGACCTTGCGCTTTTCCACCTTACGCTTTTGAGGATGCCCCACAGATGCTCAATAGGGTTTAGGTCTGGAGACATGCTTGGCCCTTTGCCCTCAGCTTCTTTAGCAAGGTAGTGGTCGTCTTGGAGGTGTGTTTGGAGTCGTTATCATGTTGGAATACTGTCCTGCACCCCAGTCTCCGAAGGGAGGGGATCATGCTCTGCTTCAGTATGTCACAGTACATGTTGGGATTCATGGTTCCCTCAATGATCTGTAGCTCCCCAGTGCTGGCAGCACTCATTCTAACTGTGGAGGACTGTTACACTGGAGGAAAAGAGAGATCATGTGTCAGCTTAGCTGAAACCCAAAGATCTTTCCTTTGCTCCCTGACAGATCAGCAGTTTGCCTTGTTTACATAGGCACACCGCTGATCTGTCTCTCCACAGAACAATCAGCGGGTCGCGGCAGCCATCACGGTCGCCGGACCCGCTGATTGGCTCCCATAGTATCCAATCACAGCGAGAGCAGCGCGCTACACCGGGTGCACAAAATCACATACAGGTATATGATTTAGCACAGCCAGTCTGCCCTGCCGATGTATATGTACGGTGGGCAGTCTGGAAGCCGTTAATGGATAATTAATGAATGGTCAATATATTAATTGATATAATCATGTATATTCATAGGGGGACTGTCAGGACTTATTATACTCGGGCTTCAAATCTCTTTGATGTGTCAGTGTGATAGACATGTGCATTCATTTTCGTACGAATGCATTTGTCCAAATTTTGATTATTTTCGTTATCGTTTTAACAAACGAAAACGAACGTCCAGAATCTGAAAACCAAAAGATCCGCTTTATTTTCGTTTTCGTTGCGACAACAGTTCGGTATAGTTAGGAGATTTGACATGACGCTGACAATAGCGATCTGTGTCCATCGAACCTGTGGTCAAATGTGCCTAACCTTAGTCCAAGATTATTCTACATAGAGAGAAAAGATTCGACATAGAGAGAAAAGATTCGACATTATAGAGACAATAGGAAAAAAGGTTGAATGTGCCTAATCTAACTCTATTAGTCCAAGATTATTCCACATAGAAAGAAAAGATTTGACAAAGATTTGACGAAGCAGTCGCTGTGAGCGGACATTTATGGTCAAATGCTCCGCCCATAGGCTATAGAAGAATTCTAATGTTGGTTGACTAGTAATAATAATTAATAAATATAATTATTACTAGTGTCATACAACATTAGAATTCTACTATAGCTTGTAGGCGGAACATTTGACCAGAAACGTACGATTGTGGCGTTGTACAGTTTAGCTGCTCCATCGAATCTTCTTAGAACATTCGACAGACACCATAAGCCTTCATTGACAGATTCGACCTTAATTATTTAGGATTTTCGGATGAATGCATTTTTGAACAAAATTAAATAAATAAAAACGAATTTTGGGAGTAACTAAATAAATTAATTTTTCGGACGAAAACGAAATTCCCAAACAAAATATTTCAGTGTGCACATGCCTAGTGTGTGATGGAATAGAATAAATTCCATACTGGTTATTTAAAAAAATATATTATTAAACACCCATGTTTAATATTGTAATGTGATGTTCGTCATAACAAAACATTTTTATTGTATATAAATTTACCCTTATTTATCTTTTTTTTTATATGTTATGGTGAAATGAAGGTCCTGTTAATTCTAAGACAGTCAACTGTACAACTGAGGACTAAACTATAGGTCACACTCTAATGCCCTGTACACACGATCAGACTTTCCGACAGGAAACGGATGTGAGCTTGTTTTCGGAAATTCCGCCCGTGTGTATGCTCCATCGAACATTTGCTGTCGGAATTTCCGCCCACAAATGTTGGGGAGCAGGTTCTGAAAATTTCAGCCAACTTAACTTTGTTGGCGGAAAGTCCGATCGTGTGTACACAAGTCCGGTGCACAAAAGTTCACGCATGCTCAGAATCAAGCAGAAGGAGCTGCACTGGCTATTGAACTTCCTTTTCCTGTCGCATCATGGCAGCATACACTCTGGGTTGTGACTCCGCCTCCACAACCTGATAGGACCACATAACTATAAGATGAAGCTACGGCCCCCGCCCCAGCATTCTCTTATTTTTCCTCACCCTAAATCCTATAGGCCAGGAAAAGAATAAAGGAGGGGCTGGAAGAACCCCCAGACATCCTTTATAAAGTTTCTTAAGCCCAAGACTCCCGCTTCCAGTGACCAAAAGTCTTTTTGAAGGTGCACCCGCCCAGCCAGCAGTAGTAGGGGCAAGGCTTTCGAAATTCAAGCTGGTTTGGGCGGAAGCAATAAAGGACCCTTGGACAGTGGCTACTGTCCGCTTCGGGCACAGATGGCCCTTCAAGAGACGTCTCCCAGGGGATCATTTTTGTCCCACCAGACTTCCACCTTCAGGGGAAAAACGGTTACTGTTGACCAGTTACGTCCAAGAGCTTCTCCAGAAGAAGGCGATAATAGAGGTACCTGCATCACAGAGGGGTCGGGGATTCTACTCCCCGTTATTTCTGGTCAAGAAAAAATCTGGGGACCTTCGGCCAGTCCTGGATCTAAAGAACCTCAATCGCTCCATTCGAGTGGATTCGTTCAAGATGGAGAGTTTACAATCTGGGAGACTGGATGCTCTCCATAGACCTCCAGGACGCATATCTTCACGTCCCGATCCATGTTGCTTTCCAGAAGTTCCTTCGGTTCTCTGTGAATCAGGGCCACTTCCAGTTTCAGAGTCTCTCGTTCGGGATCTCTACTGCCCCCAGAACTTTCACCAAGGTACTGCTACCAGTAATCGCATCCTTAAGGGAGAAAGGGTTGAGAGTCCATCACTACCTGCACGACATCCTCCTTTCAAGCAACCAGGAGTCTCTTGTCCACAGAGGGTGAGAAGAGCAATCTCAGCAACATCCCTTCCGGCCAGAGCATGTCTCAGTCTCCTAGGCTCTCTGTCTGCGACTATTCCTATGGTCCAGTGGGCCCAATGGAACGCAAGACCCCTTCAAACGTCCTTTCTGCGCCAATGGGACGGCTCATCCATGACCCAACCGATCTACATCTCAGAGGATGTCAAGCGATCCTTGCAGTGGTGGACTTGTCCCTGCAATCTGAGGAGATGCAAGCACATAGTTCCCCCTCCTCAGGAAACGGTAACCTCAGATGCCAGTTTGGAGGGATGGGGGACACACTACCTGCACTACGTGGCCCAAGGGCGCTGGCCATTCAGGATCCAGAATGCAGTCTCCAATGTGCTGGAGATGAAAGCAGCCTTTCAGGCCCTCCTGTCCTTCAGTACTTACCTGAGGGGGAAGCAAGTCCTCCTGACGATGGACAACAGGGTGGCCGTTGCCTACATCAACAGGCAGGGGGGCACCGGAAGCTTCTCCCTGATGCAGGAAGTTCGCCCCATGATGGAGTGGGCACAATCAAACCTATTGGACCTGAGAGCGACCCATATCCCAGGGGTCGAGAATCTCCTAGCCGACTCACTCAGCAGAAGATTTGTTTCCAACAATGAGTGGTCTCTGAGTCCCCAAGCATTTGCGATAATAATTCAGACCCACCAGACATAGACCTGGCGGCCACACCAGCCAATGCAAAATGCCGGAGGTTTCTATCAAGAATCCCCTTTCCGTCAGCGGAGGGAGTAGATTGTCCACAACATCCCTGGAACTTCAACCTCGGCTACATTTTCCCTCCGACTCCCCTCATAGCGAGGTTCCTTCTGAGGCTCAAGAGGTCGACGGCACTAGTAGTGGCAGTGATCCCTTTCTGGCCAAGGAGGCCTTGGTTCACTACTCTCCTTCAGTTGAACACAACGGATCCTCTCCCTCTTCCACTGTCAGCAGATCGGCTCTCTCAGGGCCAGCTTCTACATCCGAACCCGGAGAGGCTACATCTGATGGTCTGGAGGCTGAGAGGTCTAGGTACCTAGAACAGGGTTGTTCTCAGAGGGTAGTGGGAACATTGCTCCAGGCTAGGAAGCAGACTACCAACATCACCTACAGAAGGATCTGGGAGAAGTTTACCGCCCTCTCTCAACAAGGTTGGGACATATCTTCTCTGACAGCTCCTCAAATCCTGGAATTTCTGCAGTCAGTCCTAGAGAAGGGTCTTCGATCCAGTACCCTGAAGGTCCAGGTTTCAGCCTTATCCGCCCTGACCGGGGTCAAATGGGCACATGATCCTCTGGTTATCCAATTTCAGAGGGCCTGCCTTAAACTAAGGCCACCTAGGAAACCATTATTCCTAGCATGGGACCTCTCAGTTGTCCTGGAAATACTGTCTAATGATCCATTCTCTCCGCTCGACAACATTTCCCTTTGGAACCTGACGCTTAAAGTCTCATTTCTGATTGCTATCACTTCAGCAGAGAGGGTCTCGGAGATGCAAGCCTTGATGGCCAAAGAACCGTATCTAGTTGTCTACCCGGACAGGATAGTTCTAAACCTTCAGATCGTTTCGTACCTAAGGTATCCTCCTCATTTCACTTTAATCAGGAGATCAACCTTCCAGCCCTTATCACAGATCAAGGTGATCCTCTGGATGTCAGGGGCAACATCCTGAAGTACCTCTCAGCAACAGAATCGATCAGGAGATCGGAGAACCTCTTAGTCATCCCATACGGCCATAGAAAATGTCAGGCGGCCTCGGCTCACACCATCGCTTCATGGCTGGTGAAGACTATCAAAAAGGCATACTCACTGAGTGAACAACAGATTCCGGAAGGCTTAAAGGCACATTCAACCAGGGCAGTGGCAACTTCTTGGGCAGCCTATTGTAGGGTCTCGGGAGAGACTATTTTTAAGGCGGCTACCTGGTCTTCCAGAAACACCTTTGTCACATTATAGGGTGGATTCTGCACAACTTTCAACAGTAGATTTGGGAAGGGCCGTAATTCAGGCCAACTCCTCTGTTTCTTGTTAATAAATGTATTTTTCTTGCATTCCCACCCAGTCTGCGAGTTACTCCCCAGAGTGTATGCTGCCATGATGCGACAGGAAAATGGAAAATTGTATACTTACCTTTCCGTAATTTTCCTTTCCTGTCGCATCTTCATGGCAGCATACAATAAACCCACCCATAGAAGGTGATTAATATATATACGGAGAATGCTGGGGCGGGGGCCGTAGATTCATCTTATAGTTATGTGGTCCTATCAGGTTGTGGAGGCGGAGTCACAACCCAGAGTGTATGCTGCCATGAAGATGCGACAGGAAAGGAAAATTACGGAAAGGTAAGTATACAATTTTCCATTTTTCTCAGCTCGTTGTACATCACCGCGTTCCCACATTCAAAATTTTGGGCCAACATTTGTGTGACCGTGCGTATGCAAGACAAGTTTGAGCCAACATCCTTCGAACAAAAATCCACAGTTTTGTTGGCGGAAAGTCCCATCATGTGTACGCGGCATAAGAATAAAGATCCCGTGAATCCCTTGGATTATTAGAAAGGTGGGATAATCTTTTCTTGTAGCTATGGGGTTCCTCTATTAGCACAGTGTGCAATCGAGTAAAGTGATACCTCATTTATTTAGAAACCATGACTTAAAGCGGAGTTCCAGTCATATTTGTGTTTATTAAAAGTCAGCAGCTACAAAAAGTGTAGCTGCTGACTTTTAATAAACAGCCACTCACCTGTCCCACGGTCCAGTGGTGCACTCACCCGTGCTGTGTTGTTCCTGTGTCTTCCCTCCCGACATCTCTACTATGGGCACCAAGCTGTGACAGCTTGCGGCTTCACAGCCGGGTGCCCACTGCGCAAGCAATGCTGCACTCCATGACTGGTCCCAAAGTCTTCTAGGACCTGTCATATGTCCCAGAAGACTTTGGGAGGGAGAGCTTCTGCTTCCAGCAGCCTAGGCTGAATGGAACAGGAGTGGGTGCAGGTACCTGTCAAATTTGGGTACCTGCCCCCCCCCCCCCCTCCTCCTCAAAAGCTCAATTTCACAAACAGGAGCCAGGGAGGAGGCCTTAAAGCGGAAGTTCCACTTTTGGGTGAAACTCCGCTTTAATATGGACTAACACACAGGTGTCAAACACAAGGCCCGTGGGCCAAATACGGCCCTCTAGGTCATTTCATGTGGCCCTCACACCTCCAGCCCTCCTCTGGTCCTCCTCCAGACCCTTACTTTCTGCTTTCAAGCAATGCATCCAGCTTCTTCCCAGCAGCAGCATAAGGAAAGGGGGTGCTCTCTGATGTTAGGGAGAGTAAGGGACTCAACTTCTGATGAAGGGGTGGCTCTTGACATCTAATGTAAGGGGAGGGGATGCGCTGGACATCTAATCTTACAGATACAACCGGCCCTTTTGAGGACAATCATAATGCTGATGCGGCCCACAATGAAATTGAGTTTGACACCCCTGTAACAGGATGTAGAATGACAATCATATATACTTCAGTGCATGTGCTGGTCAGTGTAATTTGAAGTTTACTTATTCCTAGAGGAAGCTGCCGCCCACCACCCAAGCCATCTTTTACATCCCACCACAAAGAGACAAAAAACTGTTACCACCTAAGAGAGAGGATAAATAATAAAATTATTAACAGTAGAGGCTCAAAATATGGTAGAAGCTTCAATCTAATTATTTATCTAGCCCCCCCAGGTGAAAGGGTGTTTAGAATAAATCCAAAAAGTTTCACGTTTGCAGAGAGCAGAGATTTTTAGGCATCTGCTCAATGATCCTCACCTCTAAACCTGTAGTGGATTTATGATGATGTTTGGCAAAGTGACGGGGGACACTGTGCTTGTCCTCGACTTCCTCTACTCATCTCTGATGCTCACTAAATCTTTGTTGGAGTGGACAGATGGGGCCTCCTACATACAGTAGATTGCAAGGACAACTTAAAGCGGAGTTCCACACACTTTTACTACTCCTCAGAATCCCTCACTAATCTGTGCACTAGAAACAAATTGGGAGGCCACGCGTGTCATTTCCGGTTTGCAATGCCTCGTGGGAGATGTGTGTCATCAATCCCAGGTGGCAATCGGCATCGCTGGGCCATAGCATCGCATTATTTGCAAACCGGAAATGAAGTGATGCAAGGCGGTGGCCAGCGCCATTTTTAAAAAGGGTAACCAGGCTTTTGTTGCCATTGTTACCAAAGCTTCTTATACACAGTGATGGGCGGTGGGGGAGGCGGCTGAAGTATGTAACGACACCCCGAGTATGAAAGGGGTTAAAGCACTCTAATCAGCCGAACAAGAACCCCATACAAATAACTCTCCCCCCAAGTACGAGACAAGGCTCTGTCTTGAGGTTCAAACAGGAATGAATCTTTATTTTGAGCTCTCACACAAATATATACAGCAGGATGGAAATACAGCCCGTACCAGAAACCTAATTAATATGAGCTAATTATCTAATCCTTTAGACAGCCTAGGTGACTGAGGCATGACCTTTAGGCCAGACGTCACATCTCCTAGCTCACCGACTATACAATACACATTATCATACATCTCATTCATACAATTGCAGCGTTAATTAGTACACTGGATGAAAAGACTCTTTAGAAGCTGTGACAAGTCATACTACACTAATTTACATTATAGAAAACAACAGACAGGTGGCTGGAATTGACATCAGCATCTCCTAACAGTATGTGTCCCAACACTATGAATCAGCCACTATTTATAATATGGCATAATTATACAGGGTTCCCAGAGTCTGTGTCTTTTGGGGGGACATGGACCTGAATCCAAAGTAGCGCCACCTCAAGGGTCCCCAGGCATACAGCTCACAAAGAACACCGTTCCCCCAAATGCCAGGGCCCATAATCTGTCGGCAAGAGGCTAGCGTTCAGTCCCCTCCAAAAGCCTCTGTCCCGGCTAGGTCTGTCACAGAGCATCTTAGCTATGGTTACATACAGAGCCCGGGGAGGGGACAGACAGACACACCATTACTGATGATTTATAATAGAGGAATATGATGGGGGCAGTTTTGATGGGGGCAGTTTTGATAGGAGCAATTTGATGGGGGCATTTTGATGGGGCAGTTTTGATGGAGGAATTTTTATAGGGGCAATTCGATTGGGGCATTTTGATGCAGGCATTTTGATAGGGAGCAATTTGATGGTGGTAATATGATGGTGGCAATGTGATGGGGCAGTTTGGATGGTGGTAATATGATGGGGCAATATGATGGTGGCAATTTTGATGGGGGCAATTTGATGGAGACATTTTGATGGGGAAAATTGATGGAGGCAGTTTTCATGGGGAAGTTTTGATGGGGGCAATGTGATGGAGGCATTTTGATAGAGGCATTTTGATAGAGGCAGTTTTGATGGGGCAATTTTATTGAAGCATTTTGATGGTGGCAATATGATGGAGGAATTAAGATAGGGCAATTTGATGGGGGCAGTTTTGATGGTGGTAATATGATGGTGGCAATATGATGGGTGCAGTTTTGATGAAGGCATTTTAATAGGAGCAATTTGATGGGGACAATTTGATGGATGCATTTTGATGGGGGCAATTTTCATGGGGCACAATTCGATGGGGGGCAATTTTGATGGGGAACAATTCAATGGGGGGCAATTTGATGGTGGTAATATGATGGTGGCAATATGACGAGGCAGTTTTGATGGTGGTAATATGATGGTGGCAATATGACGGGGCAGTTTTGATGGTGGTAATATGATGGGGCAATATGATGGGGCAGTTTTGATGGTGGTAATATGATGGGGCAATATGGTGGGGCAATTTGATGTTGGTAATATGATGGGGCAATTTGATCTAAGCTATTTTTATGGGGGGCAATTTTTCATGGTGGGCAATATGATGGAGGCATTTTGATGGGGACATTTTGATGGAGGCAATTTGATGAGGCAGTTTTGATGGTGGTAATATGATGGGGGCAAGTTTGATAGGGACAAAATGATGGGACAACTTTAATAGGGATAATATGATGGGGGCAACTTTAATGGTGGTAATATGGTAGGGGTAATATGATGGGGCAATTTTGATAATGGCAGTATGATGGGGCAATTTTGATAATGGCAGTATGATTGGGCAATTTTGATAATGGCAGTCTGATAAGGCAATTTTGATGGTGGCAATATGATGTGAGTAATTTTGATGGTGGCAATATGATGGGGCAATTTTGATGGTTGCAATTTTGATGGGGGCAATATGATGAAGGCAGCATGATGGGGAAGTTTTGATGGTGGCAATTTGATGGGGCAGCTCCTGCAAAGGGTAATTACTTTTTAGAATAACATCCTTGGTTTCTGTGCCAATATATACAGATACATACATAACAAGAGATTTGTCAGATTAGGCAAAACGTCAGAATGTGTAACGGAAGTGGCATTTTGTTGCCGCCATCTTGCTACACCCCACATTCCTCCACAGTAAGGATACACTGAGAAGGGGCAAGCTGACATCTTGTTACACCCACCCATTAAGTATAAGGATTATAGGGGTATTGTTATCTAAAAAGTAAAATTTCAGCCAGAACACCGCTTTAAACAATACACCACATGTCGGAGGAGCAATTATAGAAGTTTTCAAGCTTATAGGTTTTTCTCTTGTTTTTTTACCATGTTGGATGAAAGCACAGGTTTTACAAAGTGTTTTTTACATTGGAACATGCAGTGCAGATGTGTGAGGCAGGAGGTATGGGTGCAGAGGTATGAGGCAACTCTGTGGGGCTTCAATAAAACCAATCTTTCTTATAAGGCAAGGGATTCACAGGATCTTTATTCTTATAGTGTGATCTATAGTTTAGTCCTCAGTTGCACAGTTGACTGTCTTAGAAACAGGATTCATTTCAACATAACATATAAATAAGGGTAAATTTATATACACTAAAAATGTTTTGTGATGACCAACAATCACACCACAATATTAAACATGGGTGTTTAATATATATATATATATATATATATATTTTTTTTTTAATAACCAGTATGGTATTTATTCTATTCCATCATGCACCGACACATCAAAGAGATTTGCAGCCTGAGTATAATAAGTCCTGACAGTCCCCCTATGATTATACATGATTATATATGATTACATGAATTAATATATTGACCATTCATTAATTACATTCATATATTTTGCACTTGATTCATTTGATTTAATTATACTCCCAAACAGTTTCCCTGCATTTCTCATTATTTTTTACCTAAAAAACAGTAAAGTTAGCCCAATTTTTTGCACATTGTGAAAGATGATGTTACGCCAAGTAAATAGATACCCAACATGTTATGCTTTAAAATTTCACACACTCGTGGAATGGTGACAAACTATGATACTTTAAAATCTCCATAGGCGACATTTAAAAATTTCTGATCACTTTTATTGCTGTCACAAGGAATGTAAACATGTAAACATGTCACAAGGAATGTAAACATCCCTTCTGACAGTAATAGGCAATGACAGGTACTCTTTATGGAGGGATCGGGGGTCTAAAAGACCCAAAATCCCTCTTTTGCACTTCAAAGTACTCAAAACACCAAAATCTGCATTTTGGAATACTGACATTTTTTTAAGATTGGCTCCATTGGTGGCAGATTAAACTGGAAGTGACATTGTGACGTTTCTTCTGTGTTTTTACATAGGAGACCCAATTAAACCTGTTTCCGGCTTTGTTTGGGACTCCACACAGCCGGCGGACATGCCGGATGGTCGCTCCAGTCTCCCAGTGGAACGGGAGATTGGGGCAGAGTGGCGGAAGGTGGCAGGAGGGGGAGATGTCCCCTCCCGCGCCTGGTGACAATGGCCAAGCAGCTCATTAGCTTCATCGGTTGTTATCATTAGATACCCGACAACCAGCTCTAAAAAATGATACAGCTGCAGGTATCACCCCGGTATAACCACTTCATGCAAATGACGTACAGGTACATGTGAAGTGGTTAATAATTGCTATAAGAAAAAATAGTACATACGTGTGCCATTAGAGAGATTAGTATTTTCTCCATTAGATGGCAGTGCAGTAAGGCACATATAAAAGTCACTCTCCAGCCCCAATACAGCAGCTTGAGAAAGAAGCATGCACTGAGTGCATCTCTCTATCGTGCATGCTCCAAATTGCATTGCAAGCATGCCGATGACATCATAATAGTCAGTGTTGCATTCCAGCCTGTGTTCCAGCCCTCAGCCTTCCACCATCTTACTAGCATCCTGCTGACCAGGACAGCCCCATGAGCAGTGGAGATGGCTCCCATCACAGCTTTCATCCACTGGACTGTAATACGGTATGTGCCAATTTACCATCTCCTCCATGTGAGTTTTTCTCCTTTTTTATTTATAATAAATGCTTAACAGTCTACACTCAGAGGCACCTGTATCTTCTTCTCTTGTTGCATGTTAGGAGACCGCTTCTACTCCTTCCTAAGACTGGCCCTGATGTAATTAACTGTGTATCTTAAATCCTACACACAGAGCCTAGAGCTCAAAGGACTATATGATGGACATTGCACATCTGCTTGCACCACTACTTACATGTTTTTCTTTTAACTCATTTAGGAATACCTGAGATAGGATTAATTTTATTGCAACCATTTATATAGTGCCAATAATTTTGCTTTACATACTGTACATTCCTATCTGTCCCTGCCCTCAAGGAGCTTACATTCTAAAGCTGGCCATAGTTTAATTGAAATGAATCTACTTCATCAGGAAACAGACACATTTCAATCCATCTATGGGCATTCCCACTTGACAGAAGTCAATCTAATGATTGACTTCTATCAAATGAGAATGCTGGAAATTTTTCAGTCAATTAGTGGCCTCGGCTATTGGCAAAAGAATCCCTGCTTTCAGAATATAATAGTACAGTGGGGAGAATTACTTCATCCGCCTGGCTTGTGTAAATGGGGGAAACCATTATTGCTTAATCCTGCTGACTAATCAGAATAAAAGACCAGTTCCTTAGAAGCATAGGTGTCATGAATTGATATGACCAGATGGCCTCCCGTGGATTCAGAGGGGGGCCGGGTCACCCGTTTATGTCACCGGGTGGACCCACCCTCAGCTATATAAGAACTGTCACAGAGAAGAAGCACTAGTCGGCGGGAGCCTACCATGGAGGCAGAACGGTTGCGGCTTTTTTTCTGTACATCGCTGGACATTTTAATTTTTTTATTCCTTAATAAAGGACTTGTCCCAAGCTGTCTCTTGTCTTTTTTACCACCTTTGACACGTTTTTGTGAAATGGTAGGGGTACAATGTACCCCGTTACCAATTCACATGGGGGGGGAGGCCGGGATCTGGGGGTCCCCTTGTTAAAGGGGGCTTCCAGATTCCGATAAGCCCCCCACCCGCAGACCCCCACAACCACCGGGCAAGGGTTGTGGGGATGAGGCCCTTTTCCCCATCAACATGGGGACAAGGTGCTTTGTGGTCAGACCCCAAAGCACCCTCCCCATGTTGACAGCATGTGGCCTGATATGGTTCAGGAGGGGGGCACTCTCTCGTCCCCCTTCCCTTCTTTTCCTGCAGCTTGCAAGTTTGCATGCTCGGATAAGGGTCTGGTGTGAATTTTGGGGGGCCCCTACCCCATTTTTTTTTTTTTAAATGGTGCAGGGTTCCCCTTTATTTCCATATCAGACCTGAAGGGCCTGGTGTGGATTTTAGGGGGACCCCAACACAATTTTTTTTTATTTTGGTTCGGGGTTCCCCTTAATATTTCAGGTCCAAGTCCCATCTAAAGAGATCCTGGAAAGCTAACACCTCTGCCATGGTCCCAGCCTTAGCGGCAACTTGCTTGTCCAGGAATGCCGTTTTTTTGGATCAAGAGACTTTCTAATCATCTGTCCCAAGAGACCAAAACAGAGGAGATAGTGAATTTCCTTTCAATCATAGGAAAGACTTTTGTCTATTTAGTGGATGTAGTGCTAGAATATGCCAGGGCCTCCGCCAAGGTAGCTATGCTAATTAACTCAGCCAGAAAAGCTTTTGGTTGAAGGCATGGGAGGGTGACCTCACATCTAAAATGAAAGGTGTGTGGTCAACCTTTTAAGGCTGGGTTCACACTATTGTGAATTTGATGTGGGTTTCCCCGTATCCAATTTGCATGTCAGGAGATTGTGACAAGCTCTCAATGGAGCCAGCTCACACATCTCCGGAGCGGCTCTGGAGCGAATTACACAGGAGTCCTATGCATCTTCTGGTCTGTTTCAGGTTCAAATTCAGACAAAAATTTGGACTGAAATCAGACCTAAAAACTGTGAATGGGGATGCACCGGACCCCTACTGTGAGCCGCTCTGTGCGGCAGTGTGAACCCAGCCTTAAAAGGTTCCTTGGGCCAGGACTATCCAGGTCTTCTGAGAAAGAAAAGAAATTCCTGGTTAAGTCAAAAAATAAACATTCATTTTTTTTTCATGAGTCACCAGGATAGAACCAACAAAGAACCAAAAATAACCCAATAAGAAGTGTGGTTATGGTAGGGGGACGCAGATATGTAATCTGCTGTTCTCCTTTCCTGGTACAAGCACCAAAACTACAAAGGATCAGGGTGGAAGGCCGGCTGTCTCAGTTCATCATCCAAAGGGAGGGAATATTAGGCAGTGCTTACATTTGTCAGCTTTTGAGAGAAGGCTACTGCCTAGAATTCTCATTCAGGCCCCCACTAATGATCACTTTAACTCATCCTCCCAGGGATGCTTTGAAAAGAAGGCCCTCTTAGAAAGGATTCAGGAGCTGGCAGAACAGCAGGTAGTGGTAACTGTTCCAAAAGATCAACAATTCCAGGAGGTTGTACTCCCATGTGTTTGCCATCCACCAGGTGCGTTGCTATGTCTACAAAAGATCTGGGGATAGAGCCCATAGCAGCATAGTAAAGAAAATTGTATGCTTGGGCGGGCATACACATGTATATACAGTAATATACGTGTGTGTGTGTATATATATCCCCAGAGAGCCTCCCACTTACATCAGGATCCCCAGAGAGCCTCCTCCTTACATCAGGGTTCCCAGAGAGCCCCCTTACATTAGAGTCCCCAGAGAGCCTCCCCCTTAAATTAGGATCCCCGGAGAGCCTCCCCCTTAAAATTAGGGTCCCTAGAGAGCCCCCACTTACATCAGGGTCCCCAGAGAACCTCCCCTCCCCTTGGGGACCCCTGCAGAGACTCGGCCTATGGGCCCCAGATTCGGGGCTATAGCCACAAAAGCCACCCCCTAGCGACGCCACTGCCGTCCACATACCCTCTGGAAAGTACCACCTCATTATAAATCTCAGGAAGTTAAACAGTTTCCTAGAATACAAAAGGTTTTCCATGGAGAACATATACTTAGTTTGCAAGAATCTTCTGAAAGAGACTTTCTTGACAATACTGGATCTCAAGGATGCCTATCTACATGCTCCAATTCACCCAGAATATCAGGCCTTCTTGAAATTTGCAGTGTCTTCCATTGGCAGTTAAGGGCTCTCGCCTTTGGGCTAATGGCCTGCCGAGGATCTTCACAAAAATCTTAGAGGTGGTGGCCTTCTTAGACCTTCAAGGAAAAAAAGGAATTCCGTACCTGGACTACCTGCTCATTTTTGGTCCTTTGGCTGCTCAGGTAATAATAGGCACCAAGAGCATAGTTACTGTCCTGCAGGCACCGGGCTGGATAGTGAGCCTGGAAAAGTTATCCCTGGAATCAGCTCAGGTCAAAACCTATTTAGGTTACCAGGTGGACACAAGGTTACAAAAGCGCTTTCTGTCAAAAGGATAAGGTAGTCTCTTCTGTCCGGGAATGTTGACAGAAGCCTAATATTGCTACAGGAGGGAGATTCTATGGGTTCTGGGTCTCATGTCAGCCAGTATCTGAATCATCAAGGAGGAAACCCTCCTGGACATTGCCAAGGACATCCTGGGCTGGGCTGAAGGAAAGGTCATCTCAATAGTGGCAGAGTACATAAAAGATGAGCAACCAGGAAGTGGACTTCCTCAGTCACCGACCAGACAAGGATAGTGGGAATTGAGCCAGAGAATATTTCAGGCATTAGTGCAGTGCTTTGGTCATCCAGAGGCAAAACCAGGAAAGTAAGAAGGTTATTTTCCCTCTCATGAGCAGTGATGTAAGTAACTGAGTTAAAATAAACGGAGTTACGTAACGCAGTTACTTTAGAGGGTAACGAGTAATCTAACTGATTACTTTTCCCCTCATGGTAACGCAGTTCCCATTACTTGGGCAGAGTTACCTCAATTACATCTACCGCCACTAGATGACAGTAGTGTAATTCCAGTGTCCTGCTGAAAAAGTTCCCCCGCCGGATAAGGACCCCCTGTACTGCGCAGGAGCAGCACTTGCGCAGTACGAAGGACTACGGAGCTTACGAAAATTGCTGAACCTAAACAGAGTGAACTATACACTACGCAGGCGCAGTTAACATGTAATTGTACGAGGCGATGCCGTGCGCTCCCGAATCTCGTGCTACTCTGCAAGGGGTGTCTATCGTGTAACTAAGGGGCGGGTCTAGTATTACTGTAACCAAGGGGCACACTTATTATTATTGTTATATATCGAGCTCTGCCAATTAATTTAACATTCGCCCTCTTCTGTAGCCATCCGCCCCTTACACGATACGATAATAATAGACCCGCCCCTTGCTTACACACTATAACAGATCTGCCCCTTGGTTAGGGTAATAATAGAGCAGCCCCTTGGTTACACGATATATAACAATAATAATAAATGCGCCCCTTGCTTACAGTAATACTACACCCGCCCTTTAGTTACACGTATAGAATATAAAAAAAAAGTCACAGTTACTTTGCTAACTAATTACTTTTCCAATGTAGTAACTGAGTTACTAACGCAATTACTTTTTGGGAGAAGTAATTTGTAACTTAACTAATTACTTTTTTAAAGTAAGATAACCAACACTGCTCATGAGAAAGGGAGGGTCTGGGTGCCTTAGCTCAGGTTTTGCAGGTCAAGCTGGTGTATGCCTTTCCTCTCACGGGTCCTACAAAAGCGCTGTCAGTCACAAGGCCACCTTCTCCTGATTGTGCCATGGTGGCCAAGGAGGGCGTGGTTCGTGACTCTGAAGGCTCTGTCAGATGCGCCTCCTTGGAGACTCCTGATTTGACTGGATATTCTGTCCCAGGGTCTGGTGTTACACTTCTGGCAAGAATTCTTTCAATTGATGGCTTGGCTACTGATCGCTAGGGATGAGCCGAACACCCCCGGGTTCGGTTCGCACCAGAACCTTCGAACGGACCGAAAGTTTGCGCGAATTTTCGAACCCTATTCGTTATAATGGACGCGAACGTTCAAAATCAAAATTGCTAATTACAACGGCCAATATGCATGTTAATGTCATAAAACAGGTTTGGGGACCCGGGTCCTGCCCCAGGGGACATATATCAATGCAAAAAGAACTTTTAAAAACTAACGTTTTTTCGGGAGCAGTCATTTTAATGATGCATAAAGTGAAAAAAAAAAAAAGTGAAATTTTCCTCTAAATATGGTACCTGGGGGGTGTCTAAAGTATGCCTGTGAAGTGGCATGTGTTTCCCGTTTAGAACTGTCCTTGCACAAAATGACATTTGTAAAGGAAAAAAAGAAGCCATTTAAAACCACTTGCGGCTTTAATGTCATGTCTTGTCCTGGCCGCCATATGGCTGAAAATCCTTGAGAAAAATGGCATGGCTACCCCATCAACCCCAGCCCCTTTGGGTCTTGTATGGATATTAAGGGGGACCCCGCACCCAAAATAAAACCCTATACCTACAACCCTATATACTCTGAACAGCACTATATAGGTGGTGCAAACAAGACACGGACTGTAGGTTTGTTCTTAAGTAGAATCTGAACAGGTACATTATGAAGTGTAGCTCCATCCCCAAAAAAATCTATTTTTAAGCTTTTTGGAGAACATAGGGAGGGGTTATCACCCCTGTAACATTTGCTGTCTTTGCACATCTGTTCAGAACATGTCACCTCACTTTCCGTCCCAATGACAAATGTTTTTGGAAAAGTGGGGTTTTAATTGAAACAAGCATTGGTGATAAAGCATCAGTAGAGAGGAGATACCTTTTTCCCAAATTAAATCTAACAGGATAGAATTTCCCTTCCGAGGGGTAGATTTCCTCTCACTTCCTGTTTTCTCTTTCCGTTTGCAAGTAGGAGTCGTTTGTAAGTTGGATGTTTGAAAGTAGGGGCCTGCCGTATATACTCTGCAGAAATTTGCCCTATTAGATGTTGGTGTAGCCACAAGACTGGTGGGCACAGGAATGGGCCCTGCTGTGAGTTAATAGATCAAGATTTGTACTTGCATGCACCTGTTGAACCGGGCAGAAAAATTGGGCATTTGGTGGTGGTGGTGGACGGTGTTGCCACAAGACTGTAAGCCCTCACAGTTACTCTTGGTGGGTGCAGGAATGGGCCCTGCTGTGAGTTATTAGATCAAGATTTGGAATTGCATGCACCTGTTGAACAGGGCAGAAAAATTGGGCCTTTGGCGGTGGTGGTGGTGGTGGACGGTGTTGCCACAAGACTGTAGGCCCTCATAGTTAGTCTTGGTGGGCGCAGGAATGGGCCCTGCTGTGAACTATTAGATCAAGATTTGTAATTACACGCCCCTGTTAAACAGGGGCTGAAAAATTGTGCCTTAGGCATTGGTGCTGGTGCCACAACACTGCAACCCCTCACAGATACTGTACTCTTAGCACAGCAATGAGACCTGTTGCAAAGCAATGCCTAAAAATTGTAATTACACGCCCCAACGGGGGCTGAAAAATTGTGCCTTAGGCACTGGTGCTGGTGCCACAACACTGCAACCCCTCACAGATACTGTACTTGGAGCACAGCAGTCACACCTGTTGCGAAGCATCTTTTTAAAAAATTGTAATTACACGCCCCTGTTATACAGGGGCTGAAAAATTGTGCCTTAGGCACTAGTGCTGGTGCCACAGCACTGCAACCCCTCACAGATACTGTACTCTGAGCACAGCAATGAGACCTGTTGCAAAGCATTGCCTAAAAATTGTAATTACATGCCCCAACAGGGGCTGAAAAATTGTGCCTTAGGCACTGGTGCTGGTGCCACAACACTGCAACCCCTCACAGATACTGTACTTGGAGCACAGCAGTCACACCTGTTGCAAAGCATTTTTTTTTTTAAATTGTAAGTACACGCCCCTGTTATACAGCTGCTGAAAAATTGTGCCTTAGGCACTGGTGTGGTGGCATGGATCATTGAGGAGGAGGAAGAGGATAGTCAGTGAACATAACAGGACAGTCACTCAGCATCAGCATAGGCAGTCTTGAAGGGATGTGACATTATAAATTATTCAGTTATATCCGCTTCAGGTGCCTGGTAGCTGGTGGTGATCCAAGACTGATTCATTTTTATGAAGGTCAGTTGATCAACCGAGTCGGTGGACAGGCGCACCCTATGATCGGTGACAAATCCTCCAGCAGCACTGAATGTGCGTTCGGAAAGAACGTTGGATGCAGGACAGGCCAGTAGCTCAATTGCATACTGTGCAAGCTCTGGCCAGTGATCCATCCTCAGGACCCAGTAAGCCAGAGGATTCTCGGTGGGAAAGGTGTCCAAGTCTGACCTTGCCCCTAGGTATTCCTGCACCATGTATATCAGACGCTGGCGATGGTTGCTGGAACCGATCATACCTTGGGGCTGCGGACTAAAAAATTGTTTGAACGCATCGGTCAGACGTCCACCTTCCCCACCGCTCCTTCTGCTACTGACTGAAGCCTCAGCAACTCGTCGTCCAGGACCAGGAGTTTGTAACCTCCCAGTTTCTGGGAACGCGTTGCACAGACCTTTCTGCAAGGCCTCCCTGAGATGTCTCATCCTCTGCTCCCTCTGCGACGGCAAGATAAGGTCCGCAACCTTACCCTTGTACCGTGGATCAAGGAGAGTGGCCAGCCAGTAATGGTCCCTCTCCTTGATCCGAAGAACACGAGGATCCTTCCGCAGGCTTTGCAGGATCAGGGAGGCCATGCAGTGTAGGTTAGCTGAGGCATTCGGTCCGGAGTCTTCTGGGTCACTGAGGATGACATGATCGCCAGCCACCTCCTCCCAGCCACGTACAAGTCCACTGGTTTGTTGGGACTGTACATCATCCCTAAAAGACTGCTGCTGCTGATGCTGAGTGCCAGGCTCCACCTCCATGCTCACACAATCCTCCTCCTCCTCATCCTCTTCCTGTGTGATGGGTGGGACAGAATAAACACTGTCTGGATAAAGGGGGCCTTGAGAGGCAAGGAAGTCCTCCTTTTCCTGCCTCTGTTCTGCCTCAAGTGCCCTGTCCATTATCCCACGCGGTGTATGCTCCAACAGGTGGACAAGAGGTACAGTGTCACTGATGCATGCACTGTCACTGCTCACCATCCTCATGGCCTCCTCAAATCGTGAGAGGACAGTGCATGCATCCCTGATCATGCTCCACTGGCGTGGGGAAAAAAAGCCAAGCTCCCCTGACCCTGTCCTGGTGCCGTAGTCGCAAAGGTACTCATTGATGGCCCTCTGCTGCGTGTGCAGTCGCTGCAGCATGGCCAACGTTGAGTTCCACCTGGTGGGCATGTCACATATTAGGCGGTTCTTGGGCAGGTTCAGCTCCTTTTGCAGCTCAGTCAGCCGAGCACTGGCATTATAAGATCGGCGGAAATGCACACAGACTTTCCTGGCCTGCCTCAGGACATCCTGTAAGCCTGGGAACCTGCCCAAGAACCGCTGCACCACCAGGTTGAGGACGTGAGCCATACAGGGCACATGGGTGAGCTGCCCCTGTCGCAGGGCGGAGAGGAGGTTGGTGCCATTGTCAGAAATGACCATTCCTGGCTTAAGCTGGCGTGGCGTCAACCACCTCTCGGCCTGCCCCTGCAGAGCTGCCAGAACCTCTGGCCCAGTGTGGCTCCTGTCCCCCAAACACACCAGCGCAAGCACGGCATGGCATCTTTTTGCCTGCGTACTCGCATAGCCCCTTGTACGCCTACGGAGCACCGCTGGTTCTGAGGACAGAGCACTGGAGGAAGAAGAAGAGGAGGGGGTGGAGGAGAGAGGTGTGTCACAACCAGTAGTAGCATTTTGGAGGCGTGGTGGTGGAACAACCTCCAACACTACTGCACCTTGTCCTGCATCCCTCCCAGCTGCCAATAGAGTGACCCAATGGGCCGTGAAAGAAAGATAACGTCCCTGTCCATGCCTGCTGGACCATGAGTCAGCGGTAATATGCACCTTACCACTGACCGCCCTGTCCAGCGAGGCATGGACATTGCCTTCCACATGCCGGTAGAGAGACGGAATCGCCTTCCGTGAGAAAAAGTGGCCTTTGGGAACCTGCCACTGAGGAACCGCACATTGAACAAACTCACGGAAGGGGGCCGAGTCTACCAACTGAAAAGGCAGCAGTTGAAGTGCTAGCAATTTAGCCAAGCTAGCATTCAACCGCTGGGCATGTGGATGGCTGGGAGTATACTTCTTTCGACGGTCCAGCAGCTGGGGCAGGGAAATTTGAAAGTCGGTGTACTGCAAGTACTTGGTTGTGAAACACCTAATTCTACACCTTCTGTCCTCTCAGAGCAGCTTTCAGAGAGGACTGAAGATATAGTGGGGATGGAGATCCCAGCTGATGAGGAGCAAGGAGAGGTCCGCTTTGTTCTTTGGTGTGGGTCTTTTATGTGTGCTTGCCAACGAGCTGCATGGCAGGTCGACATATGTCTGCTCATGCTTGTGGTGCCCAAGCGGCTGATGTTTTGGCCACGCGAGATACGCTTGAGACAAATATTGCAAATAGCAGTGGTGCGATCTGATGCACTCGTCTCAAAAAAGGCCCACACCAAAGAACTTTTGTGATAACGTGCAGAGGCAGCGCCCTGCACAGGCGGAGCTCTGCAGTTGCTGTGCTGGCCTCTAGCTGGCCTCCAGGGGGCATCCTGCTTTGTTGGACATGTGACGCCGCATCCTCCTCCTCCTCCTCCTCCTCCTCTCTCCCTTCAGGCACCCACGTGGAGTCAGTGACCTCATCATCCCCTCCCTCTTCACCACTAGAGCAAACCTGGCAGTAAGCTGCAGCTGGTGGAACAGTACTGCCAGATTGCTGTCCTTCAGCATCCCCTCTCTCTGCGCGCACACTACTGACTTCCTCAAGCTGGGTATTATCATCCGAGCCTTCGAATCGTTGGGCATCCTACTGGAGCATGTACCCAACACTGTGCTCAAAGAGTTCGGGGGACTCCTCAGGAGGACATGATGGGTCTAGGGAAGGGCTGGCTGATGATGCCATTGAGTACGCGTTGGCAGCTGCTCTGCCAGTACCCTGAGCCTGGGTGAGAGAGGATGAGGAGGATGAGGAGGGCTTGGTCATCCATTCTACCAAGCCTTCGGCATGATGCGGCTCCACATGTCCAGCTGCCAAAAACAAAGACAAGCGTGTCCCATGGCCACGTGCTGATGACGATGCACGACCACGTCCACGGCTAGCACTGTTGTCTCTAGAAACAGAGCCTGCCTGCCCTGTGTTCTTGCCTCGGCACACTCTGCCTCTCCTTGGCGGTCTTCCAGCCATTGCAGTCGGTAGTGTATATAGTATAAAAAATGGGTGCTGCTGAGAAGAAAATATAGGAGCTCTGTGTGCTGCCACTAACACACTAGAAGTCCTATGGGTGCTTCTGGGAAGAAAATATAGGAGCTCTGTGTGATGCCACTAACACACTAGAAGTCCTATGGGTGCTGCTGAGAAGAAAATATAGGAGCTCTGTGTGATGCCACTAACACACTAGAAGTCCTATGGGTGCTTCTGGGAAGAAAATATAGGAGCTCTGTGTGATGCCACTAACACACTAGAAGTCCTATGGGTGCTTCTGGGAAGAAAATATGGGAGCTCTGTGTGATGCCACTAACACACTAGAAGTCCTATGGGTGCTTCTGGGAAGAAAATATGGGAGCTCTGTGTGATGCCACTAACACACTAGAAGTCCTATGGGTGCTTCTGGGAAGAAAATATGGGAGCTCTGTGTGATGCCACTAACACACTAGAAGTCCTATGGGTGCTTCTGGGAAGAAAATATGGGAGCTCTGTGTGATGCCACTAACACACTAGAAGTCCTATGGGTGCTTCTGGGAAGAAAATATGGGAGCTCTGTGTGATGCCACTAACACACTAGAAGTCCTATGGGTGCTTCTGGGAAGAAAATATGGGAGCTCTGTGTGATGCCACTAACACACTAGAAGTCCTATGGGTGCTGCTGAGAAGAAAATATAGGAGCTCTGTTTGCTGCCACTAACACACTAGAAGTCCTATGGGTGCCTTTGGGGTGCAATGCTGTGCTAACAGCACTGCAGTTGGTACTACTGCAATACTGTACTAACAGTAAGCACGCACCAGACTAATCCCCAGCAGCAGCTAAAAACACAATCAGCAGCAATGAACGATCAATGACTTAGGTAGCAATGGTTTAGCAAAGAACTAGCCAATGGTTTAGCAAAGAAGAGCAAATCTTTCTGGAGCAATGTATCAAGCAAAGACAGAATCAGCAGACTGATCTCTCCTAAAGCCGGAACCCATGTGACCGGCGCCGACGGCGTGGCGGCCTTTTAAATGGTTGGGCGTGTACTAAAGCCCCTGAGCTTTAATTGGCTACAGGCGTCCTGCCTGTAGCCAATTATTGCTCTCCGAGTTTCCGGCGCTGTGATTGGCCAAGCATGCGGGGTCACAGTGCATGCTTGGCCAATCATCAGCCAGCAATGCACTGCGCCGGCCGCGCCGGCCGCAATGCATTGCGGGGCCGCTCGCATCACACGAATGTGATGCGAACGGCCCCAATAGTTCTGGGCTCGCCGAACGTGGGTTCGTATCGAGCACCGGGCCCTTTCCTACTGAGCGCCAGATCCTCAGACTAAAGGGCTCAGATAGAGTAATAAACACTCTCCATTGATAAAATAGTTTGCCAAAACTTACCTGATGAAGCCAAAATACTTTTGGGAAAATGTGCTGAGAACAGAGGAAACAAAATTACAGTTTTTTGGTAAAGCCCATAATTTTACTGTTTTCAGAAAAAGAAATGGAGCCTTTAAAGAAAAGAATGCAGTCCCTATAGTTAAACATGGCAGAGGTTCACTGATGTTTTGGGGTTGCTTTGCTGCTTTAGGCACTGGATGTCTTGACCGTGTGCATGGATTTATGAAATCTGAAGACTACCAAAGAATTCTGGGGTGCAATGTAGGGTCCAGTGTCAGAAATGTGGGTCTCTGTCAGAGGTCATAGGACCTACAGCAGGACAATGACCCAAAGACAAAGTGTTGAACTGGCCAGCAGTGAGTCCAGATCGATCCCATTGAGCACCTGTGGAGAGATCTCAAAACAGCAGTTGGGAAGAGGAACCCTTCCAATCTGAGAGACCTGGAGCAGTTGGTGAAAGAAGAGTGGAGGGTGCCAATATTTTTGTCCAGTCAGTTATTGGAGTTTTGCGTGGAATGTCAAATTTGGATTTTTGTTTCTCCCTTTTTATGTCTTACCAATATAAACAAAAGAAATAAACATGAGAATGCCTAAACATTTGTAATTGCAACAATTTTCTGGGTGAAGTGTTCCATTATCTGACAGAAATGCAGGGGTGTCAACGTTTTTGACAAATGATTATATATATTTTTTACATTTTACAGCTTTTTCATGCCTCTTGTAAAAAAACATCTTGTTTACAAAGCTCAAAATCTCAAGCTAAAATTCACACACAAACAAGTAAATAAGTCACAGCAGTGACTCCTACTCCTGCCTCTCCAAGGCTCTGTCTAAATATACTGTATATACTCGAGTATAGGCTGATCCGAATATAAGCCGAGGCACCTAATTTTACCACAATAAATGGAAAAACGTATTGACTCAAGTATAGGACTAGGGTGAGAAATGCGCAGCTACTGTAAGTGGAAAAGACGGTCAACAATGCCCATTTGCAGCCTCACTGTGCCAATTTGGATGCCTCACTGTGCCCATTTGCAGCCATAGGTCCCCCAAACTTCAAACTTGGTAGTTAAGGGTTCCTAGATGCCCCCTATCTGCACCCAAGGGGTCCTGAAATAACATTGCTGCAGATGGGCACAGTTGACCTATTTTGGGGCCCCGTATCTTGGCGTCACTTGATGCTAGAAATCCCAAATTTGGTATGCAAACTCAGGCGAACTAGCACTATAACATAATCACAGATGGGGTTCCTATTACCAAGTGGCCACGAGATACGAGGCTCCAAATTCAGTTCGGAAAATGTCAAGCACTTTTCTGCAGAAGAGAATGACATTTTCTGAACCGACATTGGGGCCCAGTATCTTGGGGCCACTTAGTGCCAGGAACCCTATCTCCACTGGGTTTGCACACCAAATTTGGGGTTCCTGGCACCAAGTGGCCCCAAGATACGGGCCCCATAATCGGGTCAGAAAATTAAATTTTCTGCTGCAGAAAAGTGCTAAAACTCGGCTTATACTCGAGTATATACGGTAGTATATTTTTTTCTGGGTTTAGATACTGTTTTTTTTTTTTTTTTTTTACATACATTGTATGATCAGAAGGGGAAAATTTTAATTTCAGGTTACACAGTACCACCTGTGTGTTTTAGAGAACATTTAAGATATTTTGTATTGTATTACCTTTCAGCTCCCGAGTCAGCGAGTGTCCATGTTCATCCAGCAGAATCTGATCCACCAGATGATCACCTATAGAAAAATACATAGATAAAAGCTTTGACTTGATCAAATTCATTTGATGCAGACTCACAAAATTATGTGTAGGGACCCCCCCAGTGGAAAAGAAAACCCTCAGCAATGGGGTGGCCTGACATTACACCAGGGTGGATCAATAGCCACGGAGGACTGAAAATAATGTTGTGTGCCAGTAACACTTTATTTTTTCAGATGTTTATTTTTTCCAGGCTCACAGAGAGGGTTAGGGCATCAGATGCCTCCAGCAGTATATTTAAAACTTAGTCAACTATGGAATCCTCATTCTGCTCACCTAATAGCTTAATAGACACTCTCCTGCTAACACCTGCAGGCTTTCCCCAATTACAAAGTCCACTTTCCCACCAATCACATCATCCCTGATGGTTGGAAGAAATTAACCTTTGACATGTCTTTACAGCACACATACCATACCCTACCAATTCCTCTCAAAACTCTAATGACACATTTGACAATGTGTCAAGCTACAACAATGGTTAGCACTTGAGATTGATAACTTAACGGACCTCTATACTAGGTGCTCTCTAGAAACCTTCCAAGATCTCTAAGCTGAATTTTACCTTCCAGACTCGGAAGCCTACACCTACATGAGGATTTCTCATTTTCTTAAACATTCAAAATATCCCCTTGAGATTAGATTACCTGAACCTCTACACCAATTCTATACTTACACAGTATACCCCAAACATGGTATCTCCATGCTATATGCAACCCTAAATGACAATCGACCCTATTCCCAAATCACTACACTCTCAAAGTGGAGTGAGGAACTAAATATCAATGTCACCCAGGATATGTGGGCACAAGCATTTCAACTGACTTATGCAGCCTCCCACTGCTCCAATCACTAGGAATATTATCAAAAAACATGCATAGGTGGTACCTAACACTCTACCGTTTATCAAACATTTTCCAGGGACACCCAGCTAACTGTTGGAGATCTTGTGGAAGTGTTGGACTATAGCACACATTTTGTGGTTTTGCAGATTTAGAACCTCCTTCTGGAGACCAATATTTTCCTTGATTTCTACTCGATCACATACCCCCTCTACCCCCAACCCTTCACTAGCTCTACTCCACATTGGAATAGACTAGAGAAATTTCCTCCCAGGTCAAGGGCTGTAATCCTACACTTGCTACTTGCAGCAAAACTAAATATTACTAAACTCTGGGAAAAAGCAGAACCCCCATCCATTTCCAGTACAATTACAGACCTAAACCTCCAATGTGAAATGGAGAAAATACAAAACTGGAGGTCTTGGTTATTACACCCACAATGCACTGTGACTATGTGAACTGCTGGTCCAACTTGTTTTCTCTGACTCCTCATGTAAAACCTTTAAAAACTATGCTGGTGCTTCCTATCTCCTATCTTGTCTCTTCACTCTAATCCCCCCTTCTTTCCCATTAACCTAGCCTCCTCCCCACCAACTGGAACCAAAATTGTTAACACCTAAAGCTTGTTTATGCTTATGCTATGTTTTTTTTTTTCCAAGACCAGTTTTTTGCCACTGGACCTGAACAATTTTAAACCTTGTATACTTTTGATCCAGTCGGAACATCTGACCTGTTGTAAGAAATGTACACCATGTTAATTTTCATGAAATCTTTAATAAAGAAATATTGAATAGAAGCATCACATCATCAGCATTAGTCAACTCAATAGCAGTATCGTCATACACCTTAGTAAGTTTTACATCATCGCATTCAACAGTGGATGGCCCAGCTGGGATCACTTCAAATGTGAGCAATCCCACAGTCAGTCTTTCCCATGACTTTAACAGCAACAGTCTTACCCATCAGTGTAACAGGTCTTGCCATGTTCACTTGAGTACATCGACTTTCTTCTGCTGCACTTCCACTGGCCCGCTCCCTCTGGGGGCCATGGGATGAAACTACAGAAGGCATCTCTGGCTGTTTAGCACCCCCTGCAGGCACAACAGGAATTTCCTCCCTGTTTCCAGGGGTGACTGCAAACATTTTAAAACAGGAATGCCATGCCCCAGTTGACCACATTTCAGGCATGGTACTTGGCAACTTTCTCCTGTTGCTAAGGCAGATGGTACTCTCCCAACATGCAGAAACTCACTGGCATCTTTATGGGGATGGTGGGTCACCTCTTCCCTGTAGCTCCTCTTTCCTGTTGACACATTTTATCCTGTTGCTAACGGAAATGGTGCTCTCCCAGCTGCACTTTACTTTTACTTCACTTTCACTCTCCCAAACACACAGACTTCTCTCTCCATGAAGTGATATAAGTGATGGACCTCTGCGCTACTAATAAAAACGAATAAAACGATTAACTGCAAATGCTGCTAAATCTAATATAGATCACAAATCAATATGAATGAATAAAAGGTGTGTACTGTGAGTACATGATTCAGTGCAGATGTCTAAATAATAAATTAAAGTGCTGGTAAGACAAAGTGTTCACTTATATATACGGTGAGTATTCTCTATCAATATAAAGTGATAGTGCTGAAATGTGCATGGAGTGAGTCTCCTAAAGTGATAAGTGCAGTATTTCCATGTGAAGTGCTATAAACACATTTACACAAATAGCTTACCATAGATACCTTGCAAACAATTAAAAATAAAACAATGCAATAAAATTACTGAGTGTGTCCAATGGATCAGCTGCATGCAGAGACAAACTGCATGCATAAATGTCCAATAGGCAGTGCTTGTGCACAAATAATATAGTTCACTTTAATAAAGTGCATCCATGTGTTCCTGTGGTTCTGTTCAATGAATAATTCCACCGTGGGGTCAGACGATTCAATGATTAATGATGTTTTTTCCCTCAGTGAACCATGGTGATCAATACATCCATCATCGTGCTCACAGAGCTCTTACCTTAGCCAAGGAATGTTGCGCTTACGTGCTCCAATGAGTGTGGCTGGTCTACTCCTCCTCGTGGCAAGATCCTATTGGTCTATTGGGTGATAGCTCCCAATGGTGTATATGCAAACTCCCGATGGTATATATGAAAAAGAGAGGGCTCGGATGGTGTATTACCCAAATATAAATAATTTAATAAAAAAACAATGGGCTGCTTACATTAAAATGATCAAATCTCGTTTGATAATTGTGGCCAATAAGTACAGCTGGAAAATAGCAGTAGTACTGGGATTTCCAGTCCTCACAAGCCTGTATAGCGTCCGCGGTACCTCACTTCCGGTCCGCTTTGTTTACTTCCGGTTATTGCGTACCCACGCGTTACGTCACGCTACGCACCTCGTGACTTCATCAGGGTACCGGATTGGTCAATGAGTACATCCATTTATATCACATAGACAGGAAATGGCAAAAACGCCATTTTGTTGAGGATCATTAGGCAATGATGGTGTATATTGAGCGGTAATGCAACGCCCGAGAGCAATACCTAATGTGCATATTAATTACATCATTAAAAACCCTAACCTTATAAAATCATAAGTATATAGACTGAATTAAAATATACCAATGTAAAACATATGTTTATAAAAATAAGACTAATGTGCTGTGTACCTTCCTTATTCCGTGTATGAGGACATCTTGTGGTGGAAAATCGGTACTAGTTCTATTTATGAACATCTGTGTGTATGCGGCATCTTGTGGTTCAATCTGGTATGACATCCTTTATTAACAATCCCTCTAGATTGCAGTGATTGTGATTTAAGATTAAAACATAGGCATAATTAAAATCGATATGTGCAAATGGACAATATATGTCCATCGCCGCAAAATAATATTAAATCTGTGGTTAATCTAAAACATATATATGTATAAAGTGTCCACATATATATCGTTTAAAATCAACATGTGAATAAAAGAACAGAAGAGAGCCAATATCATTAATAATCAGTAATAAAACAATTTAAGTCAAAATCAATATTTAACCCCTTCGGTGCCAATGTGTTCATTTTATATATCCAGTGGGATTCTTTTTGGCTAATTGTTCTGATTTTATGATCTCCCCTCCATGATCTATTGTATCGTTCTATACCCCAAAATGTAAGTTCAGTTGGGTCATTGTTATGTACGGCTGGGAAGTGTCTGGAAACATTATGTTTCGGAAAACCCTTTATTATATTTTGTATATGTTCCTTAACTCGTACTTTTAACTCTCGTTTGGTTCTGCCTACGTATTGTAATTTGCATGGACATTGTAGGACATATACAACTCCTTCGGTGTGGCAACTAATAAAGTCCCTAATGGGGTAACTTTTGCCTGTACTGGTTACTTGAAAATCATTTACTTTCCCTTGGAATTTCTTGGAGTGTTGACAGGCAAAGCAGTATTTGCAAGGGTAAAATCCTTTACCTTTAAAAAATGTAAATTCACTTTTTTTAGGTGGCTCCACCACATTTTTGACTATTAGGTCCCTTAGTGTAGTGGCTCTTTTATATAGGATCACTGGTCGGTCCGGTAAAATGCTTTGTAGATGTTTATCTCCCTTGAGAATATTCCAATGTTTCTTGAATATTTTCTCCACATCTTTGTATTGTACATTATAGTCTAAAATAAGAGCTGGTGCTTCCGATGGTTGGTGTAATTTCTTCTTTGTGTGAATCATGGCTTTTCTATCCATGGTTTGTACCAGATTGATTTGTTTCTGGACAAATCGTTGATCATATCCTTTTGTAATAAATCTTTCTCCAATCAGGGCCGCTTGGTTTTTGTAGTCTGCTTCCGTCGTGCAGTTCCTCAATATTCCTTGGGGATATTAAATAGCCATGGTTTATAATGGCAGCTCTTCATTGGCAGATAGCTATTCCTTGCTACATTTTTAAAATGGGTTTTAGTATTAATTTTATTCTCCTCTATGCTGATATCCAAATCTAAAAATTTTATATTTTTCGCACTGATTTGCCATGTTAATGTTATATTTCTGTCATTTTCATTAAGTGTATTTAGGAAAACTAAATGCCCACAGGAGGAAAAAACAAGAAGATCTCAAGAACGAAGAGGGGAACCAGAGCGGGAAAGAGACTCAAAAACGAAAACGAGAATAATTGGCGAAGGAGTCTTTAACCTCAGCGGACAACAACTAAGTACTGAAAAACTGGCAGTACTGGATAAAGGGCTTAAATATGCCCCTACAAAAAATCTAAATAAGTTTGACACCTACATTGGCATAAGAAAATATATAAGAAAAATTAATATCAAGAAAGCCATTCTGAGTAACCCACGAGGAAAAGAAATTACTCTAAAACCACCCCCAAACCAGATTGAACATAGCACTTTACGAAACAAGTCCCTTTTTAATCCACAAGTCCATGATGGGCAACATATTGATGTTTTTAAAAATTTGGTTTTAAGAGACCTGGAAGATCTAAAAGTCAAGATGGTAAAGGATCCCATACACATCAAAAAGGGGATTCGATCACTGGTAGCTAGAAAAGATCTTGTAATCAGACCGGCAGACAAGGGAGGAGAAGTTGTCTTACAAACCAAACAAAAATATCAGGAAGAAATTAATAGACAATTATAAGACTCCACTACTTATACAAGACTACTGGGTAATCCTACCACACAATGCTAGAAAAGTTTGGAACAAATAGTACATTTAGGTGTAAAGAACATTTTAAATACGAAGGAATCTAGATATCTAGTCCCAGATTCATGCAGAATCCCGGTCATCTATACGGTCCCCAAAATACACAAAGATAGTATATATCCCCCAGGGAGACCAATTGTCAACGGCATTAATTCTCTTACATACCGTATGGGCCAATATATAGACAATTTTATTCAACCAGCTATACAACTTACAACATCTTACCTCAAAGATACCAAACATGTTTTACAACTATTAGAAAATGTACCAGCACTTGAAGGAAGAACCCTATTGGCAACAGCCGACGTATCATCGCTATATACTATCATTAAACACTACCAAGCGTGCGAGGCCACTAAGTGGGTCCTGAGGAAATATAGTAATTTAAAATGTATGCAGAGAAAATATCTAATCAAGTGTATAGAATTCTCTTTCAAGAACAACTATTTTTGGCATAACCAATTTTACTATAGACAGACAACAGGCATCGCCAAATTTGCCCCTAGCGTGGCCAATGCATTTATGGCACAATGGGAAGAAGACGCAGTATACAGGAACCCACCACATGAACTAGGATTGTATAAAAGATTTGTTGATGATATTTTGATAATCTGGAATGGAAGCAAAGATACATTAGAAGTTTTCCTAAATACACTTAATGAAAATGACAGAAATATAACATTAACTTGGCAAATCAGTGCGAAAAATATAAAATTTTTAGATTTGGATATCAGCATAGAGGAGAATAAAATTAATACTAAAACCCATTTTAAAAATGTAGCAAGGAATAGCTATCTGCCAATGACGAGCTGCCATTATAAACCATGGCTATTTAATATCCCCAAAGGCCAGCTAATAAGAATTAGGAGGAACTGCACGACGGAAGCAGACTACAAAAACCAAGCGGCCCTGATTGGAGAAAGATTTATTACAAAAGGATATGATCAACGATTTGTCCAGAAACAAATCAATCTGGTACAAACCATGGATAGAAAAGCCATGATTCACACAAAGAAGAAATTACACCAACCATCGGAAGCACCAGCTCTTATTTTAGACTATAATGTACAATACAAAGATGTGGAGAAAATATTCAAGAAACATTGGAATATTCTCAAGGGAGATAAACATCTACAAAGCATTTTACCAGACCGACCAGTGATCCTATATAAAAGAGCCACTACACTAAGGGACCTAATAGTCAAAAATGTGGTGGAGCCACCTAAAAAAAGTGAATTTACATTTTTTAAAGGTAAAGGATTTTACCCTTGCAAATACTGCTTTGCCTGTCAACACTCCAAGAAATTCCAAGGGAAAATAAATGATTTTCAAGTAACCAGTACAGGCAAAAGTTACCCCATTAGGGACTTTATTAGTTGCCACACCGAAGGAGTTGTATATGTCCTACAATGTCCATGCAAATTACAATACGTAGGCAGAACCAAACGAGAGTTAAAAGTACGAGTTAAGGAACATATACAAAATATAATAAAGGGTTTTCCGAAACATAATGTTTCCAGACACTTCGCAGCCGTACATAACAATGACCCAACTGAACTTATATTTTGGGGTATAGAACGATACAATAGATCATGGAGGGGAGATCATAAAATCAGAACAATTAGCCAAAAAGAATCCCAATGGATATATAAAATGAACACATTGGCACCGAAGGGGTTAAATATTGATTTTGACTTAAATTGTTTTATTAGTGATTATTAATGATATTGGCTCTCTTCTGTTCTTTTATTCACATGTTGATTTTAAACGATATATATGTGGACACTTTATACATATGTTTTAGGTTAACCACAGATTTAATATTATTTTGCGGCGATGGACATATATTGTCCATTTGCACATATCGATTTTAATTATGCCTATGTTTTAATCTTAAATCACAATCACTGCAATCTAGAGGGATTGTTAATAAAGGATGTGATACCAGATTGAACCACAAGATGCCGCATACACACAGATGTTCATAAATAGAACTAGTACCGATTTTCCACCACAAGATGTCCTCATACACGGAATAAGGAAGGTACACAGCACATTAGTCTTATTTTTATAAACATATGTTTTACATTGGTATATTTTAATTCAGTCTATATAAGTCTATATAATTATGATTTTATAAGGTTAGGGTTATTAATGATGTAATTAATATGCACATTAGGTATTGCTCTCGGGCGTTGCATTACCGCTCAATATACACCATCATTGCCTAATGATCCTCAACAAAATGGCGTTTTTGCCATTTCCTGTCTATGTGATATAAATGGATGTACTCATTGACCAATCCGGTACCCTGATGAAGTCACGAGGTGCGTATCGTGACGTAACGCGTGGGTACGCAATAACCGGAAGTAAACAAAGCGGACCGGACGTGAGGTACCGCAGACGCTATACAGGCTTGTGAGGACTGGAAATCCCAGTACTGCCGCTATTTTCCAGCTGTACTTATTGGCCACAATTATCAAACGAGATTTGATCATTTTAATGTAAGCAGCCCATTGTTTATTATTAAATTATTTATATTTTGGTAATTCACCATTCGAGCCCTCTCTTTTTCATATATTCCATCGGGAGTTTGCATATACACCATCGGGAGCTATCACCCAATAGGCCAATAGGATCTTGCCACGAGGAGGAGTAGACCAGCCACACTCATTGGAGCACGTAAGCGCAACATTCCTTGGCTAAGGTAAGAGCTCTGTGAGCACGATGATGGATGTATTGATCACCATGGTTCACTGAGGGAAAAAACATCATTAAGCATTGAATCGTCTGACCCCACGGTGGAATTATTCATTGAACAGAACCACAGGAACACATGGATGCACTTTATTAAAGTGAACTATATTATTTGTGCACAAGCACTGCCTATTGGACATTTATGCATGCAGTTTGTCTCTGCATGCAGCTGATCCATTGGACACACTCAGTAATTTTATTGCATTGTTTTATTTTTAATTGTTTGCAAGGTATCTATGGTAAGCTATTTGTGTAAATGTGTTTATAGCACTTCACATGGAAATACTGCACTTATCACTTTAGGAGACTCACTCCATGCACATTTCAGCACTATCACTTTATATTGATAGAGAATACTCACCATATATAAGTGAACACTGAATCATGTACTCACAGTACACACCTTTTATTCTCTCCATGAAATGGTGTTGCTTTAAACTTGCCACAATCCCCTTTGTCTTGCGGTCCACAGACCTGACATCACAGGCATTGCTATGGGCAACCGAACTCCTCTCAAACTTCTGGTAAGCCTGTTAGTCACTCCTGGCGCTCAGAGCAGGCTTCCCAAACACAGATGCAGACCTTTGCTTTGCTAGGTAACTTTGCACTGGAGCCTGGGACAAAGGGCACTTGGAGACTGCATGTCCCCATTCACTGCACCACAAACAGCGCTTTTCCCTGAGTGTTTTGTCCAGGCTTCCCACACTGCATCCTCTTTCAAGCTCTGCACATCAATCACTGGTCTCCTTGCACCAGTGTTGCTAGAGGCAATGGCAGCCACAGCCTTCCTCCTTGGCAAGCTCTGTTCAGGCATGTATGAGGCTCGTTCAAGTGGTAACAACCCCTTTAGCCATGTCCTTCATCTCAGCCATCCTTGCTTCTTTTTTTCATTTTGACTGCCCCATCTTCACAGGTTACTCCACAACACTTTTGCACAGTTCAGCAACAAAATGGAGCACTGTCTCTTTTAGGTACCTTTCTCTTCATGCAAGTTTTTCTCACCTGCACGCACAGATAGTACCGTCTCATGCACACAATCACAGTTCATATAACAGATGAACTTACTTTTTTTATTCAGATGGAGGTCTATCCAGCAGTGAAGTACCCAGCTGCGAGTAGCTACTCTCTGGGTTGATTAGAGACATTTAATGGATGTCAGCAGTTCAAAGTGCCTGAGTTTATCACCCGTGCCCTCTATTCCTCTATTCCCACCAGAGACTGTGTTGTGTTTGATGTTACCACTGCAGAATAAAACCCTTTACAAAAGGACTTTTGTGTGTCAGCATCTGAAGTCGTTGGGTACTAACCTTGGGGAATCCCTGGAAAATCACAGACAAGCCACGAGGAGGTAACTGGTAAGCCCAAAAAGTCAAGGCCTCCCCGCAGGGGGTTATGGCCGCTACACACATAACACACTGCATTGTTACTGATTGAAGGTTGTTAAATGGCCAGTGCTCTGCAGTTCAGTTAGCACAGAAACTCATATAGCAATGCTAAGAATGTCGGACTTGTATGCTGCAAGCAGGATTTCTTTATTTAGTTAATCTGGAATAGAACTACAGATCCCAAGTGAGTGAGCAAAGGGACTGGAAGATAAAAAAGGAAAGCCCAGGAACCTTTGGGGAGGAAAGAAGAATGAGAGAGCGGCAGGACATGTGTGAGAATTGAGAAGGGTATTTCCAGATCGCTGTTCATACTAAGAGGCAGGATAGTCAATTCTACAGGCAAGGTAGATGTGATCATTGCCATTGGCACCACTACATCCATGGGAGGACAGAGAGAAAGGGGGCCTCCCAGCAGCAAGGCCATTGTTTCACACAGCTACATTGAAGGATTGAGTGAGAGGGTTCCTAACCCATACCACACCACTACACAGGGCCACTAATAGGGCAATATAACCAGCCCTGTTGTACTGGGCCCGGCCCCATCAGCTGAACGGGGGCCCCAGGAAGCTTTATAGTTCATTTCTGGCTAAATAAATGGGTTTTACTAAACCACAGCCCCACTCCTACTTGCTTTCCAGGGTGTAACTACATTATCCTGGGCCCCATCAGGTCAACAGAGGGGCCCAGGAAGTAAAAGCAGATGAGGGATTTTATTTCCATTTTTGGAGAACAGGCATATAAGCCCATGCTGCATAATGTGCTACACATGTTCTAGTTCTGGTCGTGGCCTCCCACTGCTTGTACTATCCCTGGTGGAGTGATTCATTTGTACACAACTCCCTCAGTAACTGCCGTGGACTGAGGGAGAGACTTATGTGAGGCAAGTGTTGTAATGTGTCGGCCGATTTATGTGGGATTTTATATTATTATTATTATATATATGTACTGTATTACACACACAGTATAAGACTGACCAGGCCAGATTTCAGTTGACATTGTTATCTGTTAACCTAATTACACATATCAATGGGGAAGTGGCCAAACAAGAATTACTCCACATATCAAAGGGGAACAGATAATGAATGAATGGGCTATGTTGATGTTAATATGCAAGACTATAGATTGGAGATTCAAGTCTATCCTACACCTCAAAAGGGTGTTCAGATGACATCTCTTAACCACTTCAGCCCCGGACCATTTGGCAGCCAAAGGACCAGAGGTCTTTTTTCAATTTCGCACTGCACTGCTTTAACTGGTAATTGCGCAGTCATGCAATGTTGTACCCAAACGGAATTGGCGTCCTTTTCTTCCCACAAATAGAGCTTTATTTTGATGGTATTTGATTGCCTCTGTGATTTTTATTTTTTGCGATATAAACGGAAAAAGAGCGAAAATTTTGAAAAAAAAAGATATTTTCTACTTTTTGTTATAAGAAAAATCCAATAAACTCAATTTTAATCAAACATTTGGGCCAAAATGTATTTAGCCACATGTCTTTAGTAAAAAAAATGCCAATAAGCGTATATTTATTGGTTTGCGCAAAAGTTATAGCGTCTACAAACTAGAGTACATTTTCTGGAATTTACACCGCTTTTAATTTATGACTGCCTATCTCATTTCTTGAGGTGCTAAAATGGCAGGGAAGTACAAAACCCCCCCAAATGACCCCATTTTGGAAAGTAGACACCCCAAGCTATTTGCTGAGAGGCATGTTGAGCCCATTGAATTTTTTTTTTTTAGTCCCAAGTGATTGAATAAAGACAAAAAAAAAAAAAAAAATGTTTTCAAAAAGTTGTCACTAAATGATATATTGCTCACACATGCCATGGTTATATGTGGAATTGCACCCAAAATACATTTAGCTGCTTCTCCTGAGTATGGGGATACCACATGTGTGGGACTTTTTGGGAGCCTAGCCGCGTACGGGGCCCCGAAACCCAAGCACCGCCTTCAGGATTTCTAAGGGTGCAAATTTTTGATTTCACTCCTCACTACCTATCACAGTTTCGAAGGCCATAAAATGCCAAAATAGCACAAACCCCCCCCAAATGACCCCATTTTGGAAAGTAGACACCCCAAGCTATTTGTTGAGAGGCATGGTGAGTATTTTACAGCTCTCATTTGTTTTTGAAAATGAAGAAAGTAAAGTAAAAAAAAATATTTTTTTTCTTTTTTCAATTTTCAAAACTTTGTGACAAAAAGCGAGATCTGCAAAATGCTCACAATACCTCTCAGCAAATAGCTTGGGGTGTCTACTTTCCAAAATGGGGTCATTTTGGGGGGTTTTATGCCATCTGGGCATTCCATGGCCTCCGAAACTATGATTGGCAGTGAGAAGTGAAATAAAAAAATTACACCCTTAGAAAGCCTGAAGGCGGTGCTTGGTTTTTGGGGTGACGTACGCGGCTAGGCTCCCAAAAAGTCCCACACATGTGGTATCCCCATACTCAGGAGAAGCAACAGAATGTATTTTGGGGTGTATTTCCACATATGCCCATGGCATGTTTGAGCAATATATCATTTAGTGACAACTTTTTAAAAAAAAAAAATATATATATTTTTTTTTTTCATTATTCAATCTCTTGGGACAAAAAAAAAAAAAATTTAATGGGCTCAACATTGCTCTCAGCAAATAGCTTGGGGTGTCTACTTTCCAAAATGGGGTCATTTGGGGGGGGTTTGAACTGTCCTGGCATTTTATGCACAACATTTAGAAGCCTATGTCACACGTCACCCACTCTTCTAACCACTTGTAGACAAAGCCTTTTCTGACACTTTTTGTTTACATGAAAACATTTTTTTTTTTTGCAAGAAAATTACGTTGAACCCCCAAACACTATATATATTGTTAAAGCAAAGGCCCTACAGATTAAAATGGTGGGTGTTGCATTTTTTTTTTTCCACACAGTATTTGCGCAGCGATTTTTCAAACGCATTTTTGGTGGAAAAAATACACTTTTTTTTATTTTAATGCACTAAAACACACTACATTGCTCAAATTTTTGATGAAATAAAAAATATGATCTTAGGCCGAGTACATGGATACCAAACACGACATGCTTTGAAATTGCGCACAAACACGCAGTGGCGACAAACTACATACATTTTTAAAAGCCTTTAAAAGCCTTTACATGATACCACATTAGATTCACGGAGGAGGTCTACTGCTAAAATTACTGCCCTCGATCTGACCTTCGCGGTGATACCTCACATGCATGGTGCAATTGCTGTTTACGTATGACGCCAGACCAACGCTTGTGTTCGCCTTTGCGCAAGAGAAGGGGGGGGCAGGGGTGCTTTTTTTTTTATTTATTTATTTTTTTATTTATTTAGCTTTTTTATTTTATTTTAAAACTGTTCCCTCCATTTTTTTCTTTTGTTATCATTTTTATTGTTATCTCAGGGAATGTAAATATCCCCTATGATAGCAATAGGCAGTGACAGGTACTCTTTTTTTGAAAAAATTGGGGTCTGTTAGACCCTAGATCTTTCCTCTGCCCTCAAAGCATCTGACCACACCAAGATCGGTGTGATAAAATGCTTTCCCAATTTCCCAATGGCACGGTTTATATCCGGGAGGGGGGACATTCCCTCCCACTGCTTGTAAAAGCAGTCTAGAGGCTAATTACCCGCTAGAATTGCTTTTACATGAAAGCCGATCACTGGCTGAAAAGAATGATACCAAGATGATACCTAAACCTGCAGGCATCATTCTGGTATAACCATTCAAAGTCCAGCAACATACTGGACATATATTGTAATCTTTATTTTTCATGCAGCCTCTTGGCTGAACGAAAAAAAAGAGATTGATTGGTGGGTATGCCCACCATTAGAATACCTCCCTTCATCCACCCACTTCTAATGATGGGCATACATGCACCATTTATATATGCCGAAGCATGGGGGCATCCTCCCACAAAAGTTATGCCATGTACACACGGTTGCACTTTTCCACGGGGCAAGGCTCCGTCGGAATTTCGACCGTATGTACGCAGCATTAGGAGCCAATCGCTCCCCCCCCCCCCTGCTGCCCCCATGCTTCGGCATATATGCTTTTTTTTTTAACTGTGGTGGTGAAATCACCTCCTACAGTGTTGGAGTCGCGTCTTTATGTATCGTGGGAGCAAACACTGTTGCTGTCAAGATAAATAAATCCGCGCTGCAAATGAATGGCGCACCTGAAAACAAAAAAATGGTTAACACTAAAACACAGTAAACAAAATTACATACCTGAAAAGCAAGCATGATAAAACATAATAAAACATTGCAGAATAGAATGGAGTAAAAAAAGAGCAACAATAGAGAGAGAACAATAAAACGACAACTATTTTTTTTATTTTTTTGAGATTTACAGGTAAAAAAGCTCCTGACTGTTAGCGACTGAATCAAAACGCTACCACAAAAAAACTGTTAGCGATCGCAGGGATCAGGCCTGACTCTGCGAACGCTGCAGTTATGTGTGCTTAGTGTTTTGTAAGTGACAGTGATCGATCGATACTGCACTTGGGTGGGCTGGGCTGGGCTGGGCGGAGGGGGAAAACGCAGGTGCTAGCAGATATCTGGGCTGATGCCGCTAACAATGCGTTTTTTTGGAACCCTAAACTGCTGGGACGCTAGTATAGATCTGATCAGATCAGATATTGATCTGTTCAGATACTGTACCACTAAGGGAGGTGTATGCTTTGTGCGTGGGTGTTTGCGGTGCTGGCACTAACCTGGGGCGACGCAGACCTTATTTGACCCTAAAACCTAATTGATATCACCCGCCGGGCGATCAGGGGGTTAAACCGTTATTGGGTAATAAATGGCGGGTGCCCTGACAGTATAAAAAACAAACTATCTAACCAGCGTCACCCGTAACAGTTATACGGTGATCACTGGTGAAAGGGTTAACTAGGGGCAATCAGGGGGTTAAAACCTTTATTAGGTATTATATGGGGGTACCTGACACTATATAAAAACCTGACAGGGAACCTAAATAACTAACTGGCTAACCAGCGTCACCAGTGACACTTATACAGTGATCACTGGTGAAAGAGTTAACTCTAGGGGCAATCAGGGGGTTAAAACCTTTATTTAGGTTGTAATATGGGGGTACCTGACCTATAAACCTATTTATGAACCTATATAAACCTGGCGGTTACCTAAAAAAAAAACTGGCTACCTAGCGGCACCAGTGACACTAATGCAGCGATCAGAAAAACGATCGCTTAGTGACACTGGCAAAAGGGGGTGAAAGGGTTAACTAGGGGCAATCAGGGGGTTAAAACCTTTATTTAGGTTGTAATATGGGGGTACCTGACCTATAAACCTATTTATGAACCTATATAAACATGGCGGTTAACCTAAAAAAAAAAAATGGTTACCTAGCGACACTAATGCAGCGATCAGAAAAACGATCGCTTAGTGACACTGGCAAAAGGGGGTGAAAGGGTTAACTAGGGGCAATCAGGGGGTTAAAACCTTTATTAGGTAATATATGGGGGTACCTGACACTTTATAAAAACCTGACGGGGAACCTAAATAACGAAAAATAACTAACTGGCTAACCAGCGTCACCAGTGACAGTTATACGGTGATCACTGGTGAAAGGGTTAACTCTAGGGGCAGGGGGTTAAAACCTTTATTTAGGTTGTAATATGGGGGTACCTGACCTATAAACCTATTTATGAACCTATATAAACATGGCGGTTACCTAAAAAAAAAAATGGTTACCGAGCGACACCAGTGACACATACAGCGATCAGAAAAACGATCGCTTAGTGACACTGGCAAAAGGGGGTGAAAGGGTTACCTGGGGGGCAATCAAGGGGTTAAACCTTTATTAGGGGGGGTAGGGGGCTACCTTGGACCTAAAACTAACTGCCCTGACAGTTATTACAGTCACACTGACACTAAATGCAGTGATCAGTAAATAAATGATCACTGCAATTAGTGACACTGTGACTGGGGGGGGGGAGGGGGTGATCTGGGGGGTGATCTGGGGGTGACAGGGGGGTTATTTGTGTGCCTATGTGTACTGGTGTCAGTGTACTGTTGGTGCACTAACCTGTGTGTGTTGACTCCTCGGCGTTCCGGTCTTTCTGACCGGCGCGCCGAGTGTGACATCACTTCCTCTGCCTGTGTTTTGATTGACACAGACAGAGGAAGCATCTGATTCGCCAGGAGCGATCGCGAGGGGGTGGCCAGAAACCACTGGCCGTCCCCTCATCCCGGATCGCTCCTGAAGCGATACCGACCGTCCCCGCCGGCCGGGGGGGTCCGATCGGACCCCCCACCCGCCGGATGAATGGCATGTACAGGTACGTCCTTTTGCCTGTACGTGCCATTCTGTTGACGTATATGTACATGGGGCGGTCGGGAAGTGGTTAATCTAATCAGTAGTCACACATATCAAAGGGGACTTGTTAATGTTAATATGCAAGAATGCAGATTAGGGCAATTTATGACTACAGCTGTTCACAGCTTGGGGTGATCTCCTGTCACTCTGAATGACAGGAGCAGATCAAAGCATTTAATGGAAACGGACAATCAAATTGCTCAGATATATTTTCAGGACTTAGTAACAGAAGTCGGTGTTGACAACAATCCTGTGAGGTGGACAGAAGTCTGATGGAGACCCAAGACCTGTGCTGTGACTCTAATGTCTGGTTGTGACATAAGAGAGTCTGATCTACAAAAGCAAACAAGTTAGGAACCACAGAATTATTCTCTGGAGACTGGAAACAACAAAAAAAAGGACTGTATTGTGTACCAGAAGACCTGAGCTGAAAGCTGAAGGAATAACTAATGCGGTGAGTAAAATAGTTCTTTTTTTTTAAATTATTAATAATATAGTCAAAATGCTTACTCAGTGTAAAGCTAGTGTCAGTTCTGATAAAGTTAACAGATGGGTGTTAAAATGTATTAAGAGTCATGGCGGTCCTTTATGAAGTTCCAGAAAAATATAAGCAGACATGGAATATTGTAAATGAATTTTTAGAGAAAACTGTTTTTGATAGCAAAATTTCAGAAAGTAAAAGAAAGGGTTGTGTTGTAAAGGGCTTGTTATCTTGCTGTTTAACAATGGAAAGTTCTTTGAAGGATAAGGTTGAGGAAATTACCCAGTTACAGTATTCAGTTGATAATAGCAACAAGGTTTGTCAGAGGTTACAAAACCAATCAGAAAGTGAGACCGTAAATTTAAAATTGCATGCAGTTACCATTGGGGAAGCTCTGCTTAAGAAATCTAAACGTTGTGATGAATTAATCAGAGGAAAATGAGAGATTGAAATTAAGAATTATGGAATTAGAGAAGAGATCTCAGGAATGCAGATATGCATCGAATCTTGGATTCAGCAATCTGCAGAAAAATACAAACATTCTATCAAACGAAACAGAACCTCATATTAAATCTGATAATTCATTGCCAGCTGCACCCACTGTGACCGCCACAGTTTATAACAATAATAATAATGCAGGTGAAGTTCAGCTTGTAATGAAGCCTTTGAAACCAAAAGAATTAGCTGCAATTCTTAAAGAAATAGGAATGATTCCCTGCCATGATTTAAACAGATTTTTAAAATGGTTTTGTGACTTGCAGAATGTCAGAGATATGTACAATCTCAACCCATCTGATTTAGAACGAGTTATACAACATTCTATAGGAAGTAGTCTTTGGATGAGAATTAAACATATCTGTATTCAGCCTCTGAGGACAAGGGACATATTACTGGAATTATTATGTGTTTTGTATGGTGTGCGTTCTGACGTTACTGTTCATGGGAAGATCAAACAAATGCAAAGTGAATCTCCCTATGATTTGTCACACAGGATAGCCACTAGTATGGAATTATTGGTCAGTAATAATCTTGCATTTGAGCGGGGTGGCTTGTTACATATGGGTATATTTCTAGATGCTTTGCATGAAGATAACAAAATATTTTACTAGTTACCCCAAATCCTCATGATTTAAAAGTCGTGTTGTTGAGAGCAGACCATTTATTGATTTAGCCACATTGTTTAGGACAAATACTGTACATAAAGATCAAAAGATAATGTCTTATGATAACAAACAAAGAGGAAACACCAGGTCAAATATAGGTGCTATTAATATAAAAAACAGAGCTGACCAAAATAATAATAAAATGTCCAAGACTTGGATACCGTTTTCTCAGTTAGAACAGAAATATGACCACTTGAAGATTGAGTATGATAAGATGAAAATAGACCATTACACATTATTGGAACAGCTGAACAGAAATCCGGGTGTCATAAATGCAGATGTACATTCTCCAGATCTGTTTTTGAATGCAAATGACACTTCTCTAGCAGTGGGGGTGGATTAGTTTCAAACTGTATATGTGTAAATAGTCCTTTGTTTTAACTTCAAACAATGTTTAAGGACCTTGCTAATTAGTTTTGTTGGAGAGTTTTTTTGTCTTTCAGATATATTGGAGATACTGCATGTGAATAGCAGAAGGACAGTCTGAAAATTGCTGGCTAGTGGGGGAGGCGCTGAATAAACAATATCATGGACTCTCAATATTCATCAAGTAATGGACCCTTTTTTTTTATGAACATTAATTTTTTTTTCTTGTCAATGGACTTTTCCCTATTTTTTTTTTTTCCACCCTTTCCCATTTTTATTTCTTTATTTTATCATGTTTTATTTCTTGAACTCTATCTTAAAACCAGAGCGAAACATTTAAACCTAAAATAATTTTCATAACACCTGTACATATTACATATTGCATATTGATCAATATATTTGACTTCTAAGGTGAGATGCTGCACAATGGCTTGGCATAGCATAAATTATAGTATGTTGGGTGGTTTTCCTAAATTTCTAAGAGGGGTGAGTGAAATTCATCACTCCAGTCATGATTTGAAACTTTGTTGAATCAGTCGTTGCAGGTGGCTGAGAGGGCTCAGGAGACCTAATCCGGAAGTGGGAGGTGGAGTACAGCTTCAGACAAGTGGCGGCACACACTGTACACAGTCACACTGACTACTATGGAAGGAAAGTTCGGTCTCCAGAGTCCCCACTGTGTGTTTATGATCATCATCATTATGATGATCACAGCACACTGGGTCCTCTATTGCTCTGCACAGTGTCACATGGCTGTTGGGTGTAGACTTTGTTAACGTACGGCTGTACTGCATGTACAGACTGTAAAACAGTACAGCCATAATAAAGTCAGCACCCAACAGCCATGTGACACTGTGCAGCGCAATAGAGGACCCGGTGTGCTGTGATCATCATAATGATGATCATATACATGAGATGCTACTTCACACTTAGGGGGGCAGTAAAACATGCACGGCTAAACCACATTTTTTCCACCTTCTACCACTCCTATTTTACCACTTCCAGACCACTGTGGCAGGGTGGCCCTCCAGTGGGAAATCATGTACCTGTACATCTTTTTTTCCATCGAGTCGGGGGATCACTTGCATGCCACCGGCGACCCGCTTCCGCTTTGATTGATCACAGCGGGAGCCAATCAGCAGGTCCAGCGGATCGCCGATCGTTCCCAAGGTAGACAGAACAACAGTCTGCATATGTAAACAGGGCAGATATCCATTTTGTCGGAGGGGAAGATGGAGGTCTTGTGTTTCTGCTAAGCAGGAACACGGATCTCTGTCTTCCCCCAGTCAAAGCATCTCCCCCCACACAGTTAGCAAGCACTCCCAGGGAACACATTTAACCCTTTTCTGGCCCCTGATGTTAACCTCCTCCTGGCCAGTGTCGTTAGTACAGTGACAATGTATTTTCTTTAGCACTGATCACTGTATTGGGTCACTGGTCCCCAAAAAGTGTCACTTAGCGTCAGATTTGTCCGCCGCAAGGTCACAGTCATGCCAAAAATCACTGATTGCAGCCATTACTATTAAAAAAATTCCATAAATATATCCCATAGTTTGTAAATGGTATAACTTTTGCACAAACCAATCAATATACGCAGATTGGGATTTTTTTCATAAAAAATATGTAGAATACATATTGGCATGAATTGATGAAATTACATTTTTTTATTGGTTATGTTTTTATTGTCATTCTTTTTGGTTTCTAGCTCAAAAAATAAAAACCACAGAGGCAATCAAATACCACCAAAAGAAATCTCTATTTCTGGAAAAAAAATACATCAATTTTATTTGGGTACAGCACAATTGTCAGTTAAAGTAACACAGTGCCATATTATAAAGAATGTCCTAGTCATAAAGGGGGTAAATCTTCCAGAGCTGAAGAAGTGGTTAAAGAACCTTTCACTCAAGCTTTACAATTACAGTATCTCACAAAAGTGAGTAGACCCCTCACATTTTTGTAAATATTTTATCTTTTCTTTTTCAAATAACTTTTTATTAAATCAAAATTGACATACAACAGTCGAACAAAGTCTGTACATTGTGATTTATCAGAAGCAATAGGACCATAGTATGGCCAGTATACAGACAAGGGTAACAGATAACATCCTTTATAGTAGAAACTCATGGTATTTTATCTTTTCATGTGACAACACTGAATAAATAACACTTGTCTACAATGTAAAGTAGTGAGTGTACAGCTTGTATAACAGGGTAAATTTGCTGTCCCCTCAAAATAACTCAATACAGCCATTAATGTCTAAACCGCTGGCAACAAAAGTGAGTACACCCCTAAGTGAAAATTTCCAAATTGGGCCCAAAGTGTCAATATTTTGTGTGGCCACCATTATTTTCCAGCACTGCCCTAACCCTCTTGGGCATGGAGTTCACCAGAGCTTCACAGGTTGCCACTGGAGTCCTCTTCCCCTCCTCCATGACAACATCACGGAGCTGGTGGATGTTAGAGACCTTGCGCTCATCCACCTTCCATTTGAGGATGCCCCACAGATGATCAATAGGGTTTAGGTTTGGAGACATGCTTGGCCAGTGCCTCAGCTTCTTTAGCAAGGCAGTGGTTGTTTTGGAGGTGTGTTTGGGGTGGTTATCATGTTGGAATACTGCCCTGCAGCCCAGTCTCTGAAGGGAGGGGATCATGCTCTGCTTCAGTATGTCACAGTACATGTTGGCATTCATGGTTTCCTCAATGATCTGTAGCCGGCAGCACTCATGCAGCCCCAGACCATGACACTCCCACCACCATGCTTGACTGTAGGCAAGACACACTTGCCTTTGTCCTCCTCACCTGGTTGCCCCCACACACGCTTGTCACCATCTGAACCAAATACGTTTATCTTCAGATTAACAGGACACGGTTCCAGTAATCCATGTCCTTAGTCTGCTTGTCTTCAGCAAACTGTTTGCAGGCTTTCTTTTGCATCATCTTTAGAAGAGGCTTCCTTCCTAAATCAGATTATCTGGATCCCAACCCAACATAGAGGCCTCCCCAGGGACATGGACCCAATCACTGCAGAGACATTTAGAATATGGGATAAACTTTCTAAAAATAGATCTATAGAATACAATAGCCCTCTGTTACCCCTTACTAGGGATGGGCCCGGTGTTCGATTCAAACCCACGTTCGAATCGAGCACCGGGCGTTCGCCCGCTCGGCGAGCCCAGAACTATTTGGGCCGTTCGCATCACATTCGTGTGATGCGAGCGGCCCGCAATGCATTGCGGCCGGCGCAGTGCATTGCTGGCTGATGATTGGCCAAGCATGCACTGTGACCCTGCATGCTTGGCCAATCACAGCGCCGGCAGCGAGGAGAGCAATAATTGGCTCCAGGCAGGAAGCCTGTAGCCAATTAAAGCTCAGGGGCTTTAGTACACGCCCCACTGTATAAAAGGCCGCTGCGCCGTCGGCCCAGTGCACATGTGTTCCGGCTTTGATAGAGTGAATAGGCAAACTGCTGATTGATTCATTCATTGCTAAACCATTGCTGATTCATTCAATACTGATCATTTCTGCTGATTGCACTGCTGAGTGTGACATTATCTGCTGCTGGGGATTAGTCTGGTGTGTGCGTGCTGTTAGTACAGCATTGCAGTAGCACCCATTGCAGTGCTGTTAGAACAGAATTGCACCCTAACTTTCTGTCCCAACCTTCTGTCCCATCCCAGGCAGGCAGGCAGGGATTTATAGGAGCTATATTGTGTTTGTGTCAGCACACATAGGAGCTATAGTGTGTTGTCAGCACACATAGGAGCTATAGTGTGTTGTCAGCACACAAAGGAGCTATAGTGTGTTGTCAGCACACATAGGAGCTATAGTGTGTTGTCAGCACACATAGGAGCTATAGTGTGTTGTCAGCACACATAGGAGCTATAGTGTGTTGTCAGCACACATAGGAGCTATAGTGTGTTGTCAGCACACATAGGAGCTATAGTGTGTTGTCAGCACACATAGGAGCTATAGTGTGTTGTCAGCACACATAGGAGCTATAGTGTGTTGTCAGCACACATAGGAGCTATAGTGTGTTGTCAGCACACATAGGAGCTATAGTGTGTTTGTGTCAGCACACATAGGAGCTATAGTGTTTTTGTGTCAGCACACATAGGAGCTATAGTGTGTTTGTGTCAGCACACATAGGAGCTATAGTGTGTTTGTGTCAGCACACATAGGAGCTATAGTGTGTTTGTGTCAGCACACATAGGAGCTATAGTGTGTTTGTGTCAGCACACATAGGAGCTATAGTGTGTTTGTGTCAGCACACATAGGAGCTATAGTGTGTTTGTGTCAGCACACATAGGAGCTATAGTGTGTTTGTGTCAGCACACATAGGAGCTATAGTGTGTTTGTGTCAGCACACATAGGAGCTATAGTGTGTTTGTGTCAGCACACATAGGAGTTAGTGTGTGTGCTGTGTGACTCCAGCATAATATACACTACCCACTACAATGCCTGGAAGACCGCCAAGGAGAGGCAGACAGTCCCGAGGCAAGAACACATGGCAAGCAGGCTCTGTTTCTAGAGACAACAGTGCTGGTCGTGGACGTGGTCGTGCATCGTCATCAGCACGTGGCCATGGGACACGCTTGTCCTCGTTTTCCGCAGCTGGACATGTTGAGCCGCATCATGCCGAAGGCTTGGTAGAATGGATGACCAAGCCCTCCTCATCCTCCACATCCTCTTTCACCCAGGCTCAGGGTACTGGCAGAGCAGCTGCCAACGCGTACTCAATGGCATCATCAGGCACCCCTTCCCTAGACCCACCATGTCCTCCTGAGGAGTCCCCCGAACTGTTTGAGCACAGTGTTGGGTACATGCTCCAGGAGGATGCCCAACGATTTGAAGGCTCGGATGATGATACCCAGCTTGAGGAAGGCAATAGTGTGCGCGCAGAGAGAGGGGATGCTGAAGGACAGCAATCTGGCAGTCATGTTCCACCAGCTGCAGCTTACTGCCAGGTTTGCTCTAGTGGTGAAGAGGGAGGGGATGATGAGGTCACTGACTCCACGTGGGTGCCTGAAGGGAGAGAGGAGGAGGAGGAGGCGGCACATGTCCAACGAGGCAGGATGCCCTCCGGAGGCCAGCTAGAGGCCAGCACACCAACTGAATCACACCGCAGAGCTCCGCCTGTGCAGGGCGCTGCCTCTGCACGTTATCACAAAAGTTCTTTGGTGTGGGCCTTTTTTGAGACGAGTACATCAGATCGCACCACTGCTATTTGCAATATTTGTCTCAAGCGTATCTCGCGTGGCCAAAACATCAGCCGCTTGGGCACCACAAGCATGACCAGACATATGTCGACCTGCCATCCAGCTCGTTGGCAAGCGCACATTAAAGACCCACACCAAAGAACAAAGTGGACCTCTCCTTGCTCCTCATCAGCTGGGATCTCCAACCCCACTATATCTTCAGTCCTCTCTGAAAGCTGCTCTGAGAGGACTGAAGGTGTAGAATTAGGTGTGTCACAACCAAGTACTTGCAGTACACCGACGTCCGATTGTAGCAGGCAAATTTCCCTGCCCCAGCTGCTGGACCGTCAAAAGAAGTTTACTCCCAGCCATCCACATGCCCAGCGGTTGAATGCTAGCTTGGCTAAATTGCTAGCACTTCAACTGCTGCCTTTTCAGTTGGTAGACTCTGCCCCCTTCCGTGAGTTTGTTCAATGTGCGGTTCCTCAGTGTCAGGTTCCCAAACGCCACTTTTTCTCACGGAAGGCGATTCCGGCTCTCTACCGGCATGTGGAAGGCAATGTCCATGCCTCGCTGGACAGGGCGGTCAGCGGTAAGGTGCATATTACCGCTGACTCATGGTCCAGCAGGCATGGACAGGGACGTTATCTGTCTTTCACGGCCCATTGGGTCACTCTATTGGCAGCTGGGAGGGATGCAGGACAAGGTGCAGTAGTGTTGGAGGTTTTTCCGCCACCACGCCTCCAAAATGCTACGACTGGTTGTGACACACCTCTCTCCTCCACCCCTCCTCTTCTTCTTCCTCCATGGCCTCTTCGAGTGCTCTGTCCTCGGAACTAGCGGTGTTCCGTAGGCGTCCAAGGGGCTACGCAAGTACGCAGGCAAAAATATGCCATGCCGAGCTTGCGCTGGTGTGTTTGGGGGACAGGAGCCACACTGGGGCAGAGTTTCTGTCAGCTCTGCAGGGGCAGGCCGAGAGGTGGTTGACGCCACGCCAGCTTAAGCCAGGAATGGTGGTTTGTGACAATGGCACCAACCTCCTCTCCGCCGTGCGACAGGGACAGCTGACCCATGTGCCCTGTATGGCTCACGTCCTTAACCTGGTGGTGCAGCGGTTCTTGGCCAGGTACCTAGGCTTACAGGAGGTCCTGAGGCAGGCCAGGAAAGTCTGTGTGCATTTCCGCCGATCATATAATGCCAGTGCTCGGCAGGCTGAGCTGCAAAAGGAGTTGAACCTGCCCAAGTACCGCCTTATATGTGACATGCCCACCAGGTGGAACTCAACGTTGGCCATGCTGCAGCGACTGCACACGCAGCAGAGGGCCATCAATGAGTACCTGTGCAACTTCGGCACCAGGACAGGGTCAGGGGAGCTCGGATTTTTTTCCCCATGCCAGTGGAGCATGATCAGGGATGCATGCACTGTCCTGACACCATTTGAGGAGGCCACGAGGATGGTGAGCAGTGACAGTGCATGCATCGGTGACACTGTACCTCTTCTCCACCTGTTGGAGCATACGCTGCGTGGGATAATGGACAGGGCACTTGAGGCAGAACAGAGGCAGGAAGAGGAGGACTTCCTTGCCTCTCAAGGCCCCCTTTATCCAGACAGTGTTCCTTCTCTCCCACACATCACACAGGAAGAGGAGGAGGAGGATTGCGTCAGCATGAAGGTGGAGCCTGGCACTCAGCATCAGCAGCAGCAGTCTTTTAGGGATGATGTACAGTCCCAACAAACCAGTGGACTTGTACGTGGCTGGGAGGAGGTGGCTGGCGATCATGTCGTCCTCAGTGACCCAGAAGACTCCGGACCGAATGCCCCAGCTAACCTACGTTGCATGGCCTCCCTGATCCTGCAAAGCCTGCGGAAGGATCCTCGTATTCTTCGGATCAAGGAGAGGGACCATTACTGGCTGGCCACTCTCCTTGATCCACGGTACAAGGGTAAGGTTGCGGACCTTATCTTGCCGTCGCAGAGGGAGCAGAGGATGAGACATCTCAGGGAGGCCTTGCAGAAAGGTCTGCGCAACACGTTCCCAGAAACTGGGAGGTTACAAACTCCTGGTCCTGGACGACGAGTTGCTGAGGCTTCGGTCAGTAGCAGAAGGAGCGGTGGGGAAGGTGGACGTCTGACCGATGCGTTCAAACAATTTTTTTAGTCCGCAGCCCCAAGGTATGATCGGTTCCAGCAACCATCGCCAGCGTCTGATATACATGGTGCAGGAATACCTAGGGGCAAGGTCAGACTTGGACACCTTTCCCACCGAAAATCCTCTGGCTTACTGGGTCTTGAGGATGGATCACTGGCCAGAGCTTGCACAGTATGCAATTGAGCTACTGGCCTGTCCTGCATCCAGCGTTCTTTCCGAACGCACATTCAGTGCTGCTGGAAGATTTGTCACCGATCACAGGGTGCGCCTGTCCACCGACTCGGTTGATCGACTGACCTTCATAAAGATGAATCAGTCTTGGATCACCACCAGCTACCAGGCACCTGAAGCGGATATAACTGAATAATTTATAATGTCACATCCCTTCAAGACTGCCTATGCTGATGCTGAGTGACTGTCCTGTTATGTTCACTGACTATCCTCTTCCTCCTCCTCAATGATCCATTCCTTGATAGCTTGGAAGAACATTTTTGTTTCTGGGTGCCACCACACCAGTGCCTAAGGCACAATTTTTCAGCCCCTGTATAACAGGGGCGTGTAATTACAATTTTTTTTTAAAAATGCTTTGCAGCAGGTCTGACTGCTGTGCTCCAAGTACAGTATCTGTGAGGGGTTGCAGTGTTGTGGCACCAGCACCGTTGCCTAAGGCACAATTTTTCAGCCCCTGTTTAACAGGGGCGTGTAATTACAATTTTTTAAGCAATGCTTCGCAACAGGTCTGACTGCTGTGCTCCAAGTACAGTATCTGTGCGGGGTTGCAGTGTTGTGGCACCAGAACCAGTGCCTAAGGCCCAATTTTTCAGCCCCTGTTTAACAGGGGCGTGTAATTAAATTTTTTTAAGCAATGCTTCGCAACAGGTCTGACTGCTGTGCTCCAAGTACAGTATCTGTGAGGGGTTGCAGTGTTGTGGCACCAGCACCAGTGCCTAAGGCCCAATTTTTCAGCCCCTGTTTAACAGGGGCGTGTAATTATAAAATTTTAAGCAATGCTTCGCAACAGGTCTGACTGCTGTGCTCCAAGTACAGTATCTGAGGGGTTGCAGTGTTGTGGCACCAGCACCAGTGCCTAAGGCCCAATTTTTCAGCCCCTGTTCAACAGGGGCGTGTAATTAAAAAATTTTAAGCAATGCTTCGCAACAGGTCTGACTGCTGTGCTCCAAGTACAGTATCTGTGAGGGGTTGCAGTGTTGTGGCACCAGCACCAGTGCCTAAGGCCCAATTTTTCTGCCCTGTTCAACAGGTGCATGCAATTACAAATCTTGATCTAATAATTCACAGCAGGGCCAATTCCTGTGCCCACCAAGAGTAACTGTGAGGGCTTACAGTGTTGTGGCTACACCAACATCTAATGGGGCAAATTTCTGCAGAGTATATACGGCAGGCCCCTACTTTCAAACATCCAACTTACAAACGACTCCTGCTTGCAAACGGAAGGAGAAAACAGGAAGTGAGAGGAAATCTGCCCCTAGGAAGGGAAATTCTATCCTGTTAGATTTAATTTGGGAAAAAGGTATCTCCTCTCTACTGATGCTTTATCACCATCAGTGAAAACCCCACTTTTCCAAAAACATTTGTCATTGGGATGGAAAGTGAGGTGAAATGTTCTGAACAGATGTGCAAAGACAGCAAATGTTACAGGGGTGATAACCCCTCCCTATGTTCTCCAAAAAGCTTAAAAATAGATTTTTTTTAGATGGAGCTACACTTCATAATGTACCTGTTCAGATTCTACTTAAGAACAAACCTACAGTCCCTCTCTTGTTTGCACCGCCTATATACTGCTGTTCAGAGTATATAGGGTTGTAGGTATAGGGTTTTATTTTGGGTGAGGGGCCCCCCTTAATATCCATACAAGACCCAAAGGGGCTGGGGTGGGGGGGGGGGGGGGTGATGGGGTAGCCATGCCATTTTTCTCAAGGATTTTCAGCCATCTTCAGGACAAGACATGACATTAAAGCTGCAAGTGGTTTTAAATGGCTTCTTTTTTTCCTTTACAAATGTCATTTTGTGCAGGGACAGTTCTAAACACGGGAAACACATGCCACTTCACAGGCATACTTTAGACACCCCCCCAGGTACCATATTTAAAGGAATATTTCACTTTTTTTTTTTTTCACTTTATGCATCATTAAAATGACTGCTCCCGAAAAAACTTTAGTTTTTAAAAGTTCTTTTTGCATTGATATATGTCCCCTGGGGCAGGACCCGGGTCCCCAAACCTGTTTTATGACATTAACATGCATATTGGCCGTTATAATTAGCAATTTTGATTTCGAACGTTCGATTTCGAACGTCCATTGTAACGAATAGGGTTTGAAAATTTGCGCGAACTTTCGGTCAGTTCGAAGGTTCTGTTGCGAACCAAACCCGGGGGTGTTCGGCTCATCCCTACCCCTTACAGGTGATAACTACTTTCCTCCAGGTAAGGATAATAAACTATACCTAAAATGGACATCATCGGACCACCTGAGGTTAAAAGATGTTTTAAAAAGGGAACGTTCTATGTTCATTACCTGAACTACAAGAAAAGTATGGTAAAATGTCCTGGGATGTATGGAGATATAGACAACTTCAACATTTTGTAGGATCCCTCCCAAAGCCGATTCATTCAGATAGGAGACTGGACCCATGGGAAAGACTAGTTGACCAGGGGGGGGGGGAATAGAAAGGGGCTCTCTAATGTATATAGCCTACTGATAACCCCCCCCCCCAGAACTGGACTCCCCATGTCTTGTGGAGAGTTGGGAAATGGAACTAAATTATTTGTTGCCTGAAAGCAAGAGAAGCAAAGTCTTCGATTATGTCCACTCATCTTCAGTGGACACGGGGATGAAAGAAATTAACTATAAATTATTAACGAAATGGTACTATGTCCCAATAAAATTGCATAAAATCAACCCGGATTTATCATCTCTCTGTTGGGAGGGACTGTGGGGAGGTGGGTACCCACGCACATATATGGTGGCCAAACGTATTGGAGGGAAGTAGTTAATTGGATAAAGAAGATTAGTGGGTCCGCAATGGAACTTGATCCCTGGCAATGCCTGTTACATGTAACAGGGACACCAAGGAAGAAATATAGAAAAGCTATTACACCATTCTTGCTGAATGCAGCAAAGAAATTAATTCCGAAACATTGGAAGTCAAAAAATATCCCGACAAAAAAGGACAGGTTTAGGGAGATAGATAAAATTAGACGCATGGAAGAAGTAATACACTTGCAAAATAACTCTAAAATAAAATATGTAAATACTTGGAAGAGCTGGTTGGAATTTAGACAAACTCAGGCTTACATGAATCATGTGGGGAGTAATTAGATGCCTTGTCACTGCCCATCTCGCCCCCCCCCCATCCCCCTCCCCTTCTCTCTCTTTCTTTTTTTTTTTTGGTAGTTCTCACTTGTATATAAAAAAAAAAGATCACCTAGGGACATATTAAAATAGATGTAGGTTTTTTTTTTTTCTCTTTTCTTTTTTGTGTGTTGGCTTTTGGCACATCACCAAGGGAATATAAAGTTGGTCGAGAGTCGTGACTCACCCCTTCATAATTAAAAGGTGTTTTTTTATTTATTTATTTTTTTCTATTATATTTATCACAAATAGATACATATAGTTACATACATAAACACTGCACCCACCCCCCCCCCCCCCTTTTTTTTTGCTCTTTTGAGTGTTGGTTTTTGGCACATCACCAAGGGAATATAAAGTTGGTTCAGAGTCGCGACTCTCACCCCTTCATAATTAAAAGGTGTTTTTTTTTTCTATTATATTTATCACATATAGATACATATAGTTACATACATAAATACTGCGCCCCCCCCCCCCCCAATTGTACCCACCCCTCCCCCCTTTTTTTTTCTCTCTTGTGTGTTGGCCTTTGGCACATCACTAAGGGAATATAAAGTGGGTCGAGAGTTGAGACTCTCACCCTTTCATAATTAAAAGGTGTTTTTTTTTTTTCCTCTCCTTTTTCCCGGAAGGGGAAGTCACAATCACATACACAAGGGGGAAGACACATTATATAAGTATACACAAATTTAATAAGGGATTAAGGGTATTATGAGAGGGAATAAACTAGGGGGAGTTGGGGATTAATCAATTTATCAATTGAAAGAGGGAGGAGGGGATGCAGAGGGAGAGGAAGGGGGAAGAGAGAGGAAAGAGGGAAAAGGGGATGGAGGAAGGGAGAAGGGAAGAGGGGAAAAGAGGGGGGAAAAAAAGGAAAAAGGAGAGGGACAGCAATAAATAAAACATCAAAATAAAGTGAGTAGGGGTCACGAATCATATCAGGAAGAGAGGGGGGAGACGGTGGTCTACTTTGGACTCTTTTTTTCTTTAGAAGGTATATTGAGATTGATCCATGTGTTATGTTGATTGTGGTCCTTTTTGTGTTTTTTATTTATTTGTTATCTATATGTATTTATTTATTTAAGAGTATTTTATGTATTTAAGTATTGTATAAGGATGTGTATATACAAGAATTTGTAATAATATGGATTGTTTTTTGTATATGTGGAAAATCTATTAATAAAAATAATTAAAATAGATGTACTAGCAGATTTAGATGGACTTCACTAACAAATAAAGCCAAGCTCCAGCTAACACTTCCTTAAGCAGTTGCAGACATGTTTTTTTTGTTGTTTGTTTTTTGTTCCTTTTGGGATAAAGGTTTTATATAAATAAAAATGGATCATTATAAGCAAAATAAAAAAAGAAGAGGCTTCCTTCTGGGATGACAGCCATGCCGACCAATTTGATGCCGTGTGCAGCGTATGGTCTGAGCACTGACAGGCTGACCCCCCCCCCACCCCTACAACCTCTGCAGCAATGCTGGCAGAACTCATACGTCTATTTCCCAAAGACAACCTTTGGATATGACGCTGAGCACGTGACCTCAACTTCTTTGGTCAACTATGGCGAGGCCTGTTCTGAGTGGAACCTGTCCTGTTATACCGCTGTATGGTCTTGGCCACCGTGCTGCAGCTCAGTTTCATTGTCTTGCCAATCTTCTTATAGCCTAGGCCATCTTTATGTAGAGCAACAAATCTTTTTTTCAGATCCTCAGAGTTCTTTGCCATGAGGTGTCATGTTGAACTTCCAGTGACCAGTATGAGAGAGTGAGAGCAATAACACCAAATTTAACACACCTGCTCCCCATTCACACCTGAGACCTTGTAACACTAACGAGTCACATGACACCGGGGAAGGAAAATGGCTAGTTAGGCCCAATTTGGACATTTCCACTTAGGGGTGTACTGACTTTTGTTGCCAGCGGTTTAGACATTAATGGCTGTGTGTTGAGTTATTTTGAGGGGACAGCAAATTGACACTGTTATTCAAGCTGTACACTCACTACTTTACATTGTAGCAAAGTGTCATTTCTTCAGTGTTGTCACATGAAAAGATATAATAAAATATTTACAAAAATGTGAGGGGTGTACTTACTTTTGTTAGATACTGTAGGCCTAAACATGACAGATCAGAGGTAGCCTGATGTAAGTTCACACAAGTCCATTTACATCTGGCCACTCATAGAGCCATCACAAGTACACCCCTGTCTGCTGTGTGGCGTAAGTGGACACAAACTGAACGGGCACGGACATCAGAACACTGACATCTGTCCCATTCAGCTCCAATTCAGCAGGGAATCCACTCACCAAACCCTTGCTGAGTGGGGCAGCACTGTATGAGATAACAATTATGTGGGAAAGTGCATATGCTGCAACCATAATGCTTTTTGCACAGCAAAAATAATCCACCCACCATGTTCCCTGCTGAACCTGATCCCTTACAACTATTGTCAGGATTTGTAATTGGTTAAAACAGGTGGTGAAGAGGTGATACAGTGCCTCTTCACCACCAACCAAATGCTGTCTGAAGATCGATATGGATGCAGACCTGTCTACAGAGAGCAATGTTAGTGTAAATTAGCCTGTTAACATTTTAAACAATTATTGGTTTAAAAGGCATAATAGATGTGCCTTAAGTGCCCCGTTTTACTTACCTGACCCCTTGTAAGTCCCGCGCTCGCCCCCGACATCCTCTTCACCGCTCACCCTGGCCGTTGATTGGCTAGAGTGGATAGATTGAAAGCAGCGCAGCCATTGGCTCGCGCTGCTGTCAATGACATCCAATGACGCGGCGAGCCTGGGGGGCGGGGCCGAGTGATACAGTGAGCGGCTATGGCCACCGGCTGTATCACTGGAGCGTGCCCGCAAGCACTCCACACCATGTGAGGGAGCTCTTATGAAGTTGTGGAGTCCTTGCGGGAGGGAGCCAAGACAGCCACCGAGGGACCCCAGAAGAGCAGGTTCGAGGCCACTCTGTGCAAAACGAGCTCCACAGTGGAGGTAAGTATAATATGTTTGTTATTTATAGGAACAAGGGGTTGACAAACTGCAAATGCAGGTGCTGATTCTGTGTCAATGCAGTTTTTACCCACAAGACTTTTTGGAAAAAAAGGGGAACATTTTTTTGGACTATCTCGGTACTTATAATAAATCAATACATACATAGATTTGAAAAAAATAACAAAGAATATTTAATAGAAAACCACATACATGAATAAAAAGTGTACAATGTACAGATCAATTCAATTTTTTATATATAAAATCAGCTTATAACCACCAGATGAATGATAGGCTTGCCCGCAAACTTCGCGTTTGTCTAAATGTAAGGGGGTGGTTCCTCGACCGGTTTCGCGGCCTAGCCGCTTCTTCAGGAATAATATCTGGAATAAATCATATATTTAAAATAGACAGCATAGATACAGCCGAATACATTTTAAATACCAACATTACATACATAATTACACAATAAAGTGGACCAACTCCCAAATGCAAGTGGAGACACCGTCCAGCGAAACCCAATGATTGCCTCCCCCGACGGATATGTTTTTTTTTGGATGGAACAGGCTCTGACATTAAAGAGGTATATTTATTATAATTATTGTACCACTTAATAATAGGGTAACACCACCGGGTGTAGAGGGGTTCAGATGGTAATGTGAAGGACAGATCAAAGAAACTATTAGTAAAAAATAAGAAGAAAAAAGAAAGAAATTATAAAGAAACAAAATATGAGAAGAAAGAAAGAAAGAAAGAAAGAAAGAAAGAAAGAAAGAAAGAAAGAAAAAGAAAGAAAGAAAGAAAGAAAGAAAGAAAGAAAGAAAGAAAGAAAGAAAGAAAGAAAGAAAAAAAGAAAGAAAGAAAGAATGAATAGGGGGGGGGGAATAACAGGAAGGAAGGGAAAGGAAAGGAAGAAAGTTGGGACAAGAATAAAGGGGAGCAAGGTGGAAAAATAAAAAAAGACAAGGGACAAGTATATATAGGGGAAGGAGAGGAAAGAAAGAAAGAGGGGGAGAAAGGGGAAAAGTCATAGGGGAAAAGAAATGGGAAGTGGGGGGGGTGTTTGTTGGGGGGGGGGGGGATAGGGAGAGGGAGAGGGAATAAACGAGGAGAAGGAAAGTTACCCCCCCCCCCCCAACAAACACCCCCCCTTCCCCTTTCTTTTCCGGTGGTGTTACCCTATTATTAAGTGGTACAATAATTATAATAAATATACCTCTTTAATGTCAGAGCCTGTTCCATCCAAAAAAAAAAAACCATATCCGTCGGGGGAGGCAATCATTGGGTTTCGCTGGACGGTGTCTCCACTTGCATTGGTGAGTTGGTCCACTTTAATGTGTAATTATGTATGTAATGTTGGTATTTAAAATGTATTCGGCTGTATCTATGCTGTCTATTTTAAATATATGATTTATTCCAGATATTATTCCTGAAGAAGCGGCTAGGCCGCAAAACCGGTCGAGGAACCACCCCCTTACATTTAGACAAACGCAAAGTTTGCGGGCAAGCCCAGCATTCATCTGTTTTGCTCTATTTATGTTTAGGAGTGGTTATAAGCTGATTTTATATATAAAAAATTGAATTGATCTGTACATTGTACACTTTTTATTCATGTATGTGGTTTTCTTTTAAATATTCTTTGTTATTTTTTCAAATCTATGTATGTATTGATTTATTATAAGTACTGAGATAGTCCAAAAAATGTTTCCCCTTTTTTTCCAAAAAGTCTTGTGGGTAAAAACTGCATTGACGCAGAATCAGCACCTGCGTTTGCAGTTTGTCAAACCCCTTGTTCCTTTAACACTAGACATGGATGATGGTACGCGTTAACTAAGTTATCTTTATTATCAAAGACTATACTCACGTCATTATCTATGTTTGTTATTTAAAAAAATTAAATTCCTTTCGTGACCCTTTAAGGAAAATGTTTGCCTTAGTCTAGGGTTCACATTGGCGCTGAACTCGCATGATTTCATACCCACATGTCAGTCCGACTTTGGGGGCGATTTCAGAGACATCTTTGTGGGTTCCTGCACAGATGTCTATTGAAATTGCACCCAAAGTGGCCAAAAGTAGTACAGAAAATATTTTTGGGAATCGGTGCAGAGCCTCAATGTCAACGTTGCACCAATTCGGATGGTGCCATTGGCGGCAATAGCTGCCGATTTGGCATGCAATTTGACATGTCAAATTGCATCAGTGTGAACCTAGGCTTAACCACTTCGGCTCCGTGAAAAATTTGGCAGCTCAATAACCAGGCCATGTTTTGCGATTCAGAAAAAACAGGGAGAAAAGAAAGATTCCCCCATGTTTTGCGATTCGGCTCTGCGTCGCTTTAACCACTTTCCACCTGGCCAATGTACATATACGGCCGGGTGGGAGCCGTCTACTTCTGAATGGATGTTCCGGAACGTCCTTCAGAAGTAGAGGGATCTCGCGCGCGCGCACGTGCCCGCGCAGCGGCGCGATCCCGATGCGGCCGTGTCACCCGGACACGGCGCATCTCGGATCGGCAGGAGGGCTCGGTGATTGGCACTCCTGATCACATGACGGCCGTGTCGAATCACAGCCGTCATGTGATGTAAACAAACAGCCGGTTGCTAGGCAATCGGCCCTCCTCTCCTCACACGGAAGTCGTCGGTGAGGAGAGCGGATCGCTGCAGCCGGCTGGTGATCAGTGAGTATTAGCTGTTTTTTTTACAGCTTTTACTCACTGATCACCTGTCTAGTGTCCCCACAGTAAAACACACATGTCCCCACAGTAAAACACACATGTCCCCACAGTAAAACACACATGTCCCCAAAACGCACATGTCCCCAAATAATAAAAAACACATGTCCCTCACATATGTCCCAGTAAAATAACATGTGCCAATGATTATCTGCACACATATGTCCGTGATCACCTGCACACCCCTTTTACATGATCATTTGCGTACATATGTCCGTGATCACGCGAACCAATTATTATACACTTAACGGATTTTTTTTTTACAAAAAACATGTAGCAGAATACATTTTGGCTTAAATTTATGACAAAATTTGATTTTATTGGATTTCTTTTAAAAAAGAAAGGAGAAAATATTGTTTTTTTTCAAAATTTCCGCTATGTTTTCGCTTATATCGCAAAAAATAAAAAACGGAGTCGCGAATAAATACCACCAAACTAAAGCTCTATTTGTGCGAACAAAATGATAAAAAATTCATTTGGTTACAGCATTGCATGGCCGCGCAATTGTCACTGAAAGTGCGAGAGCGCTGAAAGCTGAAAATTGGTCTGGGCAGGAAGGGTGTTTAAGTGCACAGTAAGCAAGTGGTTAACAATTGCGCCGTCATGCAACACTGTACCCAAACAAAATTGGCGTCCTTTTTTCCTACAAATAGAGCTTTTTTTTGGTGGCATTTGATCGCCCCTGCGGTTTTTATTTTTTGCACTATAAACAAAAATAGAGTGTCAATTTTGAAAAAAATGCAATATTTTTTACTTTTTGCTATAATAAATATCCCCAAAAAATATATAAAAAAACATTTTTTTCCCTCAGTTTAGGCCGATACGTATTCTTCTACATACTCTGGTAAAAAAAAAAAAAAACGCAATTAGCGATTATTGATTGGTTTGCGCAAAAGTTATAGCGTTTACAAAATAGGGGATAGTTTTATAGCATTTTTATTAATATTTTTTTTTTACTAGTAATGGCGGCGATCAGCGATTTTTATTGTGACTGCGACATTATGGCGGACACATCGGACATTTTTGACACATTTTTGACACATTTTTGGGACCATTGTCATTTATACAGCAATCAGTGCTATTTAAATGCATTGATTTCTGTATAAATGACACTGGCAGTGAAAGAGTTAACCACTAGGGGGCGGGGAGGGGTTATGGTCTGTGACGTGTGTGTTTCGTTTTACAATAGGGGGCGTGGCTGACGTCTGATGTCACTGATCGGCTTTCCCGATGACAGGGAACAGCCGATTAGTGACAGGCAGTGTAGGAAGCGCGGGGAGAGGTTTGTTTACACAGACCTCTCCCCGTTCTTCAGCTCTGTGACCCGATCGCGGGACACCAGCAGCGATCGGATCCGTTGGTTCCACGGCCGTGGTCACGGAGCTCGCCCGCGACCCTACGACTAGGCAATTAAAGGGGACGTACCTGTACGTGCTTTTGCCTAGCCGTGCCGTTCTGCCGATGTATATGTGCAGGAGGCGGTCGGGAAGCGGTTAAAGACAAATTATGGTAACAAATAAAAATAGCGCCTGCAAAGAGCCCTGTAGGAGCCGCTCCTTACACTGGAGCAGTGCACTGGCAGGACGCTAAAAAAGTCCTGCTAGCAGCATCTTTGGAGCAGTGAAGGAGCCGTGTGTATACTGCACTTCCCCCGATCCTGCCCATTGAAATGAATGGGGTAGCGCGGCTATACCGCTTTTAACCCTTTCTCGGCCGCTAGCAGGGGGTAAAACCGCCAGCTAGCAGCTGAATACCACCGCTAAAATGACAGTACAGCGGCGCTACAAATAGCACCGTTTTACCACCGGAGCCCAGTGTGAAAGGGCTCTTAATACTTACTTTTCCTACTTCCCTTATTCAGAACTTTGCCTTCAGCAGAACCTTCATAATCTGAAATGTCTAGGGCACAAGATGCACACATCCCCCACATATGTGTTTCCTTCCTCTGACTGCAATGTTAGTATTGTGTCCCAGGATTGTCACAATTGTTATTGCAAATAAAGTCCTCTTACCTCTCCGTCTGATCTCATCCAGAACCGCCAATAAATTAGGATGACGATTTTTCTTCTGTAAATTGAGACATTCCCAGAGTCCAATCACAGCTTCCCTTCCCAAATCCTGAATGTCTTTAACCACTTGCCGACCGCCCCCTGTATATATACGTCGGCAGAATGGCACGTACAGGCAGAACCACGTACCTGTACGTGCCATTCTTCCGGCGGGTGGGGGGTCCGATCGGACCCCCCCCGGCCGGCGGGGACGGTCGGGATCGCTTCAGGAGCGATCCGGGATGAGGGGACGGCCAGTGGTTTCTGGCCACCCCCTCGCGATCGCTCCTGGCGAATCAGATGCTTCCTCTGTCTGTGTCAATCAAAACACAGGCAGAGGAAGTGATGTCACGCTCGGTGCGCCGGTCTATGTGACCGGAACGCCGAGCTGTGAACATCTAAAGGTTAGTGCACAAACAGTACACTGACACCAGTACACATAGGCACACAAAACACCCCCTGTCACCCCCTGATCACCCCCCAGATCACCCCCTCCCCCCCCAGTCACAGTGTCACTAATTGCAGTGATCATTTTTTTACTGATCACTGCATTTAGTGTCAGTGTGACTGTAATAACTGTCAGGGCAGTTAGTTTTAGGTCCAAGGTAGCCCCCCACCCCCCCCTAATAAAGGTTTAACCCTTGATTGCCCCCCAGGTAACCCTTTCACCCCCTTTTGCCAGTGTCACTAAGCGATCGTTTTTCTGATCGCTGTATTAGTGTCACTGCTGTCGCTAGGTAACCATTTTTTTTTTTTTAGGTAACCGCCATGTTTATATAGGTTCATAAATAGGTTTATAGGTCAGGTACCCCCATATTACAACCTAAATAAAGGTTTTAACCCCCTGATTGCCCCTAGAGTTAACCCTTTCACCAGTGATCACAGTATAACTGTCACTGGTGACGCTGGTTAGCCAGTTAGTTATTTCGTTATTTAGGTTCCCCGTCAGGTTTTTATATAGCGTCAGGTACCCCCATATATTACCTAATAAAGGTTTTAACCCCCTGATTGCCCCTAGTTAACCCTTTCACCCCCTTTTGCCAGTGTCACTAAGCGATCGTTTTTCTGATCGCTGCATTAGTGTCGCTAGGTAACCATTTTTTTTTTTTAGGTAACCGCCATGTTTATATAGGTTCATAAATAGGTTTATAGGTCAGGTACCCCCATATTACAACCTAAATAAAGGTTTTAACCCCCTGATTGCCCCTAGAGTTAACCCTTTCACCAGTGATCACTGTATAACTGTCACTGGTGACGCTGGTTAGCCAGTTAGTTATTTCGTTATTTAGGTTCCCCGTCAGGTTTTTATATAGCGTCAGGTACCCCCATATATTACCTAATAAAGGTTTAACCCCCTGATTGCCCCTAGTTAACCCTTTCACCCCCTTTTGCCAGTGTCACTAAGCGATCGTTTTTCTGATCGCTGCATTAGTGTCGCTAGGTAACCAGTTTTTTTTTTGTATTACTGTTACGGGTGACGCTGGTTAGTTAGCTTGTTTTTTATACTGTCAGGGCACCCGCCATTTATTACCCAATAACGGTTTAACCCCCTGATCGCCCGGCGGGTGATATCAATTAGGTTTTAGGGTCAAATAAGGTCTGCGTCGCCCCAGGTTAGTGCCAGTACCGCAAACACCCACGCACAAAGCATACACCTCCCTTAGTGGCACAGTATCTGAACAGATCAATATCTGATCTGATCAGATCTATACTAGCGTCCCAGCAGTTTAGGGTTCCAAAAAAAAAACGCATTGTTAGCGGGATCAGCCCAGATACCTGCTAGCACCTGCGTTTTCCCCTCCGCCCAGCCCAGCCCACCCAAGTGCAGTATCGATCGATCACTGTCACTTACAAAACACTAAGCACACATAACTGCAGCGTTCGCAGAGTCAGGCCTGATCCCTGCGATCGCTAACATTTTTTTTGTGGTAGCGTTTTGATTCAGTCGCTTCAGTCAGGAGCTTTTTTACCTGTGAATCTCAAAAAAATAAAAAAAAATAAAATAGTTGTCGTTTTATTGTTCTCTCTCTCACTCTATTCTCTCTCTATTGTTGCTCTTTTTTTACTCCATTCTATTCTGCAATGTTTTATTATGTTTTATTATGTTTTATTATGTTTTATCATGCTTGCTTTTCAGGTATGTAATTTTGTTTACTGTGTGTTTTAGTGTTGAGCATTTTTTTGTTTTCAGGTGCGCCATTCAGTTGCAACGCGGATTTATTTATCTTGACAGCAACAGCGTTTGCTCCCACGATACATAAAGCCGCGACTCCAACGCTGTAGGAGGTGATTTCACCACCACAGTTAAAAAAAAGAGCATATATGCCGAAGCATGGGGGCAGCAGGGGGGGGGGAGCGATGGGCTCCTAATGCCACGTACATACGGTCGAAATTCCGACCGTGTGTACACGGCATAACTTTTGCGGGAGGATGCCCCCATGCATCGGCATATATAAATGGTGCATGTATGCCCATCATTAGAAGTGGGTGGATGAAGGGAGGTATTCTAATGGTGGGCATACCCACCAATCAATCTCTTTTTTTCGTTCAGCCAAGAGGCTGCATGGAAAAAAAAAAAAGATTACAATATATGTCCAGTATGTTGCTGGACTTTGAATGGTTATACCAGAATGATGCCTGCAGGTTTAGGTATCATCTTGGTATCATTCTTTTCAGCCAGTGATCGGCTTTCATGTAAAAGCAATTCTAGCGGGTAATTAGCCTCTAGACTGCTTTTACAAGCAGTGGGAGGGAATGTCCCCCCTCCCGGATATAAACCGCGCCATTGGGAAATTGGGAAAGCATTTTATCACACCAATCTTGGTGTGGTCAGATGCTTTGAGGGCAGAGGAAAGATCTAGGGTCTAATAGACCCCAATTTTTTCAAAAAAAGAGTACCTGTCACTGCCTATTGCTATCATAGGGGATATTTACATTCCCTGAGATAACAATAAAAATCATAACAAAGAAAAAAAATGGAAGGAACAGTTTAAAAATAAAATAAAAAAGCTAAATAAATAAAAAAAAAAACAAAAAAAAAAAAAAAAAAGCACCCCTGCCCCCCTTCTCTTGCGCAAAGGCGTACACAAGCGTTGGTCTGGCGTCATATGTAAACAGCAATTGCACCATGCATGTGAGGTATCACCGCGAAGGTCAGATCGAGGGCAGTAATTTTAGCAGTAGACCTCCTCCGTGAATCTAATGTGGTATCATGTAAAGGCTTTTAAAGGCTTTTAAAAATGTATGTAGTTTGTCGCCACTGCGTGTTTGTGCGCAATTTTAAAGCATGTCGTGTTTGGTATCCATGTACTCGGCCTAAGATCATATTTTTTATTTCATCAAAAATTTGAGCAATATAGTGTGTTTTAGTGCATTAAAATAAAAAAAAGTGTATTTTTTCCACAAAAAATGCGTTTGAAAAATCGCTGCGCAAATACTGTGTGGAAAAAAAAAATGCAACACCCACCATTTTAATCTGTAGGGCCTTTGCTTTAACAATATATATAGTGTTTGGGGGTTCAACGTAATTTTCTTGCAAAAAAAAAATAGGTTTTCATGTAAACAAAAAGTGTCAGAAAGGGCTTTGTCTACAAGTGGTTAGAAGAGTGGGTGACGTGTGACATAGGCTTCTAAATGTTGTGCATAAAATGCCAGGACAGTTCAAACCCCCCCCAAATGACCCCATTTTGGAAAGTAGACACCCCAAGCTATTTGCTGAGAGCAATGTTGAGCCCATTAAATATTTTTTTTTTTTGTCCCAAGAGATTGAATAATGAAAAAAAAAAAAAATATATATATTTTTTTTACAAAAAGTTGTCACTAAATGATATATTGCTCAAACATGTCATGGGCATATGTGGAAATACACCCCAAAATACATTCTGTTGCTTCTCCTGAGTACGGGGATACCACATGTGTGGGACTTTTTGGGAGCCTAGCTGCGTACGGAACCCCAAAAACCAATCACCGCCTTCAGGCTTTCTAAGGGTGTAATTTTTTTATTTCACTTCTCACTGCCAATCACAGTTTCGGAGGCCATGGAATGCCCAGATGGCATAAAACCCCCCAAAATGACCCCATTTTGGAAAGTAGACACCCCAAGCTATTTGCTGAGAGGTATTGTGAGTATTTTGCAGATCTCGCTTTTTGTCACAAAGTTTTGAAAATTGAAAAAAAAGAAAAAATTTTTTTTTTTTTCTTTACTTTCTTCATTTTCAAAAACAAATGAGAGCTGTAAAATACTCACCATGCCTCTCAACAAATAGCTTGGGGTGTCTACTTTCCAAAATGGGGTCATTTGGGGGGGTTTTGTGCTATTTTGGCATTTTATGGCCTTCGAAACGGTGATAGGTAGTGAGGAGTGAAATCAAAAATTTGCACCCTTAGAAATCCTGAAGGCGGTGCTTGGGTTTCGGGGCCCCGTACGCGGCTAGGCTCCCAAAAAGTCCCACACATGTGGTATCCCCATACTCAGGAGAAGCAGCAAAATGTATTTTGGGGTGCAATTCCACATATAACTATGGCATGTGTGAGCAATATATCATTTAGTGACAACTTTTTGAAAAAAAAAAAAATCTTTTTTATTTTTGTCTTTATTCAATCACTTGGGACTAAAAAAAAAAAATATTCAATGGGCTCAACATGCCTCTCAGCAAATAGCTTGGGGTGTCTACTTTCCAAAATGGGGTCATTTGGGGGGGGGTTTTGTACTTCTCTGCCATTTTAGCACCTCAAGAAATGAAATAGGCAGTCATAAATTAAAAGCGGTGTAAATTCCAGAAAATGTACTCTAGTTTGTAGACGCTATAACTTTTGCGCAAACCAATAAATATACGCTTATTGGCATTTTTTTTACTAAAGACATGTGGCTGAATACATTTTGGCCCAAATGTTTGACTAAAATTGAGTTTATTAGATTTTTTTTATAACAAAAAGTAGAAAATCTCTTTTTTTTTCAAAATTTTCGCTCTTTTTCCGTTTATATCGCAAAAAATAAAAATCACAGAGGCAATCAAATACCATCAAAAGAAAGCTCTATTTGTGGGAAGAAAAGGACGCAAATTTCGTTTGGTTACAAAATTGCATGACCGCGCAATTACCAGTTAAAGTAGTGCAGTGCGAAATTGAAAAAAGACCTCTGGTCCTTTGGCTGCCAAATGGTCCGGGGCTGAAGTGGTTAAACAAGGTGTGAGAGAAGCAAGTAATTCCCGATCCTTCTATTATTGTCCGGTATTTCTGAAATACAGACATATTGTTCTTACCAGGGAGGTCTGAGACATGTAATTGTTTACATACATTATCTGAAATAAATAGATAGATCTTTCTACACATTTTTATCAACTGCTTCCCGCCCATGTCATTGTAAAATGGTGGGCGGGAAGCAGTTGAGAGGATGTCATATGATGTCCTCCCGAGAACAGGCCGCGCTCTGGCATGATCCGTTACCCGCTGTGTTCACCAGACACAGTGGATGACTGATCCCTATACCGGTCCACTGCCAGTATCATGTGATCGATGATCATGTGGCTTCCTTTCATGCCATTCATTGTATATAACAAGCAACATTAGGCTTGTCACGCTAACAATCAATAAAATGTAATGTGACAACATATGAAAATATAAAACAAATCAAATGTGCCAAAGAGCGAGTCCCATAATAGGCTCCCCCCGCTGGACTCTTTGGGTCTAGAAAATAAGACCAAATGGATGCAGTATCAACAACTTCAAACTTATATCCAGTGTGTGACAAAAAAACTTTTTATTAGATAGCGCATTAATGGAATTTGAACAACTATTATTACAAGAACATAGACCAGCTCATGTCTTATCTACATTATATAAATACTCAAATTTAAAAAAATAAGAAAAAGGAGTTGACTTATCTAACTAGGTAGGAGGAAGAACTGGGGAATAACAATCCCCAGAATAAAATGGTAAAAATAATTTTCATTAACACATAAATTATCTTTATCAAATAGACATCAGGAAAGGAATTATGAAATCCTTGCAAGATGGTATAGATGCCCAGTAGATGTGCATAAAATAAATAGGGAAAATAAAGAGGTATGCTGCAGATGTCAAAATGCAAGAGGCACAATGTCACATATTTGGTATTACTGCCCGGAGGCTCAGATATTTTGGTCAAAGATCTATAATATATACCAAACTATTACAGGACAAAATGTACAGCCAGATGTATTAATATCAGTTTTGTCAATGATCCCTGGCTCCATGAAAGCCATTAAAAAGGGACATCTTAAGACATATGCTAACAGCAGTAGGGACCGTCATAGATGGAAAATGGAGGAAAGCAGTAGTTCCCTCTGTAGAGGAATGGGTGTGTGAGATGAGCGAGATGCAGTCCCTGGAAATGACGATAGCAACAGAAGCAGGTTTAAAGGATCAAACCTTAAAAAAATGGCAAAAATGGGGAGGAGTTTAGAACCTCAGTAAGCTTATCAAACTATATATAGAGCAATACTACAAGGCCTTTTTGCTTGGTCCCCCCCCCTCTTTTTTGTATGGTGGTATGCATGTGGTTAAGTGGAGTGCTAATGTGGTTGCGTAAATAACAGATATAAGTATGGAAATATATATAGGATAGAGATTTATGAGTCAATTGCAAAGTTGAATCTTTAATATATCCAATAAATTTTTATGGATATGTATATGTTGTATAAAACCGAAAAATGTATAAAATAAAGATTACCGTATATACGCGAGTACAAGCCGACCCGAATTAAAGCCGAGGCACATCATTTTACCCCAAAAAACTGGGAAACCGTATTGATTCGAGTATAAGCCTAGGGTGGGAAATGCAGCAGCTACTGGTACGGTAAATTTCAAAAATAAAAATAAATACCAATAAAATTACATTAATTGAGGCATCAGTAGGTTAAATGTTTTTGAAATATTTATTTTAAAGACAAACAGTAAACTAGCTCTGTAAGTGGAAAAAAGGGTCAAGAAAAAGAATATGGTAGCTCAATCAGCAACCAAGCTAAAACACAAGATAAAATCCTTCAAAACTGGATTCCTCCTCATCATCTGTATGTCCAAAGAGAGCTTCAGCGTTAGCTGGTGTGAGGCTATCAGCGTAGACATTGTTATCATCACTGAGTTCGCAGTCATCACCATCACTGCTGTGGTTCTCATACAAAGCGCTGTCTTCACTGCCATCCATAGCATTACTAATGCCACATTTCTTGAAGGCGCGTTGCACCATGTCCTCTGGAATCTCTTCCCATGCATCACAAACCCACTTTGCTATCAATTCTATGTCGGGCTTCACCAGATTTCCAACTTTTTTCAGTCGGGCTTGACCAGATGACATCCATTCATGCCACATCTTTCGCATACGGTCTTTGAAAGGTTTATTTAAACACACATCTAGGGGCTGCAATACAGATGTAAGCCCACCTGGAATAACGAGCAAAGTAACTAAGACTTATGCCGCGTACACACGGTCGGAATTCTCTTTTCCCGTCGGAATTCCGATGGAATTTCGCTCAAACTGTCTTGCCTACACACGGTACAAATATACCCCTACCATTTCACAAAAAAAAGTGTCAAAAATGTTAAAAATGGCAAGAGATGTTTGACAATTCCTTTATTAAAGTCTTCTTATTTCCCGCTTCTTCTTCCATCTTCTTTGGGTCTTCTTCATTCGGTGTTCTTCCTCCTCCTTCCCCGCTTCTTCCTCCGATCCTCTGCTTCTTGCTCCGGTGTTCTCATCCGGCATCTTCCTCCGCGACATCTTCTTCCCTGCTTCGTTCATCGCCCGCTCCGCATCCATTGGAGGTTCCCGCTGTGTGACGCTCCTCTTCTGACACTTCTTATACCATGGAGGGCAGGGCCACCCGGTGACCCCACCACCTCTGACTCACGGGGACTTCACAGGGACTTCCCTATGGGTTTCCCTGTGGCGTCAGGGGGGGGGGGGGTCACTAACATCTAGAGGAGACACTGCTTACTGGTCCCACTATCTTCACCGGAGAACTCCTTTTCTGCATGGACGGCATGGGCCACCACTTGCTCCCTCTGTTCCCAGTAGCAGGATTCAAGTATTCAATCATTTCAACACAATAGGATGATTAGGCCGGGCCCGTGCAAGACCCAATTCAGATGGGCCTGGTCAACATCTTTAGGGTCAAGGTCCTCCTTCAGGATAATTTGATGTAGCATCCGGTCTACCCGGAAGATGTATTCGGACAGACTCTCCCCCCCTCTGCTGGGGAGTGTGGTTGAATTTATACATCAAATCAGCAGTAGTTTCAACTCTTCCGAAAACAGCACACAAGGTGTCGATGTAATCCATGGCAATACAAGTCCTCTTGCCCATCCTTAGGTTACGGATTACATCCTCGAAGGGTCTCACTAAGCCGTTGGCGTTTCACAGCCTCTGAAACACTCCACTCTAACAAAGCCTGATTAGCATTTCCAGACCCATACTTCACCAGACTATTGACTAAGCGACTCATCTGTGTAGAAAGAGAGAGGGGGCAATGGCCCCTAGTGAGTCGGCTCCCACATGTATAGGACTTTTCTCCTGAGTTTTTGTTGTGGGTGGCTTCTCGGTCCGTCCTCTCTCGAGCTTTAGTGGGAACACCCTCTGAGTCACTTCCTCCATCAGATGGACCTCCTCCCCCTGAAAGCACACTTGCACCTCTTCCTCCCATTCTATCAGTGCCCTGACTTGATCCAACTTCTCAGAGACTTCAGTCTCCATCAGGTAGACCCGGTGTCCTGGTGCGAGATTTCTCAGCCACCTTTTGATCTCCCTCTCGGTGTGCTCATTTCCCAAGATCTCCAGAATGGTGCTTCTGTTGCTTGGGGTCCCATGTCTTCTACCCAAAGCAACCGCGGCCATAGAGGCGGCATTCCACACAGACTGTGGCTCTGATCTAGGGTGGCTAGGGCCATCTGCAGATAGCATTCCCGACAGGTCCCTAAATGTAACATGGCCCCCCTAGGGGACTTCTGAGAATTACCTGCTCATCTGCATGGCCATGACCAAGTGAACCTTCCAACCCATCTGACACTCTGGGTTCAAACATCCTGCAGGACTGAGTGGCAATAATCAAACAACTTAAGGAAATTAGGTTCTAAAGATATTTTACTTGAACCAAATAAAAGTAGAAGTTGTTACAAAGAGGGAGTAATAAATCTGCTGAGCGTTTAACAGCGTTTACTCAGCAGAAGAATTCCTCCCAAAGGCACAAGACAGAGTTTAACAATGACAATACTATATACATATATGTACACTTCCTTTAGAAATGTCACCCCCTAGTTGATATTTCTGTTAACTGCTTATACTGTTGTACTATAGAAGCTGGAACCTGGCCAGCCTGCACGCTATCCTAGGAAGGGAAAGCGGATCTAGGGAGTAATACTGTAGAGGCCTTTCTATAAGTATGGCAATAAAATCCTCATTGCAGATTTAATGTTCTTCACCATAGTTGGCGCTCGTTAACTGTAATCCGTTTGGGTATAGTGAATATGGTGGATTCCTCGCAATAAATAAAGCTAAAAGGTGTCAGAGCACAGTGTTCAAGTAAAGCAGTAAAGAATTCTTGGAGTAAAGAAGTCTGTGCAAAGTGTCTGAATATGATGATGGTAAAGAAGGGATAAAGGTCGTGCAATTTGCCCTCTGACCAACGACTAAACCGATCTGATGTCCTCCGAACAGAAACTCATGTAGCTGCACTCATGTAGCAGATCTGCTGTCTCGATCTCCCGACATGAAGCTGCCACACTGTCAGAAACCATGAATCAGACTGAGACAAAAGTACAGTTAAATCACACTAGTTTAATAATAAAAAAAAGGTAAACAGAGTAAACGTAGTCAAAACAGAGTTCAGGAACGCATAGTCAAACAAGTCAAAACGTCAGGGAGCCAGATATGAGCGTAGAAGAACAGCAAGCAGGATCTGGAGCCAGAAGGAATGTCAACCAAGCAAGTCTTTACCAGGAACACAGGCGAGCATCTCTAGAGATGTGACCAAGGCAAAGGGAGAGATCATCTGGACTGGACAGCTTAAGTAGGCAGGACTGACGAGCAGGATATCATCAACAGGTCACTGTGGAGAGATAGGAGCTGGCAATTAGCCAAAAATTGAGAGGCCAGGTTTGAGAAGGAAGGGCTGAGCCCAGCACTGACACTACCCCCTCCTCAAAGACCCCTCACTCTGGGAGGACTACTAGGCTTGAGGGGAAAACATCTATGGAAATCACGGAGGAGAACAGGGGCATGTACGTCCGAGGATGAGACCCAAGAGAGTTTCTCTGGGAAGTACCCTTTCCAATGCACCAGGTACTGTATGTGCCCTGTCTGTGCCTACAAAACCTACAGGAGTCAACAATGGACTGTACTTCATACTCCTCATGGTTCTCAACCTGTACAGGGTGAGGACGAGGCACCAAGGTGGTAAAGCGGTTGCAAACCAAAGGTTTTAATAAGGAGACATAAAATACATTTGAGATACGCATTTCAGAAGGAAGGTCTAATACGTAAGCCACTGGATTTATCCTGCAAAGAATACGGAAAGACCCAATAAACTGAGGTGCGAACTTCAGAGAGGGAATGCAAAGTCGGAGATTGTGAGATGACAGCCAGACCCTGTCCCAAACATGGTAGGAAGGTGCAGGCAGGCGTATGCGGTCAGCATGGAGTCTGTACCTATCATTAGTATGTCGTAAAGCCTTCTGGACTTGTGCCCAAGTGGAACAAAGACCATGGAGATGCACCTCTAATGCAGGAATACTATGCGAAATAAACGAGTCAGGCAACATGGAAGGTTGGAAACCATAGTTCACCATAAACGGGGACAATCGGCAAGCAGATTGCAAGGCACTATTGTGAGCAAACTCCGCCCACGGTAAGAGGTCTGACCAGTTGTTATGATAGTCAGAAATATAGCAACGTAGAAATTGCTCCAAGGAATGATTGGCTCATTCTGCGGCCCCATTAGACTGCGGGTGATACACAGAGGAGAAAGCAAGCTGAATTCCCAACCGTGCACAAAAGGCTCGCCAGAACCGGGACACAAACTGACTACCCCTGTCTGAGACAATCACCTTGGGTAGCCCATGTAAACGAAAGGTCTCCCAAGCAAAAATGGAAGCCAGTTCCTTAGAAGTGGGCAACTTCTTAAGTGGAATACAATGGGACATTTTCGAGAGCCGGCAACCACCATAAGGATAACTGTGTTACCCTGGGAGTTGGATAACTCCACAATGAAATCCATAGACAGGTGGGTCCAAGGCCTCTCTCCATTGGGTATGGGTTGTAGGAGGCCCACTGGAAGGTGTCATGGAGTCTTACTCTGAGCACACACGGAACAGGCAGCTACAAAGGTGGTTACATCAGCACGTAGACTAGGCCACCAGAATTGTTGCAGCCTTGGGAGAATGGTAAGTTTGGAGCACCGCAGTACAGAGACTCTCTGGGACAAAGCAGCGGTCACAAGGTTTCTCAGGAGGAGCATGGACCTGAGCAGCAAGAATTTTGTCACCCAAAGGAGAAGTAAGACTGATGTGAACCATAGCCAGAATATGATCAGGAGGAATCACAGGAACCGTAACCGACTCCATCTTGGAAGTGGAGGAAATTTGTTGTGACAAAGTGTCAGCCCTTACATTCTTAGTACCAGGTAAGAATGAGACAATGTAATTGAAACTAGACAAGAAAAGAGCTCATCGCGCCCTTCTGGGAAAGAGGCGTTTAGCCTCAGACAAGAATGTGAGATTCTTATGGTCAGTAAGAATGAGAACCGGCACAGTGGTACCTTCGAGGAAATGTCTCCATTCTTTCAGGGCTAAAATGATCGCTAACAGCTCTCTGTCACCAATCTCATAATTGCACTTTAAAATTTACAATTTCTTGAAAAAGTAGCCACAAGGATGCATAATGCTCTCAGAGGTAGGACATTGAGACAGAAGGGCGCCAACTCCAGTCTCAGAAGCATCAATCTCAAGGATAAAAAGGTAAATGTAGGATCACGATGTGCCAACACAGGAGCAGAAACAGAAGTTATGAATAAACTTCCGGTAATAGTTGGCAAAGCCAAGAAAATGCTGCAGAGGACGTAAACCCATGGGTCGGGGCTACTGTAGGACTGCTGAAAGTTTCTCTGGGTCCATCAAAAAAACAGCAGTGGAAATGACATAGAAAAAATAGAGATATAGAATAGAGCTTCCTGATGACGCAAAAGTTAGTTGCGAAACGCGTAGAGGCTGCTGGGTAAACACGCGCTTACGTCACTTCCGGTAGAGGCAGCTCAGACCAGGAAGGGGATCCGGAATGCAAACACACGGAATTAAGACAGGAAGATACCAGCGACACAACTTGCATACACACAAGGCTGGATATGCTCAGTGCCAGCTTAAGGCACCGGACCATGTGAGTTTTTTTTATGTTACATTTTTTAATAAACGATTTTATAAACGTACTTCACTATTAGAGGCCTTTTTTATCATCTCATTCTGGGGAACGTTTTGGAGCCTATGTAACCTCCCATACCAGACATGTTTGGAGCCTATGTAACCTACCATACCAGGAAATAGGAGCAAACAGGAGACCACAGATAGGACTGGTTATCCAAAATTAAACCATACGCCCTACACTTACCTCATTGTGGTAAGTGACCCATTGCATAATTGGTGGTGGATACACTGAAAAAAGACCTGCACAATGAAAATTTAAAGTATAGGACTTCAACAAGCACATGATGTTGTCACGAACTTTATTCTCAGTTTAATCTTTTTACCTTTATTTGTTAACTCTAATCTAGCCATATTTTTATATTTATTTTTATTTTTATTTGTATATTTTTTATGTACCCATTTGTTTTTTCCAAACACTGGGATTGCTTGCGGTAACTAACGAATACACTTGATGGTACTAGTAACATAGTTACACAAACCCTGAATCAATGTAACCATTTTTAGAAATATCACTACAGTAACACGAAATTCATATTCAGGATAAAAAGCACAAAGCACTTTATTTTTAACACGGCACTTTATAAAATAGGGTAACAATTGTAGTACAAAGACATAAGAGCCTTTCCTGCTACAATTAATAGCAGAGCACAGTTTCACCTATACAGCAAAGATTGGAATTTTTAAACAAATAGCACAATTAGTAAAGGGTGGCCCGGTTTTCTTTCTTCACTTTGCAGTGGAAATGACATAACCCAGGAATTTAACCTGTTTACGATAGTATTCGCACTTCTCCAATTTCCAATAAAAATTGTTCTCTTAGTTTCTGAAGCACACAACAGACATCTGTGTGATGGCTCTCCAGGGACTTGGAAAATATGAGGATATCGTCGAGATAAACCACCACATCTCAGAGGACATCGTTAATAAATTCCTGGAAAACTGCCGGGGCGATACAAAGGCCAAAAAGGCATTACGAGGTACTCGTAATGGCCTTTTCCGGTATTAAATGCAGTTTTCCACTCGTCGCCCTCCTTAATCCTCAAAAGATTGTATGCCCAATCAAGCTTTGTGAAAACCATTGCTCCCTTGAAACAGTCAAATAACTCCGTAATCAATGGAATCGGATAGGCATTCTTAATCGTGAAATGATTGAGACCCCTTGTCAGGGAATGCCGTCGAGTGGACCTGCTGCTGGGCGCCCTGGGGTGCGCCGGTGTGCGCTGATGCGCGCTGGCGCTCGCGGGCGCGTGCCTGTGCGCGCTGATGTGCGCGTGCGCGCGTTGGTGCGCGCGCGGGCGCGGCGTTTGGCGCCAATCGGCCTATTTAGGCTGAGCTCACTGGGCGCTCGGTGCTGTCCGATCGTCAGCTCCTAGTGTCCCTATACCTGCTGCCTGAATCCCGTTTTTGACCTCCTGACCCCCGGCTTGATCCTGCACCTGTCCGTCCGCTGCCTGCCTGTTTGACCTCGGCCTGTCCCTGACTCTGCTTCTGCCTGCTCCTCTGTACTACGCTGCCCGCTTGTTGCCAACCTCTGCCTGTGACCCGGACTTGAACCTGCCTGCTCCTCTGTACCACGTTGCCCGCTTGCTGCCAACCTCTGCCTGTGACCCGGACTTGAACACGCTTCTCCTCGGTACCGTGCCTGTGTATGGAAGTGCTCTGCCAAGACCCTGCTCTGCACCTGCTGTTTGCTCCCCACCATCTGGAAGACCACTGACTCCACTTCAGCAAACCTCCGGGGTCATCTCCCGGCAACGACCCGCCAGGCACTCATACCACTCTGTGCTCTCGTGCCCCCTGTCCCCACTTCCAGAGGGCCGAGAACCAGATACATACGGGAGGCCTTCCCCCTGCTACATCGGGCTCACCTGTCCGGCGAGTGAAGTCTGACAGTATCGGACAGCCATGTCCGAGTCCGAGCAGGGGGCCTCTCCCATGGAGGACTTGTGTAGACACCTGGCGGGTCTCACACAAGCTGTGGAAAGCCTTCAAGAGGCCTACACCAGATTGGAAGGACAGGTCCAGGTCCTCGCATCCCCCGCGTGCCAGCAAGCTGCGCCCGGGGTCGGACCAGCACCTTCAGTAGTTATGCTACCCCCGGAACCCAAGGTACCAGTTCCCGAGAGGTTCTCTGGAGACCGTAGGAAATTTCGGTCATTTTGCAGTGCCTGTGAGCTCTACTTTGCGTTGCAACCACGCACCTTCTCTTTGGAAGCAACCAAGGTGGGCTTCGTTATCTCCCTCCTGTCCGGGGAGCCTCAGACCTGGGCCCACCGCCTCATGCGACAAAAGTCTACCTCTCTGGATAACCTGGGCACCTTCTTTGCCACCATGGCCCAGCTTTACGAGGACCCCCAACTAAAAGCAACTGCCGAAACCGCTTTGCACGCCCTGCAGCAGGGGCGTAGAGCTGTTGAAGATTATGTAGCTGAATTCAGACACTGGGGTTCCGACACGGAATGGAATGACGCGGCTCTGTGCTACCAATTCCGCATGGGACTGTCGGAGTCCCTAAAGGACGAACTGGCACGGGTTGGCGTCCCACAGTCCCTGGAAGAGCCGATTAACGTGTCTATCCAGATTGACCGGCGACTCAGAGAACGTCGTTCAGAGAAGGTCACCAGTCAATACCGGCCCATCTGGGTCCTCCCCAAGGTCCCCAGTGCGCCCGGACCTTTCCGCCCAACCTCCTTTGCTCCCTCTGCTCCGGTACCTGATACTTCGGAACCCATGCAGCTTGGGCTTATCCGCCCCTCACTCACCGTGGAAGAATGGCAACGCCGAAGGATCAACAACCTGTGCATGTATTGTGGCGAACCGGGTCACTATGTGAGAGCTTGTCCCAATAAGACACGTAAGTCACCTCCAGTTTCTTCCAAGTTTGCACCTCCCTTGCCTAAACTTGCATCTCACCTTGCTCTCTTTGTTGTCCTACAGCTTTCCGACAAGGATATCCCAGTACCAGTCATAATTGACTCCGGAGCCTGTAGCTGCTTTATTGACCTTACCTTCGCCACCCACCACCACATTCCTCTCCGATCTAAGACTCAAAGCCTCGCAGTGCACTTGGCGGATGGCACCACCCTCAGCTCTGGTCCCGTTACACAGGAAACCGTTCCCCTACTGGCTACCATGGGCTCGGCCCATCAGGAGCTCCTGTGTTTGGATGCCATTTCGTCTCCCCTCTTCCCCATTATACTGGGAATGCCTTGGTTAAAGGCCCACAACCCTAGCATCAATTGGGTCACAGGAGAGATCAAGTTTGCCTCCGGATACTGCCAAAAGCATTGCCTACACCAGTTGCCCGCGGGGTCATCCCCACTTTTGTACCTGGGCGTTGATGTCGAGTTGCAACAAGCAATTCCAGCACCTTACCGGGACTTTCTGGATGTCTTTAGCAAAAAGGGGGCGGAGACCTTGCCACCGCACAGGTCCTACGATTGCCCGATAGAGCTTCTGCCCGGGACTGAAGTTCCCTTCGGGAGAATCTTCCCACTCACTGAGCAGGAGTTGGCAACTCTGAAGACTTATATAGATGAAAACCTCACCAAGGGGTTTATCCGCCCGTCTACCTCTCCGGCCGGGGCCGGAATCTTCTTTGTTGAAAAGAAAGACCACTCCTTACGGCCGTGTATCGACTACCGGGAGCTCAACAAAATAACGATTAAAAACCGTTACCCGCTGCCCCTGGTACCAGAGCTCTTCCAACGACTGGGATCTGCAGTGGTCTTTACCAAGCTCGACCTCCGCGGGGCCTATAACTTGATTCGCATCAGAGAGGGGGATGAGTGGAAGACTGCCTTCCGTACTCGTTTCGGGCACTTCGAGTACCTCGTTATGCCCTTCGGTCTGTGCAACGCACCCGCAACCTTTCAGCATTTTGTTAATGACATTTTTCGTGATCTATTGGACTTATACGTCATAGTTTACCTGGACGACATCCTGATTTTTTCTTCATCTGTCCCCGACCACCGCAGGCACGTGCGAAATGTTCTCCTTCGGCTCAGGCAGCACGGGCTTTACGCCAAACTGGAGAAATGTGAATTCGAACTACAAACCATACAGTTTCTTGGCTTAGTCATCTCCATCGATGGTATCAAGATGGACCCTCAAAAGGTGTCCGCCATCCTGGAATGGCCTGCCCCAACCGATAAAAAGGGAGTCCAACGCTTCGTAGGCTTTGCTAACTTTTACCGGAAATTTATCAGGAATTTTTCTGCAATTATCTCCCCCATCACTGACCTCACCAAGCAAGGAAATCGGTTTTGCTGGTCCCCTTGTGCGCAAGTAGCCTTTGAAAGGTTGAAGGAACTGTTCACTTCCGCGTCCATCCTGAAGCACCCTGACCCTGTGTTGCCCTTCGTCCTTGAAGTGGACGCGTCAGAAATCGCTGTGGGGGCCGTGCTCTCCCAGCGACAAGGGGCCAAGGCCCTTCTGTTTCCTGTGGCCTTCTTCTCCCGCAAACTCTCTACGGCGGAGAGAAATTATGACGTGGGGGACCGGGAGCTCCTGGCCATCAAGGCCACCTTAGAAGAGTGGCGCTACTTACTGGAAGGCGCTGCACACCCCATCTTGGTCTATACCGACCACAAAAACCTGGAATACCTGCGGACGGCTAAAAGGCTGAGGCCACGACAGGCAAGATGGGCTCTATTCTTTTCCAGGTTTTTGTTCCACATTACTTTTAGACCCGGCTCAAAAAATACCAAAGCTGACGCTCTGTCCCGTATGTTTCATGAGGCTGAAGTACCTCTACCCCGGACACTATCCTGCCGGCCGGAAACTTCTTGTTACTTCAGGGGGACCTCCTATCCCGCCTGAAACAAGCTTCAGTGGAATGGGTCCCACCCGTTGGAGACGAGGTAAAGATGCTGGATGGGGTGTTCTGGTATAAGGACAAGATACTGGTCCCCGAAGGTCTGAGGGTGGAGGTTATGGGACTCTGTCACGACCATAAGTTGGCCGGACATTTCGGTACCCGAAAGACGACAGAATTGGTGCAGCGTACGTTCTGGTGGCCGCAGTTCACTAAGGACTGCAAGACCTATGTGGAAACCTGTACCACCTGTGCCCGAAGCAAGACGTGTCGTGCCAAGACATGGGGTTTGCTAAAGCCCCTGCCCGTTCCGGAAAGACCTTGGAGGATGATATCAATGGATTTTATCGTGGAACTCCCTTTAGCGGAGGGCTATTCCACCATCTTCGTTGTGGTCGACAGGTTGTCGAAGATGGCCCATTTCCTACCCATGAAGGGTACTCCTTCGGCCTTGGAAACGGAAAGGATCTTCATCAAAGAGATAGTGAGGCTGCATGGAGTCCCCGCAAGCATCGTGTCTGATCGCGGTGTTCAATTTACCTCCAAGTTCTGGAAGGCCCTCTGCAGCTCCCTGGAGATCGAGTTGGCATTTTCGTCCGCCTATCACCCTCAGACGAACGGGCAGACGGAGAGAACTAACCAGACCCTGGAGCAGTACCTCCGCTGCTTCTCTGCCTTCTCGCAGGACGATTGGGCCTCGCTACTACCCATGGCCGAGTTTGCGTATAATAACTCTCTGCACTCCGCGATCAAGCAAACGCCCTTCTTCGCCAACTATGGCTACTACCCAACCTTCCTGCCTGGTTCCATACCCGAGTGTTCTATCCCTGCAGTGTCCGAAATGATGGACTTTTTTCGGACCAACAACCAAGCGTTACAGGAAACAATGACTCGAACCCAGGAGTACAATAAAAAGATGTTCGATAGGAAGAGGCGAGGTGAGCTCATCCTGAGGTCCGGTGACCAAGTCTGGCTCTCAACCGTCAACTTAAAGATGGCTTGCCCCTCGAGGAAACTTGGCCCCAGATTCCTGGGCCCCTTTTCGGTCAAAAGGAAAGTAAATGAGGCGACTTACGAGCTCGACTTACCCGGTTCGCTGAAGATCCACCCAGTCTTTCACGTCTCCCTGCTAAAGCCTGTTGTCTCTAACCCCTTTACTGGACGTAACACAGGTCCACCTGAACCTGTAACTGTGGATGGTGAAGAGGAATTTGAGGTAGAAACGATACTGGATTGTAGAAAAAGGGGCAACCAAGTCCAGTACTTGATCAAATGGAGGGGATATGGCCCGGAGGACAATTCCTGGGAGCCTGAAGGCAACTTACACGCGGAGGAACTCCTGAGAGCCTTCAAAGTCACCCACGCTGATAGACTGGACCGGATGGGCATCCGGAGACTGCCCTTAAGGGGGGGGCACTGTCAGGGAATGCCGTCGAGTGGACCTGCTGCTGGGCGCCCTGGGGTGCGCCGTTGTGCGCCGATGCGCGCTGGCGCTCGCGGGCGCGTGCCTGTGCGCGCTGATGTGCGCGTGCGGGTGCACGTGTGCGGGCGCGCGTTGGCGCGCGCGCGGGCGCGGCGTTTGGCGCCAATCGCCCTATTTAGGCTGAGCTCACTGGGCGCTCGGTGCTGTCCGATCGTCAGCTCCTAGTGTCCCTATACCTGCTGCCTGAATCCCGTTTTTGACCTCCTGACCCCCGGCTTGATCCTGCACCTGTCCGTCCGCTGCCTGCCTGTTTGACCTCGGCCTGTCCCTGACTCTGCTTCTGCCTGCTCCTCTGTACTACGCTGCCCGCTTGTTGCCAACCTCTGCCTGTGACCCGGACTTGAACCTGCCTGCTCCTCTGTACCACGTTGCCCGCTTGCTGCCAACCTCTGCCTGTGACCCGGACTTGAACACGCTTCTCCTCGGTACCGTGCCTGTGTGTGGAAGTGCTCTGCCAAGACCCTGCTCTGCACCTGCTGTTTGCTCCCCACCATCTGGAAGACCACTGACTCCACTTCAGCAAACCTCCGGGGTCATCTCCCGGCAACGACCCGCCAGGCACTCATACCACTCTGTGCTCTCAAGCCCCCTGTCCCCACTTCCAGAGGGCCGAGAACCAGATACGTACGGGAGGCCTTCCCCCTGCTACATCGGGCTCACCTGTCCGGCGAGTGAAGTCTGACACCCCTATAATCAATACAAGGTCTCAGTTCACCACTCTTCTTCTTCACAAAGAAAAAAACAGAACCAGCAAGAGAATTTGCAGATAAAACCTCAAGAAAGTGCATCTGCAACATGCTCCTCCATGACCTTATCCTCCAAGTAGGGATGAGCCGAACACCCCCGGGTTCGGTTCGCACCAGAACCTGCGAACGGACAGAAAGTTTGCGCGAACATTCGAACCCTATTAGTTACAATGGACGCGAACGTTCAAAATCTAAAGTGCTAATTATAACGGCCAATATGCATGTAAATGTCATAAAACAGGTTTGGGGACCCGGGTCCTGCCCCAGGGGACATGTATCAATGCAAAAAGAAGTTTTAAAAACTAACGTTTTTTCGGGAGCAGTCATTTTAATGATTTAGGAAAAAAATAAGCCATTTAAAACTGCTTGCGGCTTTAATGTCATGTCTTGTCCTGGCAATATGGATGAAAATCTTTGAGAAAAATGGCATGGCTATCCCATCACCCCCCCCCCCCCTACCCCAGACCATTACCAGCCCATTTGGGTCTTGTATGGATATTAAGGGAAACCCTGCACCCAAAATAAAACCCTATACCTACAACCCTATATACTCTGAACAGCAGTATACAGGCGGTGCAAACAAGACAGGGACTGTAGGTTTGTTCTTAAGTAGAATCTGTTTGTAATTTTGAACAGGTACATTTTTAAGTGTAGCTCCATCCAAAAAAATCTATTTTTAAGCTTTTTGGAGAACATAGGGAAGGGTTATCACCCCTGTAACATTTGTTTTGCTGTCTGTGCACCTGTTCAGAACATTTCACCTCACTTTCCGTCCCAATGACAAATGTTTTTGGAAAAGTGGGGTTTTTATTGAAACAAGGATTGGTGATAAAGCATCAGTAGAGAGGAGATACCTTTTTCCCAAATTAAATCTAACAGGATAGAATTTCACTTCCTATGGGTAGATTTCCTCTCACTTCCTGTTTTCTCCTTCCGTTTGCAAGTAGGAGTCGTTTCTAAGTTGGATGTTTGAAAGTAGAGGCCTGCCGTATATACTCTGTATAAATTTGCCCCATTAGATGTTGGTGTTGCCACAACACTGTAAGCCCTCACAGTTACTCTTGGTGGGCACAGGAATGGGCCCTGATGTGAATTATTAGATCAAGATTTGTAATTGCATGCACCTGTTGAACAGGGGCAGAAAAATTGGGTCTGTGGTGGTGGTGATGGTGGTGGACGGTGTTGCCACAACACTGTAAGCCCTCACAGTTACTCTTGGTGGGCACAGGAATGGGCCCTGCTGTGAATTATTAGATCAAGATTTGTAATTGCATGCACCTGTTGAAAAGGGGCAGAAAAATTGGGCCTTAGGCAACCCCTCACAGATACTATACTTGGAGCACAGCAATCAGACCTGTTGCAAAGCATTGCATAAAAAAATTGTAATTACACGCCCCTGTTAAACAGGGGCTGAAAAATTGGGCCTTAGCCACTGGTGGTGGCACCCAGAAACAAAAATGTTCTTCCAAGCTATCATCAGGATCATTGAGGAGGAAGAGGATAGTCAGTGAACATAACAGGACAGTCACTCAGCATTAGCATAGGCAGTCTTAAAGGGATGTGACATTTCAAAATAAATTATTCTGTTATATCAGCTTCAGGTGCCTGGTAGCTGGTGGTGATCCAAGACTGATTCATCTTTATGAAGGTCAGTCGATCAACCGAGTCAGTGGACAGGCACACCCTGTGATCGGTGACAAAGCCTCCAGCAGCACTGAATGTGCGTTCGGAAAGAACGCTGGATGCAGGACAGGTCAGTAGCTCAATTGCATACTGTGCAAGCTCTGGCCAGTGATCCATCCTCAAGACCCAGTAAGCCAGAGGATTTTCGATGGGAAAGGTGTCCAAGTCTGACCTTGCCCCTAGGTATTCCTGCACCATGTATATCAGACGCTGTCGATGGTTGCTGGAACTGATCATACCTTGGGGCTGTGGACTAAAAAATTGTCTGAACGCATCGGTCAGACGTCCACCTTCCCCACCACTCCTTCTGCTACTAACCGAAGCCTCAGCAACTCGTCGTCCAGGACCAGGAGTTTGTAACCTCCCAGTCTCTGGGAACGCATTGCACAGACCTTTCTGCAAGGCCTCCCGGAGATGTCTCATCCTCTGCTCCCTCTGCAATGGCAAGATAAGGTCCGCAACCTTACCCTTGTACCGTGGATCAAGGAGAGTGGCCAGCCAATAATGGTCCCTCTCCTTGATCCGAAGAATACGAGGATCCTTCCGCAGGCTTTGCAGGATCAGGGAGGCCATACAACGTAGGTTAGCTGAGGCATTCGGTCCGGAGACTTCTGGGTCTCTGAGGACAACATGATCCGCAGCCACCTCCTCCCAGCCACGTACAAGTCCACTGGTTTCTTGGGACTGTAAATCATCCCTAAAAGACTGCTGCTGCTAATGCTGAGTGCCAGGTTTCACCTACATGCTGACACAATCCTCCTCCTCTTCCTGTGTGATGTGTGGGAGAGAAGGAACACTGTCTGGATAAAGGGGGCCTTGAGAGGCAAGGAAGTCCTCCTCTTCCTGCCCCTGTTCTGCCTCAAGTACCCTGTCCATTATCCCAAGCAGCGTATGCTCCAACAGGTGGACAAGAGGTACAGTGTCACTGATGCATGCACTGTCACTGCTCACCATCCTCGTGGCCTCCTTAAATGGTGACAGGACAGTACATGCATCCCTGATCATGCTCCACTGGCGTGGGGAAAAAAATCCGAGCTCCCCTGACCCTGTCCTGGTGCCGTAGTCGTACAGGTACTCATTGATGGCCCTCTGCTGCGTGTGCAGTCGCTGCAGCATGGCCAACGTTGAGTTCCACCTGGTGGGCATGTCACATATAAGGCGGTTCTTGGGCAGGTTCAACTCCTTTTGCAGCTCAGCCAGCCGAGCACTGGCATTATATGATCGGCGGAAATGCACACAGACTTTCCTGGCCTGCCTCAGGACATCCTGTAAGCCTAGGTACCTGGCCAAGAACTGCTGCACCACCAGGTTAAGGACGTGAGCCATGCAGGGCACATGGGTCAGCTGTCCCTGTCGCAGGGCGGAGAGGAGGTTGGTGCCATTGTCACAAACCACCATTCCTGGCTTAAGCTGGCGTGGTGTCAACCACCTCTCGGCCTGCCCCTGCAGAGCTGACAGAACCTCTGCCCCAGTGTGGCTCCGGTCCCCCAAACACACCAGCGCAAGCTCGGCATGGCATATTTTTGCCTGCGTACTTGCGTAGCCCTTTGGACGCCTACAGAGCACCGCTAGTTCCGAGGACAGAGCACTCGAAGAGGCCATGGAGGAAGAAGAAGAGGAGGGGGTGGAGAAGAGAGGTGTGTCACAACCAGTAGTAGCATTTTGGAGGCGTGGTGGCGGAACAACCTCCAACACTACTGCACCTTGTCCTGCATCCTTCCCAGCTGCCAAAAGAGTGACCCAATGGGCCGTGAAAGACAGGTAACGTCCCGGTCCATGCCTGCTGGACCATGAGTCAGCGGTAATATGCACCTTACCACTGACCGCCCTGTCCAGCGCGGCATGGACATTGCCTTCCACATGCCGGTAGAGAGCCGGAATCGCCTTCCGTGAGAAAAAGTGGCATTTGAGAACCTGCCACTGAGGAACCGCACATTAAACAAACTCACGAAAGGGGGCCGAGTCTACCAACTGAAAAGGCAGCAGTTGAAGTGCTAGCAATTTAGCCAAGCTAGCATTTAACCGCTGGGCATGTGGATGGCTGGGAGTAAACTTCTTTTGACGGTCCAGCAGCTAGGGCAGGGAAATTTGCCTGGTACAATTGGACGTCGGTGTACTGCTAGCAGAGTGCCCACAAGTACTTGGCTGTGACACACCTAATTCTACACCTTCATTCCTCTCAGTGCAACTTTCAGAGAGGACTGAAGGTATAGTGGGGTTGGAGATCCCTGCTGATGAGGAGCAAGGAGAGGTCTGCTTTGTTCTTTGGTGTGGGTCTTTAAAGTGCGCTTGCCAACGAGCTGCATGGCAGGTCAACATATGTCTGGTCATGCTTGTGGTGCCCAAGAGGCTGATGTTTTGGCCACGTGAGATACGCTTGAGACATACGTTGCAAATAGCAGCAGTGCGATCTGATGCACTCATCTCAAAAAAGGCCCACACCAAAGAACTTTTGTAATAATGTGCAGAGGCAGCGTCCTGCACAGGGGGAGCTCTGCGGTGTGATTCAGTTGGTGTGCTGGCCTCAAGCTGGCCCCCGGAGGGCATCCTGCCTCGTTGGAGATGTGCCGCCTCCTCCTCCTCCTCCTCTCCCCGTTCAGGCACCCACGTGGAGTCAGTGACCTCATCATCCCCTCCCTCTTCACCACTGGAGCAAACCTGGCAGTAAGCTGCAGCTGGTGGAACATGACTGCCAGATTGCTGTCCTTGAGCATCCCCTCTCTGCGCTCACGCTACTGCCTTCCTCTAGCTGGGTTTCATCATCCGAGCCTTCAAAACACTGGGCATCATCCTGGAGCATGTACCCAACACTGTGCTCAAACAGTTCGGCGGACTCCTCAGGAGGACATGGTGGGTCTAGGGAAGGGGTGCCTGATGATGACATTGAGTATGCGTTGGCAGCTGCTTTGCCAGTACCCTGAGCCTGGGTGAGAGAGGATGAGGAGGGCTTGGTCATCCACTCTACCAAGCATTCGGCATGATGCAGCTCAACATGTCCAGCTGCCGAAAATAAGGACAAGCGTGTCCCGTGGCCACGACCAGCACTGCTGTCTCTAGACACAGAGCCTGCTTGCCCTTGCTGGCTCGGGACTGTCTGCCTCTCCTTGTTGGTCTTCTCTCCTCCTGCAGATGGCTGAATTGGTAGAGAACAGGGCAGATACAGGGTAAGGTGGTTTAGTGTGCTACTGCTGTGCTATACTAACACAGCACCCACACACACACACTAACTCCTGCAGATGGCTGGATTGGTAGAGAACAGCACTGAGAAGAACACACTATCCCTGCCTATTTTTCCTCTTTCCCTAGAATTTCCCCACAAAGTAATGATTCAAATACACTGTGTACATGAACAGTACACTATCACAGTTCCTAACGCCGGAACACACTACACGAGGCCGCCGGCGCGGCGGCCTTATATAGTGTGGGGCGTGTACTAAACCCCCTGAGCTATAAATGGCCACAGGCATCCTGCCTGTGGCCAATTATTGCTCTCCTTACCGCTGGCTCTATGATTGGCCAAGCATGCGGGGGTCACAGTGCATGCTTGGCCAATCATCAGCCAGCAATGCACTGCGACTGGCGCAGTGCATTGTGGACCGTTCGCATCACACAAATTTGATGTGAACGGCCCACATAGTTCTGGACTCGATGAGCGGACGAACGGCCGATGTTCGATTCGAACATGGGTTCGAATCGAACACCGGGCCCATCCCTAGTGAGGAGGAAAAAAGGGAACGCTGGCCTGAGGGGGATGTCAAATTTATGAGTTAGGTCCTGCAGGTGGGGGTATGGGCCAAGCATACCCAGTGGTAGGCTGTCAGGAAAGCTATATGATGAAAAAAAATTATGGAAATTTCATATGGGTACAGTGTTGCATGATCAAGCAATTGTCATTCAAAGTGTGACAGCGCTGAAAGATGAAAATTTTATCAGCGGCAGGAGAGGAGCCCCCTTCCGCCGCTCTCCGGTGCCCTCCGCCGCTTACTGGAGCCGTCGGTAGTGGCAGAGGTGATCAGATCCTATCCCTAGCCTGACATGGAGACAAGTGAGGGGAAGATGGCCCTCACACATCTTCATATCATTGCAGGGCAGAAGCGACAAGGGGACAAAAAATAAAAACCATAGAGGTGATCAAAAAGAAAGGACATCAAGTTTGGGAGCCACATTGCACGACCACGCAATTGTCAGTTAAATGGACGCAGTGCCGAATCGTAAAATGTGCTCTGGTCTTTGGCTAGTCTAATTTTCCGGGGCTTAAGTGGTTAAGTAAAAACCTAATAACATGCATGGGAATTTTCTTTTTATGTGCAATGTCATTCATATCATTCATTAACATTCACCTATAAATCTGAACAGCCTCTACTCCTTCAATGAATCAATCCCAGAATCCCTGGGTTCAAGCTGTAATCACCATTAAATAATTCCCAACAACCAGTGTGTAAGGTAAAATTAGAGGTTGATTATAAAGGAATATTGGTGACTGAAATATGTAGTTTTGCTATTGAACCAAATTCAATTGAAAAGGGCCGATTCTTCCTAATCTAGACGCTCCTCAACAAACATTTATTGTGTGAGATTTAAAACAGCGCAACTGAAAAACATCCATTCATTAAAAGCTACAAGGTGTTTATATTTCTCCATCACTGGTCAATTTCCATCCAATACCAAGCAAGTGTGTAATGGAAAAATTGGAGGCAATACGACTTTCATGGTACCACCATAGACAATTAAAAAAAAGACAATATATGTTTTATTTCACGGTATATAAAAACATACAAAATTATCGGGCCTCAAAAAAGGACACATTGATAGTTCTCTCAAAAAATTGGACTAATATTGCCAATAAAACAATACTATTAAACACCACAATTCAGACGGTGCAATCTTGAGTATATACACCCAGTTCTTCTCAACATATTTTGTGATTCAAGTGCTTCTTCAGGAATATTTTAGTAGCTTATCCGATGAGTTTAAATCAGACCAATGCACAAGATAGCACGAAGGGTTAGTACCCCCAGAGGGTGTCGGAGCAGCATACAGAGGAAGAAAGACACATGTCACCATATCAAGCTGGTTCCCAAATATATAAAAGTGGGCAAAGATAATTAGAGAAGCAATGTAAATTCAACATTTTCAAGGTGTATAACCACCATGATGTATACATCTCTACAATATAACTGGTAATATGCTCAATGACTGTATTCAGAGATTCATATCTCTAATGTATTGGGACCACCACATTTTAACCATTTCAAAAATACAGGGACATCAAGGTATAAATGTCTCATATACCATGAGATTGTAATATTTTTAACAGCCACAAGAGGTTGATTATGTGATGGTAAAATATCCTGTATACTTCACTTTATAACTAAAGGACCACAGAGCATAGACTGATGGAAAATACATCCCCTGGATCTCCATAAAGATATAATCCAGGACAAAATGCCCACTTCCAATCAGCATAAAACACGAATACAGTCATTGAACATATTAGCAGCCATATTGTAGAGACTTACACATCATGAAGGTTTAACACCTTGAAGATCTTGAATTCACATTACTTCTCTAATTATCTTTGGGAACTGGCTTGATATGGTGACATGTGTCTTTCTTCCTTTGTATGTCCCACACCCTCCAGGTATCTAAGGCCCCATGCACATGAGACGCTGTTAGACGCGCGTTCAGAGGCAGTTGGACACTTTTTTCAACTGCCCCTGAACTCATGCAAAGTTATCCTATGTGTCCATGTACACAGTCTCGTTTTTTCCCATTTTTAGGCAGTTGCATTTAACCTCGTTTTTCCGGAAGCAAAAAAATGGGTTCAGAAACTTTGCTTTTCCAATTTTTAGACGCAAAATGTGGCTAAACGCGGCACCCGCGTTTAGCCGCGTTTGCGTTTACAAGCGTTTTTAAAAAGGAACCCAATTTTTTTAGACCAGAAAACTCAGAAATATGATGGTAAACCATAAAAAATACAAAAAAAATTGGTTTAAAATGTCGTAATTACTTTAGATAGTTCATAGAGCATATATACTCACTGATGCAATGCCATAAAAAAACTTTTTTTAGTTTTTTCTGTCAGACCGGGTCGTACTTTTTCTAAGAGCAGATCAAATGTGACAATGGACATACGGGTAAAATTTAAAAACTTGTCGGGGTAGGTACGCAGCTGTACATACATGTTTGTGAAATATCCAACGGACATTCGCTGTGCCATCAACGCATACATGTTTGTGAAATAAACATCCAACGGATCACTGCAATTAGTGACACTGTGACTGGGGGGGGGAGGGGGTGCCATCAACGGATGGGTCACATAGACCGGCGCACCGAGCGTGACATCACTTCCGCCTTCCTGTCTATACAATAGCTTTTTCAGGAGCGATCGCGAGGGGGTGGCCAGAGTCCCGGATCGCTATATCCCCGCCGGCGGAGGGGGGTCCGATCGGACCCCCCAACCGCCTGAATGTCACGTACAGGTATGCCGTGCCATTCTGTTGACGTATATATATACATGGGGCGGTCGGGAAAAAAAAGCTCAGAAATATGATGGTTTTTAAAATTAGTACCGTATATACTCGAGTATAAGCCGAGTTTTTTTTCTGTGCCCCCCCTCGGCTTATACTCGAGTCAAGCACTTTTCTGGCAAAAAATAATAATTTCGACTTTGGGGCCCCGTACTTGGGTTAGGAGTCCCAAATTTTGTCTAAGACCTAGCACTATAACATATCCAAACATGGGGTTCTTAGCAGTGGCCCCGATACAGGGCCCCAAGGGGGGAATATCTCGGGGACACTTGGTGCTAGGAACCCCAAATGTTGTTGTCCAATATCGACGAGCTCTGACCCTCTTTTCCACTTACTGGACCTCTCACACAATTTCAGCGATGACGTTGCTGCCTCATCAAGCTCTGACTCTGGACCTCTCACACAATTTGCGATGACGTTGCTGCCTCATCAAGAGCAACATCAGGAGCATTTCCTGACATATATTCAATATGGGATCCATTTAAAAAAAAAAAAAAAACACACAGAAAGAGAGGCAAATGCAAGTGTACAACTGCTCTCTCTGGTGCTGCTGCTCACTCTGATCAAAATGGCAGAAATAGTTAATAATACATGCGTTCTGAGCTTGGGGAGGGTCTATATGATGTAATCTTTACAAACGCTTATAGACGCAAATGTGGTAAGACGCGTCTAAACGCGGCATGAAAACACGGCAAAACATGCATTCTCAAATGCAGGTTTCTGCTTTTTAAAACATGTGTTCAGCAGAGTTTGCACCGGCATCTCATGTGCATGGGGCATAACCCTTGGTGCTATCTTGTGCATCAGTCCGATTGGAATCATCAGATAAGCTACCCTGTACAGTGCTCCCAAAAAAGCAGTTGAACTGCAAAACATGTTTAGAAGAACTGGATGTATATACTCAAGATTGCACCATCTGAATTGTGGTGCTTAATAGTATTGCTTTACTGGTAATATTAGTCCATTTTTTTGAGAGAACTATCAGTGTGTTCTTTTGTGAGGAATGATAATTGTGTATTTGTTTATATACGTTTTGCAACAAAAAATGTTGTGTTTTAAATTGTTATAATGTCTATGGTGGTACCATTAAAGCCAGTATTGTCTCCAATGTGTCCATTACATACAGTGTTGCCAACCGTCAGTAAAAAATGGGCACTTTTCTCCTGCCGGTAAGAGGAATAGGTTGCCAGTAAAAAATATGGCTGTGACACTTGGCTCAGAACTGGGCATGAGCAGCTTGAGTCCAGAGCCGGCCAGGACCATCCAAGTGCCTGCTACAGTATGTTCAGGTGGTACCAGCGGGGGTGGGTCTGGCGGAGATGGTGCCTGAGCGTGTCGTGTGATGTCATGGTGCAAGGGAGCCAGGCTGAGCGACCAGATCCTTGTGTGCGGGTCTGGGGAACTGGAGGAAGGCAAGCTGGGAGCGGGACTGTCAGCGACTTAGAGGACCACCTGGCATGGAGAGAGACTGTCACTGCAACTCAGGATGGGGCATGTCATTGATCTGTGCTGCTGCACACTGCTGTGAGTGACACTGCGAGAGTCCATTTCATGAGCGTGTGTCACCCATTTGAATTTCCTGCCCTTGAGTCCTGTCCCTGAGCCACTTACTTACTATATTGAGAATAAAATAAGAAATATGCTTTTTGCCTTAATATTTACCTTAAACCACATTGGTAATTGCATATTGTACTTATTAAATTAAATTTGCACTTACAACTGTAATTTTGTAACTTTTGGAAAGATCAGTAAAAACTTGGCTTTGCCAGTAAACTTTGGGTGTCGTGTCAGTAAATTTAAATCTGGTAGGTTGGCAACACTGATTACATAGTAATCTGGGGTCATAGGTACCGCTCACTAGTATGTAGCACTAACCCCCGAAGGAGCTGCTGGTTTGATTGGGCTTACCGTTACCTTCTTGACCTCGATTGTGTCTAGGGGTTTCCTGAGGTAGATGGCCCAAAGAATTGCAGAAACTGACACTGGATCCGCTTTGGGATTTTTATTTGCAAAAACGGTAGACAAACACAGTCTTTTAGTAAAGGATAGAGGGTTTAGGAAGGAAGTTCAAGTACTCTTGGAACTGCTTAGAAACTTGAAAGTTTCTCACCATATAAATTCAGAGAATAGCCACTCGCAACTGGATTCTCACAGCTATCGGATAAACCTCCTCTCACTAGGCCTAGCAGCCGATAGATTGCTCAAACAGGATAAAGTCTCTGCCACAGACTTGGTTGTAGAACGTGTGAATAAAGTCTCTGCCACAGACTTGGTTGTAACTGAAGGAATAGACAAACTTAAGGAACTCTCACAAGGTACCAGTATCTTTAAGCCGGTTTTCGGCGATACCACATGAGTGCAGATTCTCTTGGTGTCTTTCAACTTAGCTTCCAGGCTCTTGCTGAGGAACGAGCCTTATGCATGGCCCTCTCCCGAAGAGTCCTCCCCTGGTTGCTTTCTCAGTTGCTGGGCCTCTCCACAGACGAGACGGCACCGGACCACCTTAGAATGCTCCTTCCAGTTACGTTGCCTCGGGCTAGCCAGCCCCGAGACTCGGAACTGAATGGATCCGCACCCCAGGCCATGAGGGCCCTGAGGGCTGGTCAGGAGGACCAGGACCAAACAGACAGAAGAGATCTTCTGGACCGGAACCCCGAAGCACGTGACCTCAGTACCTTAAGTACCCTCTCCCAGAAAGCACAGCGAGCCGACATCCTCACTGGTTGGTTCCGAGAGAGATTGGCACCCAATATGTCCAGCCAAACTGCGTTCTCGTACTTGCCAGAAGTGACAACGACACCTATGGCCAAGCAGAACACAGTGCAATCCAGCCAAACTGGTACTGAAACCATAATCCCAAAACCCAACTGTGGCTTTAAGGACATTAAATTTACAAAACACATAGCGCGTGCTCGTCAGGAGCCCAGCGCTACACACATTATTTTCAATACCAAGTAAGATTATATCTAATCTACGGCCTTCCCTACAGTCTTGCATAGTTGTACAGGTTTCTCTCCTCTACTGAAATGGCTTAGACCAGCCAAACATGGTGTGAATTTCTTTTCTGCAGCCCATGATTCCCCCATCATCACAGACAGTGCTACCAGCAATTGTAGGGACCGGGGGAGCCGTCCCCAGTCCCCACCAGGAGAAAAAACAGTGATTATCACTAGCCACTAGTATAGCCACTTGTGATAATCGGAAGTGAATCAGATTTATTGATCAATCAACTTGGTACATTAACCACTTCAATTGGCAGCCAAAGGACCAGGCCCCTTTTTGCGATTCGGCACTGCATAGTTTTAACTGACAATTGCGCGGTCGTGCGACATGGCTCCCAAACAAAATTGGCGTCCTTTTTGTCCCACAAATATAGCTTTCTTTTGGTGGTATTTGATCGCCCCTGCGGTTTTTATTTTTTGCGCTATAAACAAAAATAGAGCGACAATTTTGAAAAAAATTCAATATTTTTGACATTTTGCTATAATAAATATTCCCAAAAAATATATAAAAAAACTTTTTTTTTCCTCAGTTTAGTCCGATACGTATTCTTCTACATATTTTTGGTAAAAAAAAAAAAAAAAAAAAAAATCGCAATTAGCTTAAAGTTATAGCGTTTACAAAATAGGGGATAGTTTTATAGCATTTTTATTAATATATTTTTTTTTTTTACTAGTAATGGTGGCGGCGCGTGACCCCACGGCTAGGCAATTAAAGGGGACGTATATATACATGCTTTTGCCCAGCCGTGCCATTCTGCCGACGTATATGTACAGGCGGCGGTCGTGAAGCGGTTAAGCCTGCCCATTACCTGTTCAAATCTCAGCAGGTTTAGCCGGAAACAAGATTTGAACCGTGTATGGCCGACCTTAGTCTAATTTGAATGCCCACTGTGGGCTTCTTACAATGTGCATTAGAAGCTGCAGCAAGTCATACAGAGCCCAACTCATGTCCTGGCTAGTGGACATCTAGCATCATCTAGCCTTTTCCTCCCAAGCTGATTGTCCCATGCCCACCCCTTTCACTAATTGGATTTGTATTTCTTTAATCATGGAAGTTCAGCATCACATGTGGGTGTCACCCAGGATGCTCTGCATTCAAATACAGCCTGCCTAGAAATGCCCACTCCTCCAGAGTACTCAAGGCTTTTTGATACTTGCATAATTCCTCCCTAGAGCCAGCCCACTGCTTGCTTCATGACTGAGAACTCATGAGGAGTGCTGGGATGTTATCAGGAAGCTATGTACAGCCCCCCTTGCTGGCCCCTCCCGCCAGCAATGATCTGCCTGCATTGCATAGAGAAGCACAGAGATGCTGTGATGATGAAATGTCATTAGCATGTTGAGAAGGGGGAGCAAGAAAAGGCTCAATATAAAACAGATTAAACGTCTGCTTAAAATGCAGTATGTATTATAATATGTATTATTCAAAATTATGAAACAAATAAAGTTCAGGAATATAGAGATACTAAAATCCTGTGTACCAGTTTCTTCTTATTATTATATTGTAATAAATGTTACTACAACCAAGACATGATGCAAACATTGAGAAATGTCAGAGTTATAAGCAGCTAATCTTATATGCTAGGCATCCCTTTAACCTCACAAGCTCAGGATGCAGAGGGTGGGACCAACCTTGACTTTAAGGCTGGTTTCACACTGGGGCGTTGGGGGCGCTGGCGGTAAAGCAGCGCTATATTTAGCTCCGCTTTACCGTCGTTTTAGAGGTGCATTTTGGCCGCTAGCGGGGCGGTTTTACCCCCCGCGAGCGGCCGAAAAAGGGTTAATACCGCCCGCAAACCGCCGCTGCAGCAGCGTTTTGCGGGCGGGTTCGGAGCGCTGCCCCATTGTTTTCAATGGGAAGGGGCGCTATAGGAGCGGTAAATACACCGCTCCTACAGCGCACCAAAGATGTGGCTTGCAGGACATTTTTCAACGTCCTGCAAGCACACCGCTTCAGTGTGAAAGTCCTCGGGCTTTCACACTGAAGACACAGCAACAGCTGTTTCGGGTCGGTTTGCAGGCGCTATTTTTAGCGCAATATCGCCTGCAAACCGCCCCAGTGTGAAAGGGGCCTTACAGAGAAAGTCAAGGTCTGCACATAACCTCAGTCAGCAATTATTTCCACATGTGATTTTCACTGACATAGTTTACATATTGGTTAATTTATAAATATTTTTGTCTTACATCTGTATTTAAGACTTTCCGAGATTTCAGATCTCTCAGGAGGGCCCCGGTGTCCATGTTCTCCAGGATGTAGATCAGATCATCTTTGTAATACTCGTATATCATCCTCAGTGATGAATCAGGATATGACGACAGCTGATGGCGGAAACTTCTGCTGTTCACTGGAAAAATAAAGCAATAACTGTATACGTTGCCCTTTTCAATGCACTTATTTTGTAACGCTAGGGAACTATACATAAAGACAGCATTTTTATCTTAAATAACAAGCTTTAATGGGAGCCCCTGATGTAAAGAAATACTATACAGCATCACTCCTTGCCCAACTGCAATATTGATGGATATTCTACTGTATATATCCAATATATATCCGATATACGGTGGGTACAAATTGAAAGGATAGTTTCTTACACAAACTTGAAGACATTGCTGAGTGCTTCATCACTGACTCAGATCAAACTGCTTTGGTTTGGATATTAATGATGCTCAATGGGTACAAGGGATCCTTTGAAGACCTATCATTGACATTTATTTCCCCATTTCAAGTACAGACTTTTGTATATATCAGTGATGGCGAACCTATGGCACGCGTGCCACAGCTGGCACGCAGAGCCATCTCTGTGGGCACACGAGAGGGTCCAGGACAGAGCTAGAGGTCTCTCTCTCCTCTCAGCCCCCCCTCCCTCTCTTTCAGCCCTCCCTGTTTTTCCGTCCCCCCCTCTTTCTCTCAGCTCACCCCTCTCTCAGCATCTCTCTTGCACCCCTCTCTCTCTGTCCCTCTTCTCTCTCTGTCCCCCTTCTCTTTCTCTGTTCCCCCTCTCTCACACCCCTCTTTCTGTCCCCCCTCCCTCTCTCTGTTCCTCCTCTCTCTCAGCTCACCTCTCTCAGCATTTCTCTCACTCCCCTCTCTCTCAGCCCCTCTCCCTCTCTCTGTTGCCTCTCTCTCTCTCAGCATCTCTCTCACACCCCTCTCTCTCACCCCCTCTCCCTCTTTCTCAGCCCCCTCCCTCTCTCTCAGCCCCGTCCCTCTCAGCCCCCCTCTCTCTCAGCATATCTCTCACACCCTTCTCTCTCTCTGTCCCCCTCCCTCTCTCTGTTCCTCCTCTCTCTCAGCTCACCTCTCTCAGCATTTCTCTCACACCCCTCTTTCTCTGCCCCTCTCCCTCTCTCTGTTGCCCCTCTCTCTCGGCATCCTTTTCACACACCTCTCTCTCTGTCCCCTCTCCCCCTTTCTCAGCTCCCCTCCCTCTCTCTCTCTCTCTTCCCTCTCTCTCTCAGCATATCTCTCACACCCCCTCTCTTTCTGTCCCCCCTCCCTCTCTCTGTTTCTCCTCTCTCTCAGCATTTCTCTCACACCTCTCTCTCTCTCAGCCCCTCTCTCTGTTGCCCCTCTCTCTTAGCATCTCTCTCACACCCCTTCTCTCTCTGTCCCCCCTTCCTCTCTCTCAGCCCCTCTCCCTCTCTCTGTTCCCGCTCTCTCTCTCAGCATATATCTCACACCCCTCTCTCTCTCAGCCCCCTTCCTTCTCAGCATCTCTCTCACACCCCTCACTCTCGCTGTCCCCTCTCTCTCTCACACCCCCCTCTCTCTCTCACACAACCCCTCTCTTTCGCATTGCCGTATTGGCACTTTGCAACACAAAACCAATGTATTTATTTCAGTTTGGGCACTCAGGCTCAAAAAGGTTCGCCATCACTGGTATATATCTTCAAATCCATCACCTTGTTCATTCTACACCGCTTGAAGATGACCCTTTTCTTCATTCTTTTCATTCCTTTTATATTTCTACCAACTTGATCCAAAAAAAAAAAAAGGATTTCCTTCATATATGGTCCCCTCTCTAATATGCTTCCAGAAAAACTCCCGGTCATGCTTAAATAAAAACAAGTATATATCGCGCTCTACTCAACAATGGTGTTATGATCTTTCATGGCCTTAAAAAGCATCAAGATGTCTAGCACATTGGCAATCTGTACAACAGACCCTGCACAGATGGCATTTCACTCCTCAATGCTCAACAACATTCTTGGAGACCCTGTGGTCAAACAGTTTCCTAATTCATATACAGTGCTGTGTAAAAGTATTTGCCCCTTCCCGATTTTGTATTTTTTTTCATATTTGTCACACTTAAATGATTTAGACAATCAAAGGTACCGTGAGGGGTCCCGGACCCAGGAGTGTCTGTCATCCTGACCAGCTCCAGAGCCCCTCATGGTCTGGGGTGGGGATCCGTCAGTTCCCGAGCCTCGGAACTGGCTAGTTCGAGGCCCAGTAACTGAAGGAGGATTCAGAGGTGTCCCGGTGTGCTCTCGGTATTGGAGAGGCACAGCAACTCGTACAAGCGACCAGGGGAAGACTTTTCAGAGGAGGGCCAAGAAGCTGGCTGCTCGGTCAGAGCCTGGGAGCTGAGATGTATGGACACCGGTGAATCCGCATTTCTTACGGTATCGCCAAAACGGCTGGAAGATTCAGGTACCGTAGGAAAAGTTCCTAACTCATCTTTTAGTTACAACCTAGTCTGTGGCAGAGACTTTGCAAATCTTCGAGTAGCTTGTTGGCTGCTAAATCTACAGACAAGGGTTTATCCAACAGTGAGGTGCCCAGCTGCGAGTGGCTACTCTCTGGGCTATCTAAAGAGACATTCATTTGATGTTAGCAGTTCTGAAGTGCCTGAGCTTTATCATCGTGCCCTCTATTCCCAACTAAAAGACTGTGTTATATTTGAATGTTACTTTTTGCAAATAAAAATCCTCAAAAGGACATTTGAGTGTCAGCTTCTGAAATTACTGGGTACTAACCCTGGGAACCCCTAGACAACGAATGACAAGCTACAAGGAGGAGGTAATTGGTAAGCCCAGAAAATACATAGGCGCCCCCAAAGGAGATGGCGCTACATATACATCACTTACATCACATACAAGCCCGTCAGCTGGATGTGAGAGGTGGATCAGCAGGATGAGTGTGCCAGGACAGGTAGATGTGTCTCATCTCTGCTTCCTTTCACCACTCTGCATATCACGCATGTCATATGAATGAATGAATGAATAATTTGTATAGCGCTACAATGCGAACTGAATCGCCTCAAGGCGCTGTATTTGTGCTTTGTTGTCAAGCTTCTTAGAAGAGGTAGGTCTTGAGTTTTTTCCTGAAGGCCTGATGGTTTTCTTCCATGCGGATATCGTTCGGTAGAGCGTTCCATAGCCGTGGTCCTTGGACAGCGAATCTCCGTTCCCCCTTAGATTTGTAGCGGGATTTGGGAATGAGCAGGAGGTTTTGGTTAGACGATCGGAGACTGCGATTAGGCGTGTAGTGTTTTATTTTCTCGAGAAGGTATTGGGGGGCGTCTCCATGGGTGCATTTGTGGGTGAGGCAGAGGGTCTTGCATATGACCCGATTCTTTACGGTTAGCCAGTGTAGGCTCCTCAGGGAAGGGGAAATGGATTCCCAGGGTTTTTTTCCTGTTATCAGCCTTGCCGCCGTGTTTTGGATAAGTTGTAAGCGCGCAAGTTGATATTGGGGTAAACCTATGTAAAGGGAGTTTGCGTAGTCCAGTCGTGAATTAATGACTGTTCCAACTACCGCTGCTTTCTCCTCCTTTGGAATGAAGGGGATGAGTCTGCGTAGCAGGCGGAGAAGATGGTGAGAACCACTGACTACTGCTCCTATTTGGGCATCCATTGACATTTCTGAGTCAAAAATTACTCCGAGACTCTTGGCCTTGGTCCTAGGGGCGATGGTCTGTCCAAAGATGGTGGGTGGTGTCCAAGGGGTCTTGGTTCGGGAGTTTTGGTTTGCATGTAGCATAAGAAGTTCTGTTTTCGATTCGTTAAGCTTGAGGGAGCTAGTGGTCATCCAGTCGTCTATCAGGGTGAGGCATTTTTCTAATTGCTGATGATGGTCTTTATGTCCGGTGATACGAAAATATAATTGGGTGTCATCAGCGTATGAGTGGAAGCAGAGATCTGATCTTCTGATGATTTTGAGGAGTGGGCGGATGTATATGTTGAAGAGCACTGGCGACAAGGGTAATCCTTGAGGGACTCCACAAGAGATTGCCCGGGTTTTAGAGGTGAAGGCTCCTAGTTTCACTGTCTGAGAACGATTTCCTAAGAAGGATGCGAACCATTGTAGATCTGCGTCTGTGGCTCCTGCTACTTCTGTGAGACGGATGAGTAGAGTATTGTGGTCCACAGTATCAAACGCTGCACTGAGGTCCAACAGTACCAGGAGACATGATTCTCCGTCATCTGCTGCTTCGAGGGCTTTGTCCCATATCTTCAGGAGTGCTGTTTCTGTACCATGGCCTGGGCGGAAGCCTGATTGTAGAGGGTCCAGGAGTTTGTGTGTGTCCAGGTGGTGTTGTATCTGTTGTACTACCGCCTTCTCCATAATCTTGGAGATGTTGTTAAGGCTTGTTATCATATTGATGATCCCTTGTTTGAGGGCGCCCGGAACAATCCCTTCTTTAAAACGATTGATTTATGAGGTGAGTTATAGTGGGAGCCAAGATGTCGGAGCATTCTTTCAGGAGTTTTGTGGGGATGATGTCAATCGGAGATGTGCTGTCTCTGAGGTTTCTGATGATGTTCTTGGTGGTGTCTGTGGTGATTGGGATCAGAGAAAACTTTGGAGGTTGTGGGATGTTTATATTGATGTCTTCTTTTTGCTCTGGTTGACTACGATTGCATGTTTTTTTCTGATGAATTATTTTCCGGATGTTGTCGATCTTGTCAATGAAAAAATCTGATAATTCATTGCAGAAAGCTTGAGTTTCGTTTGCTGGGGGGTCCAAGCATACCGGGTTCATTGACTGAGCAACTATTTTAAAAAGTTCCCGAGGGCGATTTAAGGCCGATGAGATGGTATTTGAAAAATAATCTTGTTTAGCTTTGAAGATTGCCTTGTGATAATCTTGTTTAGCTTTGAAGATTGCCTTGTGATAATTCTCCATGAGTCGATTGTAGTTTGTCTGATTTTCCTTGGTAGGATTTCTTCTCCATGCTCTTTCAGCTCTTCTGCGTTCTTGCTTGAGTAGTGCGAGAGAGCCATTAAACCATCCCGAGTTTTTCCTCCGGATAAGTGTTCTGCGTTTTGGAGCCACTGAGTCTGCTGTTTGTAGTAATACATTATTTAGGGAGCTGAGTGTTTGTTCCGTTGAGTGGGTTAAATTCAGCGTTGCTATTTTGTTTGCTAAAGTGATTTTGAAGGTTTCGGAGTGCAGTTTCTTCTGCGATCTGGTCCAATGAGTTGTTGTTGCAGGTTTCTGTTTTAGGTGGGTGGTATTAGTGGAGATTTTAAATTTGATGGCGTGGTGGTCCGTCCATGGTAGTGGTAGGTTGTCGAGTATGTTGATGTCCAAATTTTGTTTGAAGATAAGGTCCAGGGTGTGTCCTGAGCCATGTGTTGGAGTCTTTATCAGTTGCTGAAGACCCAGTTCTTCCAGTTGGCTGATGCAGGCGGTCGCGATTGGGTCTTGGGTAGAGTTTGCCCAGAGATTAAAGTCTCCAAGTACCAGGAGGTTTTTGGATTTCAGGGTGTGTATTGAGATTAATTCCGTGAGGGATGTAAGAAGATTGGTCTTTGGTCCTGGTGGTCTATAGCAAAGTAGAATGTGAGTGGTGTCATGGGGTGTTGATTGAAGATGTAGCGTCAGTGTCTCCATAAAAGGCACTGCGTTCTGCAAAATTGGTTTGGTAAGCACCAGGTGCGATTTAAAAATCACTGCTAGGCCTCCTCCTTTTTTTCCTATCCGATGCTCAGTTAGGATCCTGTAATTCTCGGGCACCAATTCGGTAAGGATGGTGTTACAGTCGGGCGTTAGCCAGCTTTCTGTGACGAAGAGGCAGTCTATGTTGTTTTGGGTCATGAAGTCGTGTACTTCCAGTCTGTGTTTGACTGCGGACCTGGTGTTGATCATGGCGCATGCTAATTGTTGTGGTCAAGCTGGTATTTTCCTGGGTTTGATGGTTGATCGTAGGTCGGTCTTTAGTAGTCGTTCTTTCCGTAGAATTTTTTGAATGGAGGCTGGCAATGTTGAGGTGGTCTTCCTTAGCCTGTGGAGCACTTCTGCTGAATATTTGAAGTAGCACATGGCGAGAGGATGAAGTTGCTGGTCCTAGGATGACTGAGTTGATGATCCTGATCCAGGGGGTTCCTGTTGTCAGTCTAGTTATCAGACTTGCCGCCGTGTTAAGGCTATTTGTAAGTGCGCAAGTTGATCATATGATGCCCTATGTGAAGGAAGTTTTTAGTCGAGTCGCAAATTCCTGGCTGTTCCAACTGCCTCTGTTTGTAGCGACGAACCTGGACCAGAAGAAAAGTGCTGGTGACAGCTGTGGTGAATTGTGCTGGTGCGAATAGTTCCGGTAGGGGTGATGGGGGCCAGTTGAACCTACCGCCTTTACGTTGATCCAGAGGAAGGCAAAAAAACCCTAGCCGTGCCAGCCAATTGCTCAGCAGGGAAAAAAATTCCTTCCTGACCCCCAAGGCGGTCGGAACCAAGGCCCTGGATCAACTGCTCGTGGGGGGGGGAGGGGTCCCGAGGGCTTACCTGATTGGAGATAATCCCGGATGAGCTTGCTGTGTGACCTGGTGCCTTTGCGGTGAAGTCCAGTTGCAGAGGCAGTGGTGTTCTGAGAGGGAAGGGGACGCCGGGATGCAGCAAGGAGGTAAAAAGTAAGCCGAGAGGTGGGATGGCGTGGGCTGTGTCTCAGCCACAGCCGCTCTCTTCCTCGTCTAGCAAGCTAGCGCAGAGCCGATGGCGGCTGAGGATGTTTCCCATCCAGAGACTGACCTGAAGTGAGCGCCGTTCCTGTTGGTACCTGTTGAGGGGTCCTGGGATGTCCTGTTGGATATCTGGGTGGACTGGGTGGACCAAGATGGCCACCGGACTAGGCCGGAGCCGGGGGCTCGCCTAGTCTCAGTTCCCAGAAGGTGTGCGGCAGTCGCGGGTGGTGGGGGTCCGATTGGTGTAGGTGACCGGGCCGCGTGGGTGGCGTGGGAGCTGTAAGAACGGGGCGAGCACCTCCTGCTGAATCAGTGACACGGCGCCGGCCGGGCTAGGCCAAAGCCGCGGTGTTTCCTGGACGCCTGCCCGGCGGGCAGGCTGCCTGGCGGGCTGCGGTGCGTGCGGCGGTGATGGATGCCGCGAGAAGGTGTGTGAGGGGCCGGGGGGGGGGGTCGTGTACCCGGGTCACCGTGCCTGAAGGGTGAGGGCCGGATGCCGGTACAAGGCTGATGGGGATCCAGGGAAGGCTGGAGGGCCTGAAAGGCCTGAAAGGCCGGAGCTTTAGACGGAGCAGCTGGAGCTACTGGAGCTACTGGCAGCACGTCAGCACTCCGTCAGCTCTGCTCTGCATGTCATAGATGAGAAGAGGGAACAGGAGTGGAGCAGATGACCAGGAAGGTACAGCAGTGAGAAAAATGAGCAGGAGGGTACAGCGGTGGGGTAGATATGCAGGGAGGTACAGTGATGAAAGAAGTGAGAATGGGGTTCAGCAGTGGGACAGAAGAACAGGGGGGTTCAGTGTTGGGCCAGATGAGCAGGGGGTGTTCAGTGTTGGGGCAGATGAGCAAGGGGGTAGAGCAGTGGGGAAGATGTGAAAGAAGGTGTATTGGTGGGACAGGTGAGCAGGGGGTTACAGTGGTGGGGCAGAAGAGCAGGGAGAACAGAGGTGGGGCAGAAGAGCAAGGGGAACAGAGGTTGGGCAGAAGAGCAAGGGGAACAGAGGTGGGGCAGAAGAGCAGGGAGAACAGAGGTTGGGCAGAAGAGCAAGGGGAACAGAGGTGGGGCAGAAGAGCAGGGAGAACAGAGGTGGGGCAGAAGAGCAGGGAGAACAGAGGTGGGGCAGAAGAGCAGGGAGAACAGAGGTGGGGCAGAAGAGCAGGGAGAACAAAGGTGGGGCAGAAGAGCAGGGAGAACAGAGGCGGGGCAGAAGAGCAGGGAGAACAGAGGTGGGGCAGAAGAGCAGGGAGAACAGAGGCTGGGCAGAAGAGCAGGGAGAACAGAGGTGGGGCAGAAGAGCAGGGAGAACAGAGGCTGGGCAGAAGAGCAGGGAGAACAGAGGTGGGGCAGAAGAGCAGGGAGAACAGAGGCTGGGCAGAAGAGCAGGGAGAACAGAGGTGGGGCAGAAGAGCAGGGAGAACAGAGGCTGGGCAGAAGAGCAGGGAGAACAGAGGTGGGGCAGAAGAGCAGGGAGAACAGAGGCTGGGCAGAAGAGCAGGGAGAACAGAGGTGGGGCAGAAGAGCAGGGAGAACAGAGGTGGGGCAGAAGAGCAGGGAGAACAGAGGCTGGGCAGAAGAACAGGGAGAACAGAGGTGGGGCAGAAGAGCAAGGGGAACCGGAGGTGGGGCAGAAGAGCAGGGAGAACAGAGGTGGGGCAGAAGAGCAGGGAGAACAGAGGTGGGGCAGAAGCACAGGGGGAACAGAGGTGGGGCAGAAGAGCAGGGAGAACAGAGGTGGGGCAGAAGAGCAGGGAGAACAGAGGTGGGGCAGAAGAGCAGGGAGAACAGAGGTGGGGCAGAAGGGCAGGGAGAACAGAGGTGGGGCAGAAGGGCAGGGAGAACAGAGGTGGGGCAGAACAGCAGTGGGAACAGAGGTGGGGCAGAAGAGCAGGGGGAACAGAGGTGGGGAAGAAGAGCAGGGGGTACAGGGGTGAGGCAGATGTGCAGGAGGTACATTGGTGGGACAATTCCTATTCTTCATCAGATAATCCGTAGGCCTGGATAAAGAGGAAGGTTTTTAAACCCTTCCTGAAACTCAGGAGGGAGGGTAAGGACCTTAGACGCTGGAAGGGAGTTCCACAGCTCATTTCATTTTGTAACCAGGCTTCTGTTACCAGTAAATTTTAATCTGCTGATTGTTGGTTCTGTGAGAAGTAGGTTGGCCGATCGGAGTGGTCTTGATGGTACATGGTGAGAGGCCCATTCAGACAGATAGGACAGATGAGAAGGTGATTCAGTTGTGAGACAGAAGAGCATGGGGATATGGCGATGGAGCAGATGAGCAGGGGGTACAGTGGTGGGGCAGATGTGCAGGAGGTACAGTGGTGGGAGGAATGAGAAGGGGGTTCGGCGGTGGGACAGAAAAGCAGGGGGTTACAGTGGTGGGACAGATGAGCAGGGGGGGGGGGGGGTTAGTGCTGGGCTAGATGAGAAGGGGGTTACAGTGGTGGGAAAGATGAGCAGGGGGGTTCAGTGTTAGGGCAGAGGAGAAAGGAGGTACATTGGTGGCATAGATGAGAAGGGGGTTACAGCGGTGGGGCAGAGGAGCAGGGAGTACAGAGGTGGGGCAGATGTGCAGAGGGATGCAGAGGTGAAAAGGAGGTACATCGGTGAAACACATGAGCAGGGATTACAGTGGTGGGGCAGAAGAGTAGGGGGCAGGGCCGGTACAAGGCAGGGGCGGAAGGGGCACGTGCCCTGGGCGCTACCATTTGCTAAAGGGGGGGGGGGCACAGCCTGCAGGTAAAGCTCTGCCACGGCTGCCGCCCGCCAGTACAGTACAGTCACTTAGTCACCAGCGGCACTGTACCAATTGTGTGTGCTGCGGAGTGCGCTCCGCTCCTGCATCCTCCCTTCTCTCTGCTTCAGTGTTTACTCCCCCCTACGGAGGAGTCTCGTAGTACCTGCCAGCGGTGTGAAGTCACTCATGGCCGGAGGCGAGGTGGGAGGACTCAGAGGAGCGCAGGGAGCTGTGTAGCTGTGTAGGACTAGGCGCGCTATGACCTAGAGAAGCGAGGAGCTACTGCCGCCTGCCTGGCTAGCTGGAAGGAAGCTGCTAAGCTAGAAGAGCAAACTTGGATTGCATTTGCAGCCAGTGTGTGTGACAGACAGTGTGCTGTAGCTACAGTCTGGCCCATAGGTACTCTTTTTTCTTTTTTTAAATGACAGAGACATGACACAGACTTGCTTAATATGCCTCTCCACTTTATGTGCATCTGTGTTAATGTCAGAAATTTAGCAACAAAAGTTTTAATTTCTGTAAATTGTAAAATGTTAATTTCTGAAAATAAAAGTGCAAAGTGTTCAGTGGTTGTGGCGGAATGTACAGTACAGGACTAACAAATCTTAACTGGTTGCTGACCGCCGGCTGTCAATTGACGGCCAGGCGGCGCAGCTCTCGTGGCGGGAGGGTGTCATATGATGCCCTCGCCCTTTTGGCCCACCAGGGGGCACGCGCGTGCCCGCCTTGTTACTGGGGACTCGATTCGCATGCCCGGCGGCTGCAATGTCCACTGGGCACCCGCAATTGCCCGGTAACACAGCAGGACCGTGGATCTGTGTGTGTAAACACTGTCCTGTCAGAGAAGAGGAGACCGATGGTGTGTTCCCAGTACCAGTAACACCGATCGGTCTCCTCACCTTGCCAATCCCCTCCCCCTACAGTTAGAATCACTCCTCCCAGGGAACATATTGACAACTTCAGCGCCCCCTAGTGTTAACCCCTTCCCTGCCAGTCACATTTATACAGTAATCAATGCTTTTTCATAGCACGGATCGCTATAAAAATGTGAATGGTCCCAAAAATGTGTCAAAAAAGTGTCCGATATGTCCGCCGCAATATCGCAGTCATGATAAAAATCACAGATCACTGCCATTACTAGTAAAAAAAAAAAAATTTGAAACAACATTTATTCTTTATTAAAAACCCTCCTTCAGATACCTAGGAGTCACAATTCAATTACCCACATCCCTATATGTAACTAATAACCTATGCCCCTTACTGCTCCAATTACAAACATAAACCAAACAAACAGTGGAAGGATCTGCCCCTAGACCTCATGGGAAGAGTCAATATTCTCAAGATGATTTACTTGCCTAAATTACTGTATGTAATGGCAAATTCCCCTTGTAAAATTCCCAAATCCATTTTTAAAAGTATTGACTCTTATTTGTACTGTGTTCCTCTGGAATGATCGCCCCCCCCCCCCCTAGAGTTGCACTACGCCTCCAATCCCACATGGCCAGCCTGGCCTTCCCTAACTTCTATCTTTAATATCTAGCATCCCAGCTAGTTAACATCCACGATTGGCTTCATCCCAACCCTAACAATGCCTGTACCACTACTAAAGAAGCAATAGTCTCCACCTTTGAAACTGTTCATAACATTGTATACAGAGGATGCACACTGCCTGGACAAGGTATGACCATTATACGTACCTCCCTCTCCCTATTCCAAACTGTAGTAGTGAAGCTTTCCACTGACTCCTGGAGGGCTTCCCCCAATAGTCCACTGTGGTTTAACCAGGGCTCAAGTCCTGTGGGAACGCATGGGAATGGAGTTCCTGTACTTTTTCCACAACAGGAACTCAGTTCCCGTTAGCAGCTGTGTCCTGCAAGACTTTGAAGTATGCAAGCTGTGTGGCAGGTGCTACATCAGTAGCCGCCGACACAGCTCGCAATAGTAAGTGACGCACACCAGGGGTGGACTGATCATTCAGGCATTGCCAGTAGGGGGCCCCATGACAGCTTCCACTTGGATCTACCTGTCAATCACAGCTAGCTGAAGGGTAGATCAGGTCCCTGCTGCTAAGAGATTGTGTTTAGTCAGACCTCTCGTGATGTGCTCCTCCCCGCCGGCCCCTCCTGATTTTCTGTCTCCTCATCCTCCCCCCCAGTCTCCTGCATACTTGCTCTGTGTGTCCCACTGAATCCCCCCTCCTCTATCTTCAGTATGATGAGAGAACCCAGAGGAGGAGCACAGCTATTCTGCTCACAGGACATGCAGGGAGAGAGGAGAGCTGAGGGAGGAACATTAGTTTGGGGTGGTAAGCTGAGCACAATACCTGGCAAAGTTTAATGCCAGGAGGGAAGTGGAAATATGTGAAGGGTTGGAATAGCAGCGAGTGTGTGTTGGAGCCCTGCAGAGTTTGCAGCCCCCCAAGCTAACATACATCTCCTAAGCAGGAACACATCACTATCTCCCCAAGCATTCTGTCCAGATAATGTGCAGTTCATTTATGACCTTTCCGTTTAACCCTGTGTTATCCAAACTGTTCAATGAAAAGTGTAAACTCACCACATAAACACTATATACAAAATAAAGATCAGAACATGATGTTCATAATTACATGGAAGCACAATTGAATGAATGCTGATTATTCAGAGAATTGCCGTATTTATGTTTATTGAGGATTGTTTTTTTTTTTTATGTACTAACAGTTAAGCTTCATACACACAATACGAAAATTGTATGAAAAATACCACTTTTGAAGCGCTCGTGCATATGAGCGTATCATTTTTTTTTGGTGGGGAGTGGATCTTGGGTGGGAGTTCCCACACTTTTTCCCCCAGGACTTGATCCCTGGGTTTAACCCTACTCTTAAGGAACTATGCTTCATGCCTGACCCCAAAAGATGAACGTCCAGGGGAATCAAATACCTATGCCAAATATATACCCCTCAAGGTTTCAAATCCTTCTTTCAGATGCGCTTAGACTTTGACCTACCACATACTTATCTATTTTTCTATTACCAACTCAGACACGCAATACAAACACAATTTGGTTCCCTGGACAGCCCTCTCAAACCGCCAGACCAAAACTCATCTCCACCTACTACTCGGCCATCATGACAAACACCAACCCTAGATTTAAGACAGCACAAAATAAATGAGACTCCCTAGAGGCCCCTATTACAGAAGACGACTGGTCTGAATTCTGTGACATTCAAGACCTCTGTTATTTCCTCCAGGGACAGGGTGATCCAAATTAAAATATTTCATCACTCACACCTCACTCCAGCTAGGATGCATAAAATGGGACTATCCCCTTCTGCTGAATGCTTCCGGGGATGTGGACAGATGGCTGATTTTCTCCACTGCTTTTGGACCATAGTACAAGATTTCTGGGGAAACATAGGCTCCTTCATCTCCTCTGCACTGGGTCCCCCAAATATACTCAACCCCAAGAATTGTCTCTTGGGCATCTTTGGCAACCTCACCATTCCCTCCCAGGCCAAGAGACTACTCTGCATCCTTTATTTCTATGCAAAGAAGTCCCTTCTACTGACGTGGAAGGGTTCAGAGATCCCAACTCAAAATCTTTGGTTAAAACTGGTTAATGAGTCCCTGCCTCTATACAAGCTTACCTTTGATATCCGAAAGAGGAAAAAAAAATTACACAAAATCTGGGGAAGATGGTGTCAGAAACCATGAAATCAGAACGAGACAGAAGTACAGTTAAATCACACTTGTTTAACAATAAAAGTAAATAGAACAAATGTAGTCAAAATATAGCCAAAGTTCTGTAACCGGAAATGGATAGTCAGCCAAGCCAGAAAATCAGGGATCAGTGCAGTGGAACAGCAAGCAGGATCCGGAGCCAGAAGGGATGTCCACCAAGCAAGTCTATAAACAGGAACGCAGGAGATAGTCTCTGATGTTGACCAAGGCAAAGGCAGAGATCCTCTGGGCTGGACTGCTTAAGTAGGCAGGACTGACACGCAGGATATCATCAACAGGTGAGTAGCTGTGGAGAGATAGGAGCTGGCAATTAGCCAACAGCTGAACGGCCAGCTCAGAGAAGGAAGGGCTGCGCCCAGCCATGACAGATGGCTAGCTAGCCCTCTGACCCTCTCCCCCCATAATGGAAGATTCTACTGTGAAATCTGTACTGTACTACTACGCTGTACTTTGCCATAGTCATAATGTATGGAACTATAACACTTAACCTCCAAGATTGATAGCCATATAGGATGTATTTCTACACTGCCTAGCGAAATGTTTACATGATGTACAACCCCCTTGGTTATAAGCTGGAATAGGAGCATTCTGTACTCTGTGTGAGTTTGTTTTGTTTTTATGTATTGTAACAGAACAAGGCTCTGTCACTATGGAAAGGGATGGAATAAGGACACAGAGTTTGCATGTCAGGTGACTGCAAGGCTACAGAGCAGTTATTTTGAGAGGAGAAATCTGCTCTGGCAGCTTTCTCTGGGTTTTGCTATTTCCGGATGGTACTCTGTAGTTGGGTGGATGGGATCTCCATCCCTGTGTCTGGGTCTTGTGGATAGCCAGCAGGTTGTGTGGCCAGGTGCACACAGCCCAGTCCCAAGGAGGGACTGGTGAGAGCAGTGAGAGAAGGAAGGTGGAGTGTGAGCAGCTTGCTGCTGCTGTTTGAATACAGACCTGTGTCTGGAAAGCTGTCTGCCCTGAGGGAGACTGCAGCCAGTTTAAGAGAGATTCTGTGCCCAGGGACTGGGAAAGGCTGACCAGCCTTGAGTCGGGAAGACTAAGGAAGCCAGTGAGTCCAGGTAGCTGGAAAGAATTGATAACTCTGTTGGGAGCAAGCAGAGGAACTGCTGACAAGAGAGAGCCAGGTGGCTTGGTATGTTTTTCATTTATGAGTGCCGAATGAAGTTAAACCCCTGCGTGGGATTCTTGGATGGACTTTTGTTTTGTTTTTTCCCTTTAATAAACGTGGGCTACCAGGCCCTTAACTATAAAACGCCTATCTGATGTGGACTCACTGCACAAAAATGCATCTATCCACTTGAGCTAAACACCCCAATATCACAGTATGCATGTCTGTCTGTTAAGAAAATGCAATAAAAAATATCTTTAAAAAAAAAATAAATAATAAATCTTTATTTGGATTTTAACCACTTTAGCCCCGGAAGAATTTACCCCCTTCCTGACCAGAGCACTTTTTGCGATTCGGCACTGCGTCGCTTTAACTGCTAATTGTGCGGTCGTGCGACGTGGCTCCCAAACAAAATTGATGTGCTTTTTTTCCCACAAATAGAGCTTTCTTTTGGTGGTATTTGATCCCCTCTGCAGATTTTATTTTTTGCGCTATAAATAAAAAAAGAGCGCCAATTTTGAAAAAAAAAAGCAATATTTTTTACTTTTTGCTATAATAAATATCCCCCAAAAAATATATAAAAATTTTTTTTTCCTCAGTTTAGGCCAATACGTATTCTTCTACATATTTTTGTTAAAAAAAAAAAAAAAAATGGCAATATGTGTTTATTGATTGGTTTGTGCAAAAGTTATAGCGTCTACAAAATAGGGGATAGTTTTATTGCATTTTTATTAATATTTTCTTTTACTAGTAATGGCGGCGATCTGCGATTTTTATTGTGACTGCGACATTATGGCAGACACAACGGACACTTTTGGTGCTATTTTGGGACCATTCACATTTATACAGCGATTAGTGCAATTAAAAATGCATTGATTACTGTGTAAATGTGACTGGCAGTGAAGGGGTGCTGCAGGGGTTAAGTGTGTCCTAGGGAGTGATTCTAACTGTAGGGGGGGTGGGCTAGCAGTGACACATCACTGATCACCGCTCTTGATTACAAGGAGCTGCGATCACTGTTAGTGTCACTAGGCAGAACGGGGAAATGCTTGTTTACATTAGCATTTACATGTTCTTCCACTCCGTGAGACAATCGGGGGTATTCCTGCAGACATAGAGTCCGCGGGACCCGTGGTTGGACTCACAGAGCTCGCGGTAGCGAGTGTTTATTCGCGATTTTCTTTTTGCGTTTTTCGTTTCTATGCAAGCCTCACGAGATCATGTACATTAATGTGATTTTGCGCAGCGGAGCCAACCTACCACAGTAAAACTGCGGCGGCTGGTCCGCCAGCGGTTAAAGAAATACAGGAAACAAAGAATCAGAACATACATTCTCAAAATATAGTATGTGTGCACATTAAGTAGTTCAAAGAACAAGTAAGTATAAACTCAAAGAAATACAAGTAATCAAGCTATTGTTTTGCATATATACAATGGTTTTTAGATGTAACAAACTGGAAGGTAACAACACTAAAGCCTGGTACACACGATCAGATTGTTGGCCAACAAAGCGTCAGACTTTTGTCTGAAGGGTGTGTACCAGGAACTTGTCTTGCATACAAACAGTACACAATTGTCGGCCAACAAACACGAACGTAGTGACGTACTACAAGGATTTTCTGTTAGAAAAGTTTTAAATGTTTATTGTGAGACTATTTGGAAAACAATAATCCTGAGACTGATTTTTAATCCCACTTGTGAGCACTTTGTATTAACTTGTTATATCGTTTGCTTTAACTAACTCCATAGTAAAGTTTCAGGATGATTTAAGCATAACCATATATGGTAGCATAAGATTGTACAGAAAACACAGACATTTAGCAAAATAAAGTACCATGTAGTACCAGGCGCTATCTGTGTTTCCTCTAGTTTGCCAATAGAAAAATAGGGGCTGGGTTATGAAGGAATTAGGACGAGAGATACATTCCTTTGTGTGATTTCTAACAGCATTTTTGGCCTGTAGAGATCAACCTAATGTGTACACATTGGAAATAAATTGTCTTCTTCTCAATACATCTGGAGTTTGACTGATCACAAGAGAAGAATAAACCTAACATTTTCGCCACCCTTTGGGCACCTTCTGCTAATGTCGTGTTTTGTGAGCATTGATTCCGAGCATGCGTGTTTGTACTTTCAATTTTTGAGTGACGGACATGTGTACAGACGATAGGAAAATCTGACAACAGACCATTGTCTGCTGAAATTTTACTAGCCTGCCATCCAACATTTGTTGGCATACAATTGTCTGATGGAGCGTACCAACGGTCGGATTTTAGGCCAACAGTCTGTCATCACACAATTCCCTGCCTAAAATCCGATATTGTGTACTAGGCTTAAGTCTATGATTGTAACTCGCAGGTAGGGATGAGCCCGATGTTCGAGTCGAATGTAACTCAATGTGCCCCTGAAGGGCCTGGTATGGATTTTGCGGGGACCCCTACGCCATTTTTTTTTAAAAACTTTTGGTGTGGGGTTCCCCTTAATATTTATACCAGACCCAAAGGGCCTGGTAATGGACTGGGGGGGGGGGGATCCACTCTGTTTTTTGTTCAATGATTTTTATCTATATTACGGGGACCCAACAATACATTACAGCCGCAAGCTGTTTTAAATGACATTTTTTCCTTTAGAAAATAAATTTTGCTTTGGTACTGTTCTAAAAAGGAGAAATATGTGCTACTTTACAGGCAGACTAAGGAGACCCCCCAGGCACAATATTTAAAGGAATATTTCATTTTTTATTGTTTCACTTTAAGCATTATTAAAATCACTGCTCCTGAAAAAAACATCTGTTTTTAAAACTTTTTTTGCATTGATACATGTCCCCTGGGGCAGGACCCGGGTCCCCAAACACTTTTTATGACAATAACTTGCATATAAGCCTTTAAAATTAGCACTTTAGATTTTTCATGTTCATGTCCAATAGACTTTAACGGTGTCCGCACAAATTTTGTGCCTGTTCGCAAGTTCTGGTGCGAACCCAACCGGGGGTGTTCGGCTCATCCCTACTTGTATGTTTGACTGGAAATTAAAACTTGCTGGCATACACACATGTAGATCTATCCAATCATGTAGTCTTACTGGGTGGTTAGTGCAGAGGCCTGTGTGTTGCCATATTGAAGGTTGAGCTAGGAAAACAAAGCACTATAGGGTATTATGCCGCGTACACGATCGCACATTCCGACAACAAAATCCATGGATTTTTTCCGACAGATGTTTACTCAAACTTGTCTTGCATACACACGGTCACACAAAGTTGGTCGGAAATTCTGAATGTCAAGAACGCCGTGACGTAAAACACGTACGACAAGCCGAGAATAATAAAGTTCAATAACCAGTGCTGCTTTTCTGCTTGATTCTGAGCATGCATGGCACTTTGTGCGTTGGAATTATCTACACACGATCGGAATTTACGCGAATGGATTTTGTTGTCGGAAAATCTGTCGTGTGGTGCTGATGGTAAGTTGGCTCAAACTTGTCTTGCATACACATGGTCACACAAACGTTGGCCAACAATTACGAACGTAGGGACCATTTTTGGTTTGTTTGGTCCGACAACAATTGTCAGATTGGAGCATACACAGGGTCGGACTTTCCGCCAACAAGCTCACATCCAACATTTCCCGTCGGAAAATCCGATCGTGTGTACGCGGCATAAGACTTTGCAATTCTTTAGCTTTGATGTATCTGCAATGTATTTAGTGGATTTTAACTGAAAGTTCAGTTGGACTTTAATGGATTTTTAATGAATTCCCATACCAAAGTGCTGATCCAATCCCCTCATGTAAACATACAGAATCGTTCACTTTAACCACTTGCCGCCCGCCCATTGTCAAATGACGGCGGCAAAGTGGTTGTAAAATCCTGACAGGACGTCATATGACGTCCTCAGGATTTTGAGCCGCTGCGCGCTCCCGGGGGCGCGCATCGCGGCGATCGTTGTTGCGGGGTGTCAACTCCGACGGAGACTCTTTACCACATGATCAGCCGTGTCCAATCACGGCTGATCACAGTGTAAATAGGAAAAGCGGTAATCGGCTTTTCCTCACTCGCGTCTGTCAGACGCGAGTAGAGGAGAGCCGATCGGCTGCTCCTCTGACAGGGGGAGGTCTGTGCTGATCGATTATCAGCGCAGCCCCCCCGAGGATGCCCACACTGGACCACCAGGGATGCCACCAGACCACCAGGGATGCCCATCAAAAGGTATGCCACCCTAGACCACCAGGGATGACACACAGTGCCCACAATGGATGCCAATCAGTGCTCACAATGGATGCCAATCAGTGCCCACAATGGGCATCACTGATTGGCATGCATTATTGTTTGGCACTGATTGGCATCCATCAGTAAAAAACAATGCTGCCTATCAGTGCCCATCCGTGTCACCTATCAGTGCCACCTATCAGTGCCCATCCATGCCACCTATCAGTGCCCATCCGTGCCGCCTATCAGTGCCCATCCGTGCCGCCTATCAGTGCCCATCAGTGCCGCCTATCAGTGCCCATCCGTGCCAGCTATCAGTGCCAATTTGTGCTGCCCATCAGTGCCCATCCGTGTCGCCCATCAGTGCCCATCCGTGTCGCCCAGTGCCCATCAATGCCACCTCAGTGCCACTTCATTAGTGCCACCTCATCGTTGCCCATCAGTGCCACCTTATCAGTGCAGACCTATCAGTGCCCATCAGTGAAGGAGAAAACGTACTTATTTACAAAGTTTTGAAACTGAAACAAAAAAAAACATATTTTTTTTCAAAATTTTCAGTCTTTTTTTATTTGTTTAGCAAAAAATAAAAACCGCAGAGGTGATCAAATACCACCAAAAGTATTTGTGGGAAAAAAATGATAAAAATTTAATTTGGGTACAGTGTAGCATGACCGCGCAATTGTCAAAGTGCGACAGCGCTGAAAGCTCAAAATTGGTCTGGGCAGGAAGGTGTTTAAGTGCCCGGTATTGAAGTAGTTAAGGCCTCATGCACACTGGATGTTAAAATAACGTTATAAAAACGTCAGTAGCTTTGCAGTGAGTTTTTATACTTTTTTCAACGTTTTTGCAATATCGTTTTTTTAGCATTTTTTGTGTTTATTAGTGTTTTTCCACGTTAGCGTTTTAGCAGGTTTTATTTATTTATTTATTTTTTCAATGGATCAAAAACGTTAAAAAAACGCTGGATATCCCAGCTTATTTTTATTTGTGATATTTGAGAAATCAGAAAGTGACAGTAGAGCCGGCGGTATCTATTGTGTGGGGTTATACGTTTTGGAAATGACTTAATTGGATACCAGAAGTGTATTTATAGATGTGGATACTATGTGAGATGTGATGATGGTAGAGTGTATTCCTTGCTTCTCTTAAAAATAAAGATTTAAATTTGAAAAAAAAAATAAAAAAATAAAATAAAACAACGTTTTTGATTGTTTATCGATGTTTATCAGCATTAGAGCGTTTTTAAAGCTGAAAAACGTCTCTCAGAAGCCACTAGTTTTTTTTTTTTTTTTACTGCTCAAAAACCCTACTACCAAAACTACTGATAACAGTCTGTGTGCATGGACACATAGGACAACATGGAGAGTTTAATGACTGTAGAAAAAAAATAGGATTTTTTGTACTCACCGTAAAATCCTTTTCTCTGTAATTCACCGACCGACACAGCTCCTCTCTGTAACAAATGGGTTGTTAGCCTTATCACTAGGAGAATACTAGGCATAGTTGTAATACAACACTCAGAACTCTTAGTTCCGCCCAGACAGACCTCAGTACGTCAACAAGCAGTATAACATAAAGATAAAAGGAGGGGCGGATGCTGTGTCGGTCAGTGAATTACAGAGAAAAGGATTTTACGGCGAGTACAAAAAATCCTATTTTCTCTTATATTCACCGACCGACACAGCTCCTCTCTGTAACAAATGGGATGTCCCCAAGCAGTGCCAAACGAGGGGTGGGAAAACAGCATAAAAACTTCATCCACCGTGGCAAGTGGGAACTAGTGAAACTTTACCCACAAAAAACAACAGTGCTGGAAAAACCACCACAAAAATCAGGGTATCCTCAACAGGAGTGATCACCCAAAACCGCATCGAACTGCGGAAGTAATGCAACAGTGCATTAACATAACAGTACTGCGTTTTTCTCGAAAAACCAGTAAAAAAAAAATGAAAATATATATTGCATATTCAATTGCAACTACATGGCCGCCTGCAAAACTTTGCAGCCAAAACAGGTATCAACCGATGCACCAACGTCTACATTGTAGAACTTGGTAAACGTGTGGACAGACGACCAGGTGGCCGCTTTACACACCTGAGCGGCAGACGCTTGGTGTCGGAAGCCCAAGACATTCCGATTGCCCGTGAGGAGTGGGCCGTAACCGGAAAGGGGGGCACCTGCCCCTTCAAGGCGTAGGCTGGTGCTACAATCTGTCCGATCCACCTGGAAATGGCGGCCGACGAGACCGCCATGCCTTTCATTGGACCAGCCACCGAAACAAACAGTGAGTCCAACTTCCAAAAGGGAGCCGTGGCAGACAAATACACCTCAAGAGCCCAAAGCACATCCAGAGCGTGAAGGGCCACCTCTTTAGGGTGCTTTGGCTTAGGACACAGAGATGGCAATACAATGTCCTCATTGATATGAAAAGCCAAGACCACTTATGGTAGAAAAGACGGTTGCGGACACAACACCACCTTACCCTTGTGGATAACCAGATAGGGCGACTTGCAAGACAAGACCGCCAGTTCCGAAACCCTCCTGGCCGATGTGATGGCCACTAGGAGGGCCACTTTCAGGGAAAGAGTCAACAGGGGAATCTCCCTGATATTTTCAAATGGCGGTTTTTGTAGCGCCAACACCCGGTTCAGATCCCAAGGGGGTAGCGGTGGACGCACCGGAGGGACTACATGTCGTACCCCCTGAACAAAGGTACTCACTGAGGAGTGAGATGCCAGGGGGTCGCTGAAAAAAGACAGCTAATGCTGAAATTTTCCCTTTAATGGTGCTTAATGCCAATTTCTGGTCTACTCCTTGCTGAAGAAACAGCAGGATCCTGGATATGGAAAAACAGCATGGATGCCATCCCTTCTCCTCACACATGGAGATGTAGGCCTTTCAGGTACGATGGTATATCTTCCGAGAAGAAGATTTCCGTGCTCTCAGCACAATTGGGATCACCGAGTCCGACAGACCCCGGTTCCTCAACACCTGGCTCTCAAAAGCCATGCCGTTAAAGTCAGCGATGGTAAAGCAGGATGGAGAATCAGACCTTGAGACAGAAGGTCCTCTCGCAGCGGCAGTCGTCAGGGAGCGTCTGCCACCAGATGCACCAGGTCTGCCTACCAGGGACGCTGCGGACAATCTGGGGCAACCAGTATCACTGGGATCCCCACAGCTTCCACTCTGCGAAGCAGACGTGGTAACAGTTTTAGTGGAGGAAAGGCGTAGATCAGCTGGTAATTATCCCACGGAGCCACCAGCGCATCTGATGCGTCGGCCCACGGATCTCTTGTCCTGGACACGAATCTTGGAACCTTCCGATTGATACGGGAGGCCAGCAGATCCACGCCTGGTGTGCCCCACCTCAGGCACAGTAACCTGAATGTCTCCGGATGCAATGACCATTCCCCAGGGTCCAGCACCTGTCGACTCAAATAGTCCACCTGCCAGCTCTCCACTCCCAGGATGTAAATGGCTGACAGGGCCGGTACGTGTCGCTCTGCCCACCGAAGTATGTGAGCGACCTCCCGTGCAGTGGCTGAGCTTCTTGTCCCCCCTTGGTGATTGACGTATGCCAGGGCCGTGGCTTTGTCTGACTGGATCCTGATCGGACGCCCTTGCAGTCTCATCGACCATGTAGAGCAGGGGTTCCAAACCTGGGGGTAATTACCCCCCGGGGGTAAACACGCTATTCTTCAGGGGTAACAAAGAACAATTTGTTAACAAATTGTTCTTAATCTTCTTAATAGTTGTAAAAAAGGTATCCTTTTTATTGTTGGTAATAAAAAAATACAGTACAATAACGCACATGGTCACAGTGGCATGTGCTCTTTCTTGCTAGCGAAACCGCAGGGTGCTTTGAGTGTGGGAACGGGGTGAGGGGGAGGCACGAGGCGGGACTGCCGCCCGCGCCGAAGGCTGAGTCCTGTGTCACGGCGCATCGCGCATGCGGAATCCGCCGCGCTCTAAACAAATACTCGACATGTGTAAACCTGTCCGAACTGAGAGTGGGCGCGCACACGATCCGGCGCATTATCGCATTTGCGCTCTACAATCCGCATGCGCGATGCGCCGTGACTCAGGACTCAGCCTACCGCGCCGTATGGCAGTTTGAGATTCAAACAAGTCGTATAGGTTCGCTTTTCAATTGTCTCTCATTACGTATAACTACCAGTCTTGAAATAATTACAATATTATTTACGTTTTTGAAGGTAAGTAGTAACAAACAAACAATGATAATTAATTATAAGTAGTTTTTGTTTCTCAATATTGTTAAAAGTAAAAGTTAACATTTTTATTTTTTCCTTAGATAATTTTTTTTTACGATTGTTTTAGGTGGCATGGCTTCTAATACCGCAAAAAAGCGCTCATATAAAGAAGCATTTTTACAATGGGGTTTCACAAATATTCTAGACAGGAATATAGAAAAGCCTCAGTGTGTTCTATGTAATAAAGTGCTTAATACAGAGAGCATGAAGCCGAGCAAATTAAAAGAACATTTCGAGAGAGTTCACAAAGAGTTTGCAGGTAAAGATATAGATTTTTTTAAGAGAAAAGAGAGTATTCTGAAGTCTTCGCGATTGGATTCCACAGGAACTATGCAAAAGGCAAATGAATCGTGTCTTCAAGCTTCATATCAAATTTCTTAGAATTCACTTGCATTGTGTGTTTTTATAACATTTTTAAGTTGGGGTAAAATCTGTTTTCCTAACAGGTTACAGGGGTAGCAGTATTATAAAGGTTAGGAACCACTGATGTAGAGAGACTGATTTCCCAGACTGAATCACCAGGGACCTCAACCACCAGATCAGTGAGTATCTGACTGACTGGCTCACCTGGATCTGTCGATCCAGGGACAACTGAGATTTGTCCCATTTTGTCAAAATCTTCTTCTGCGGGACTCTGGTGTGGAACTGGGCATAAGGTACTGCCTTGAAGGAGGCTACTATGAGTCCCAGTACTCGCATGCAAAAGCAGAGCGACGACCACTTGTGGTTCATCCGCTGTTTTACCACAGATCTGAGAGTCTGCAATTTGTATGAAGGGAGACCACTCTCGCTTCCCTGGAGTCCAGCCGCAAGCCTAGGTACTCTAGACGCTGGGTCGGCACAATCACCGACTTCATTAGGTTCAACAGCCACTCAAATTCTTGCAGGGTCTGCATGGTGATCGCCACATCCTCGTCTAATACTGAGGCGGAAGATCGTCTAGGTATCGCATGATCGTGGTCCCATGTTTCCGTAGCAACGCCAACCCTGGATCCAATACCCTGATAAAGACTCGGGGGGCTGAAGCCAGACCAAAAGGGACGAGCCATGAACTGGTAGTGGGCTTCCCCGACTGTAAACCGCAGCAACTTTTGATGCCGAAGGCATATGGGTATGTGCAGGTACGCATCCTGGATGTCTAAGGACGCCAGGGAGTCCCCTTGATGGAGTGCAGCGACTACTGAGCGAACCGATTCCATTCAGAACCTCTACACTTTTACAAAGTGATTGAGGGCTTTTAGGTCCAAGATAGGCCGTACCCCTTCCTTCTTGGAAACCACAAACAGATTTGAGTAGAATCCCTGGAAGCTTCCGATTCCGGAACCTGTACAATCACCCCGCACTTCAGCAAATCCCTTACCGCCCCCAAGAGGGCCTCCCGGCGAGCCGGGGATACGGGCATGCTGGAGGGGAAGAAACTGTTTGGCGGCCAAGAGAGAAACTCTATCTTGTAGCCTGTGGAAATCAGATCGCAGACCCATTGGTCGGACAACTGTGAGGACCACCGTGCTGCAAACTCCCGAAGGCGACCCCCCGCCCGAGATATGGGTGGGGGGAAATCTTCATGCGGTAGCACTTTTATTCGCAGGCTTGTTAGGCTTGCGGTTCCAAGGACGTCTTTGATCGTTCGTGGACGTCCTGTCGGGCTTGGACGCTTTGTCGAAGCTCCGGGCGGACGAAAAAGCTGTTTGTGAGCGGAAAAGGAGGGCCCTTGCCTATGGCGTGGCTCCTTAGCCTTCCTGGCCTGTGGGAGTAGTGTACTCTTACCACCAGTAGCATTTTTAACAATGTCATCTAATGAGGCTCCAAAGAGCCGGTTGCCAAGGAAGGGAAGATCCGTCCGGGCTTTTTTGGATGCCTGGTCAGCAGACCAGCATTTTAGCCAAATCAGGCGCCTCAGCACCACAGCTGACACTGAAGCCCTGAATAACAGAGGGAGAGTATCCAGGGCCGCGTCACAGATGTACTTAAGGCCTTGCACTAGTTGGTCTGCTAGTTCCACGCAGACAGGAGAAGCCTGTTGCTCTCCCAATTCGCGGTGCAAAAGTTTTGCCCACTCAGTCAGTGTCTGCGACACAAGTGCGGATGCCAGTACTGGTCGCACGGCTGACCCCACCACCATAACGAGGAACGAGCCACTGCCTCGGCCTTCCTGTTCGTGGGATCCTTGAATGCAGGAGTCCCCTCAACCGTGATTACTTTATTTAACCTGGATATTGGGGGGTCCATGACCGGAGGAGCCGACCATCTTTTGAGAAGGCTCTCCTCAAAAGGGTAACGCACCGTCATGTATTTGGGGACCAAAAGGTCCGTTGCGGGAGCGACCCCATTCCCTGTAAATAAACTTGTCAAAATAAGTCGGATACGGGAACACCTTAGGTGAACATGCTGGCTTGCGGGAACCAAAAGTGACCGGTACATCAGCAGAGGAATCTGCTGGCTCCTGAATCTTCAGGGAATCACGCACAGTTGTGATAAGTGCTCCAACAAGCGCTTTGTCGCGCCCGGACGGGGACTCATCCTCCGGTCCGAAACGGCCCTGGTCAGTGTCATCTGACAAGACAGAGCAGGGGGTCACCAGCCTCAGCAGGAGCCGAGTCTGCATCAGCGCTCTCCCCGGGGGGGGGGGGGGTGTGCAGGGGCCTCTTTAGTACACCTTCTTCCCACACACCGCCTCCATCTTGGCAACGAGTAAATTGAGTACCGCCGTCAGGGTGTCCATGGGTACTGCGCAATCCACAGGTGACCCGGTTACAATTGCCTGGATTCCGGGGGAAGAAACACCAGTTTCTGAAGCCATGCTGACCCTATCCTGTCTGCCACCTGAAGTGGACTTAGGACAGTGACAGTCCCACCCTCCTTGCCGCCGCTGACTGAGGGGCTCTTTTCGCCGGACTCACCACCCTGAGGAGTTCTGCGCTGTCCACAAGTAGTGCCTGTAGTCCCTGAGTGCAGAGGAAATAAAAACGGTGTCTGTGTCAGCTGCTAGAATGAGTGCTAAAAAGTTCTAGAAATGTGCTCTTGCTTCAATAAAATAGCTGCCCAGCGTCCAGTACACAGACAGGAAACACAGGGAAAATGGCTGTGAGAACACATGAGTCATGCTGTTGCTAGAGAACACTGAGAACGTGTTCATACTTCCAGAAAATGGCCGCCAGTGTCCTGAATAGGAGATCACTTGGAAAATGGCCGCTGGAGTCCAGGAAGTCAATCTGCCCTCGCCCACACCTAAAATGGCGACCAGCAGCTCCATGAGGTACAGAAAGCAAAGATGATAGCAGAAACACAGCACCGCACCAGACCACAGCAGATCCTCACAGGCACCTTCCGGGAGCATAACCCACAGGACCCAGGACACCCCCAGCCAGCCAGCATCTCAGGTGAGAGCCCACAAAGATCTCTGTATATACAGACATACACCGCTCAGCAGCCACATGCAGCACCCCACCAGGGAGGGGGGGAGGGAAGATAGGGACTGGGGAGGTTAGAGAGGGAGGAGAGGAACCCCCGAATCGACCTCCCAGGGAATGCCCAGCTGCTCAGCCCCACCGAGGCAGGGAGAGCTGTACTTACCAGTCCTGAAGAGCTGGGAGACATTCCACTGCAGATCTACTCTCTGATCGGTACGGAGGTAGCTGCTGGCCTCGGCATACTGTGACACAGACATCAGTATCCCGGTCATATGTACGCCCCGGAGCATAAAAGCTCACCGACCACCTCTGGAGCTGAGGTTTCGTCGTGGCCTGCCGAGCCGTAGCTGCGACCTGCACACGCTCGATGGCCGGACTGGGGAGACTACAAGGATAAGGGTATCCAGCCTGTCACCCAGCCGGCTGTTGATAGTAGATCACAGGATCAGTCATCTTGCGCAAAAAGCCAAGCTTCTGCATAAAAACACGGACCGATGGGCCCGCAGGGTTCCTAGGTCTTTCTCCTTTACTAGGCAAAATAAAAATGAGGTCTGTCTGCAGACAGGAGGGTTGTTACCCAAGGGGCCGTCCCCTGGGCGGAACTAAGAGTTCCGAGTGTTGTATTACAACTATGCCTAGTATTCTCCTAGTGATAAGGCTAACAACCCATTTGTTACAGAGAGGAGCTGTGTCGGTCGGTGAATATAAGAGAAAAAACGTCTGACAAAAATAGCTGCTGTAAAAACATCCATAAACGTCCAGTGTGCATGAGGCCTAATAATCAGGATGGACCAGGTTATTACAATGATACATAAAGTACATATTTATCTAAAACAAATAAAAAATGAATACAAAGCCAATCCCTTACACTTTGCAAAACAAATATCCTCCTTAACCCCCTTCTTTTTGACAGTATTCATATATGTGGTCTCACTGAAGTGGGTATATAGTGATGAGGCCATATATATGTGTACCTGCTTTTGTGCTGGGAGCATGCCACACAACACACTCCCAAAACAGAGACCGGGCTTTTACTGAGAGCTGCAGGTCTCATACTAAAGATTGGGACTGGGACCGGTCACCTAATTGCTATGATAGCCTCTGATTGGCAATCACAGTAACCAGTCACTGTACAGCCCACCAGGGCCGGATTAAGAACATCATGGGCCTGGTGCTGAGGATCATGGAATTTTTATAAAAAATATAAAAAACAATAATAATTTAAAAATGCAAACAATTTTTTTGTTATAACAAAATATATATATGTTATAACAAATTACATTTAAATAGAGAGAGGGAGGATGAGAGAGAAAGGGGTGAGGGGTAAGGGAGGGAGGATGAGAGATAGAGGGGGGTTAGAGAGAGAGGATGTGAATGAGCATGCGTGGAAGTGACAGCAACACAGCCCGGCCAAGGCATGTGACCGACGGCAAGAACCTGGAAGGAAGACCGGGTGAAGATGGAACAAAAGTGTGCCCATTCTACAGCTGGTAAAATTGAGGATAGTCAATATAATTTTAAAGAACTGTTTTTGTGTGTAAGAGGCATAGGGTAGGAGTATGGATGGTATAAAAGTGGGAAGTATGTGCAGGTGAGGAATGTGGAGGGTATGCCAGTGGGCAGTATGTACAGAAGAGGGATGTGGAGAGTATGATAGGGGCAGTATGTACAGGAGAGGAGTGTGGAGGGTATCACAGTGGGCAGTATGTACAGAAGAGGGATGTGGAGGGTATGATAGGGGCAGTATGTACAGGAGAGGAGTGTGGAGTATGTACAGAAGAGGGATATGGAGGGTGACAGTGGGCACTATGTATAGGAGAGGAGTGTGGAGGGTATGACAGTGGGCACTGTGTATAGGAGAGGAGGATGAAGTAATCTGGGAAGGAAAAATGTAAAGGTTTGTGGAAGGATGTTTAGGGACTGCGTGGTGGTTAAGCGGGCCATACATGAATTGAAATTAAGCCAATTAAGCAGAGACCAGCCATAGTCGATCTATATATGGGCTAGCTGGTTGTACACAAGTCAATCTATTAATCAACTTGAATACAACCAGCCTGTCAGGTTTTTTTCCCAAAACAGTCAGTGCTGCGAGCTATAGTTAGCAACACTGATCATTGTATTCTGTGGGTTGGGAAGGCTCCCCATTGGCAGAACACAATAACACTGAATAACACTGCGGGAGTGATTCCCCCATCCACAGGTCAGCAGGTGAGAGGGTGTGTGTGGGGAGAGGGGTCTGTCAGCAGGGGGGTGTGAGGTGGTCATGGAGGGATATCAATCAGCATTTCCACGTTCTTCCTCTCCGTGAGACGATCGGGGGTATCCCCGCAGACATAGAGTCCGCGGGACCCGCGGTCGGACTCACGGAGCTCGCGGTGGCGAGTGTTTATTCGCGCTTTTCTTTTCGCGTTTTTCATTTCTATGCAAGCCTCACGAGATCATGTACATTAATGTGATTTTGCGCAGCGGAGCCAACCTACCACAGTAAAACTGCGGCGGCTGGTCCGCCAGCGGTTAAAGAAATACAGGGTAACTGGGGGTGATATCTTTTGGAGTAGGGTCTGTCATCTGCAGGTCGGGAAATGGTCACCTGTGATACAATTTGAAACGAGGTCGCTAACATGGGAAGTGGCTGGGGAGTGACCTGGTTGATGGTGAGTGTGAAATGGATGATGTGTTTCAAGTTTCTTTCACATTTGCAGTAATGCTTACTGCCCTCTGAAAAGTGATCTGTGGTATACTGCCTTTCAACAAGTGGTATAGCAGCAGCTGACAGGCGTTCATGAGGTGCTACTGCCACCTCCTTTTTTTTTTTTTACATTGCTGAATGGCAGTTTTACATTGTTGGACTATGCTGCTACTGCAAGCAAGTTTGACATGCGGTGCTGCCTGTCAAACTCTGCAGGCTCCAAGCTGTCCATTGAGCTCAGTGCCTCTGACAAGTAGTGAGGAGAGGCTCTGTGAGCTCATCCTCTCAGGCTACTGCAAACAGTGTGCCGGCTTGTATTTAAACTGGCCGCTCTGTATGTAGCTTCTGACAGGCTGCACAAGGAGCCTCATATCTCCAGGACCATAGGTGATAGCAGCCCCAATTTTGACCAGTAGTGGGGTATACCTTTAGCTACCTACCCCCTAAATTTGGGCTCTATGTGACCCCTGGTCGCCGAGCCACGACCCTCGAAGTCAATCATTTTTTCTTTTTCTTTTTATTTTTTTAAATGGGCCTATCTTAAGGTAAGGGGCCTGGAGCTGCAGCTCCAATCGCCCCTATGTTAATACGGCCCTGCAGCCCACCCCTGTTTTCTTTGTCTTCTGAATGGAGAGAAAGATACATTGTATACAAAGATACATTGTAAACAAACAAAATTTGTAAAAAAATAACATTTAAAAACAAAAATAAATAAATGCATCAAGGTCTGATCTAAGCCAGTGTCAGGGTTGGTGTTAGGATCAATGTAAGAGTCAAAGATCAAGGTCAGGGTCAAAAGGTAAGTCAGTATATTTTTGCATAGGATTTTTTTAAAGCATTATTTGAATTAGTATCAGTTTCAGTTAGTGTCAATGTGTTTTTTGAAAATAAAATAGAATGCACACTATTGTTTCTGGGCCCTACTATCACTGTGATCCTCAGGAGCAGGATAATTTAATTTTGGTGTGTTTTTTTTTTTGTTTTGTTTTTATTTCTTTTATTCATTTAAAAAAAAAAAAAAAATGTGTGTTTTTGGTGGCAAGTTATGGAAATAACAAGAAATATAGATTATTGGTTACCATTTACCACCTTATGAAAGTCCAATTTGTCCTGAGAAAAACGCAGTACCCTAGATACACAGAGAATTTGTGATGATATGTACGGATTTACATGTCAAAGTTGCAAGGAATTTTTTATTTTATCCTCAGTCACTAAGGGGTTAACAGATGTTTGACTATAAAGACTTTTGTAAATGATTTATTATGTTATATATATTTTTTTCCTCTATAAAGATAATAGAAATAAAAGATAATGATTTGGTATGCTTACAAGGTATTTCCTGCTGGTTGGAATATTTCCTTTTCATGTTTTATTTGCAATCAGATCACTAGAGGAGAAATCAGTTCTCTGTGTACACCGAGACACACGACAAAGTCTTCCCTTTGGTATTAGTCTGTAATATAAAAAAAAAAAAGGATCAATACATATGGAGTAATCAATCAAAAAAAAAGAGCCATGCAGTATAATCTACATAAACACTGTGTACAACAACACATGGGGGCTGATTTACCAAGCATTTGCGCCATGAGTTGCTGCCTACGCCGACGCGCAACGGCTGTTTTCGTATTCACAAAGCATTTGCGCCTGTAACACAGCGCAATTCCCCATTTACTATCATGTTGCCGGCGCACGGGCGGCCGCGATCTGTGCGCCGCTATAGACCTGGTGCAAGCATTCTTCAACTATTAAAAGAAGCTGGAAGATTAGAAACCTTCATGGCCAAAGGTCACAAGCTGACGCAATACAGGACCACTCTGACGGAATATGAAAATCTGTGGGCGACATCAGAGCCACTTACCCACCTGATCTCGACTTTGTATGGCCTGCTAGAATCCACTACACCCAACCCCAAACCCCTGTTTGTCAGGGAATGGGAGAGAGACCTCCAACATGTCCTGACGGAAAACCAACTTCACTCAGTATACTACCTAACCCATAAGAGCTCCATAGACTCGAAGACTCAAGAGAATAATTACAAAATTTTATCACTGTGGTACAGAGTACCCACCACATTGGCTAGGATATTCCCCACCGCCTCTGACATGTGTTGGAGGGGATGCGGAATGAGAGGCACATTCCTCCACATCTGGTGGGATTGCCCAGTTCTAAAGCCATTTTGGGACATGGTCAGTAAACACATAACAGATAGTTTGGTGATAGACATCCCAGCTCTGCCACAGCATTTTCTACTACATATACCCCCATACCAGTATCAAGGTATAGAAAAAGTGCCCTCCCCCACCTCCTCAACGCAGCTAAACGTTTAATACCAGTGTATTGGAAGAGCTCGCGGATACCCAGCGAGCAGGAATGGTTGGGGAAGGTGAGGGAGATCATGGAAGCAGAAAGTTGGCTAGCTACCTGCTGGGACACCAGGGAAAAATTTGAATCCACGTGGGCTTCATGGAAATCCCACGTACAGGACACAACAATGCTACCGTCTAGTCTAGATATAGCACTACTTGCCCTAGCGGACCCATCCTTCAAGAGACTCGTCCAGGCGAACCTCCCCTCAACGTCTGCAGAACCTGCCTAAGGTAGGCACACAGTGAATCCGGTGAGGCCTCTCAATGTGACCTTCCTCCCCCCTTCCTAACTCTCTATAAAACCCTCTTCTTTCCCTATCCTTCCTTTCATCACTCCCCCTCCAGTATTGTTTAAAGGATTCTTAGTCCGATCCTTACAGTTCTAATATGGTAAACCAAAGTGATGTTTTATCTGGACCACAGAGCTGGCCCGCTAGTTTTTACTTATTTTTATCTATTTTGCTCTCCTTTTTGTGGCCACCTTATGAGCCTCAGTGTTCGATGGTTATAAAAATTTTGGGGAAACACTGACACAGCACCTTTTAACCGAACAGAGATAAGCCCCCACCCCCCCCCCCCCTTGGCCTTATGGGCAGGGGGGAGGGGGGCCTGTCCAGGTGGACCGAATGTCTGGGGCAGGAGGGGTGCCACTACTGGTGAACTAAATGCAGTGCCCCCTTATGTTATTTATGTTACGGATGTATGTTTATACCTTGACCAAGTCATGAGTACACCATTGTGCCTTTGATCGCCTCTCCCTATGCCCCTCCCTACCCCCCCCCCCTCTACCCCTCCTGTGATGCTATGTTATTGCAAAGTTATTGTATTTGTATTGAAAATGGAAAATAAAAATTATACAAAAAAAGAAGCTGGAAGTGGCAATATTATGGGGGGGATGTGATTGATGTGAGGAAGTATAGATATGACTATCCAAGTAACAAATATGCCCAAAATAGAACGAAAAATTTACTTTCTTTGAGCAAGCCTGCTGCGCCTGCAAATACACTTGTAACTGCGCTAGGTCAATTTATGTACTGCGCATGCACAAGCGGCATTTGCACCCATTCATGTGCTCTGGTTCACTGTGCCGGCAAAATCTTAGTAAATGTGGAAACCTAGCCTAGCCTGCATTAAGGTGAGAAAACTTCTGACACTGACCGGCCCTGTTTTACTCACCTGAGCCCGTTTGTTCCCTCGGCAGAGATGCGCTCTCCCTCTATGCACGGGGTCTCTGCTTTTGATTGGATAGATTGATAGCAGTGCAGCCATTGGCTCCCCCTGCTGTCAATCAAATCCAATGACATGGGTGCCGGGGGGCGGGGCTGAGTGCAGCTTTCTATGTCTATGGATGCAAATGCTGGACTCGGGAGCGCGCCCGTGCAGTTACCCCTGAGAAGAGCGCTTCTCCTAGGGGGTTTCTAGATGCAAGGAGGAGCCACGAGCGCAACCGGGGGACCCCAGAAGAGGGGGTTCAGGGCCACTCTGTACAAAACAAACTGCACAGTGGAGGTAAGTATGATATGTTTGTTATTAAAAAAAAACAAGGGTTTACAAACCCTTTAAGTGGTTAAAGTAGTTCTCTTGCAGGGAGCAACGTGCTTTCTTCTCTGATGATAGTTTATCCCATATGGTATGAGGATAATGTTTATGGCACATATATTCATCAAATTCATTATCTCTTACAGTCTTTAATCTATATGAGTGTCTGTCTCCCTGGATTGGTCATGGGCATACCTGTGTGCACCCAGAGTGACTGATCGTCCTCCATACAATCCCTCATCACAGATCTGTACCCTCCACCCTCCATCCTAACCAGTGATGTAAGTAACTGAGTTAAAGTAAACGGAGTTAATTAACGCAGTAACTTTAGAGGGTAACGAGTAATCTAACTGACCCCCCTGTACTGCGCAGGCGCATCGCTTGCGCAGTACAAAGCACTACAGAGCTTATGAAAATTGCCGAACCTAAACAGCTCTGAGTGAACTCTACACCGCGCAGGCGCAGTTATCATCCAATTGTACGAGGCGATGCCGCACGCTCCCGAAGCTCGTGCTACACTGCAAGGGGCGTCTATTGTTATATATCGAGCTCTGCCCATTAATTTAACATTCACCCTCTTCTGTAGCCATCCGCCCCCTTACACGATATAATAATAATAGACCCGCCACTTGCTTACACGCTATAACAGAACTGCCCCTTGGTTAGAGTAATAATAGCAGCCCCTTAGTTACACGTATAGAATAAAAAAAAAAAAAAAAAAAGTCAGTTACTTTGCTGCTTATCTAATTATTTTTCCAATGTAGTAACTGAGTTACTAACACAATTACTTTTTGGGATAAGTAATTTTGTAACTTAACTAATTACTTTTTTAAAGTAAGATGACCAACACTGATCCTAACACTCAGGATTATCATTCTGTATATTATATCAGATTATATATAATCTTACCTTCCCTGTCACACCGATCTCTGAAGAGACGATCTGAAGCTCTCAACACAAAAAACAAAATGGAGAATTTGGGGCGTGGGAGAGACAAAATAAAGTGACTGAGGAAGTTTCACTTTCAGTTTTCTTTACAGGAAATCCTCCCATCTGCAAATATTGTACACTGCGAGTATAACTCACACATTCATTTGCAACAAAACATATAAACAATAAGAAAAGGAATAAAGCTGTATTAGAATAGAGAACAAGTCTAGCTGACAGCCCTGATCAAATAAACCAGCAGCAACACATATTAAATCCACATAGTTGCCAACATTGTAAAAAGAATTAGAGGCACCCTTTTCTATTTTTGCCTGTAGGTGGAGTCTTATTATAATTAGGGGGTGGGGCATGCATTTGTAGGGGTGGTATAACAAAAAAATGGGCGTGGTTCAAAGGGGGTGTGGTTAGAGTCTGAGATGGAGGGAGAAAGAAAGAAAGAAAGAAAAAGAAAAAGAAAGAAAGAAAGAAAGAAAGAAAGAAAGAAAGAAAGAAAGAAAGAAAGAAAGAAAGAAAAAGAAAGAAAGAAAGAAAGAAAGAAAGAAAGAAAAAAGAAAGAAAGAAAGAAAGAAAGAAAGAAAGAAAGAAAGAAAGAAAGAAAGAAAGAAAGAAAGGTGTGTATTCCAGTTTAACAATCAGCAGATAAAGATACTCCAATAACCTGGTGTTAGCGCTTCAATCATCCCGGCATCAATCATCCCGGCACCATGGTTGTTATGGTGTCAGGATGATTGAAGCACATTATTTCTATTATTACATTGAAATATAAGATGAAATAGTTCAACTCACCATAATGAGGAATCAGTGTTAGCCCTAAGCGTTTCACTTGCCACCATAGCCTGCCACCAGATGCCATCAGGTGTCCCCAACAGCAGAGTCCCTCCTTACATCTGGTGTCCCCAGGCAGCGGAGCCCCTCCTTACATCTGGTGTCCCCAGGCAGCGGAGTCCCTCCTTACATCTGGTGTCCCCAGGCAGCGGAGTCCCTCCTTACATCTGGTGTCCCCAGGCAGCGGAGTCCCTCCTTACATCTGGTGTCTCCAGGCAGCAGAGTCCCTCCTTACATCTGGTGTCCCCAGGCAGCAGAGTCCCTCCTTACATCTGGTGTCCCCAGGCAGCAGAGTCCCTCCTTACATCTGGTGTCCCCAGGCAGCAGAGTCCCTCCTTACATCTGGTGTCCCCAGGCAGCAGAGTCCCTCCTTACATCTGGTGTCCCCAGGCAGCAGAGTCCCTCCTTACATCTGGTGTCCCCAGGCAGCAGAGTCCCTCCTTACATCTGGTGTCCCCAGGCAGCAGAGTCCCTCCTTACATCTGGTGTCCCCAGGCAGCAGAGTCCCTCCTTACATCTGGTGTCCCCAGGCAGCAGAGTCCCTCCTTACATCTGGTGTCCCCAGGCAGCAGAGTCCCTCCTTACATCTGGTGTCCCCAGGCAGCAGAGTCCCCCCATACATCTGGTGTCCCCAGGCAGCAGAGTCCCTCCTTACATCTGGTGTCCCCAGGCAGCAGAGTCCCTCCTTACATCTGGTGTCCCCAGGCAGCAGAGTCCCTCCTTACATCTGGTGTCCCCAGGCAGCAGAGTCCCTCCTTACATCTGGTGTCCCCAGGCAGCAGAGTCCCCCCATACATCTGGTGTCCCCAGGCAGCAGAGTCCCTCCTTACATCTGGTGTCCCCAGGCAGCAGAGTCCCTCCTTACATCTGGTGTCCCCAGGCAGCAGAGCCCCTCCTTACATCTGGTGTCCCCAGGCAGCAGAGCCCCTCCTTACATCTGGTGTCCGCAGGCAGCGCAGTCCCTCCTTACATCTGGTGTCCGCAGGCAGCGCAGTCCCTCCTTACATCTGGTGTCCCCAGGCAGCAGAGCCCCTTCTTACATCTGTGGTGTCCCCAGGCAGCGGAGTCCCTCCTTACATCTGTGGTGTCCCCAGGCAGCGGAGTCCCTCCTTACATCTGGTGTCCCCAGGCAGCGGAGCCCCTTCTTACATCTGGTGTCCCCAGGCAGCAGAGCCCCTTCTTACATCTGTGGTGTCCCCAGGCAGCGGAGCCCCTTCTTACATCTGGTGTCCCCAGGCAGCAGAGCCCCTTCTTACATCTGTGGTGTCCCCAGGCAGCGGAGCCCCTTCTTACATCTGGTGTCCCCAGGCAGCAGAGTCCCTCCTTACATCTGGTGTCCCCAGGCAGCAGAGTCCCTCCTTACATCTGGTGTCCCCAGGCAGCAGAGTCCCTCCTTACATCTGGTGTCCCCAGGCAGCAGAGTCCCTCCTTACATCTGGTGTCCCCAGGCAGCAGAGTCCCTCCTTACATCTGGTGTCCCCAGGCAGCAGAGCCCCTCCTTACATCTGGTGTCCGCAGGCAGCGCAGTCCCTCCTTACATCTGGTGTCCGCAGGCAGCGCAGTCCCTCCTTACATCTGGTGTCCGCAGGCAGCGCAGTCCCTCCTTACATCTGGTGTCCCCAGGCAGCAGAGCCCCTTCTTACATCTGTGGTGTCCCCAGGCAGCGGAGTCCCTCCTTACATCTGTGGTGTCCCCAGGCAGCGGAGTCCCTCCTTACATCTGGTGTCCCCAGGCAGCGGAGCCCCTTCTTACATCTGGTGTCCCCAGGCAGCAGAGCCCCTTCTTACATCTGGTGTCCCCAGGCAGCAGAGCCCCTTCTTACATCTGTGGTGTCCCCAGGCAGCGGAGCCCCTTCTTACATCTGGTGTCCCCAGGCAGCGGAGTCCCTCCTTACATCTGGTGTCCCCAGGCAGCGGAGCCCCTTCTTACATCTGGTGTCCCCAGGCAGCGGAGCCCCTCCTTACATCTGGTGTCCCCAGGCAGCGGAGCCCCTTCTTACATCTGTGGTGTCCCCAGGCAGCGGAGTCCCTCCTTACATCTGTGGTGTCCCCAGGCAGCGGAGCCCCTTCTTACATCTGTGGTGTCCCCAGGCAGCGGAGTCCCTCCTTACATCTGGTGTCCCCAGGCAGCGGAGCCCCTTCTTGCATCTGTGGTGTCCTCAGGCAGCGGAGCACCTCCTTACATCTGGTGTCCCCAGGCAGCGGAGCCCCTTCTTACATCTGTGGTGTCCTCAGGCAGCGGAGCCCCTTCTTACATCTGTGGTGTCCTCAGGCAGCGGAGCCCCTCCTCACATCTGTGGTGTCCCCAGGCAGCGGAGCCCCTCCTCACATCTGTGGTGTCCTCAGGCAGCGGAGCCCCTTCTTACATCTGTGGTGTCCTCAGGCAGCGGAGCCCCTCCTCACATCTGTGGTGTCCCCAGGCAGCGGAGCCCCTCCTCACATCTGTGGTGTCCCCAGGCAGCGGAGTCCCTCCTCACATCAGTGTCCCCAGGCAGCGGCGATCTCCTTCATTACAGTGTATCATGTCCCCAGCAGTAGCAGCTACAATTCCTTTCACGCATGTTCAGTGGAGAGGGGCGGGGCCATGCAGCCAATATGCTTCAGTGTACAAGAAAATTGTCCACTGTACACTGAAGAGAGCAGCCGATTGGCTGCCCCTCCCCTCTCCACGGAACAAAGGCAAAATGTGGTGGCCATCTTTTTTGTAGCCCGCCGGCGTTTTTTGGCCTAAAACATTTTCGATTTTCCTGGGACAAAAGCAAAATCCCGGGAAATTAATCGGGACGAGTTCCGATCGGGATGAGGGTCCCAAAATCAGGATTGTCCCGGGAAAATCGGGACTGTTGGCAAGTATGAATTCATAGACTAACAAGTACGGGTTAATACACCACCCTAATGGAAATTCATGACCAAATCTAATAGGATTATAGAACCACAAGGTATAACTAGTACAGTAAATCCTTGGATTGCCAGCATAATTCATTCCGGACACATGCTTGTAATCCAAAACACTTGTACATCAAAGCAAATTTGCCCATAAGAAATAATGGAAACTCAGATGATTTGTTCCACAACCATTTATTCATAAATCGTTCAGTTTATAGTCCATATAAAAAGATTATAGCGATGCGATTGGTTGTGTAACCATAAAATGTCCATCTACAAATGGAAGCCTCCACAAGGGGATTGGAAGCCAAATCCAGCAGGAGCTCCAGAGAATAAAAGAGAAGAGAGGCGCCTCTAAGTGTAGCAATATGGTTACATTTAATGAAGGTACAACATTTAGCAACTCACATGGTTGCTGATTAAAACTGTCACATCCAAGTATGCAGATCTGACCCCAGATCTCATATTTAAGAGGACCTGTCATGCTTTTTTTCCTCTTACAAGGGATGTTTACATTCTTTGTAATAGGAATAAAAGTGACCCAAATTTTTTTTTTTTTAAAAACAGTGTAAAAATAAATAAAATCAAGTAAAATAAATAAGAAAAAAACAAATAAAAAACATTTTTTAAAGTGCCCCCTCCCGACGAGCTTGCATGCAGAAGCGAACGCATACGTGAGTAGAGCCCGCATATGAAAATGGTGATCAAACCACACATGTGAGGTATCGAAGCGATCGGTAGAGCGAGAGCAACAATTCTAGGACCTCCTCTGTAACGCAAAACATGTAACCTGTAGAATTTTTTCACCTATGGAGATTTTTGAGGGTAAAAGTTTGACGCCATTCCACGAGCAGGCGCAATTTTGAAGCGTGACATGTTGGGTATCAATTTACTCGGCGCAACATTATCTTTCACGATATTTAAAAAAATTGAACTAACTTAATTGTCTTATTTTTTTATTCAAAAAAGTGAATTTTTTCCCCAAAAAAGTGCGCTTGTAAGACTGCTGCACAAATACGGTGTGAAAAAAAAGTATTGCAAAAACCGCCATTTTATTCTCTAGGGTGTTAGAAAGAAAAACAATATATAATGTTTGGGGGTTCCAAGTAATTTTCTAGCAAAAAAACCTGTTTTAAACATGTAAACACCTAAAATCCAAAACGAGGATGGTCTTAAAGTGGTTAATCCGCGTCTCTACAAGACCTCTGCACTGCAGGACATCCTGACTGACTCAACCTGGCTCAAGGGTGGATCTTCCATTCCCTTCCCTCGGAGGAAGCACTCAGGACAACATCTGTCTTGCATCCTATCTTTTTCCCCCTCTGTTTTCCCCTGATCTGGCCAGTAACCCCCCCCCCCCCCCCCCCCCCCCTGTATAAGCCTCAGTCCACACTATGAACTGCATGTGATTTACACAGGAACTGCACCACCAGACTTGTGCATAGGATGCATTAAGGTGAAAAAACACGAGGGGATACAACCCCTTTAACCACTTTAAGACCAGCCTCATTTTGGATTTTAGGTGTTTACATGTTTAAAGCAGTTTTTTTTGCTAGAAAATTGCTTTATCTTTTTTTTTCTCTAACACCCTAGAGAATAAAATGGCGGTTTTTGCAATAATGGAAAATTCCTATCAGAACACTTACCGTAATTTTCCTTTCCTGATGGACTCCATGGCAGCAACGTGTGGGTTTAGTCCCGCCTCCAATACCCTATAGGACACTACTCCCATAAATCTTTGCTCCCTGCCCACGGCCGTGTTCGATAACTAGCCTACTCCAGCCATTTGGGAGGGAACTCCTGCTGCCATGGAGTCCATCAGGAAAGGAAAATTACGGTAAGTATTCTGATAGGAATTTCCCATTTTCCTGACAGACTCCATGGCAGCAACGTGTGGGAAATAACTTGTCAAAACACACCCGGGTGGGCAAAATGCTGAACAAAAAAAGATTTATTTAACGCTGTCGACCGACAGAACTTTCAAACCAAAATTAACAGAAGATAAGGATGCAGGTTCAACACAGTAATGGGTCATAAACGTATGTATTGAAGACCAAGACGCTGCCCTGCAGATTACTTCCGGCGCCACGTGACGAGAGGCTGCCCATGATGTGGAAAGACTCCTGGTGGAGTGTGCCGTCACTGCCTCAGGAGGAGCCAAGCCCTTCTCTCTGTAAGCCCACTGGATGGCTTGGACCACCCACGCAGCAATGGATCTAACAGAAGCTTTAGAGCCCTTATTCTTTCCATGAAACAGAACGGAGAGGGAGTCAGTCTGACGAAATGAAGCAGTAACATCCAGATATTTTTTCAGCGTAGCTCCCATGTCAAGAGGATGTGGATCCAAACCTCCATCAGACATGAAGGTATGGCCGACGTTATGGCCACCAGAAAGGAGGTTTTAAGTGTTAGTTCCTTAACTGAGAGTGATTTGTTGAGTTGAGTAAAGAAATCCAACACCAGAGGAAGGTCCCATTTTGGAAATCTAGGTTTCCTCTGTGGCCTAAGTCTGACTGCTCCTTTGAAAAACTGTTGGACCAGAGGATGATTGGCCCATGTGACTCCAGAGAATGCTGAAATAGCAGATACTTGAACACACAGGGAACTAACAGAAAGGGAGATATCCAGTCCCGACTGTAGGAAGCTTAAAACGTCTTGAACTGCCAAGGTGTTGCAGGAACTAGACCTGGAAGCCATGTGACTAGTAAACTTTGCCCAGATCCTCTCGTACACTCGATTGGTACTACCTCTTCTTGCACTAAGGAGAGTGGGAATAACTTCTATTGGACAGCCTAATGCTTCCAGCCTTCCCCTCTCAAAAACCAGGCCCTTAGGCGCAGGTGATCTGGACAGGGATGCAACCTCGAACCCTGAGACAGGAGGTCTGGTCTGGATGGTAACGGAATCGGATCCTTGACACTGAGGAGTGTCAGAAGCGGAAACCAAGGCCTGTTGGGCCAGTAAGGGATTATTGCAATTACCTCTGCTGTCTCCGACTCTGAGTCTCTTCAGGAACTGTAGGATGACCGGGATTGGAGGAAAGGCATAAGCCTTGAGGAACCACCATTTCCCTGTCAGGGCATCTACCCCGTAGGCTTGAGGATCTCTGTACCTTGAATAGTGCTAGTTTTTTGTTGCAGGGGGAGGCAAACAAGTCGACCTCTGAGGAGAGCCCCAGCGTTAGGATCCAACCGAATACCTCCTCGTGGAGAGACCACTCGTTGTCTAGAGATATTCGGGAGAGGAAGTCTGCCTGTACGTTCTGAACCCCTGGAACATATGTCGCTGTCAGATCCTTCAGATTCTTCTGGGCCCAAGACATGATCGGTTCCACTTCTTGGAGAAGGGAAAGACTTTGGGTACCCCCCTGCCTTCTGATGTAAGCCACTGCTGTGGTATTGTCTAATCTGAGTTGGACCGAGGCCCCTGAGATCAGGTGATGGAAAGCCAGAAGGGCTTAGAAGGCCGCCCTCAACTCCAGGACGTTTGATACTGTCCTTCTGGAGGGTAGATCCCAAGTGCCTTGAGCAACTTCCGCCAGGCAGTGGGCTCCCCATCCCCTGTTGCTGGCATCTGACGTTATAGTTACCCATGGGATGGGAAGGATGGAATGGCAGTTGCAAAGGTTCTCCCGTTGTAGCCACCATAGAAGGGAGTTCTTCATGGATGAAGTAATCAGAATCGTCTGGGCTTTGTTGCCTGTCCATTGTTGAAGGAAGCCCTTCTGAAAAGGCCTCATCCTCCACTGCGCCCATCTCACCATCGGAATTGTTGCGACCATGGTGCCTATAAATTCTCAGGCACTGGAGAGCATGAAGGTAAGAAACTGCAAGAACCGGACGGATTCTGTCCCTTACCATTGAGATCTTTTCCTCCGGTAATGAGATGGTGCCTCTGACTGTATCGAACAGAGCCCCTAAGAACAGTAGGGACTGTGATGGGATCAGCTGGCTCTTCTCCAAATATCCATCCGAACTCCTGTAGAGTGGAGATAACTTACCTTCTGTGGATTAGAAGCTATTCTTTGTCTTGTGCCAATAGTAGAAGGTCGTCTAAATAGTGATGTAGACAAATTCCCTTGGTTCTCAGAAGAGCTACCATTGCCAACAGAGTTTTTGAAAATACACGCGGAGAAGTTGATAGCCCGAAGGGAAGGCACGTGAATTGAAAATGGAGCTTGTTTACTGAGAAGCGAAGGAATTGTTAATAGTTTTCGGCAATGGGAACGTGAAAATAGGCGTCTTTGAGATCTATGGAGATCATCCAATCTCCTGGTTGGACGGAATGTTGTATTGTGGACAGTGTTTCCATTTTGAACCTTTCCTTCTTTATAAAGGTGTTTAGATGGGTCAGATCTATGACTGGCCTCCAGGCCCCGCTTTTTTTCTGGACCAAAAAAAGGGGAGAGTAGATCCTTCTGCCTCGCTGGTCGGCCGGAACATGGATAACAGCACCTTGAACCAATAAAGAGATTCTATGTAAGTCAGAAGGATTTGTCTTTTTTCTTCTGTAGCCGGAAGAGAAGTAGGAACCCATCTGAGCCTGGGGGTTTTCCTGAAGGTCCAAGCATGACCCGAGGAGACCGTGTTGATGGTCCAAAAGTCTTGGATCGAGGCCGCCCAGACAGTGGAAAAGCCGAGTCCCCACCTGACCTGTGAGCGGGCCCATCCTCAAAAGGATTTGGTCGGCTCCCTCTCTCCCTTGGAATCACTTTTCGCCGTCTTCGCTGTCTTCTTAAAAGACGATTGTCTTGATTTCCAGGATCTGGAAAATTCCCGGCCAGGTCTATAACTGCGCGCTTCCCTGGCTCGTTCCTGGTACTGCCTTCTTGGGAAAGATCTTCTTTGACCTTGAGGACATCGGTCTTGGGGAAGGAACCCCGACTTCCCCCCAGTGGCCCGGGTAATTGCCTCGTCCAACTTGTTCCAGAACAGAGAGGACCCTTCAAAAGGGATTTGACACCAGACTTGTTTCGAGGCTGGGTCAGCCAACCAGGGGCGAAGCCACAGCCCCCGTTTGGCAGTGACAGACAAAAGCATTACCCGAGCCGCCAGGCGTATGATGTCAATAGAGGCTTCCCCAAGAAAAGCCGATGCAAGCCTCAATTCCTGAATAGGCGAGCATCTGGCCGTATCATCCGAGATGCTTCTTAGTGTCTCGTCTACACTGTCTGTCCATACTTCTATTGCTTTAGACATAGCGGCCAAGGCTAGAGCTGGCTTACAGGCCATGCCTGCTGTTAGGTACACCCTCTTCTGGTCTGCATCAATCCGACGGTCTAACACATCCTTAAAGGATACTGTGTCCTCTAAGAGGAGCGTCACATGCTTCACCAGCCTTATGACAGCTGCATCAATCAAGGGAGCAGACTCCAAGTGCTTCACTTCTTCCTCCTTAAAAGGATAGAGTTTCGAGATTTTGGAAAGCATGGAATTTTTTCTTCTCCACCTTGCCCCACTCGTCTGTGACGATCTCGCCAAGTTCTGCAATAAAAGGAAAATTAACACGCTCCTTCTTTAATTGTTTAAAGAATTTTCTTTGTTTGGGAGCAGCTTCTACTGGGTCTTCCCAATTAAGTGTTTCTCTGATAGCCTTAACCAAGGGTGGGAGCAGAGCGAAATCAAATCCCACAGTAGGGCTATCTTCCTCCGAGTCACTGTCAGATATGGCAACCGAAGGATGGCTCTGAACCGAGGACTCCCAGGTATCTTGCAACTGAGTCTCCCTCAATGGAGAACGAGAAGGCTCCACCAGAGGCGCACAGGAATGGTCATCCATATTTCTGAGCGACTCCTTCACAACCCTTTCCACCAGGGATTTAAGTTGTTGCTCCGTATCTCCTCTTTCTTTAGAAGCTTTGGTAAAACAGAGATCGCATAAAGATTTTCCTGGAGGAACTTGACTTCTGCATCCCCAGCAGGAGTTAGTAGAGCGACTGGAGTGAGAACGTTCCTCACTACGGTGTCCTGATTTTGAGGAAGAACCGTCATTTTTTGATTTGGAAGAGGATTGCCGGTGCTGCGACTTGGAGGAGTCGCTTCCTCTGTGGGAGCTGCGATGTTGATCTGATCTGGAAGGACTGAGGAAAAAACAGAAGACAAAGACCACACACAAACAAGACATCAGGCAATAGATAAACAACCAGGCACAGACCCTCCCCTAATTACCAGCTCATCAGGAAAAGACATATCCCAATACCTTTTCTGAGAGGGCTGGCCACAGACAGGCAGTGGTGAATCCATGTCCTCAGCGATATCCATCTGAACTGAGAATGACAAGAGATCAGTGCAAGGGACAGGAAGATTCCTCTGACCTGTCCCAGAAAAGCCACTTACCAGCAGCTGCAAACACAGGGCCTGGGGAAGTCAGTGAGATAACCTGCAAGCATTCCCAAGGCTTGCAGGCTAAATCCCCAGTTTAAATAGCGCGCCCTTGTGACGTCTCCGCCGCCCTAGAGCGCATGCGCGAATAGCAGCAAATTACCGCTATCGCGCATGCGCGAAACCAAGCCTCGATCTCGTACCGCGCTCGCGCATGCGCAGGACGGACGAAAATCAAAAGCGGAAGTAATACGGTGGCTGGAACGCAGGAGGAACCAGCCGCCATGCCTGAAAAACAACACACACATGCACAAAACAAAAACACAAGGAAACCGCACAGAAGATAAAAAACAAAAACTCCTGCCATGAATAGAAAATTGATACTCTCACCACTCCACCACGATCGACCAGGCCGAAGGTAAGACCGGACTTCTCCAGGGCAAAAACGGGTCACCTGCTAGTAGCTGGCTATCCGACCAGTGCGCAGCCTGCCTGCCAGTGGCCAGGACAAGGGCCTCTTCCTAGCGCCTCTTCCACTGCCCACTCCATACCCTGCTAATAGCTAGGGCTTAGCGGAGTCATGCGACTATCCAGTCCCAAAGTCGCAGATCGGCCGATCAGGATCGTGGGGAAAACCATCTTCAGGTAGAAAGACCACCACTGGGTCCTTCGGAGGAGGACAAAAAAAAGAACACGCCCGTGGGCGGGGAGCAAAGATTTATGGGAGTAGTGTCCTATAGGGTATTGGAGGCGGGACTAAACCCACACGTTGCTGCCATGGAGTCTGTCAGGAAAAGGACATCAATTGTGTTTGGATACAACGTCACATGACCGCGCAATTGTCAGTTTAAGCAACGCAGTGCCGAATCGCAAAAAATGGCCTGGTCATGAAGGGGGGTAAATCTTTCGGTCTGTAAGTGGTTAAGTAATGAAGTAATATTTCAGACAAATAGTAGGACTTCCCTGTTCTCTTTTCTTTGCCTTTATCTGAGTAACTCTGCCAGTCATATTATACTCTATACAAGAGAACTTTCCTAAGCTGTGCCAAAAAGGAGAAATATGAGACATCAATCTCCGAGGTTATGATGAATGAATATTGATTGGGAAGTGTTGATATTCAGAACACCTCCTGATTGGACGGGCTCTAGAGCCGGGTGACCAACCAGTGGATTGGATGAAAACACTGACAGATCTGCACATCCACACAAGCAATGCTGATGTCGGGATCCTCCCGCTGACACATTGGGGGTTATTTACTGAAGACAAATCCTCTCGGCACCACAAGTGCACTTGGAAGTTCAGTCGCTGTAGATCTGAGGGGGAAGATCTGAAATGAGGGGAAGCTCTGCTGATTTTATCATCCAATCAGATGCAAGAAAAAATGCTGTTTTTTTTTTTTTATTTTCCTTGCATGTCCCCCTCAGATCTACAGCGACTGACCTTCCAAGTGCACTTGTAGTGGATTTGCCTTTAGTAAATACCTGACAGGGGGCTCCCCCAATCAGAATACAGTAAATGGCACTCACAGCCATTGGTGGAAAGTGCTGATGGAATGCTGGATTTCCAGCCTGGCCCTTCAATAGAAGGCGGTTGTTAGAGCCGCTTCTGGTGGACAGAAAGCAGTACAGACAGAAATGTGGGCAGTTCCTGAGGAACCCGACAGATTTCGGGTCACATGTTCAGTTCTTTAACCTCTTCCTTACCGGACACTTTCCCCTTCTTCCTGCCCAGGGTGCCAACGTTCACCTTTCAGCGCCGTCACACTTTGAATGACAATTACGCGGTCATCCTACACTGTACACACACAACATTTCTATCAGTTTATTCACACAAATAGAGATTTTATTTGGTGGTATTTAACCACTTCAGCCCCGGACCATTTGGCTGGCCAAAGACCAGAGCACTTTTTGCGATTCGGTGCTGCGTCGCTTTAACCGACAATTGCGCGGTCGTGCGGCGTTGTACCCAAACAAAATTGACGTCCTTTTTTTCCCACAAATAGAGCTTTCTTTTGGTGGTATTTGATCACCTCTGCGTTTTTTATTTTTTGCGATATAAACAAAAAAATAGCAACAATTTTGAAAAAAAAAAAAACACACATATTTTTTACTTTTTGCTGTAATAAAATATCCCAAAAAAATATAATTTTTTTCCTCAGTTTAGTCCGATACGTATTCTTCTACATATTTTTGGTGGTAAAAAAAAAAAAAATCACAAATCACAATAAGCGATTATTGATTGGTTTGCGCTAAAGTTATCGCGTCTACAAAATAGGCAATAGATTTATGGCATTTTTATTATTAGTTTTAATTTTATTAGTAATGGCGGCGATCAGCGATTTTTATCATGACTGCGACATTCTGGCGGACACATCGGACACCTTCGCGCTATTTTGGGACCATTGTCATTTATACAGCGATCAGAGATATAAAAATGCACTGATTACTGTGTAAATGGCAATGGCAGGGAAGGGGTTTAAAACTAGGGGGCGATCAAGGGGTTAAGTGTGTCCTAGGGAGGTGTTCTAACTGTGGGGGGGATGGGTTTTTGGTAAAAAAAAAAAAATAAATAAGCATTTATTGATTGGTTTGCACAAAAGTTATCGTGTCTACAAAATAGGGGATAGTTTTATGGCATATTTTTTAAATAATTTTTTTTTTTTTTTACTAGTAATGGCGGTGATCTGCGATTTTAATCATGACTGACATTATGGCGGACACATCGGACACTTTTGGCGCTATTTTGGGACCATTCACATTTCTACAGCGATCAGTGCAATTAAAATGCATTGATTACTGTGTAAATGTGACTGACAGCGAAAGGGTTAACCACTAGGTGGCGCTGTAGGGGTTAAGTGTGTCCTAGGGTGTGATTCTAACTGAGGGGGGAGGGGCTGTGTGTGACACATCACTGATCACCGCTCCCGATTGCAGGGAGCAATGATCAGTCTCAGTGTCACTGGGCAGAACGGGGAAATGCTTGTTTACATCGACATCTCCCCGTTCTTCCTCTCCGTGAGACGATCGCGGGTATCCCTGCGGACATCGAGTCTGCGGGACCCCCAATCACACTCACGGAGCTTATGGCGCGCGCCCGCAAACCGCCTCTTAAAGGTCAACGTACAGGTACGTTAATCTGCCTGTACGTGCCCTTCTGCCAACGTATATCGGTGTGAGCCGGTCGGCAAGCGGTTAATCACCACTTCGGTTTTTTATTTTTTGCTAAAGAAACAAAAAAAGACAGAAAACCTTTTTTTTTTTTTATAGTTTGTTATAAAATTTAGGAAACCAGAAAGGTTTCTCCTTCGTTGATGTGCGCTGATGAGGCTTCTGTTTCCATCCATGATCTGTTATCATTGGCTGTCAGCTGATCACATGGTAAAGGGTTGCTGTAATTGGCCCTTTCCTCTGATCTGTGGTCAGCTGAGTCGGAAGGACTGGACCATCACAGAGTACACGGGGGGATCAGGGTGATGACGGGGGACGTCTATGGACCCCCTTCCAGCACTGGAAGCCGCGCTGTAGCCGTATTTCGGAGGAAAGTGGTGACACTCATCCCCTCCTCCGATTTATAGTAACTTGTATTTCAATCTACTGAAAATAATTTCTATTGATATCCGATCATTAAATCCCATCTCTGGTGATGAGAGAAATGTTCCTCGTAGTGGGATTGCCCCGCACTGCAAGGGGGGAAATCATGGGGGGGGGGGGGGGCAAAAAAGATGAGTTTCCCTTATCCAACCCTCTGCTACCCCAGCAGATAGAACTCTCTTCTACCCCCCTACACTTCATCAATGGACTGTCCCTCAGTGTCCTCACATCCAATACAAGGCTATGGGACCTGCATTGGACATGATGATGTCAGAGGACCTGAGACTACCAGAACATCGGGGGGGGGGGGGGGGGTGCAGGGGCGGGTTTTACAGCCTGAAGGGAGATTACAGGAGAGGAGGATGAAGTCAGTAAATATTTGTGACCCCCAAAGACCCTAAATGAGCATTTAACCCTTACAGTGCGGGGGGGGGGGCGGACCCCCCACAAGGAACCCTTTTCCCCTCCCCCGGAGCTCAGTTTTCGGCCCCATACATATTGGTGCAGTATAAAGTCTCTGCATATTTCTGCTGCCCTCCACGTCATACATGTGCCATGGAATCTCACCTTTCCGGTCACACCGCTCTGTGATACCGAATCTCTGAGCACAAAAACAAAATGGAGAATCTGGGGAGGGGGAGGGGAAAGGAACTTCACTGCAACAGTTTCACTTTCCACAGAAAACACCAAATAACTCTGAAAAAGTATTACAGGCTCCGCCCTGAGGATAAAAAGATCCCCTCCCCCCTCTAATAGCCACCCACAAGGGGGCAGATAATAAATATAAAGTGTGGGGTTCAATGGCGCTGCCCATAGGCTACACGGTGTGGGAACTTCTTACTAGCAGTGAGTAGATGCACCCCCTACACGTGTCTCAGGGGTAGTGACCCCCCTTTATATATACATAGAAATATGTGCAACTTATTCATTACCGTATATACTCGAGTATAAGCCCAGTTTTTCAGCACATTTTTTGTGCCCCCCTCGGCTTATACTCGAGTCAAGCACTTTTCTGCAGCGGAGAATGACATTTTCTGAACCGACTTTGGGGCCCCGTATCTCGGGGCCATTTGGGGTTCCTGGCATTAAGTGGCCCCCGAGATACGGGGCCCCAAAGTCGGTTCAGAAAATGTCATTCTCTGCTGCAGAAAAGTGCTTGACATTTTCCGACCCGACTTTGGGGCCCCGTATCTCGGGGGCCACTTAGTGCTAGGAACCCCAAAGTTGGTGTGCAAATCCAGTGGAACTACTACAACATATCCACATTTGGGGTTCCTAGCACCAAGTGGCCCCACAGATACGGGGCCCCAAAGTCAGTCAACTGTGTCCATCTGCAGCAATGTCATTTCGGGACCCTTTGGGGACATTTTGGCTGCAGCCAGGGGGCATCTAGGAACCCTTAACTACCAAGATTGAAGTTCGGGGACCTATGGCTGCAAATGGGCACAGTGAGGCTGCAAATGGGCACAGTGAGGCTGCAAATGGGCATTGTTGACTCTCTTTTCCACTTACAGTAGCTGCGCATTTCTCACCCTAGGCTTATACTCGAGTCAATACGTTTTCCCAGTTTTTTTTTTGTGGTAAAATTAGGCGCCTCGGCTTATATTCGGGTCGGCTTATACTCGAGTATATACGGTATACTAAAAGTACTCAGTAAATATAACAGTCCGATGACCGGGACTTGCAATACAACAAATGTGCAGCCCACAGTGTGAATAAATATCACACACAATATAGACCACCTTTGGGCAACCTGGGAAACAAATAGGTGAACCCCCAATACAGGGACACCACACAGCTACCCGACCACTTCAATACCCGCGTATTGTCATATGATGGGATCTCTCATCCTGGGCGGGGGCGTCATATGACGTCCTCTCATTCCCGGCGGTCTAGGGGGCACGTGTCCGTGCCCAGCGGAAGCGATGTCCGCGGGGCAACCGCGATTGCCCGGGAACACAGCAGGACCGCGGATCTGTGTGTGTAAACACTGCGGTCCTGTCAGAGGAGAGGAGACCGATGGTGTGTTCTCAGTACAGAGGAACAGCGATCAGTCTCCTCCCCTTGTGAGTCCCCTCCCCCCCACAGTTAGAATCACTCCCAGGGAACATAATTAATCCCTGCAGCGCCCCCTAGTGTTAACCCCTTCCCTGCCAGTCACATCTAGGCCCCATGCACACGAGACGCTGTTAAACGCGCGTTCAGAGGCAGTTGGACACTTTTTTTTTCAACTGCCCCTGACCACATGCAATGTTATCCTATGTGCCCATGCACACAGCCTCGTTTTTTCCCTGTTTTTATACAGTTGCGTTTAACCTCGTTTTTCCAGAAGCAAAAAAAAATGGGTTCAGACACTTTGCATTTCCGCATTTCAGACGCAAAATGTGGCTAAACGTGACACCCGCGTTTGCGTTTATAAGCGTTTTTAAAGGAACCCAATTTTTTGGACCAGAAAACTCAGAAATATGATGGTAAACCATAAAAAAAATACAAAAAAAAATGGTTTAAAATGTGATAAATTACTTCATAGAGCGCGTGTATATATATATATATATATATATATATATATATATATATATATATATACTGATGCAATGCCATAAAAAACTCTATTTTTTTTTTTTTTAGGTGGCTTAGACAATGAGGAATGCCTCCACTTCTTTGCCCCGACCCTTCATCCAATCTCTAATCTAATCAGTGACTCCGCCCAGTCTGACCAAAGCATAGCAATGTCTTTTTATTCTCAAAGAAAAACCTGCATACCGATGTCTAGTCAGCCCCAACCCCCCACCATGTGTGTGAAATATCCAACTGACATTCGCTGTGCCATCAACAGATGGGTCCGATATCGACGAGCTCTGATTCTAGACCTCTCACGCAATTTGTGACGATGTTTCTGCCTCATCAGGAGCATTTCCTGACATCTATTCAATATGGGATCCATTTCCAAAAAAAAGAAAAAAACACAGAAAGAGGCAAATACAAGAGTACAACGGATCTCTCTGCTGCTCACTCTGATCAAAATGGCAGAAATAGTTAATAATACTTTCTGAGCTCGGGGAGGGTTTATATGATGTCATCTTTACATCATATAGATCTTTACATTATCTTTACTTTAGCTTAGACGCAAAACGCGGTAAAACGGGGCTAAACGCGGCATGAAAATGCGGAAAAATGCGCGTTTTTAAACGCAGGTTTTTGCTTTTTAAAACATGCGTTCAGCAGAGTTTGCGCCGGCGTCTCGTGTGCATGGGGCCTTACATAGTAATCAGTGCAATTTTATAGCACCGATCGCTGTGTAAATGTGAATGGTCCCAAAAATGTGTCAAAAGTGTCCGATGTGTCCGTCACAATGTCGCAGTCACGAAAAAAAAAAAAAAAACGCAGATCGCCGTCATTAAAAAAAAAAAAAAAAATGCCATATATCTATCCCCTATTTTGTACTTTTGCGCAAACCAATCAATATACGCTTATTGCGATTTGTTTTTTACCAAAAATATGTAGAGGAATACGTATCGGCCTAAACTGAGGACATTTTTTTTTTTTTTTATTTTTTTTAAATTGGATATTTATTATAGCAAAAAGTAAAAAATTGTGTTTTTTTTTAAATTGTCGCTCTTCTTTTGTTTATAGCGCAAAAAAAAAAAAAACGCATCAAAATACCACCAAAAGAAAGCTCTATTTGTGGGTAAAAAAGAGAAGGGGGGAAAATCTTCTGGGGCTGAAGCGGTTAAATAATAGTGTATATGTAAAAAATGTGTGTGTATATGTATTATTATATAAATATATTTATTATATATATAAAAATATATATATATATCGCTATATTATATATATATATATATATAAAAACCGCAAAATACCACAAAAAGAAACTATATTTGTGGGGGGAAAAAGAAAAACCCCACATATAAAAAAAAATAACACATATGAGCACATCAAAAGTTAATCAATAATTGATAAATAATATATATCTATCTATAGTGCCATAAAGACGGCTTTGCTGTGTAATGAATGTCACTTTAGTGACTCTCCAGACGTGACGAGGTGCTGAGGATTATCAGGTGACTCTTGTGCTCCCCCTAGTGGCTCCTCCACTCACCAGCTCCTTCTTCCCCTACAGGGGTGAAATGGTATAAAAAGATAACCGGAGGCCCCGCCCCCCTGATGGCTTCTCCAATCACTTATCCGGATCGGGGCACCCCGGATTTCCAGAGATTCCCAAACTCAGTCCCCCAAATCCTCCAATAAGGTGCCAGTATTGTGTCCCAATAAGAGAGCAGCGGCCGGGAATCCGCCCCCTTCTACCCCTACAGGGGACCTCCCAGCATATAGGCCTGAGGTACCGATACTCCTCCCCAACATACATCATCCAGCCCGGCCCCAACCTTCCCAACCAGCACTGGTGCCCCTATGGAAAGCAGCATTGTCAGTCTGGGGGGGGGGGGGGGGAGGGTTAGACGGACTGGCAGATTTACATACACTAACAAACTGAAGCCGAACTCCATCTCACACTTTATAATCAGCGACTTTTTATATTTTGGGATGAAGATTTTCCATCAATAAATAAAATCTGATCATTGTAAGCACCCCTGTCAGTGGTGAATGGTTTGTCTCATTATGGAGGGTGGTAAACCCACAGCTAAACCCCCACATTTTACCATCCACCTCCTTCCCAACCATAAGTGTAGGCGGGGCCTCAGCCTCCAATCACATCTCAGGGGTTTTGTGTATTTTTTGCGCACATTTCTGAAACACGCTAAAAACACGCATTGCGTTTTGTGGTTCTGTTCATTATTAATGGCGCCCCCAAATGCGGCGAGCAGACGCACGTTTTGTTGGGTGCAAAAAACAAACAACAAACGGCGCAAAAGTTCTGGCGGCAGAAACGTCCGTGAGCGACTTTCCCACATGAAGGGCGTCCCATTGAAATGAATGGAGTGTGGGGTGCGGGGGATGGGAAAAGGTGTGCGGAATGGGGGATGGGAATGAGAGGATTTCTACATCAGAAGGATGAGGTGTCCGGTCTTATTTGTACTTTGTATATTCATCAATAATGGAGAAGAAAAGTCCATTCATTTTATAAATGTTACTCGGTGTCTGTAGCTGTGGGGGGCGCCGTCCCTGGAGGGGACATTTCTATGGAAGATGAAGGAGAAGATTTCCCTCCAATGAGCTCTGACCTGACACAAGATGGAGGACGGCTCCTCCCTCTGAGGTGTCACTGAGAAATCCTTCCCCCCCCACACAGAGCAGGAAGTAGAGTTCCCCCTTCTAGTGTTGTGTGGAATGTGTCCCCCTCTTCCCGCCTCTTATTACTGATTTTCCCTCCAAAGATGCAGCTAGCAGGACTTGACTTGAGATGCAGCACACTGGAGTGAATGGGGCCGTTTTTTTCAGGCGGTGTACAGGCGCTATTTTTAGCGCTGTACCGCCTGAAAACCGCCCCAGTGTGAAAGGGGCCTTACTGTCCAGTGTAGATTGCGGTGTCTTCCCTGTCAGGGAGCCCCACCCCCGCTCTATACACTCCTATACAAGTCAATGGCTGCACATGGCCTAAAGTACCTCAGTCACCACAGCTGTGCGCCCACATTTCTCCTCCCCCACATCTCTCTAGTCAGGTAGGTGTGTGTATTGGTGGGCGCTGATTGGCGCACACTTAGATATATATTATCACATATGCTCCATTATATACACTGAGATACAAACAGACATAAATACACCGGACACAACATACTGTGAGATGAATACTTCCATATGTAAAGCCTCTTTTATCTGCAGAGGCCGCGGCCGGGGGGTAAATATGCCATGAATTCTACCCCCGCTCACTTCCACCAAACACCCCCCATTCAGGGGAATAGGACTGCGATCGTGTGCAACGTATGAGGATGTGGGGGGCTAGTGCGCCGTCCAATTATCTCCTCCCCGCCTGTCACATGACCTCTGAAGAGCGATATGAATGTGGATCTCTCATCAGAATGCAGCGAGATGTGAATGAGTCCTCAGGCTGCATTTATACCTGAGAGACGCGACTTTCAGGGGTTTTATCCGCAACTTTCCAACATTTTTATATACAAAGTCTTTGAGCCTCACCAATAGAGAACTCTCATTTGTTACTCCCCTCCCCCCACACGTAATCCTCCCCCTCCCCCCACATGTAATCCTCCCCCCTCCCCCCCACATGTAATCCTCCCCCCTCCCCCCCACATGTAATCCTCCTCCCTCCCCCACATAATTCTCCTCCCCCCTCCCCCCCACATAATCCTCCCCCCTCCCCCACACATAATCCTCCCCCCTCCCCCACACATAATCCTCCTCCCTCCCCCACACATAATTCTCCTCCCTCCCCCACACATAATTCTCCTCATGGTTACTCACAGTCTCAGATTTCCTCTCAGACCAGAGGTGTGCACTTCCTCCCCCCTTCCCCCGGGAACACACAATGTGCACAGCACCCACAGAGGACGGAGGACTCACCTCTACAGGCTGCACTGGGGAGGAAGTGATGTCACCAGATGTGGGAGGAGAGAACCTCCAGACTCCGCCTCTCCTCTGTACAGGTGAAAAGAGGGGAGAGTGACAGAGCTGATAGAGGGGGTGACACCAACCCTAGTGAAGCCACTGCCACCCACCGCCTCCATCTTCTCTGGGCCACTCCAGCAATCCTCTCACACAGGCCCCCGGACTGCACTGCCGCGGTGACAAGTGAGAATCTCGGGTTCCCACTGATTCCCCATTATGGTGAGTTGAACTATTTCATTATATATTACAATGTAGTAATAGAAATAATATGATTTCATCTTCCTGACACCATATCAAGCATTGTGCTGGGATGATACAAGTGCTAAAACCGGCCAATCACCCGACAAATCACTCGCCCCTGAAATCCCCGCTGTGCACATTGTGTGTTCCCGGGGGAAGGGGGAGGAAGTGCACACCTCTGGTCTGAGAGGAAATCTGAGACTGTGAGTAACCATGAGGAGAATTATGTGTGGGGGGAGGGGGGAGAATTATGTGTGGGGGAGGGGAGAGAATTATGTGGGGGAGGGAAGTATCAAATGAGAGTTTTCTCTATTGGTGAAGCTCAAAGACTTTGTATATAAAAATGTTGGAAAGTTGCGGATAAAACCCCTCTAAGTCGCGTCTCTCAGGTATAAATGCAGCCCGAGGACTCATTCACATCGCGCTGCATTCTGATGAGTGATCCACATTCAGATCGCTCTTCAGAGGTCATGTGACAGGCGGGGAGGAGATGATTGGACGGTGCACTAGCCCCCCACATCCTCATACGTTGCACTTGGTCGCAGTCCTATTCACTTGAATGGGGGGTGTTTGGTGGGGGGGTAGCCTGTTGGGTGGTTGGTGGTTGTTGTTGGTGTGTGGGTGTTGTGGTTTTGGTTGGGTTGTGGTGGGTGGGGAGGAGGGGGGTGTGGGTTGGGTGTGTGTGGTGGGGGTGTGTTGGTGTGGGGGTGGTGGGGTTGTGGGGAAGTGTTGTGTTTGTTGTTGTTGTGTTGTCGGGGTGGGTGGGGTTGTGGGTGTGTGTTAGTGTGGGTTTTTTTTTTTTGTTTGTGTCGTTGTGGTTGGAGTGTGTTTGTTCGGGTGGGTTTGTGGTGTTTTGGGTTGGGTGTGTGTTGTGGGAGGTGTGGGGGTTGGTGGTGGTGGGGTGTTGGGTTGTGTTGGGGTGTGGTGTGGGTGCGTGGGGGGGGGGTGTTTTTTTTTTTTTTTTTTTTTGGGGTGTGGTGTGGGTGGTGTGGTTTAGTGGTCGCGTGTGTGGTGGGGGGGGTGTTGTGTTGGGGGGGGGTGGTTGGGGTGGTGGGGCGTGGGGGGTGGGTGTGAGGTGGGGTGGTGTGGTTTGTTGGGTTGGGGTGGTGGGTTTTGGATGCGGGGGTAGAATTCGTGGCATGTTTACCCCCCCGGCCGCGGCCTCTGCAGATAAAAGAGGCTTTACATATGGAAGTATTGTGTCCGGTGTATTTATGTCTGTTTGTATCTCAGTGTATATAATGGAGCATATGTGATAATATACATCTAAGTGTGCGCCAATCAGCGCCCACCAATACACACACCTACCTGACTAGAGAGGTGTGGGGGAGGAGAAATGTGTGGAAGGAGAATTATGTGTGGGGGAGGGGGGAGGATTATGTGTGGGGGAGGAGAAATGTGGGCGCACAGCTGTGGTGACTGAGGTACTTTAGGCCATGTGCAGCCATTGACTTGTATAGAGTGGGGGTGGGGCTCCCTGACAGGGAACACACCGCAATCTACACTGGACAGTAATGGAGGGAAAATCGGTAATAAGAGGCGGGAAGAGGGGGACACATTCCACACAACACTAGAAGGGGGAACTCTACTTCCTGCTCTGTGTGTGGGGGGGGGGGGAAGGATTTCTCAGTGACACCTCAGAGGGAGGAGCCGTCCTCCATCTTGTGTCAGGTCAGAGCTCATTGGAGGGAAATCTTCTCCTTCATCTTCCATAGAAATGTCCCCTCCAGGGACGGCGCCCCCCACAGCTACAGACACCGAGTAACATTTATAAAATGAATGGACTTTTCTTCTCCATTATTGATGAATATACAAAGTACAGATAAGACCGGACACCTCATCCTTCTGATGTAGAAATTCTCTCATTCCCATCCCCCATTCCGCACACCTTTTCCCATCCCCCGCACCCCACACTCCATTCATTTCAATGGGATGCCCTTCATGTGGGAAAGTCGCTCACGGACGTTTCTGCCGCCGTCACTTTTGTTGCGTGTTTTTTACACATGACAAAATGTGCGTCTGCTCGCCGCATTTTGGGGCGCCATTAATAATGAACAGAACCAAAAAACGCAATGTGTGTTTTTAGCATGTTTCAGAAATGTGCGCAAAAAATACACAAGACCCTGAGATGTGATTGGAGGCTGAGGCCCCGCCTACACTTATGGTTGGGAAGGAGGGGGATGGTAAAATGTGGGAGTTTAGCTGTGGTCAGACATGTGAGGTTTTTTTTGTTCCAAATTTAAATTTGGACAAATTTTTCATTATTCAGAAATTCGGATGTATCAAAAAAATAACAGATTTAAATGATTCCGAAATAATAAAACAAAATTTTGGCCAAAATTCGAATTCAAATCGTTTCCAAAGAGAATAAAATAGAATAGAAACGAAAAGAATAGATAAAACAGAACAAAATAGAATAGAAAATAAATAACAGAATAAAATATAATAGAATTAAAAAATCGAATGAAATTAAAAAAAAAAATCTAACCATCTTATAAAATTCAAATATAAATTCACATTTGAATTCAATAGAAAAGGATAGAATAGAAAAAATAAAATAGAAAAAAATACAGTAAAATAGAATAATATAGAATAGAAAATAACAGAATAAAATAGAATAAAAAAAATGTAATTAAATTAAAAAAAGATAACCATCTTATAAAATTCTACTTTCAAATATAATAAATTAAAATTTTAATTCCATAGAAAAAATTAAATAGAAAAAAAATACAATAAAACAGAATAATATAGAATAGAAAATAAATAACAGAATAATATAGAATATAATAAAGAAAAATAAAATAAAAAAATATAACCATCTTAAAAAATTCAAACTTCAAATTAATAAATTAAATAGAAAAGGATAGAATAGAACACAAATACAGTAAAATAAAATAATATATAATAGAATAGAATAAAAAAAAATGAATGAAATAAAATATAACCATCTTATAAAATTCAAATAGAATAAATTTGAATTCACTAGAAAAGGATAGAATAGAAAAAAATACAGTAAAACTGAATAATATGGAATAGAAAATAAATAACAGAAAAAATAGAATAGAATCAAATAAAAATAAATTTTATAAAATTCAAATAGAATAAATTCAAATTTGAATACAATAGAAAAAATAGAATAGAACACAAATCCAGTAAAACAGAATCATATAGAATATAAAATAAAGGAATAGAACCCCTACAATACAGAGCTGATCTCGGATGTGGAAATTCAGGACAATTTAGGAAACATCGATCACAGGTCGATCGGTGAATCTCGGTTCTCTTGCCGGGTATATGAGGAATGTATTGGGAATATCTGGCTGATCGTATTCCCTATTTGGAAGGTGATCGGTGTTGGAGATCCTCGTCGATCACCTGGAAGGGAACGATTCGGGGGATTCTAAATAAAATGGGAAGTGTTGTGTCTACAAATAACGGATTTCTAGGCCTGGGCTTCATTTCCTGGTAAAGTTCCCATAAAATGTGAATCGATCGATCTGCTGATTTCCTCTCATTATTAGTGACTTCTCTCTCTTGTGATGTGGAGGGTCTCATCGGAGGTCGGGCAGTATTGGCATGGCACCCGATTGTCCCTCCTTTTGGCACCAGATTCCTCCGCCCCTCATGTGTCGTCAGTTGTCCCTCCTTTTGGTCTGATGTGATCGTCTCTATACAACAATCAACTATTTTACTGCCAGAAGTCTTCTGCGGCCCTAAACTTTGTCTCCAGACTTTAGATTTCTGTTATTATCAAAAGCCGATACAAAGGAGAAGTAGAGGTAAGAAAAAAAGCCCTTGTGATGTTTATCGATTGCTTTCTGCATATTCGATCGTTGAGGTCCCTGTGACTGGGGACACGCCCTTTGCTACTTCCTGTGTAAAAGGGACGTCCCTCTTTATCATTTCACCGATTTGGGAGGAAAGTTTTTGGTCCATTTTATCAGATATCGATCGGGGAATTCTCAATGCTGGATTGTAAAGAGTGTTGATTTAGGGCGTGGCGGTGGGGACGAAAGGGGAGGGGCCTAGAAAAGCTCTCATCTTATTGGATTGGAGATTTTGGGGTCTTCATTGAGGCCCAGAGGAGACGACCTGCCAAGGGGGAAGATCCAGGAAGATTGACATTTACAAAGTATCTGGTGCTCCTCCCTGTATCCCGATCTCCTCCAATCACCTCCATCCCCAAACCCCCCCCCCCTGAGTCCCGCCCCTTCTTTGTTGTGTGGATCCCAGAAGTGGCGGGGGAGGGAGAACTTCTCTTTATTAGTAATGATCCCCAATCCTCACCCCTAGAGGGCGACGTACATGATCTTATTATGGGATGTATGATATCATAATAGAAACACATGGAGGGGGAGGGGACATCTCCATCCATGGCCTTTGTGGGGGATGGGCATGCCTTCTGTGTATGGCCGTGCAGGGGGTGGGGCTCCCAGTCTACATCCCAATGGAGGGAAACCCTGCAGGTGAGCCGTGCTTTTACCACCCCTCAACTGCTTCCTCTTTTATCTGCAGAGGCCGCGGCCGGGGGGGTAAACATGCCATGAATTCTACCCCCGCTCACTTCCACCAAACACCCCCCATTCAAGTGAATAGGACTGTGACCATGTGCAACGTATGAGGATGTGGGGGGCTAGTGCACCATCCAATCATCTCCTCCCCGCCTGTCACATGACCTCTGAAGAGCGATGTGAATGTGGATCCCTCATCAGAATGCAGCGCAATGTGAATGAGCCCTCAGGCTGCATTTATACCTGAGAGACGCGACTTTCAGGGGTTTTATACAGAGACTGAGATTTGATGTTTTATTATCCAAGAGAGGAAAATTATCATCTGTTGTATCATTTGTTACTACGAGGGGCAGATTTATTATTATTATTATTATTATTATTATTATTATTATTATTAGTGTTATTATTTTTATTGTTATTGTTAATAATAACAACACTAGTCCGACAGCTTAACAATAATTCAGAAGTCAAGAAACGTGAGACATCAATATGTATGTATTCTTTTTCCGAATAACTTTGTAAAACTACAACATAAACATAAACAAAACATATGTGTCAGTACATTAAAACATTATACAGCAGCTTCACTCTATCAGTGAGTGTACTCACAGACAATTCCACCATTAATCCAAGAATAGATGAGAGCTCTTCTGTCTGCAGTCTGTTATATCATGGAGCAGTCATAAAATGAAGGAAATACAGTTCCAGGTTAAAGGTTACTGCTCTTTACTGTGAAGATACCAGTTAAAGGTTACTGCCTTGAATGTAAAGGAATTCCTTTCCCTAGTGACAAAATAATAACTAACTTTGGCCACTAGATGGCAACAATGTCAAACCAACATTGCAGTATAATCTGTAACAGCACATAGCACATATTACTATGACAATATGGGCAGACCACTCCCTGTCTGGCATAATTTATTATGTCATTACATAAATAACCACTGCTATGCAGAAAAAACATATAAACAGGAAAATGGAATCCTACCTAGTCCGATATCAAAACTATAATGTCAGTTACAGGTCTGAGATAAATTCTGGTGGTCTCATTTTTCACAATCTTGACCTCCACCTTTCTGACCTTGCCATCTCTGCTTGGTAGAGCATTGACAATACGTCCTACGGGCCACTCATTTCTGCCCTCTTGGTTGTCCTTCAACAAAACAACATCACCCACTTTTACATTTGGGCGATCCTCAGTCCATTTCCTGCGGCGTTGCACATTTGACAGATACTCTCTCTTCCATCTTTTCCAAAAGGTGTCTGCCAAGCATTGTACTTGCTTCCATTGTTTTGCATGAACTTGTGTTGTGTTGTACTTATGGTTCCAGATGGAGCAGACAAAGAGTTCACCTTTTGAGTCAACAACATTGCTGGGGTAATCCAAGATTCGTCTGGCAATACCTATAAGTCTCTCCCAGACACCACCCATATGTGAGGAGTGTGGAGGATTAAAGACCCATGTACATCCTCTGTCTTGGAGAAAGTCTTGCAATTGTGATTCGCTGTCACAAATGTTAAGTTCTTTGCAGGCTCCCACAAAGTTTGTTCCTCTGTCAGAACGGAGCAGTCTTGCTGGGCCACGAATTGAGAAGAATCTCCTCAAGGCATTAATAAAGCTTGATGTTGACATGGCTTCAAGTAGCTCTATGTGTACAGCTCGGGTGGACAAACAAGTGAAAAGAACTGCCCATCGTTTACTGTCTGCACTGCCTCCTCTAGTGCGACGGGTTAAAACAGACCATGGACCAAATACATCTAAGCCCACATTGGTGAAAGGTGGTTGAGCAATTACTCTGTCCTCTGGTAGCTCTGCCATCTTTTGACTTTGTAATCTTCCCCGCAGCTTGCGACAGATGACACATTTGTGTATAACAGCTGATACCAAGCGTTTGCCACCAAGAATCCAGAAACCTGCAGATCTAATTGCACCTTCTGTGATATGTCGCCCTTGGTGAACTACTTGTTCATGATAGTACCTAACAAGCAGTGCCGCAATGTGGTGGTCATAAGGTATGATGACAGGCTGTTTCTCTTCCTCTGAAATTTCAGCAAGAGACAAACGTCCACCTACTCTCAACAACCCATTCTTGTCTAGAAAGGGACTAAGCTTCCTAAGACGGCTTTGTTTTGGGAATGTCTTCTGTTTTTTGATGCAGTCAATTTCCTTCTGGAAATGTTTGTTTTGAACAGAAGAAATTATAACAGACTTTGCCTGGGCCAGTTCTACTAGATTGACCTGTTCATGGAAACTTTCCCACCTTCTGACTTGATCGCTATTGGTTTCTCTCCGGAAGGTTTTAGCAACATGGATGAGTCTGGCTAGAGTCTTAACTAATATCTTCCAGCAAGAAAATCTATCAAAGCAATGTGGGTGAAGTGTGGCTTCAGAAGCTTTGGTGCTGAAACTCGTAATTTCCGATCTGATTTCAGGGTCAGCTTCGGGCTCTATGAGTGGATAAGCATTAGCAGTGTCTATCTGCTCACAGTGTGGTTGATACAGAAAGGATGGGCCTGAGAACCATATAGAGTTCTGAAGGCATGCTGCTTGAGTAGGTCTAGTGGCATAATCTGCACTGTTTTGCTCTGTAGATACATAGAACCACTGATCTGTGTGTGGAGATTGCCTCATTTGGTTAAGTTTGTGTGGGTGGTAAACACCAAACATTGGTAGACACCAGTGTTTCCTGTCTGCTTCAAGTGGTCCTGCAACTTCAGCGTAATCGTTGTCTAGCATCCCTTTAATGAATTCAGTGAAATCTCTTTTCACTTCTGGCTTTCTCTGCAGAGTTTTGCTGAGTGAATGCAAACGCTTCATGGCTTGCTCCCTGTTACTAGGCAAAGCACGTCTTGGTGTGCGAAAGGGAAGAGGGGCTACCCAACTGTGATTGTCATCTTGGTAAGCCTCTTTATCCATAATCTGCAAGAAGGTTTGATTCTCTATAGAGAGGGCCTGCTTATCGTCATCTTTAGTTTTCTGGAACACTGTAATCCCTAGATTGTCTGTCTGTCTGTCTGTCTGTCTGTCTGTCTGTCTGTCTGTCTCAATGTTGGAATTGACTTCTTCCATACCATATAGTGTAGAAGGGTCACAGTGTTGTGTTGGCCTGCTAAAGCTTTCCTTGACAACGAAGCTATTGTGACAGGGACTGAGAAGGGATGCGCGTCCATTTGTTAACACAGACGTCTTCCAAGTGGTAATATTGTCAGGCTGGTGCACTGTCCCCAGGCAAACTTCTCCTACAATGACCCACCCCAGGTCCAGTCTCTGTGCGTAGGGGGCATTATAAGGTCCATTGATTTGCTGGCGCACCTTGTGTACCTGCAGGATGTCTCTCCCAAGTAGTAGAAGGATAGAAACATCTGGCTCAACAGCTGGGATAAGGTGCGTAATTGAGCGGAGGTGAGGGTGGTAATGGGCTACTTCTGGAGAGGGAATCTCTGTTTTGTCGTCAGGTATCATGCCACATTCTATTAGGGTAGGAAGTGGGAACTGCACTTTCTTATTGAAGGATTCAATGGTAAAGTCAGAAGCTCTTCTCCCTGTGGTTTCAATTGTCCCCGCACATGTCTTTAGAGTGTATGGAACTGCACTTGCCTTAAGATTAAAGATATCAAAGAATTCTGGCTTTGCAAGGGATCTGTTGCTCTGTTCATCTAGCACTGCATACATTTTCACTGCTCTTTCTCTCTTGCCAGTGGGATACACAGTCACTAAACAGATTTTAGAGCATGAACGTGCACTCTTGCCTTGTCCACATACTTTAGTGCAATTAGACATCACTGAGGAGAGTGGGGTCTCTTGTTGCTCCCTGCCCTGATCTTTCCCGGGTTCTACAGTCTCTAGTGGGACAGGAGCAGGGCCTGGGTGCAAAGCTGCAATATGTCTCTCACTGCCACATTCTGTACATTCTACTTGTATTTTGCAGTCTTTGGCAACGTGATAAGTGGATCCGCAACACTTGAAACGGATGCCGTTCTGTTAAAGGAAGGACATCCGCTCTGCAATGGGTTTGCTTCTAAAGCCTTTGCATTTCTTTAGTGGATGTGTTTTTTTGTGTATTGGGCAATGTCTATCAGGGTTTTCTATGGTGTGTACCTTGTGGGTGCTTTGATAGTCTGTGACTTCTGAAGGTACAGCTGTTTTGTGTGTGGATACAGAAATCCTACCGTGAGGTTTCTCAGGTCTGTGTGATTGATTGCCGCTGGTGGTGAAGGCAAAACTGGGATCACTTCGGATTTTCGCTTCCTGTCGGACAAACCTAGAAAACACAGAGAAAGGGGGGGAAAGCAACACCATAATCTTCTTTGAATTTACCTCCCACAGACATCCACTTGTCTTGCAGATTTGAGGGTAGTTTCTCTACTATGGGATTGGTGCCTCTAGCTGTATCTAGGTATGAAAGTCCTGGCAAGTAGCCATCCTCTTTAGCATATTCTATCTCTAGTAGAAGATCACTTTGTTCTTGTAGACGCACGTTGTCTCTGTAGCCCACCTTGGGAAAGACTTCAAGTTTTTTCAACAGTGCTCCTTCTATTACCTCAGGGGATCCATACGTTTCTTCTAGTCTTTTCCAGGTCATATTGAGTCCTGCTGCAGGGTTAAACAGGTTTGCTCTTCTCATCCTCTTAGCATCCTCTGCTGACTCGGTACCAAGCCATTTTATCATCAAATTAAGTATGTCTGCTGGTGAAAAGTTCAGACCTTCAGTGGCATTCAGAAAGGAGGATTTCCATGCCCAATAGTTTTCAGGACAGTCATCAAATTGGAGAAAGCCTGAGCTAACCATCTCTTTGCGGATGAGATATTTGGTGACATCCACTGCACATTGTTGTTCGCCAATGTAATCTATATGTTGAGGTGATGGGAACACTTGTTTTTTGTACTTAGGGGTTTCTGGTGCTTCATTCTTGATTTGCTGGCAGCCGCTGACCTCATGTGGTTGTTTGGGCCTGCTCAGGGGGATGTTGATCTCGGCCTGAATTGATTTGCTTCAGGTTTAAGAGACTGTTCCTTTGTATGCGCATCAGTAAGGTTCTGGATGTACTTACTTGTACGATCTGTAGAGGATAGAGGTTTTTCTGGAACCTCTGGGTCTTTATATGATTTTTCACTTCCTGACCGACTTGTTCCCATGTAGGCAGCGGCCTCAGCTTCAGCAGCTGCAGCAGCGGTCTGTCGCTTCAGGATGAGCAATTTTGCTTCTAATTCCGCTTCTTCTTGTGCTATGGTAGCTTTCTTTGCTGCTAACTCCTGCATCATCATGGCTTCTTTTTCTGCGTACTGTAGCTGGACGCGGGCAGCTTCTGCCTTGGCACGAGCTTTAACTGCTGAGGAACTTGCTGAGGACATCTTGCTAGCCCGTGAAGATCTGGACACATGCGATTGTGCATCGTCTTGCTGGGCACTGGGAATGTTCTCCCTGCCTTGCTGTGTCGGCGATAGCGTGTCATCAGCCTGGTACTTTGTTCCTGATCTTAGACTCATGCTGCACTAATGGCGTCTCAGTTTATTCCAGACTGCCACGTGGTTGTCTTTTTACTGTTCTGCTTCGCGTTATTGAACTGTTGTATAACACTAGTCAGACAGCTTAACAATAATTCAGAAGTCAAGAAACGTGAGACATCAAATCTGTATGTATTCTTTTTCCGAATAACTTTGTAAAACTACAACATAAACATAAACAAAACATATGTGTCAGTACATTAAAACATTATACACCAGCTTCACTCTATCAGTGAGTGTACTCACAGACAATTCCACCATTAATCCAAGAATAGATGAGAGCTCTTCTGTCTGCAGTCTGTTATATCATGGAGCAGTCATAAAATGAAGGAAATACAGTTCCAGGTTAAAGGTTACTGCTCTTTACTGTGAAGATACCAGTTCCAGGTTAAAGGTTACTGCCTTGAATGTAAAGGAATTCCTTTCCCTAGTGACAAAATAATAACTAACTCTGGCCACTAGATGGCAACAATGTCAAACCAACATTGCAGTATAATCTGTAACAGCACATAGCACATATTACTATGACAATATGGGCAGAACAGTTATTATTATTATTATTATTATTATTTATTATTATTATTATTATTATTATTAGTGTGGAGGTTGGAGATGAGGGGAGGATTATTTGTTTGTTAGGGCGTTAATACTACTACTACTCATACAGCTACTACTTATACTACTACCCCTGGCACTATTGATTTTCTTGATGTGAGGCTCACGGGTGAGAACCACGAGATGGTCGGTAGTTTATGTAGAAAACCCGCGGCAGGTAACCCTTTCCTGTCTGCCAGCTCCAGCCATCCCCCACACACCATCCAGAGCGTCCCGGGGGGCCAATTTCTGCCACTTCGCCGTTTTCTGCACCAAACAGGAGGATTTCCCTCAGGAGGCCGTTTAATGACAGAGAGGTTCCTAGCTGGAGGGTATCCTAAGTCCACCATCGATCGGGCCCTTCGGATCGCCAGTAAGGCACCCCAGGCAGATCTGCCAGTGGATAAATCCGCTTCATGTAATACAGAGAGGTCTCGGCCTACTCCCACTTTCCCCACCCCCCATATAGTTCAGAATTTCAGAAAATTAGTAAAGATTGTGACCAAATACCTTCCGGTTTTATCTAATGACCAAGTCTATTGTAAAGTTCTCACAGAAGGTATCCGCACAGCGTCTAGAAGAGCGCCCTCTTTGGGCCGTCTCTTGTCCCTTAGTTATTTTTGCAGTAAAAAAACCCGCCCTCCCATTGGCTGCAATTTTAAAGGCCCCTATAAATGTGGGGGACACGTGTGTGTGTGTGTGTGTGTGTGTGTGTGTGTGTGTGTGTGTGTGTATACTGTCCTTTTATGAAAGGTGGTGACGCCGTCACCTCCTCATCCACAGGTAAAACGTTTAAAAATCGGGTCTTTCATCAATTGCAACACACGATATATAATTGATGTTATTACCCGTCTTACGTGTTCCACCCGATATGTAGGCAGAACTCTCCGTAGATTGGAAGAGCGTCTATATCATCACCTTTATGATATTGATAAGGAACACGGGACTAACGTATCCCGACATTGGGATGAGGTTCATTCAGGTGACCCTTCGTGCCTCCGCATCCGGGGTATAGATAGAATTGTACAACCACCCGGGGGGGGGGGGGGGGGGAGGGGGGGACAAGTTTAGTCTTTTATGTAAGCAAGAGGTTAAATGGATTTTTAACTTAAATACCAGAGAGCCCACGGGGTTAAACTTGGGGTGGGATGTCCCCCATTTCTATGAGTAATGTCGGGGTCTTGTCTACAATATTTCATGCTTCATGTGGAATGCACTCGCCTTTTCTCTATTACTTTTTTATTTTTACTTTTTCATTTTTTTCCTCATTGATATATATATAATGACATTTTTTTATCATTAAATGCCATTATTATTATTTCTTAAGATACGATATTGTCACGTTCACCTTGCAAAGTATTTCCAGGTGAGTAGGTTAGTGTAGCAGTTGGTCATGTGACCCATTTAGCCAATTTTTGGGTCTATCTTTGGGTTCCACATGGCAAACGATTTATGGTTGAGCGTTCGTTGTATATCTATCGATCTCCTCAGCGCTAGTAGGAAAGCGCAGCTGCCTGTCAGATGGCCCTTTAGCCAAATCAACTAGTTTACCTCTCTGGGTTCTACATTATAAGCGATCGATGGTAGATCGCTCCATGTATGACCCGTATTACGGAGATCATATGTATCCCATAATAGGTATATATAGACCCATTTTTGGCACCCCAGAGAACCCTTGCACAGAGCAGTTAAGTATAACATGTTTGTTTTGTAAAGGTTTTTTTTTTTTTAATCACTTTAATGCCCCGTACACACGATCGGAAATTCCGCCAGCAAAAGTCCGATGTGAGCTTTTTTTCGGAAATTCCGACCGTGTGTAGGCTCCATCGGACTTTTGCTGGCGGAATTCCAGCCAGCAAAAGATTGAGAGCAGGTTCTCAATTTTTCGGTCCGATCATCTGTACCTATTCTGACGCGCAAAATTCCTACGCATGTATCTGAAACAATTCGACACATGCTCGGAAGCATTGAACTTAATTTTCTTGGCTCGACGTAGTGTTGTACGTCACCGCGTTCTTAACGGTCGAAAGTGAACTTTTGTGTGACCGTGTGTATGCAAGACAAGCTTGAGCGGAATTCCGTCGAAAAAAAAAAACATCCAAGATTTTTGCGACGGAAAATCCGATCGTGTGTACGCGGCATAAGAGTAAACATACTGCATGAGAGCATTCAAAGCCAGGAGTCCTATATCGCTCCAAGAAGTGTCTTCTGTGCCCTCTAACCAATTACTGACCGCCCCATTACAGATTTACTGCTACGCTGCTGCGGGTGCCAGGCACTGGGTGTCCTCCGGCACCCTCTGATCGCCGGGCAGAGACACAGAATGGGACTCTACCTATCTAAACAAAGCAGAGCTCAGTTCTGATGGGGGAAGGGATGGATTTTGTGTCCCTGCAAAGCAAGGAATAAAATCCATATCTTCCCCTAGTAAAAACACAGAACGCGGTACACAAAAACACTGGCTAGGCACATAGTTAACCATTTGATCACCCTAGATGTTTAACGCCTTCCCAGCCAGTGTCATTAGTACAGTGACAGTGCATATTTTTATCACTGACCACTGTATTAGTGTCACTGGTTCCCACAAAGTGTCAGCTAGTGTCCGATTGTCTGCTACAATATCGCAGCTAAAAGTCGCTGATCACCACCATTACTAGTGTTAAATATAAAAATTCCAGTATACATATACCATAGGTTGTAGACACTATAACTTTTGCGCAAACCAATCAATATTCGCTTTTTTACGATTTTTTTTTTTTTTTTTTTTACTAAAAATATGTAGCAAAATACATATTGCCTAAATTTATGACGAAATTAGTTTTTTACTTCATTTTGAAGGGGCCTTCCTCCGCTCCAAAGAAGCCCATGTACCAAATTTTGGCACTGAGCCAGGCACATTTGACGCTGCGCTTGCCACGTTTTTCGTGTGTTTTGTCACGATAATCGCAGCAAAATAGCACCGCGTTTTGGGTGCCATTAAGAAATAATGGCACTGCAAACATGACTTGCATTTTGCTGCGATTCTGAAATAGCGGGCAGAATCATGCAATGCCTGAGATGCCAGTACGCTCGGTGTGAAAGGGGCCTTAGGACTACAGAGCACCTCCCTACCTCCCCATCCCTGTAACCTATGTAGGAGGTGTTCTGTGAGATAAACCAGGCGGGGCTGATAACACTGCGCACTGCAGCGTGCAAAGGCCACAGAGCAACACTGGATTATTGGCAGGATCAACTGGTTATTTTTGCAATTGAACAGATTTAGCAGAATGCTTTAAATTATATATTTATCCGAACAAATAAAGGAAGTTCATTGTCTGAGATAAATTGTATTGACCCCGTCGTGATCAGAGACTTGTGATGGTCAGATGAAGTTTAGCAGCATTGGTATAAAATGGTGAAAGGGATGAGACCCCAAAATGGAAGCAATGTGCGGTTAGCAGAGGCGCCCATTAAATAAAAAGGTTTTAAAAAGAATGGAAGCTGATCATTGTAAACGCCCCTGTCAGTGCTGAATGGTTAGTCTCATCCCTGTAAACTGATGCATCTGGAAGAGAGCTTGTTCTTTAGAAAAACAACAGACTTGCAAGCTGGATCCCTCAGATGGAAGATGAAGAAAGTAAAAAAAAGAAAACGAATGCAGCCATCACATCTATGAATTGGTAAGCTGCAATATAATAAATGTTTGATTTGTGTTTTAAAACTGCTTGCAGAACCTGATGTATGTAAAATCGATCGGTTCCGTACTTGCTGATATTACCAGTCAGTATGAGGGCTCCGGCCTGTCCTCATTATCAGTCCTCCTTCCGCTCTAATCTGGAAGTAAGAGACCCGGCTGGGGAACAGAGCAAGGCCCGCGGGTTGTTTGGGTCTCGGACGTGTTTATATCCAACACTGAGAGGTACGGGGTGGGGGGAGGGGAGGGAGGACCGGGCCCTGTGCAGATAAGGAGAAGGCAAATGTATCCGGTCCTCACCACAGGAAATAAGAATGACAATGAAAGAAAACAATAACTATGAACGAGGATATGGCTGTATGTCACATGAATATGTTTTTATTGAAGGCTCATAGGAAAAAGCTACCTTATTATCAATACACACTGATTTCCAATACAGATATTATCACCCCCTCTAATTAAATACCCACTGCCCATTTTATTGATCTAATGCCACAGTCACATGACCATCCTTCTCTCTCCTTCTGTTTACTTCCTGGGGTCCTTCTTTGGGTGCCCACATCACTGCCTGTGTGGTGTCCACACCTCCTGTTGGCGGAGGCGACACTTCCATTGGTCGGATCCTCTCTCCAGAGACGGGAGAACTCACGGGGGAGGTGAGGAGACCGGTGCCCAAGAAGATAATGAGCGGGACAAATGTCTGGGGCACAGGGGGGGAAATTCGCTTGGCTCATAGAGGAAGCTGTGACTTTGATCCGTTACTCTGCAGGACGGCTTAGGAAGAAATGTTCAGAATCCAGGCTGAGGAGTAACTGAGGCCCAATGCACTATTTACACTTCATTTCTGCCCCGAGTTGGGCTTTAGTTAACCACTTCAATACAGGGCACTTTTACCCCCTTCCTGCCCAGGCTAATTTTCAGCTTACAGCTCTGTCACAATTTGAATGACAATTGCGCGGTCATACCACATTGTACCCATATGACATTTTCATTATTTTTTTCACACAAATAGAGCTTTCTTTTGTTGGTATTTAATTTCATGTGTTGCTAAATAAACAAAAAACGACTGAAAATTTTGAAAAAAAAAAAGGTTTTACTTTAGATTTAGCAAATAAATAATCTTCATAAATTTAGGTCAAAATGTATTCTGCTGCATTTCTTTGGTGAAAATAACCCAAATCAGTGTATAGAATTTAGTCTGTAGGAAGGTTATAGAGACAAACTACTGTATATATCAGAAAATTGATCAATCCTGATGTACTGACGGCCTTTCTCATTTCTTGAGGCACGAAAATTACCCCTTTTTGGAAAGTAGACAGTCCAAGGTATTTAGTCAGAGGCATGGCGAGTTTTTTTAAGTTGTTTTTTTGTCACAATTATTTGAAAAATAAAAAAAATGCACAATTGTTTTTTTAAATACTGTCACCAGTGCAGTACAGCGTCATCATATGACCGGTGTGGCAGTGATCAGGGACACCGACTGGTGACAGTATAAAAAAAAAAAAAATACTAATTTTTTTTTTTTTTTTTTACATCTTTTTCCACAATTTTTTTTGTTACAAATAATTATTGCATATACAAATGAATTTTATTCTGATAAGCAACCATTTTTACTGAATGAAGCTAGTTCACTCAGTGTCTTTTGTTGTGATTAGCTGTGATTGGTCAAAGCTAATCACATGGTACAGATGGGTTGTGATTGGCCTGTCTGTACCATGTGTTCACTGTGACCAATCACAGTTAGCAACACAATTGTATACAATGGATGACATGAAAGGAAGCCAATAATTGTTTACAACTGTCATGTGATCTGCTGTGATTGGGAACAGCGATCACATGACACTGGCAGCAGGTCGGAGCGGTGATCAATCACCGGACACAGTCACAGATGCATTCTCAGGAAGACGTCATATGATGTCCTCCCAGAACTACAGTGCTCTCGCCCCGCCATCATTTTGCTATAGGCCGGGCGGGAAGGTGTTAAAGGCATAATTCACCTTTACCAAAAAACTGCCTTTGCAGATGAAGGGCCCCTGTATATAAAAAAAACAATAGTGCAGCTTTGGCCAAAGCTGAATATTGCCTTTGCTATAGGTGTCATCATTTACGTACCCCTGAAGCCTGACTAAACAACTCCAAGAAATGGCATCATCCTGTCCTGTCTTGTTACTATGACGTTGCTAAGAGAATCCAAACCCTTACTGTTCACCTCCATCATCTCAGGAGTGAGCTCCTTCTATCATTCAAACCCCTTCATATGCTCTTTGTCTCCCCTGATGTAGTAACTCTGAGCTCAGCATTTGGGAGCTCCTGTGATTGTGGAAGTGAACAATAACAGCTGGAGGGGGATGTCCTTTTTTCGAAAAGGATGAATGTGAAGGATATAGGCCCTGTTTTGGCCTTGCTATAAGGATGTAAGTCAGATCCCCACATCATTGTTCTAATAGGTTGATTGAGATGCCTTAAAAATGCACCACTAATAAACCCTTGATTTTTTTTTTTTTTTTTTTTTAGCACTACCTTGTCACCCCCATGTTTTTCTGCGCTGTAATAAAAACGTTAAATGCTATTCAGCGCATCTTTATTACCGGATTATTTTGCCAAGGAGCATTATGCAAAGCCGCAAGCAACGTATATTTAATTAAAAATTATTTTTACCAACAATATTATATAAAAAAATATTCAGATAAACAACATTTTGACTCCATTTTATTTGGCCTTTATTAGTTTTCAATTATTGTTATGATTACTACTGGAAATACTTTTGACATATAGAGGAATTTGGGGTGTTACAATATTATCCGGTCCGGGTGTCGCCTACACTAGATATACCTCAGGGTCAGATTTGGGCGACTCCTGGAGACAAACGGAAAATGTAACATTTCTGTATGCAGTGCTCCACATTTATTCTAAGGCCCCTTTCACACTTATACAACTTGTCCCACGATTTGGGACTGCAAAGAAGCATGACAAGTTGTTCCCCATGATTTCCAATGACAGCCATTCATATTAGTACGACTTCAATACGTTCCGACTTCAAAGTAGTCCCTGCACTACTTTGGTCCGATTTTGATGCCACTTACACAGGCATTCCTTGAAATCATGGCCGTGAATCGCAGCAAAATCGCGTGACTTTGAAGTCACACAAGTGTGAAAGGGGTTTACCAGCTCCACATTACATTCTGGAGAGAATTAATTGCCAAGATGCAGAAAAAAACTCCTTTCTAATACAATAATGGAAATTCCCTCCCAATGGTCTTTAGGCTCCAAAGCAGAACATGGGCTCAGCAGACAACTACCTTTTTGGATCTGATCTCTGGGGCCTATGAGATATTTCTGGGTTGGTACTACCCTTTCAGTGGTTACACTGGGGCTGTGATTAGTGTATAGGCAGGTGCAGGTCCTCCTCTGTTCTATAGGTGGCCCTGTGCCATTATTACAGATGTAGTGGAGTCTGTTAGGTGAATTGTCCCCTTAGGGACACTACGAGTTTCTCAGCTGTCTGATTGGAAGCTGCAACCTCTTGTGAGCTCTGGTAGCCATCAGGGTGTGGGACCTTATATAATAGGGTACCTGCACCATTTGGGTGTTCCTGGACAAGTCATAGGTCAGGGACAGAGACCCTACTGGTGACAGTGCATAGTGCTGGGGAAGGTTCCTGGTGAGTAGGGTCAGCTCAGAGACAACGCCTGTCTTGAGGAAACATCTCGGTATTCGGACCAGTAATGTGAGGTCCTTCCCAGAAGTATTATAGTGATGTTCCAGTACACTGCAAACCACCATTCCTCCAGTGGAACCGTCCTCCAATAATACAGGCCCAAGCCTGGTGATATTGACAGTAGATAAATAACAACTGCTACATTGCCCTATATCAATGCTTACAAAAAAAGTCTTTATTCATTACCAGTAACCTGTATACATTATACAACATAAATTATAACATTAAGAATTGTTGGTGTGGTCTCTCCCTGATTGGGTACCCTGGGCCTAGGCCCCGCCTACAAGTGCAGTGCAGTTCTGATATACAGTATCTCACAAACCCTTCAAATTTTTCATGTGACAACACTAAGGAAATTACACTTTGCTACAATGTAAAGTAGTGAGTGTACAGCTTGTATAACCGTGTAAATTTGCATCCTATGCATTAAAGTGGAGGGCCACCCAAAAAAAAAAAAGAGCATTAATATTCTTTAAAAAAGAAAAAAACTTTTGAAAAAAAAAAAAACATTTTTTTTTACCTTATCAGAAATCCCTGTTGCTAGGCCGTCTTCCTAATCTGCCTCCTTCCTACTTTGTGGTGATCTTTGGTGATCTTCGGTCTTCTGTCCTCCTCAGCGTTGTCTTCTGGGTAATGAGGCATGCTGTGTTCTGGGAACTGTGTGTTCCCTAACACATCGTGTCCCATTCACAAAGTGCAGCGCGACTCGCGCATGTGCAGTAGGAAACAGGCAGTGAAGCCGTAAGGTGTTTCCCTTAGTGAGGATGACGGCGCTGGGACCGGAGAGCTAAGGGACATGTTGGCCTCGGCGGCCGACATCTCGGGCACCCTGGGAGGGTAAGTGAACTTATTAAATGAAATAAAAAAAAAAGTAGCTGCTGACTTTAAAAAAAAAATTTTTACAGCTGAAACACCACTTTAAGGTGAAAAAACACCCGCCAGTGACCGGCCCCCCAGCCCCCTGTTTTACTTACCTGAGCCCTAAGAGTTGACCCACGGGAACTCACTGTCTCTCTGCCTGGGGTTCTCGGCTCTTGATTGGATAGATTGATAGCAGCGCAGCCATTGGCTCTCGCTGCTGTCAATCAAATCCAATGATGCGGGCTCCGAATGGTGGTCTTGGGAGCACGCCCGCAAGGTAACCCCCCTCGGGAGAGCGCTTCTTCCAGGGGGTTATCTGATATGGGGAGGAGCCGCCGAGGGACCCCAGAAGAGCAGGTTGGGGGCCACTCTGTGCAAAACGAGCTGCACAGTAGAGGTAATATTATATGTTTGTTATTTAAAAAAAACCTTACAATCACTTTAATGTCTAAACCCCTGGCAACAAAAGTGAGTACACCCCTAAGTGAAAATGTCCAAATTGGGCCCAATTAGCCAGGAGGGGTCCTCTGTGTCATGTGACTCGTTAGTGTTACAAGGTCTCAGGTGTGAATGGGGAGCAGGTGAGTTAAATTTGGTGTTATCACTCTCACTCTCTCATACTGGTCACTGGAATTTCAACATGGCACCTCATGGCAAAGAGCTCTGAGGCTCTGAAAAAAAGAATTGTTGCTCTACATAAAGATGGCCTAGGCTATAAGAAGATTGCCAAGACCCTGAAACTGAGTTGCAGCACAGTGGCTAAGACCATACAGCGGTTTAACAGGTTCCACTCAGAACAGGCCTCACCATGGTCGACCAAGGAAGTCGAGTGCACATGCTCAGCGTCATATCCAGAAGTTGTGTTTGGGAAATAAACGAATGAGTGCTGCCAGCATTGTTGCAGAGGTTGAAGTGGTGGGGGGTCAGCCTGTCAGTGCTCAGATCATACGCCACACACTGCATCAAATTGGTCTGCATGGCTGTCATCCCAGAAGGAAGCCTCTTCTAAATATAATGCACAAGAAAGCCTGCAAACAGTTTGCTGAAAACAAGCAGACTAATGACATGGATTACTAGAACCATGTCCTGTGGTCTGATGAGACCAAGATAAACTTATTTGGTTCAGATGGTGTCAAGCATATGTGGTGAGGAGTACAAAGACAAGTGTGTCTTGCCTACAGTCAAGCATGTTGGTGGGAGTGTCATGGTCTGGGGCTGCATGAGTTTTTCCCACAAATAGAGCTTTCTTTTGGTGGAATTTGATCACCTCTGTTTTTTTTTTTTTTTTTTTTTTGTGCTATAAACAAAAAAAGAGCGACAATTTTGAAAAAAACACACATTACTTTTTACTTTTTGCTATAATAAATATCCCCAAAAGATATATAAAAAAATTATTTTTTTTTTCTCAGTTTAGGCCGATACGTATTCTTCTACATATTTTTGGTAAAAAAATAAAATAAAATGCAATAAGTAATTGATTGGTTTGCGCAAAAGTTATAGCGTTTACAAAATAGGGGGTCGTTTTATGGCATTTTTATTAATAATTTTTTTTTTTTACTAGTAATGGCGGCGATCAGTGATTTTATTGTGACTGCAACATTATGGCGGACACATCGGACATTTTTGACACATTTTTGGGACCATTGTCATTTATACAGCAATTGGTGCTATACAAATGCACTGATTCCTGTGTAAATGACACTGGCACTGAAGGGGTTAACCAGGGAGTGGCAGTGTAGGGGTTAAGTGTGTCTTAGGGGCGTGTTGCTAACTATGGGGGGCGTGGCACATCACTGAGCTCTGCTCCAATCACAGGGAGCAGAGATCAGTGTCACTGTTGCTAGGCAGAATGGGGAGATGCTTGCTTACTATAGCATCTCCCTTCCAATCTCACTGTCGCAGTCACAATAAAAAAAATCACTGATCGCCGCCATTACTAGTAAAAAAAAAAAAAAAAAATGATTAATAAAAATGCCATAAAACTATTCCCTATTTTGTAAACGCTATAACTTTTGCGCAAACCAATCAATAAACGCTTATTGTGATTCTTTTTACCAAAAATATGTAGAAGAATACGTATCGGCCTAAACTGAGGAAAAATTCATCATTTCAGATAATTCGTAACTTCGGATAAATTTGTATTCGTTACGTTCACTAACAGCCAAATTTGAAAGGAAATTCCAATACCTATAATTTAATAGTTAGTTATTTCGAATTAAACTGATTTTTTTTTTTTTTTTTTTAAGATTTTCACATTTTCGAATTCCGAAAATTAGGAATTCTGAAAATCTGAAATTCAGGAATCTGAAAATTCGAAATTCGGAAATTTCAGATTTCCGAATTTCGGATTTTCAGAATTCCAAATTTCGGATTTTCGGAATTCAGAAATTTGAAAATAATTTCAGAAATTCGTAATTTCGGCATTACCGAATTTGTCAAAATTTGTTAAAGAACTAATTCGGAACTAAACGAATTGCACATGTCTAGTGACCATTAAGGGTTTTAATGTTATTCAAGAAGACCTACTATGAGCAATAGTGATGTGCAACGCTCAGTGACTCACAACAATCAGAAACAAACTCAAAAGGTCTTTATTTCAAAAAGTAGGTACATAAAATAATATATGTGTTTTGAAAATAGCAGCACCAATAATTGTATTAATATATACAGTATATCACATTAGAAAGGTATGTGCAATATCAATATTATTTATGTTTCAATTCACTTGCCACCATCTTATAGGTCTTGAGGATTCTATTGAGAGGTGAGAGGTATCTGTGTGTCTTTAAAAAAGTGAGCAGCTCGGTCTTTTGCCCCATACACACGATCGGATTTTCCGTCGGAAAAATCTTGCATGGTCGAAAAAAAGATACAAGTCCATCAAGTCCAACCTATGTGTGTGTTTGATTATTTGTCAGTATTACATTGTATATCCCTGTATGTTGCAGTCATTCAGGTGCTTATCTAATAGTTCTTTGAAACTATCGATGCCCCCCCACTGAGACCACCTCCTGGCTGCTCTTACAGTAAAGAACCCTTTATGTAGTTTATGGTTAAACCTCTTTTCTTCTCATTTTAATGAGTGGTCACGTGTCTTGTTAAACTCCCTTCCGCAAAAAAGTTTTATCCCTATAGTCCGTTTTGATCGACAGAGTGTAGTTCTGCTTTAACAAGGTAAATACCTCTAGGGCAAGAAGAGGGACAAATGAGGATGAAAGAAGGGCTTTTTTTGAAATGAAGGCCAGTCCCCCTTGAAATATAGTTATTGATTTAGCAGCTTATGATGCAAGAATTAAGGCCCGTACACACGATCAGACTTTTTGACAATAGACATGCAAATTAGCTGTTTTGGACCAACATCCGACCGTGTCTACGCTCCATCGGACCAACTTTTTCAGTTTTCATCAGACTTTTGTTGGCTGTGCGAACGGACCAACTTTCTGCCAACAAAAGTCCGATGGAGCAAAGTCCGACTGTGTGTACACAAAACCATCGGACTTTTTTACAAAGTACAAACACGCATGCTCAGAACCAATGAAAAAGATCAGACAACAATACAGAAGTTGACCAAAGGTGGCGCTGGAGTATTTGAACGTCCTCTTTTGAAGTGTCGTCGGTACGTTGAAATGTCACTACGTTCGTGTTTGTTGCCTAAAAAGTCTGATCGTGTGTATGCAATACCAACTTGGGGCCCAACGGCCTTTGTACAAAAATCCATGGGAAAGTTCGTACAAAGTCCGATCGTGTGTATGAGGCTTAATACTGTTTGTTCGATTTGTGGGGGGGAGGGGGGGGGGTTGCTGGGAAAATTAGCCTTCGTTTTGCCAATACTGTTTTCCAAAATTTTTTTTTTTTTATCTAAAAGACAAAAAGACACAATTAAATGTACAAAAAAATCTAGCCAATAATCCTTTTAAAACAAATTTATTTTTAAAAAAACTTTAGGTAAAGGTTACAAGCCCTTGTCAAAGATGAGAAGAATTGCCGTCATACAGTTGTCAGGTATTTTAGCGACAATCATCACCAGGACAAATAGAGAGGGTAAATCTCCACAGTGCACAGACAAAGGGTCTAACCTTTTAGCATCCTATCTAGAGCTAAAAAAAAAAAATGCAAAAGTGCTCATATTAATATACACATAAAAGTAGTATTTTAAATGAGCTGCAAAAATGCATTTTTTACAGTGTTGTAGAAAAAATATAAAGTAATAAATTATAAATACAAAACAAAGAGAAACTCTTCAGTCTTAACTCCACTAAAAGTGGAATGCAAATGTAAACCACTTCCAATAGCACTTGTAACCAATACTCAGTGAAACAGTCATATATACCCGTACTTATCGGTGTATAACACGCACCCTAATTTTAAGAGGGAAGTTTCAGGAAAAAACTTTTTTTAAATAAAAAACTTTAAAGCAAATTAAGGGTCAGTGCCCATCAAAGTCCATCTGCAGCCTGATTAATGCCCATCTGCAGCCTGATTGCTCATCTGCAGCCAGATTAATGCTCATCTGCAGCCAGATTAATGCTCATCTGCAGCCTGATCAATGCCCATCTGCAGCCTGATCAATGCCCATCTGCAGCCTGATCAATGCCCATCTGCAGCCTGATCAATGCCCATCTGCAGCCTGATTAATACCCATCTGCAGCCTGATTAATACCCATCTGCAGCCTGATTAATGTCCTCAATGCAACCTGATTAATGTCCTCAATGCAGCCTGATCAATGTCCTCAATGCAGCCTGATCAATGCCTATCTGCAGCCCATCAATGCATCAATGCAGCCTGATTAATGCTGTTTTTTTAGCCTAATTTGCAGCCTCACCATCTTTCATCAAAGCAGCCTGAACATCAGGAAATCACTGAGCCGTCATCTCCTCTCCACTCGGCTCTCACGTCACACAGTCCCGCCTCTGCCATCGTCATTGGACCAGCTCCTGTTATAGACAGAACACTGGTCCAATGCCTGTGGCGAATGCGGGACTGTGTGTGTGTGACGTGAGAGCCGAGTGGAGAGGAGATGACGGTTCAGTGAATTTTGGCGGCACTCGTCCACCTCCTTCCCCTCCAAGGTACACTATCAGCGTTTAACACGCACCCCTGATTTGCCCCCTATTTTCAGGGGGGAAAAAAGTGTGTGTTATACGCCAATAAATACTGTGTGTGTGTGTGTGTGTGTGTGTATATATATATATATATATATATATATATACACACACGCAAAATTACCGTAATTACAGAATGCGGCACTGATAGTGTTCCAGTCAAAATTGTGTTGCAGGCTTAGCCTGTGAGCGAACTCTGGAATAAAAAGCTATATGAAAACTGATGTCTTTGGAGTGTAGCCAACTTGTTTGTTTATTCCATGTGGTGAGCATTGATGACCTCCACTGGCAGGCATCTGAAACCACAGAGATGGGTGGATTGAGGGATTTGAGTGCCAGTTCCCTTTGGTACTATGACCAGTTTCGGTTTGAGGGCCTTGAGTGCCAGTTCTCCTGGTTCTATGTCCAGTTCCCATTTGACAAGTTCGTCAGGAGTGAGGCCACTTGGACATCATCTTGAACCTAGTTTTTAAGAAGGCAATTTAAACTTGGCTGTTCCTCCTTCATAATCCATCCAGAACTTCCAGTCATAGTTTTCAAAGTTAATATTCCTATATTATTTCAGAATCTTTCTGAAGAGGTAACGTGGAAGGAAGTTCACCATCATCAAATGCCATCTTGTCCTCCTGCGTTGCACAGAGAAAAGTAATATTAATTCTAAGTCATGTTTAAGTCTAATAATAAAAAAGCTAAATTCTTAGTGAAATGTCTAAATTGTGAATTGTAGTGTCTAACTTCCATACCAAACAAAAAAAAACTAAAAAAACTAAAAAAAAAAAGAAGCTTATTCTTCATTTAACGTTTTATTAAACCCAGTGATATGAAAATAGTCCCCCCCCCTTGCAGTGCTTCATTTTACATTAAAATACTGCCACTATATACTTTTTTGGCTAATCTGTATACCACGGTCATGTGCTAAACTGCAGGGTCTAAGAGTGCTAAGTGTTCAGGTAGGGGGAGATTTCCACTACAGCATGCTGTTATGAATTCATTCATTCATGAATCAAGATGTGACATCCCACCCACTGTGTTCTTTTTTAGTTACTGGGCATGTAAGAGGAGGGAGGGACTGGGCTGTCATTTAGGATCTTTATACACGCCCAAATGTGTGATGTCAATATCATGTGACCTGAACAGCTCAACTCAACAAGGAAATGTTCTCTCCAGCAATAGAGCCCAAACTGAGCGAGTGCAGGAGGACTACTCTGACTGCGTCTTATCCCCTTCGCTGTTTTGTTCTGGTGATAACAATCATTGAGGCAAAAAACGGGGCAAATCTCAACAAATGGATACTTAGACAGTGGTAGAAACGTGACAATAGTTCAAATTCCCTACTATGACCAAAAGTAGAAAAAACTTAAAAAAACTTAAAAGAAAGGGAAAAAACTAAACAATGTCTTTTCAGCCCTGCCCTGGGTAGGTACAATGGTTGTACACTTTCTTAGAATCGGTGTCGTTAGGGTGCAACTTCTTGAACAATATATTACACAGAGAAAAGGGCGAGACATTTGTTGTAGAGGGCAGAGCTCACATCGGCACTAATTTGGTAGATTTTTTAACTCTCAACCAGCTATTTGCTTGTGCTCAATGGTCTAACGCTAAGGTCCTGTTCACATTATGCAGGTTTGGAATCACGGGGCAATTATTCTTAATGGCACCCCAAACCTTGTGTGATTCTGTCGCGACTGCCACACATTTCTGTCGCACAACAGTCTGGCACATTTAAAAATCGTGCTAAGCTGCTCACCCAAAAAAACAGCAGCAGTTTTGAATGGAATGGGCTACCCTATGCGCAATATGCAAAATCACATGAAAATCACGCAACAAAAACTGCGAATGGGAATACTCCCCCCCACTGATATGTTAACGGGACCTAATATAGAAGAACAGTGGGGCAGACATGCAAAAAGACACTTACTGTAAGACATGTGCACTGACAAAAAATTTGTTCATTTTTGTTTCGTTTGTTTTTTTGCTTTTTTTGGAAATTTGGAAAATTGAAAATTCGGAAATGTCGTGAATTTTCACATTTCGATTTTTCAGATTTCGGAATTTTCGAATTTCCGAATTTCGGATTTTTGGAATTCTGAAATTCAAAGATTTGAAAGTCCAAGAAGAAAATCAGTTTAATAACTAACTATTAAATTAACGAGTACGAATTTATCCGAAGTTAAGAATTATCTGAAATAACGAATGCCGCATCTAAACAAATGAAACTGAACAAATTAATAATAAATAGTTAATAATAAATAATTAATAATAAATAATTAATAATAATTAATAATAAATAATAATAATAAAAAGGTATTATTATTATTGTTATTTATTATTATTAGATTGTTACGTTTCATTTGGTTAGATGCGGCATTCGTTATTTCAGATAATTCGTAACTTTGGATAAATTCGTACTCGTTACATTCACTAACAGGCAAATTTGTAAGGGAATCCCAATACCTATAAATGAATAGTTAGTTATTTAGAATTAAACAGATTTTCTTTCTTTTTTTTCTGATTTTTGAATTTCCGAATTCTGAAAATCTGAAATCCGAAAATTCGGAAATCTGAAAATCCAAAATTAGAAAATTCGGAAATTGGAAATTCGGAAATTCGAAAATTCGAAATTCAGAAATTCGAAATTCAGAAATTCGTAATTTCGCAAGTTTTGAAACTTTGAAACTCTGAAATTTTGGAAATTCGGAATTAACGAATTTGTCGAAATTCGTTAAAAAACGAATTCGGAACTAAACGAATTGCACATGTCTACTTACTGCATATAATTTAAATCAGTACAACAATGGACATAACCACAAGCACAACGTTTATGGATTTCCACCTCACCATTGCCACCAAACTATTACAATTATTAGTTTCCACTCAAACTATTACCGAAAGCACAAAACCTAACATTATGTATTATTGATAAAAGAGGAAGGATAAGTGGGATTTTTAAGGTGCCAAATTAGAACAAATTATTTTATAAAAGTAGAAATGTATTCAAAAGGTAAAAACAAGACATACAGGGTGTAACCCCCTCTATGGTTTCACCAAATGATCCGTCTGTTGATATCCCCATGATTATGGAGCTTCAATTTGTGGTTAAATGGTTGGGAACATACAGGTAACTATTTTGACCATGGTTGACTTGTTTGCTGTGCTGTCTCAGCAAATCCGAAAATTCGGAAATCCGAAAATCCAAAATTTGAAAATTCGGAAATCCGAAAATTGGAAATTCGGAAATTCGAAAATTCGAAATTCTGAAATTCGAAATTCTGAAATTTCAGAAATTCGTAATTTCGCAAGTTTTGAAACTTTGAAATTTTGGAAATTCGGAATTAACGAATTTGTCGAAATTCGTTAAAAAACGAATTCGGAACTAAACGAATTGCACATGTCTACTTACTGCATATAATTTAAATCAGTACAACAATGGACATAACCACAAGCACAACATCCTGCGATTATGGATTTCCACCTCACCATTGCCACCAAACTATTACAATTATTAGTTTCCACTCAAACTATTACCGAAAGCACAAAACCTAACATTATGTATTATTGATAAAAGAGGAAGGATAAGTGGGATTTTTAACCACATGATTACTTTGCACTTAAACCCCCCTCGTGACCAGACCAATTTTCAGCTTTTGGCGCTGACGCACTTTGAATGACAATTGCGCGGTCATACAACACTGTACCCAAATGACATTTTTATAATTTTTTTCCCACAAATAGAGATTTCTTTTGGTGGTATTTAATCACAGCTGGGGTTTTTATTTTTTGCTAAACAAACAAAAAAAGATGGAAAATTAAAAAAAAAAAAAAATCATGTTTAATAGTTTGTTATAAAATTTTGCAAACAGGTAATTTTTCTGCTTCATTGATATGCGCTGATGAGGCGGCACAGGTGGACACTGATAGGCTGCACTGGTTGGCACTGATAGACTGCACTGGTGGGCACTGATAGGCTGCACTGGTGGGGACAGATAAGTCGGTACTGATGGGGACAGCAAAGATGGCACTGATGGGCACGGATGGATAACACTGATGGGCACTGATGGATAACACTGATGGGCACTGATGGGTGGCACTGATGGGCACTGATGGGTGGCACTGATGGGCACTGATGGGTGGCACTGATGGGCACTGATGGGTGGCACTGATGGGCACTGATGGGTGGCACTGATGGGCACTGATAGGTGGCACTGGTGGGCACTGGTAGGTGACACAGATGAGCACTGGCAGGTGACACTGATGTGCAGCACTGAGAGATGGCACTGTGGGCACTGAGAGATGGCAGTGTGGGCACTGGTAGGTGGCACTTTAATGGGGCAAAGACTCGCTGATCACAGAGCGCGCCGCGCGCGTCCTTCAGGGGGCGCGCAGGCAGCTCGTGGCCGGGACGACGTCGATAGACGTCGTCCCGGCACATTAGATCCGCGCTGTAGCCGTCATTTGGCTATAGCGCGGATCTCAGGTAGTTAAGGTGCCAAATTAGAACAAATTATTTTATAAAAGTAGAAATGTATTCAAAAGGTAAAAACAAGACATACAGGGTGTAACCCCCTCTATGGTTTCACCAAATGATCCGTCTGTTGATATCCCCATGATTATGGAGCTTCAATTTTGTGGTTAAATGGTTGGGAACATACAGGTAACTATTTTGACCATGGTTGACTTGTTTGCTGTGCTGTCTCCAATCGATGAGTGCTATTTCCATCGTATTTATTTATGTATTGTAATTGTTATAATTGTTGATTGTTATGCTTTTCAACAAAATTCTGTTTACTCCTAGTGATTATTGTGCCTGATGTCAATTATATCTCCTGAAGAAGCCAATATCAAGGCAAAACATGTAGAGATGAAATCAGTTAGCACTTGTATTAGTACTGTATTATCAACCTTTACTTCCTGTATGTCTTTTTACCTTTTGAATACATTTCTACTTTTAGAAAATAATTTTGTTCTAATATGGCACCTTAAAAATTGCATTTATCCTTCCTCTTTTTTCAATAATTCTTACTAGGGATGTGGTGTTGTTTATGCTAGATGATAGGCAAAATATTTTCTCTTCTAACATTATGTATGTTACTGCTAATCCTACCATGGCTGCACTTTCTCTTTACCATATGACAATTTTACAAAAATTTGAAGTATACCAGCTCACCTATTTTTCCTTATGGATTGAGGAAAACTCTTGATACTCTTCTTAAGGGTCTATATCTACGTAAGTAAAGAAGAAAATTTTATCACATTCTCATGACACTATAGTACTAATGGTAGAAAGCATATATGACAATAGCAGAAGTATTGGTACACATGCAGTCACTGTAGTCAGAAAAGAAGGTGAAGAGAGGGGGCACAAAGGGAAGCTGATGATGTGCCCTTCATCATCAAAGAACAGATTTCTCTAAAGCCCAACTCTGGTAATTGCAGTGGGGCTGTGCCTACACTGCATAGGATAATTTCTTGTTTAGGCCTGGGGGGAGTACAAGCATTTTACTTACCCGAGCCTCCTCTACCCTGGTAGACAGCACTCCTCAATGTCCTGTCGGTGGACTGTCCTTCAGCATCATCACTTCCAATGCAGGGCTGCATTAGTCTTGATAACATCAGCACCTAAGACCGCTACAGCATGGGGCAGTGTTGCCAACCGTCAGTATTTTTACTGGCAGACAGTAAAAAACGGGCACTTTTCTACTGCCAGTAAATGCCAGTAAGAGGAAAAGTTTGCCAGTAAAAAATATGGCTGTGACGATTGGCTCGAAACTGGGCATGCGCAGCTCGGGTCCAGAGCCGGCCGAGACCATCAAAGTGTCTGCTACAGTGTGTTCGGGTGGTACCGGTGGGGGGCTGGTTTGGCGGAGGCAGTGTCTGAGCGTTTTGTGTGATGTCATGGTGCAAGGGAGCCGAGCCGAGCGGCCAAAGCCTTGTGACGTGATCTGTGCTGCTGCACACTGATGTCAGTGTCACTATTATGCTCCGTACACACGAAAAAGTCAGATCGGATTATATTGTAGGAAAATCTGATCGTGTGTGGGCTCTAGCGAACTTTTCAGAAATTCCGACGGGAAAAGATGTGTTTATCTATGTTGCCATAACAACGGAGTGGGACCTTCATCCGTCGCCGCCCGTTGTTATGGTAACTTTAGAAACAATCAGCGATACGGCCGCCGGTGAATCGCGAATGCGTGAGTTCGAGAGCTTCGTGCTGGTTACCCAGCATGCACCTCTCCAAAGCCAGTACAGGAAGAGATATCAATTGGGCTTCACGTGCCCACAATCATGATGGCAACGGTCATGGCAATGGCCACACCAGGAGGAAGAAAATATTAGTAAGTAGTTTATATTTTTGCTAAATCCACAATGAACATTGTATACTCGTTTTTGTATTTAATTAGTAATAATGCTAGGATCAATTAAATAAAAATAAAAAATTTGGCCGCTTTAAACATCCGTTTACACCCAGCTGCCATCCGATCAGCCAGGAAAATAGAGAATGGATCCCCATCCATCTGTTTTTAGCGGATAAGATCGTATCGGATGTCAGTGGGTGTCAACGGACACATGTCTGTTGACATTCTCCGCTCTATAGAGGGCAATGGATGGTCTGACTGGGTCCGCCTGAAAAACTGACAGGCGGACCTGATCGTTCCGCCCGTGTGAACGAGGCCTTAAATCGGAGCCTATGCCTTAAAAAAAAAGAAAAGTTTTTATATATACATTATTTTTACATTGTATCTACATATCAGTTGCATATACAGTATATGTTGTATTCTATAGCTCTGATGAAGTGGGTTCTATAGAATCCCTTAGAAATGCATCAACTGGATTATGGATCCTTTGTCAAATAAACATATCAGGACTTTATGTTCTGTTGTATGTTCTGGTGCTCTCTTTCTTCTATATCTTATTCAGTTTGTTCACTAAATACTGAAACAGGGATATGCAAAGCCTGATTTTAGTAGTCACCCCTCGTGTCCACCCCCTACCCACCTCTGAGCACTGGTCTTTGGTTCCACCCCTTACCCACCTCCCATTGCCAGCACTTTTAGAGAATACAGAATCATTTTGTGATGCTAAGCCCACATTCACATATGGCCAATTTGGCATGTGATTTGCTATTGCCGGAAATGGCACCGTCTGAATCGGTGCGACGCCGACGTTACGGCACCCAAAAGTAGTTCCCAAAAGTAGTTCCTGTACTACTTTTGGCGACTTCGGGGGCAATTTGAATATTCATCTGTGCATGAACCCACACAGATGTCTGTCAAATCGCCACCGAAGTCAGATCACCATTGCCGGTTTGAAATCGTGCGAGTTCCGCATCAGTGTGAACATGGACTAAGTCATTTGTATGCAATTTGTTAATGATAACAAGAGGAGAAGGGAAACAAGTTCCCTGCAGCCAGCAACAATAGACCCCCCCCCAACAACAATTAACCCCCCTTCCCCAGGCAACAACAGACACCCCTGCAACATAAGTACCCCATAGCAACACTAGATCTCTAAGCAGCCAAAATCAACAGACATTTCAGCAACCAGCAATAATAGACTCCCTACCTCAATAGTAGATCCCACCCAGCCACAGTTGACTCCCCCGGTATCAATATATCCCTCACCACACGCCAGCAGCACCCCTTGCCATTACATGCTGGAGGTGCCGGAACTGTGTTCACTGTGTTCCCGCTGAAAAAAAGTCCTGAATACAAACATAACAACTTCATGTGTAACTTTGGCTGACTAACATCAGACTAGTGACAGCAGATCAGTGAAAGAAGTCTTTTTATATTGATGGCACCAAAAGCATGTACAATGGTGGTGCTGCACCATGCATATCCCTGGTAGAATGAGAGGAAGGCCATAGCAAGCCCTCCATGCTGGCCATGTCCCAGTGATACGACACTCTACTAGACATGTACTGTTCGTGTCGTTCCGAATTGAAATTAGGACAAATTTTGCGGTATTCAGAAATTCTGATGCATTTGAATTTCCAAATTACAATAGTAACAAATTTAAGATAACGAAACAACATTTCAAAACACAATTTGAAAGGTTTTCGAATTGAATTTGAATAGTTTTTGAATCGAGATTGGAATTTTCGTAGAGGATAAAAACTAGAATAAAAAAATAAAGGAATAGAATAGGAATCAATATAATAAATTGAAAAGAATAGAAAAAAAAGAATAGAAAAGGAAAGAATAGAAAATAAAATAGAATAGAGTAAAACAGAACAAAATAGAATAGAAAATAAAAGAACAGAATAGAATAGTAAATAAAGGAAATGAATAGAATATATAAAAAATAGAAGAGGAAGAAAATAGAAACAATATAGCCATCTTCTGAAATTCGAATTTCAAATAGAATAAATTAGAATAGAATACAATAGAAAAAATTAAATAGAATATAACCTTCCAGAATTCGAATAGAATAAATAAAAAATTTGAATAGAATAAAAAAGAATAGAATGGAAAATAAAGGAATAGAATTTAAAAAAGAATAAAATAGAATATAACCATTTCCCCAAATTTTTATTCGAATGGACTTTGGGTGGCACAGTGGTGTAGTGGGTAGCACTCTTACCGAGCAGTAAAAAGGGTCGCTGGTTCAAATCCCCACCACAACACTACCTGCCTGGAGTTTGCATGTTCTCCCTGTGCCTGCGTGGGTTTCCTCTGGGTACTCCGGTCTCCTCCCACACTCCAAAGACATGCTGGTAGGTTAATTGGCTTCTGTCCACAATTGGCCTTGGTATATGAATGTGAATTGGGGACCTTGGATTGTGGGCTCCTTGACGGTAGGGGCCGATGTGAGTGTGCGATGTATGTGTGGAGTGCTGCGTAAATTGACGGAACTATATTGGTACCTTAAATAAATAATAATATAATAGATGAGCATCTTAATGAGACACAATGTACATGGATAGGGACAATTGTAGACACTCACTCAGGTTGAACTGGATGGACTGATGTCTTTATACAACCTTACTAACTATGTAACTAGAAAAGGATAAGGCCCCTATCACACTTGTGCTACTTCAAAGTCGCGCGATTTTGCCGCGATTTTTAAGGAATGCCTGTTTAAGTGGCATCAAAATTGAACCAAAGTAGTGCAGGGACTACTTTGAAGTCAGAACGACTTGAAGTCGTACTAATATGAATGGCTGTCATTGAAAATCATGGGGAACGACTTGTCATGCTACTTTGCAGTCCCAAATCGTGGGACAAGTGGTATAAGTGTGAAAGGGGCCTTAGAATAGAAAATAATGGAATAGACTGGAATAGAAAAAAATTGAATAGAAAGAATATAACAATCTTCCAAAATTCTAATTTCAATATAATATAATGTAGAATAAATTTGAATTGTAATAGATTAGAAAATAAAATAATAGAATAGTACAAACAATACAAAAAGAATAGAAGTAGAAACACTATAACAATATAACCAGTTTCAGAAATTCGAATCGAATAGAATATACTAGAAAAGAAAAGAACAGAAAATAAACAATAGAATAGAATCGAATAAAAAGAATATAACCATCTTCCAAAAATTGAATTTCACAATAAAATAAGTTTGATTCAGAATGCAATTTGAATAGAATTCAATTCAAATTTGATTAATTAAACTAATTTAAGTAAATAACAAATAAAAACAAAACCATTTATTTTTGTTCTGCACATGTCTATATTGTACAGCAGACTGTACAGAGCAGTCAGTGCACAGAGCATTACTCATGCCTTCCCCAGTTCCTCCCACCTCCCCATAATCAGACATGTATCTCTGTTGAAAGTTTCCAAATATATTTTAGATTAGGAAGTCAATTTCAAGTAAATTGTCTGAGTGTACTTACAGTTCTTTCCTAGTGATATGACAAGGAAACGATCGGTTTCCTGAACACTTTTTTTAAGTTGTGTTTTACAAATTATTATACATGCAGCAACAACGAAAGACAACATTGCACCGACTGCAGGCCAGTGGTGCCGAGTATGAGGACTTTCTGTAATTAAACAAATAGAGAAAGAATAAATAATATTTTTAAATAAAGTATGTTTGGTTCAGCGTACAACTATCACCGATGTTAACCACTTGCTTACCGGGCATTTAAACCCCCCTCCTGCCCAGACCAATTTTCAGCTTTCAGCACTGACGCACTTTGAATGACAATTGCGCGGCCATACAACACTGTACCCAAATTACATTTTTTTTTCCACACAAATAGAGCTTTCTTTTGGTGGTAATTAATCACTGCTGGGGTTTTTATTTTTTGCTAAACAAACAAAAAAACATGGAAAATTTAGAAAAAAACTAAAATCATGTTTCATAGTTTGTTATAAAATTTTGCAAACAGGTAATTTTTCTCCATTGATATGTGCTGATAAAGGGGGCAGTGGTGGGCACTGGTAGACTGCACTGGTGAGCACTGATAGGCACAAATAAGGCGGCACTGATGGGGACAGATAAGGCGGTACTGATGGGCACTGATAAGGCACTGATAGGCACAGATAAGGCGGCACTGATGGGGACAGATAAGGCGGCACTGATGGGGACAGATAAGGCGGTACTGATGGCCACTGATAAGATGGCACTGATGGGCTCTGATGCGTGGCACTGATGCGCACTGAAGGGCACTGATAGGTACCACTGATAGATGGCAATAATGGGGACTGATAGGTAGCACTGATGGGCAGTGGCGTAGCGTGAGTTGTCAGTACCCGGGGCAAGTCAAGTAATTTGCGCCCCCTAACCCATGTACTTTAGTACTCCCTTCCAATAGTACTGTATTAAACCCTTTACCCTCTAAGCACATGTATTTTAAGCAAGTACTGATGTAATTAAACTGAAATGCATCTGTGTCGCTGTCCCCCCCATCACCCCATGTATTATATATACACTGACCCCCCCATCACCCCATGTATTACACACACTGCCCCCCATTTATTATAAACATACACTGACCCCCCCATGTATTATATATACACTGACCCCCCCCATCAATTATATGTACACTGACCCCCCTCATTAATTATATATACACTGATCCCCCTCATTAATTATATATACACTGAACCGCCCCCTCACCCTATGTTTTATATATACACTGACCACATATATTATATATACACACTGACCCCCCATAACCCCATGTATTACACACACTGCCCCCCCCTTATATATTATATGGACGCACTGACCCCTGTAATAGTGCGAGTCCCTGTCACTATGAAAAAGGATGGAAAATGGACACAGAGTCTGCATGTCGGCGGACTGCAGGGCTACAGAGCATAGCTTTGAAACAGAGAAAACTGTTTTGGCAGCTTTCTCCAGGTTTTGCTTTGTTCGGAGGGGGTTCTGTAGTTTGGAGATTCCTCAGAGTCTTGGGTGGTATGGAATCTCCAACCCTGTGTCTGGGTCGTATGGATAGCCAGCAGGGTGTGTGCCCAGGTGCACACAGCCCATATAACAAGGGGCTGTATTCGACACAACATCGGCAGCACTAGCACGGAAACATGGAGAGCGGCGGAGGCGGGGCGCAGACAGTGGCAAACTCTGGACTCGCTAGCGCGAAGTCGGGATGGCGGGAGTCGGGATTTCCGCGCCCCTCCAGATATTCCGACCCAGGGCCACGGCCCCCCAGCCCCCCCACGCTACACCTCTGCTGATGGGCACTGGTAGGTGATACTGATAGGAACTGGTAGGTGACACTGATGGGCAGCACTGTTGATGAGGAACTGATTGGTGACACTGATAGGTAGCACTGTGGGCACTAGTAGGTGGCGCTGGTGGGCACTGGTAGGTGGCACTGATGGGCAGAACTGATTGGTGACACTGATGGGTGGCACTGGTAGGCGGCACTGTTGTGCACTGGTAGGTGGCACTGGCAGGTGGCACAGATGAGCTGGCGGCAGCTCTCCTTGATCGGGACTGATGTCCCTCTGACAGCCACCGGTGGTCGGCTTTTTTTTTTTCTCCTCACGCTATCAGCCCGGCACCCGCGTCATTGGATTTGATTGACAGCAGTGGAAGCCAATGTCTGCCAGCGGGGGCCAGTGACTGTCAAGTGTTTTTTTCCCCTTAATGCATAGGATGCATTAAATTGAAAAAACACGCGCCTTTACAACCCCTTTAAAGTAGTTGTAAACCCACAGGGCATGAAATATAAAAACAAAGGCACCATTGTAATGTGCCCACATCTCAAAATTGAATCTATGTATTTTTACCTTCCGATTCTTTTTCCCTGCACCTGTAGGAGCCCTGTCAACATAGGATATGGGTGGGCGGATCTCAATGACGGAGCTCGGGACGTCACAGCACTCCCCTCCCACGTGCACGAACATAGGAAAGGGCGTGCTCATACATGTTTGAAACTTCCCAACATCTCTTAAAATATGTTGTTCTGATCATGAATCATGCTAATTTCCAGTTGGGTGGCACACACTACAAGTATCCACCTGGGGTAGAGGAACCTGGGCATTCACATTGGGGTTGTAATCCCAAGACGTTGTTGCTTCTACTAATCTTATTAACGTTAAAAGTAATGTGTATTTCTGATGAAGTTGTAGTTTCCCATGTACCCTTCTGCATGCCGTGTGTGTCCCAAGACACCCTTATGCCATGTACACACGATCGGACTTTTCAACGGACTGAATTCCATCTGACTTTTCGACGGACTTTCGACGGACTTTCGTCGAATCGAACTTGTCTACTCACAATCACACCAAAGTCTGACGGATTCGACCGTGATGATGTACGACCGGACTAGAATAGCCAATAGCTGCCCTAGTGTCGGTTTTCGTCCGTCGGACTAGTATACAGATGAACTGATTTTTTGACCGGACACGAGTCTGTCGGAAAGATTCTAAACATATTCTAAATCTAAAGTCCGTCTGATTTTTCGACAGCAAAGGTCCGATGAAGCCCACACACGGTCGAATTGTCCGACGGATTCGTTCTGTCGGACCTTTGCTGTCAAAGTCCGGCCGCGTGTACACGGCATTACAAATACAACCATACCAATACTGTCATTAGTGTAATTAAATCTCACCTTTTTGCTGACATTGTCTTAACGTAACAGATGTTCTTCCAGTCAGCAGGGTTGTGTACAATGCATAGAACTTCCATAGGTTCTGACTGAAGGATTATCTGGACTGTGCCAACAGTACTTTCATACTGCTGGTATTCAGAACCATTTTTGTATTTCCAGGTATAAGACACAGATGCATTTGCTGTAACATCACAATGAAGAGTGACATTACACGTGTTACTGTTTCCATCCTCTTTGATTCTTATAGTTGGAAAAGGAACAGGTTCTGAAAATAGAAATAAAACAGCAATTCTAGGAACAAAAGTGAAATTATCCAGTAAACTCAAAGCTAGTCAAAAAAAAAACCCACAACTACCTAAGCTAAATTCAAAAGTCTGTTAGCTTATTGTAAAAGGAAGGTATTGCCATAGTCCTGCTTTTTGGACATACATTGTGAAACGCCATCTTAAAAGCATATCTAAACCCCAAAACAACATTTTAATATACTGCAGATTCTTAGTCCTTAGACCCAAAACAATGCACTCCATATGTAAATGACATATTATCTCAACAGTACTTAAGCACTTGCTTACTGGGCACCTAAACCCCCCTCCTGCCCAGACCAATTTTCAGCTTTTATCGCTATCACTTTTTTAATGACAATTGCGTGGTCATACAACACTGTACCCAAATTAAATTTTTCTATCATTTTTTTCCCCACAAATAGAGCTTTCTTTGGTGGTATTTGTTCACCTCTGGGTTTTTCATTTTCTGTTAAAATTTTTTAAAAAGACTGATTTAAAAAAAAAAAAAATACAAAACCGTTTTATATTTTGTTAATAAATTTTGCAAACAGGTAATTTTTCTCCTTCATTGATGTACGCTGATGAGGCTGCACTAATGGGCACTGATAGGCTACACTGTTGGGCACCGATAGGCTGCATTGATGGGCACTGATAAGGCGACACTGATAAGGCAGCACTGATGGGCACTAATAGGCAGCACTGGTGGGCACTGATGAGGTGGTACTGGTGGGCACTGATAGGTGGCACTGATGGGTGGCAGTGATGGACGGCACTGAAGGGCATTGATAGGTGGCACTGAAGGGCACTTATAGGTGGCACTGATGGGCATTGATGGGTGGCATTGATGGGCACTGATCGGCACTGGTGGGTGGCATTCATAGGCACTGATCGGCACTGGTAGGTGGCACTGATTGGCACCACTGGTGGGCATTGATAGGTGGCCCTTGTGGGCACTGATAGGTGGCATTGATTGCTGGCACTTACATACTGTGGACACTGATTTGTGGCAGTGGGGGCACTGATTCGTGGCACTGGCAGGTGGAACTGGTGGGCACATATGAGGTGGCTTTGCCTCTTCCTCTTCGGGACCGATGTCTACACCATGTGATCAGCTGTCATTGGCCCTGCGGTATATACACTGCTCCTAAAGTGCCCCTGCCCATTGAAATCAATATGCAGCGCCGTCAAAGCGCCTCGGCAGCGTCGCTTTGCTGGCACTTTTAACCCTTTATTCATCCACTAGCAGGGGTTAAAAGTGCCCCACTAGCGGCTGAAAAGCACCTCTAATACGACGGTAAAGCAGCGCTAAAACTAGTGGCGCCTTACCGCTAAGGCGGCCACACTGTCGGCGTGAAAGGGCTCTAAGCAATTAAGTAAATTTGTACGTAAAATGTTCAAAAAATCCTTTATCCTTTAACTAATAATGTACCACTGTACTGTCTTAAAGTAATTGTAAAGTCTCGTTTTTTTTTCCTGTAAAAATAACAAACATGTTATACCTACCTCCTCTGTTACAGTGGATTTGCACAGAGCAGCCCCGATCCTCTCTTCTGTGCTCCTGGCCCCTCCCTCCTGTTCAGTGACCCCACAGCAAGCCGCTTGCTATGGGGGCACCAAAGCAGAGTCACAACTCCCTGTGTCCATTCAGACACGGAGCTCTGGCCCGGCCCCGCCCCCTCTCTTACCTGATTGGCTAGCTGACTTTGATTGACAGCAATCAGTCAATCGGGAAGGAGAATCTGGATGGCTGAGACACTCATGGACATTGCTGGACAGAGAGGGAGCTCAAGTAAGTGTTAGGGGGGCTGCTGCGCACAGAAGGCTTTTTATCTTAATGCATTAAAATGTATACTTTGTCATAATATAATTCTTGTAGACCCCAATGGTGGTTTAAACACTGTCATTTCAAATTGGGAGTGTCAGGGTTCCCCCTTACAGCACAGAAACGTGGCTGTCAAGAAGGAACATCTTAATTTCCAGTAAATGTCCTTTTTCCTTTTGACTGTCTGACCCTTGGTATTGGACAGTGATTCCCAAAGTCCTCAAGTACTACCAACAGGACATGTTTTTGGAATTTCCCTTAAAGCGGTGTTCCAGTCGAAATTTTTTATTTGTTTTTTAAAGTCAGCAGCTGCAAACACTGTAGCTGCTGACTTTTAAAAAGGACACTTACCTGTCCAGGGAGCCCGCGATGTCAGCACCCCAAGGCCGATCCATCCATTCGCCGTCATTCCACCTAAGGGAAACCGGCAGTGGAGCCTTGCGGCATCACTGACGGTTTCCAACTGCGCATGTGCGAGTCGCGCGGCGCTTTGTGAATGGCCAGGTTGTCTTCTGGGACACATACATGTCCCAAAGGACAAAGAGGGGGCTTGCCGCAGAAGAGCACGGGGTGTCCTCGGCCCAACTGGATCAGAAGTACCGTATATACTAGAGTATAAGCCGAGTTTTTCAGCACATTTTTTGTGCTGAAAGTGCCCCCCTCGGCTTATACTTGAGTCAAGCATTTTTCTGCAGCAGAAAATTACATTTTCCGACCCGACTTTGGGGGCCACTTGGTGCTAGGAACCCCAAATTTGGTATGCCAACCTAGTGGAATTAGCACTACAACATATCCAAATCTAGCACCAAGTGGCCCCGAGATACAGGGCCCCAAAGTCGGTCAACTGTGTCCATCTGCAGCAAAGTCATTTTGGGACCCTTTGGCTGCAGCTAGGGGGCATCTAGGAACCCTTAACTACCACGTTTGAAGTTTGGGGGACCTATGGCTGCAAATGGGCACAGTGAGGCATGCAAATGGGCACAGTGAGGCTGCAAATGGGCATTGTTGATCCTCTTTTACACTTACAGTAGCTGCGCATTTCTCACCCTAGGCTTATACTCAAGTCAATAAGTTTTCCCAGTTTTTTTGTGGTAAAATTAGGTGCCTCTTTTTATATTTGGGTCAGCTTATACTCGAGTATATACAGTACTCTTAGTACTTCCAAAAAAGGTACGAGGGAAAGTTAAAAAAATAAATAAATATACGAGCGTGATGGCGTAACACTCGTCACGGAGGGAGGAGCCTGACAGAGCCGCGAGGCTCGTACGCTAGCAGGAACCCGGAGTGAGCTTCCACGATATGGAGAGTGAGAGGCTCCAGGATCGAGGTTAACAGACCACAGGACATCCCCACTGTCTCCCCACTGTCTCCGAGGAAGAGCAGCACTCGCGGCGGGTCATGCGAAGCGGACGGACACGGCGGGAGCAAACCCGAACCCTCCCCCCGCTATAGCACCCTTAAAACCCCTAGGAAGCCGCTCACCTGTTTCAACGAGGAGGTACCTGGTCTCGGGAGAGGAGGTAAGAGAACGGAGAGCGGACAAATCGTGAGCTCATCTGAAAGGAAGTGAAAAACGGGCTGGTATCCCCGCAGATGAGCAGAAGCATAAGGTACCCCAGGAAGGGGAACATTTTAATGAAGCCAACTTGAAATGTGATAAATATTAAGGGACAGGTATTAATTGCTATATGAAAATAATGGCCATCTAACAGCGTGCATGTATAAGTGAAGTAAAATTGAAGGGGTAAACTAACACAGGGAAAGATAATAAAATCCTGTAAGTGTCAAATATGAGCCGTGGCCCGGCGCACTTTAACACAGATTAAGGAGCCATTATAACCGTTGGAAGTTCAACAGGTATACAGCACACAGACAGAGCCCCTGGTACCTCCCAATCATTACCCAGTGCAACTATGTGAGGCATGGGCTGTTGATCTAGACCCTGAGTTTTAATTTATTTATTTTTTAATTTAGCTAGTAACTGGAAACTGGGGTTTTATTTTACTGCTTTGATGACTGTACCTTCATAAATGTTCTTATCTCTTACGAATCTGTGTAATCCGGTGTGGGAAAAACAGGATTTGCTGGGGGAGGGGAAGAAATGAGGATCTAGATATCCAGAAAAACCATATGCACTACCTCCAAGCAAAAAACTCTGCATCAAGGGGTAATAATAAAAACAAATTGCAGAGTTGAAAAATGGGATTTTAAACTGGCGGAAGGAGAGATAGCGGCGAGGAAATAAATAGCCCCTTCTATTGCTTTTCCCCCTTTTTTGTTTTTTTTTGTTTTTGATTTGATTCGCCTCTCTGGCTTCAGCAATATTGAGTAGGTTGATATTGGGCCTGGAACCCTAAGCAGTGTAGTACTGGGCTACTAAAAAACCTATACAGCACCATAAACCACCAGGACTCTTACTGGTCCCTGCATGCTCTCCTCTGACTTCTCAGCATAATCATCAGAGGCAGGGGATACAGAGCGGTATCCGCAGATGTTGGAGCTATACCCGGCATAGGGATACGCCAGGATTGTTTGGTTCCTTTTGAGGTTCTCGTCAAGTTCTCTTCCCCTACTTTTCTATTCCACTCTGCCACGTAGAAACCGGACTTGGGGAAAAATCCTCGGGTGCCCTTGACATGATATGGGAAGAAATTTAGGGTTAAAATCTAAAAACAACCCAGAGTAGAGGTGCATAACATTCACATAGACCAGGCAAGGAGGAAGGAATTTCTGCTATCTGTTTTGTTTTTTGTTTCTGTGCCCCCAAGCCCGAGGGACGGCCTGGGCCAAGCTACTAAGGTGGTAGAGCTTTGAGGCGGGGGCTGGAATAATTCACTCGATTACAATTTGAAATACTGGACCTCCTTCGGATTATATGGGTTGGAGTACCTCCTCTACATCTACGACCCTCTTTCCAACCCGTGCTCTGCTTTAGGACTCTGCCTGAGCTTTGATTCGGAGCCCCCTTACTTAATCTTGCACCCCTTTTCTTTTCACTAAGGCTCAGGAAGTTAAAGACGCCAGAAGGAGAGATTTTCCTGACAGAGGGGAGGGTAAAGTAAGTGACAAACTGGGGAAACGAATAAGAAAAATAAAGGAAAGCACGATGAGTAAAACTACGAATAAAACAACAAAGGGGAGCGTCCCTAAAACCCAGAAGATAACAAGCAGCACGATAAAGCAATATATGAATCAGGGAGCAAGCCCACAAGGAATGGAACAACAGCAAGGAAAAACGGATAGAAGAAGAGGAAATCCTACAAAACTTGGAGAAGCCCCAGATCAGTCCAGAGAAGATATAACTGCAGAGAGTGAGCTTGATATAAATAGGGTAGAAGAGCAAAGAGCAGATTCTCAAATGCCAACGAAAGGAGAAATGATGGACATGTTCCTGAAACTCGAGACTGCAATTAAAGCGGATATAAATGCATTAAGAGGAGATCTGGGCCATCTACTGACGAGAGTTGAGCAGGTGGACGAAAAAACGGATAAACATGCACAGGAGTTAAGCAAACTAAAGGAGCAAGTAAAAATAACTAAACGCAATCAGAGGAAAATCCTTTATAGACTGGAGGATCAGGAGAATAGAAATCGAAGACAGAACTTGAGAGTTCGAGCGGTCCCAGAAAGAAGGGGTGAAGATCTGATAAAAGTAATGGAAAAAATATTTAATCCCCTACTGGAGAGACCCCAAGAAGATTTTCCGAAGATAGAAAGGATTCATAGGGTAGGAAGACCTAAAAATACAGCCGAAGAAAGGCCAAGGGACAGTGTAGCTAGATTCTAATTCTACGAGGATAGGGCGAAGGTATGGGCCAAGGCAAGAAGGGCAGCACCCCTGGTATATGAAGGAGCTGAGGTACAGCTGTATATGGATTTAGCTCCAGAAACCCTGGCAAGAAGAAGACTTTTGAAACCTCTTTTGGAGCAGATGAGGACACAGAATGTCAAGTACAACTAGGGGTTCCCAGCATGTCTTATAGGGCAGAAAGAAGGAATATCAGCCAGATTAGTGTTCCCAGAGGATTTAGTAGAGTTCTGCAACAAGTTGGACCTCCAAGTACCAGAATTGCCAGGGTGGACAGACGAAGAGGGGGAATAGGAGGGAGGAGAGAGAAGGGAAGAAGGAGGGAGGGGAAGGAAAGGAGAGGGCTTATGTTTTGACAGGCCCCGTCATCTCTCCTCTTTGTTTTTTTTGTTTTTTGTCTTTGGTGTTGTTTGAAGGAAAAAAGAAAGAAAGAGAAAAGGGGGGTGAGCATGGGGGGGAAGGGAGGAGGAGGGCAGGATGAGTGGAGAATTATAAAGGAGATGACCGGGATCCAATGCTGGGGTGCGACCGGCATGCCCATACATACCATGCACTTTTTGCTATCTTATGTGGAAGGGAGCATGGGCATGGGCGGCAAGTAGGGAAAACCACCTCCATTAGGAAAAAATCGCAGATGGCCATGGAATACCTGACCACCAGCGAATTCAAGGTTGGGAGAGGGCCACGGGGAAGGAGGGGAGGTGGAGGGGGGGGAGGGGGGGTTTTGGAGGGAGGGGGGAAGGGGGGAGGTGGGGGGGTACTGGAGGGAGGGGGGAAGAAGGGGGGACAGGGGAGAGGGAACCGCATCCACCTCGGTCAGATAAGTGCCTAGAAGGACTAGTTCTAAGCATACGTAGGAGGCAGAACCCATTAAAATAAAAAAATAAGAGATGACAGAAACCCACTTCATGACATACAACGTAAGGGGATTAAATACATTATCTAAAATAAATAAGATACTAAATGAAATTAAGAATTCTCGTGCAGATGTAGTATTCCTACAAGAAACTCACCTATCCCATGAATCTAATATAAAAATATTCTCATCAAATTACCCGACATGGTATTATGGGGACACGATCAATGCAAGAGCAAGAGGGGTAGCAATAGGGATGGCTAAAGGAATAAGGTTCCAACTGGAGGACAGGTTGACCAACCCAGAAGGAAGATTTTTGTTTTTAAAGGGAAAACTGGGAGAAACGGAATACACATTGGCAAACATTTATGCCCCAAATTTGAACCCGGCGAAATGCCTAAATAAAGTACTGGGAAAATTGATGGACTTCCAGAGGGGGTATACGATCTTAATGGGAGATCTGAACCTATGTTTGGAACCGGGAGTTGATAGTACGTCCTGTGTACAGGGGACAGGTAACTTACAATTAAAAGCATTAAAACAAAAATTTAAAAATGTCAGTTGGTTGACGTTTGGAGAGCCCAGTATCCAAAAAGAAAAGATTTTACTTTCTTCTCCCCTGTACATGGGACATACTCTAGGCTAGATTATATTCTGGTGGATCATAGACTATTGGGGGAAGTAGTAGAAACAAAAATAGAAATAGCGACATTATCGGACCATTCCCCCGTGGCAATGAGACTAAAAACCTCAGGAAATCAAAAATACCCCAATAAGTGGCGAATAAATGAAGCAATATTAAGGGATGAGGAAACTGCAGAGAATGTGAGGAAAGAAATAGAGCAGTACTTCTTGCTAAATGATACAGAAGAAATGACAACATCAATATTATGGGAGGCCCATAAAGCGAATATGAGAGGAATATTAATAGCGGTAGGAGACAACAAAAAAAGAGAGAGGTTGGAGAAAACGAATAGATTAAGGGAGGAAGTAGCTACAGCAGAACAACTACATAAAAACCATCTAGGCCCTAACCCTATCTTATACCAAAAATTAGTTAATAAAAGAGGGGAATTGAAAGAACTTTTAGACCAAGAGGAAAAAAGAATTTTCAATAGAATAGTCCAAGAGAGATATAAATGGGGAAATAAAGCCAGCAAACATTTATCTAAAATTCTCCAAAAGAAAAAATCTGTAAATTATATAGACAAGATACGAACTACAACGGGAGAAATGGTGCATGAGACTAAAGAAATAGCTGAAACATTTAAAAATTACTACAAAAAGCTCTATTCAGTAAAGAATATGGTCTTTTCGCCAGAGGAGAAAATCAGAAAGACGAAAGATTTTCTAATAAATGCACAATTACCAACAATTACAGAAGAGGAGAGGGAAGGGCTAGAATCACCTATAACTCCTGAAGAAATTGAGAAAGCTTTGAAAGAGTCAGCGCCAGGAAAAAGCCCGGGCCCAGACGGGTTTACGACGTTCTATTATAAGAAATATGGGGAGATCCTAGTTCCAAGACTTTGCCAGTATTTCAATGGCTTGGGAGTGGAATATGAATTGAGTAGGGATGCGGCGACCGCTTCGATTACGGTTATACCAAAAGATGGAAAGGATGTATCACTGTGTTCTAGTTATAGGCCGATTTCGTTACTAAATACGGATATAAAACTCTACGCTAAAGTATTGGCAAGACGGATCAAAGGCTTGATGAACACACTGGTACATCCCGATCAAGTCGGATTTATCCCAGGCAGAGAAGGGAGGGACAATGGGGTCAGGACACTTCTTTTGTTACAGAGGATAAGAGAAAGTGGGTCCCCAGGTCTATTCCTGTCGATTGACGCTGAAAAAGCCTTCGACAGGGTAGACTGGGGACTCATGATACAGACCTCGGAAGTAATGGGATTTGGGCCAAGAATGATCAAGTGGATTCAAACACTGTACCAACATCCCACAGCATCAATTAAAATAAAGGGATCATCATCTCTCCCCTTTGAGATGAAGAATGGGACGAGGCAGGGATGCCCCCGGTCTCCCCTATTGTTTATTTTATCACTAGAACCACTCCTGGCCACGATGCGAAATAGTGTAGAGGTAAGAGGAATTAGGGTGGGGGAAGAAGAACACAAAATAGCAGCTTTTGCTGATGACGTATTATTTTATATTGGAAACCCAAGGGCCACACTGTCAAACTTAATTAAAATAATAAAAAAGTACGGAGAATTATCAAACTTTAAAATAAATCTAGCTAAATCTGAGATTTTGAATATAAACTTGAGCAGAAGAGCTAAACAAGAGATTCAAGAAGAGTTTCATTTCCCCTGGCGAAAAGCATTAAAATACCTTGGTATAAGAATAGCCAATTCCTTGAAGAAGATCTATAAGATCAACTATATACCACTCCTAGATGAAATCAAAAAAAAAAAAAAAAAGGTATGTTGGGCAGGTAATGTAGAAATACAGTTGGTCTATCGCATCCCAAAATGAATAGATTAATTTTCAGTAGGCTAGAGTGTGCATGAACACTGGCCAATACCCCTGGGGGATGCTTGGGGTCAAGATAGACACTTAGAGAGTATATGCTTTTGATAAGGTAGATATATTTATTCAAATGAAAAAATATGTGCAACTATATAAATGCTGGAATAGATTCAGTATGTTTACATACAGAAATAGGTAGGTATATACAGTTTTTAACATGTCAACAGCATAAACATACAAAAAATGTTGTGACAATTATAAGAACTTGCTTGATACATGTATGATAAGGATGATGCCAACATGTTTCGGACTTTGGTCCTTTGTCAAGGCAAATAGATATCCTTTGATTCACATCTAAATATATGTGAGAATCACAGAATTAGTACATATTAAATTGGAACATAGAATACAGTCATTTATACCATTGCCATAAGCACCAAATACAATGTATACAGGGTATGTAAACATAGACAGGTACTCACATGTAATGCCAGTATTCACAATTGCCACAGAGGTAACCACTAGAAGTGGTGTGGGAGGTTGGATGAAGTGGAGGTTGTAAAAACAAAGTGGAGATAACCACTGGGTATGGAAAGCTTGCCGGAATAGCCTCAGGGGGTTACAAGGTCCTATACACGGCTTGGGCCAAGGCCCATGTCATGTAGCAGTGTAACTGAGCCAGGCAGTGTGAAGCTGTAGAGATAGAGTATAGAAGGTATAAGTACTAGAGGAGTTGTTATAGTAAAGGTGCATATGCAGCTAGTTCAGCAAAGTGCTGTTGTTACCTGAATAGAGTATCGCCTGGGATGGAAGATCAATCAGCTCTGGGTCGTCAGCAGCGTGTACTGAGGCCGTGTGATGTATGGGTTTATATATGGTCATATAATAGCAATCAGCTGAGTGAGAGTGTGAGTATTCTGCTGGGAACCAAACTGATTGGCTAGTTTGTCTGTGAGGAAAGGAGAGCGCCAAAGCGCCATAGATGTATTTCCTGAGGACCTCTGACGGGGCGGCGCCGGGCGTGAGTGCGTCATGAGGGCGGGGTCACGTCCGGCATCGTGACGTCACCGACGCGGGCAAGGAAAGCCGCTGACAGCATGTTGCACTCCACTGTGGAGCGCAAACAGGAAGTGGACAGAAGGAATGTGTCCAGAGTACAGCGGGAGATTGGCGCATGCACAGAACAATAACGGTGCATGCTAGCCAAGTCTTACCCGCGCCGGGTAACCATACTGAGGATGGGCAAGCTAAATTGTCTAATGTATCAAACACATCTACGTATAGGATGTCTAGTGGCAATGAGTTGGTAGAACATGTGTTGTACCTAAGAATGGAGTAATAATACGGAAACAAGTATCTGGCTCATATGGAATATACCATTGGAAATAAAGATGGGCAAGTCACATGTTAGAACAGGTATTGCAAGGGTAGTAAACATTTGACAGAGGTTATGGGCTATGAGGGTGCTTAAAATGTGGCAAAAATAGGTCAGAGGTCTAGTTCACAAACTCCAGTTTCAAAACCATCAAGATAGGGTTTAAAGTTGAAGGCCTCGTTGAGGCCAGGGGTATGGTGGCGTTGAGATGGAAAATCCATCGTAGTTCGCTTTGTAAAAGCGCTTTATTGTAATCACCACCTCGGGTAGGAGGTGGGATGTGATCTAGAGCTTTAAATGAAATTTTGGGGATAGCGTCTTGATGGACAATATTGCAGTGGCGTCCTAACGGTAAATCAGGGTCTCTTTGGTTTATACTGCTGATATGGCCATATATGCGCTTCCAAAAGGGTAACTTGGTCTTGCCCACATAAAAGCACCAACATTCACATTCAAGTAGATAAACAATGCCGATGGATCGACAATTGACATAATATTTGGGAAAGAAACGTTGACCGTTTGGCAAAACATTATGTATGTTGGATTTGGACAGATATTTGCAATAACTGCAATTGCCACATGGAAAGGTGCCCCTGAGTTGCTTCTGGGATTTGTTACTACTTTTGTATTCACTAGTAATGAGTTTATCTCGAAGAGATGGAGCACGTCGGTAAGTGATCAAAGGTTTTGGCGGAACAAAGGGGGAAAGGGTCCTGTCCGTGGCAATAATATGCCAGTGTTTAATCAGTATTTGAGTAATCTCATTGTATTGTTGGCAATAGTTTGTGATAATTCTGAGAGGGGATTGGGTGGGTGGCCCAGGGTGTTTAGCACTTAATAGAGCAGAGCGTGGTTTAGATTTGGCTTTTTTGTATGCGTCTTTTAGGACGCTATTTTTGTAGCCACGTGCTCGTAATCTATTTCGTAGCACGGAGGCCTCGTGTTCAAAGGAGGTATCCGTCGAGCAATTGCGTCGGGCACGGAGATATTGAGCAAAAGGGATGGATTTAAGTAAAGACTGTGGGTGAAAGCTAGAGGCAGCCAGAATGGTATTGCCGGCTGTGGGTTTACGAAACAGGTGACTCTGTAAGTGTCCATGTTCGTCCTTGCTAAGCGTTAGATCAAGGAAAGAGATGGAACTGTGACTGTAGGTCATTGTAAATTTTAAATTGAGAAGGTTGGACGTATTGAGAAAGAGAAGGAATTGTTGTAATATGTCAGTTGGACCCTGCCATAAAATTAGAATATCGTCGATATAGCGACGAAAGGAAGCTATGTGTTTAATGTAGATGCTGGCAGCATCATCTCGAAATAGTTTTCGTTCCCACTCCCCCAGGTACAAGTTGGCGTACGCCGGTGCGCAGCAAGTGCCCATGGCGACGCCTTGTACCTGGAGGTAGTGGGACCCATTAAAAGAGAAAAAGTTAGGAGTCAAGATAAATTTGAGTGCTCTAACGATAAACAGAGACAACTCGCGGGGGTATAGGTTGGTGGTAGATAGAATGTGTTGTATGGCTGTAAGCCCTAGAGAATGGGGTATAGAACTATAGAGGGCCTCCACGTCGATGGCGACTAGGACAGTGTCGGCATCGACATGGAGGTCCGAAAGTCCTTGGAGTAAGTGTGTGGTATCACGTATGTATGAAGGTAAGGCCTGTACCAAAGGCTGGAGTAATTTGTCTATGTAACGACTGAGGTTATCAGTGAGGCAGCCACGTCCAGAGACGATTGGTCTACCTGGTGGTCTAGGCAGATTTTTATGCACCTTAGGTAGTGCATAAAATGTTGCTTCTCTGGGGAATTTGGTCTTAATATATTCTGTCGTATGCTTGTCGATGATGCCTTGTCTGGAGGCATGATCGACAAGTGTGTATAGTTCTTGTTGAAACGATTTGATTGATGTACTAGGGATTATGGCATACCACTCACGGTTACGTAATATATTGAGGCACATTTCAAGGTAGTCTTTTCTGTCTAGGACAACAATATTTCCGCCTTTGTCCGCCGGTTTGATCACTATGGACGGATTTGTTTTTAAATTTTGTAGGGCCAAGTGTTGATTGTATGTGAAGTTTTTAATTTTTGGATGGGCCGGAGAGGTTTTTAGGTAACGTATTTCGTTGGTCACTGATTGTAAAAACAGTGCGGCACGTGGGTTGGTGCTAGGCGGAGGAAAAAAAATGGATTTTTTCTTGAGAGAGATGTGATGGGGGGAGTGTTGGGGATAGATAGATATGTCATCCTCAAGATTATCAAGAAGATTTTCTAAATCAATAGTGTCAATCAAGTCTGGGGGATTGTTTTCCTCGAGAAGCTCGATGAGCTGCTGGAGGGCAGTGGTTTCTGTGGCAGTGTGTAGAGCTGTGTCAGAAAAAGGATTGGGAGTGTACATACTGTGTAGTAATAATTTACGAATAAATAGATGTATATCTTTAATAGCAGTAAATTTATCAAGCTGAGATACTGGACAGAAAGTGAGTCCCTTTTCAAGGACAGAAATTTCATGACATGCGAGTATGTGAGAAGATAGGTTAATAATGTTAACAGAAGGTGGTGTTAGCGCGTGGTTCGCTTGTGTTTTGGGTTTTGAGACGTTTGTTGGTAAGTGTGTAGTGAGGTTCTCATTTTGTCTAAAAAAATCTGCATTGTGGGATGCAGAGGGTAAGGAGTGCGATCTAACTGTCTTGGCAAGGGAGGGGGCCGCCGGCGAGTCCCCAAGGGGGGAGGCGCCGGGGGTCCCCTCCATGTCAGACACATCGTCACTCGAAAAGTTGGGTGTGCGTCCACGTTTGGGTTTGCGAAAACCCAAAACACAAGCGAACCACGCGCTAACACCACCTTCTGTTAACATTATCTTCTCACATACTCACATGTCATGAAATTTCTGTCCTTGAAAAGGGACTCACTTTCTGTCCAGTATCTCAGCTTGATAAATTTACTGCTATTAAAGATATACATCTATTTATTCGTAAATTATTACTACACAGTATGTACACTCCCAATCCTTTTTCTGACACAGCTCTACACACTGCCACAGAAACCACTGCCCTCCAGCAGCTCATCGAGCTTCTCGAGGAAAACAATCCCCCAGACTTGATTGACACTATTGATTTAGAAAATCTTCTTGATAATCTTGAGGATGACATATCTATCTATCCCCAACACTCCCCCCATCACATCTCTCTCAAGAAAAAATCCAGTTTTTTTCCTCCGCCTAGCACCAACCCACGTGCCGCACTGTTTTTACAATCAGTGACCAACGAAATACGTTACCTAAAAACCTCTCCGGCCCATCCAAAAATTAAAAACTTCACATACAATCAACACTTGGCCCTACAAAATTTAAAAACAAATCCGTCCGTAGTGATCAAACCGGCGGACAAAGGCGGAAATATTGTTGTCCTAGACAGAAAAGACTACCTTGAAATGTGCCTCAATATATTACGTAACCGTGAGTGGTATGCCATAATCCCTAGTACATCAATCAAATCGTTTCAACAAGAACTATACACACTTGTCGATCATGCCTCCAGACAAGGCATCATCGACAAGCATACGACAGAATATATTAGGACCAAATTCCCCAGAGAAGCAACATTTTATGCACTACCTAAGGTGCATAAAAATCTGCCTAGACCACCAGGTAGACCAATCGTCTCCGGACGTGGCTGCCTCACTGATAACCTCAGTCGTTACATAGACAAATTACTCCAGCCTTTGGTACAGGCCTTACCTTCATACATACGTGATACCACACACTTACTCCAAGGACTTTCGGACCTCCATGTCGATGCCGACACTGTCCTAGTCGCCATCGACGTGGAGGCCCTCTATAGTTCTATACCCCATTCTCTAGGGCTTACAGCCATACAACACATTCTATCTACCACCAACCTATACCCCCGCGAGTTGTCTCTGTTTATCGTTAGAGCACTCAAATTTATCTTGACTCCTAACTTTTTCTCTTTTAATGGGTCCCACTACCTCCAGGTACAAGGCGTCGCCATGGGCACTTGCTGCGCACCGGCGTACGCCAACTTGTACCTGGGGGAGTGGGAACGAAAACTATTTCGAGATGATGCTGCCAGCATCTACATTAAACACATAGCTTCCTTTCGTCGCTATATCGATATTACAACAATTCCTTCTCTTTCTCAATACGTCCAACCTTCTCAATTTAAAATTTACAATGACCTACAGTCACAGTTCCATCTCTTTCCTTGATCTAACGCTTAGCAAGGACGAACATGGACACTTACAGAGTCACCTGTTTCGTAAACCCACAGCCGGCAATACCATTCTGGCTGCCTCTAGCTTTCACCCACAGTCTTTACTTAAATCCATCCCTTTTGCTCAATATCTCCGTGCCCGACGCAATTGCTCGACGGATACCTCCTTTGAACACGAGGCCTCCGTGCTACGAAATAGATTACGAGCACGTGGCTACAAAAATAGCGTCCTAAAAGACGCATACAAAAAAGCCAAATCTAAACCACGCTCTGCTCTATTAAGTGCTAAACACCCTGGGCCACCCACCCAATCCCCTCTCAGAATTATCACAAACTATTGCCAACAATACAATGAGATTACTCAAATACTGATTAAACACTGGCATATTATTGCCACGGACAGGACCCTTTCCCCCTTTGTTCCGCCAAAACCTTTGATCACTTACCGACGTGCTCCATCTCTTCGAGATAAACTCATTACTAGTGAATACAAAAGTAGTAACAAATCCCAGAAGCAACTCAGGGGCACCTTTCCATGTGGCAATTGCAGTTATTGCAAATATCTGTCCAAATCCAACATACATAATGTTTTGCCAAACGGTCAACGTTTCTTTCCCAAATATTATGTCAATTGTCGATCCATCGGCATTGTTTATCTACTTGAATGTGAATGTGGGTGCTTTTATGTGGGCAAGACCAAGTTACCCTTTTGGAAGCGCATATATGGCCATATCAGCAGTATAAACCAAAGAGACCCTGATTTACCGTTAGGACGCCACTGCAATATTGTCCATCAAGACGCTATCCCCAAAATTTCATTTAAAGCTCTAGATCACATCCCACCTCCTACCCGAGGTGGTGATTACAATAAAGCGCTTTTACAAAGCGAACTACGATGGATTTTCCATCTCAACGCCACCATACCCCCTGGCCTCAACGAGGCCTTCAACTTTAAACCCTATCTTGATGGTTTTGAAACTGGAGTTTGTGAACTAGACCTCTGACCTATTTTTGCCACATTTTAAGCACCCACATAGCCCATAACCTCTGTCAAATGTTTACTACCCTTGCAATACCTGTTCTAACATGTGACTTGCCCATCTTTATTTCCAATGGTATATTCCATATGAGCCAGATACTTGTTTCCGTATTATTACTCCATTCTTAGGTACAACACATGTTCTACCAACTCATTGCCACTAGACATCCTATACGTAGATGTGTTTGATACATTAGACAATTTAGCTTGCCCATCCTCAGTATGGTTACCCGGCGCGGGTAAGACTTGGCTAGCATGCACCGTTATTGTTCTGCGCATGCGCCAATCTCCCGCTGTACTCTGGACACATTCCTTCTGTCCACTTCCTGTTTGCGCTCCACAGTGGAGCGCAACATGCTGTCAGCGGCTTTCCTTGCCCGTGTCGGTGACGTCACGACTTCGGACGTGACCCCGCCCTCATGACGCACTCACGCCCGGCACCGCCCCGTCAGAGGTCCTCAGGAAATACATCTATGGCGCTTTGGCGCTCTCCTTTCCTCACAGACAAACTAGCCAATCAGTTTGGTTCCCAGCAGAATACTCACACTCTCACTCAGCTGATTGCCATTATATGACCATATATAAACCCATACATCACACGGCCTCAGTACACGCTGCTGACGACCCAGAGCTGATTGATCTTCCATCCCAGGCGATACTCTATTCAGGTAACAACAGCACTTTGCTGAACTAGCTGCATATGCACCTTTACTATAACAACTCCTCTAGTACTTATACCTTCTATACTCTATCTCTACAGCTTCACACTGCCTGGCTCAGTTACACTGCTACATGACATGGGCCTTGGCCCAAGCCGTGTATAGGACCTTGTAACCCCCTGAGGCTATTCCGGCAAGCTTTCCATACCCAGTGGTTATCTCCACTTTGTTTTTACAACCTCCACTTCATCCAACCTCCCACACCACTTCTAGTGGTTACCTCTGTGGCAATTGTGAATACTGGCATTACATGTGAGTACCTGTCTATGTTTACATACCCTGTATACATTGTATTTGGTGCTTATGGCAATGGTATAAATGACTGTATTCTATGTTCCAATTTAATATGTACTAATTCTGTGATTCTCACATATATTTAGATGTGAATCAAAGGATATCTATTTGCCTTGACAAAGGACCAAAGTCCGAAACATGTTGGCATCATCCTTATCATACATGTATCAAGCAAGTTCTTATAATTGTCACAACATTTTTTGTATGTTTATGCTGTTGACATGTTAAAAACTGTATATACCTACCTATTTCTGTATGTAAACATACTGAATCTATTCCAGCATTTATATAGTTGCACATATTTTTTCATTTGAATAAATATATCTACCTTATCAAAAGCATATACTCTCTAAGTGTCTATCTTGACCCCAAGCATCCCCCATGGGTATTGGCCAGTGTTCATGCACACTCTAGCCTACTGAAAATTAATCTAGATGAAATCAAGCAAGAAGTTAAAAATTTTTTGAGTAAGCCAATATCATGGATGGGACGTATAAATACCTTAAAGATGGTCATCCTCCCAAAAATAACCTATACATTTCAGATGATACCTGTAGCACTTTCACAAACATATCTCAGAAAACTTAAATCAATAGTGATGATCTTTATATGGAAAAACAAAAAACCCAGAGTGTCCTTTGCTACACTAAAACAGGAAAGAAAAAGGGGAGGTTTAGCAATACCCGATATCCAAAACTACTACAATGCTGTGGTACTGCCTAGAGTGGCGGAATGGGTAAGGGATAAATATGAAAAAAGGTGGGTGAAGATTGAGAATACACTATGTAATGCACGTTTGAAAGATATAATATGGAACCCCACAAAATTTAGAATATTAGACGTGAACACTCACGCACTGACACAAAACACTATAAGAATATGGGATAAAATTTACAAACGACTAAATGGGGAATTTAACTCACCTCTAATAGCGTTAAAAGATAACGAGTTTTTTGCACCGGGGGTTAAAAAAATTTGAGGAAATTGGATCAAAAAAGATAGGGCACAATTAAGAGAGATAATGGAAAACGGAAAATTATTAACACTACAAGATTTGAAACACAAGAGAGACTTAATGGTGATTAATGAATGGCGGTATCAGCAGTTGGGTCAGTTTGTAAAGAATCTACCCCAACCAATCAGGTCGGAGGAGGACCTGACCCAGTTGGAGCAAGTATGCACAGCGGAAAATACAAGAAATATAATTTCAAGAATGTATAAATTACTTATGACGGTGGACGAGCTGGGGATCCCACCATACATTAGCAGGTGGCAAAGGGAATTAGGAGCACAGAAAAACACATTGATAATAGGGAAAATACTTAAATTGGCACATAATTCGGCCGTGGACATTAGGACAGCAGAGACAAATTACAAATGCTTATTAGGCTGGTATGCGACCCCAGATAAAGTAAGTAGATATCACATTGGAAAATCCCCTGAATGTTGGAGAGGATGTAGGAAGGTTGGAACTATGGCCCATATATGGTGGCATTGCCCGAAAATAAAAAAATTCTGGGTAAAGATAATAGATCTTATTAGAGAAATCACTCAAAAGAAACTAGAGGAGGACCCGTGGGTTATTCTGTTCCATGGAACAGATGAAGGGATAGCTCAATACAGGGAATCAATAATACCACATCTCTTAAACGCAGCAAAGCGGGTTATACCTAAGAAGTGGCAAGAACAAGAGAGCCCACAAATATGGGATTGGATAGACGCAGTAAAAGAAACCTATAGGATGGAAAGTTTGAGAGGTAGAGGAAAAAAATACAGGGTTGAAAGGAAAATGGGAGTGTTGGAAAGCTTTCAAAAAAACATGGAGTTATGCGCAAGAACTGAGAGTCTAGAATCAGTAAGTTTACAGACCGAGCACTGGTAAAGGGTAATGATGACGGGGAGTAATCTTCCGGGCATTGAAGACCGAGGGGGGGGGGATGAGGTCAGGGGGAGGGAGGGGGGGAGGGTGTTTTGTTTGAGAGGGGGGAGAGGGGAAATGTTGTCTGTATTTAAACTTAGATGATTTAAACAATGATGTGAAAAGGAGAAGGGACGAAGATGGACTACTAAGATGAATTAAGTCTCTCAAAAGATTTCGCTGAAGTGGCAAAAAAATAAATAAATATATAAATATCCAAAAACGAGGGGTGGAGAGGTGGTCTTTCATTTAAGACCATCTCTCAAAATTGAGTGGACTAAACCCACAACAGTAAAATCAGTCTGTATATGCAGTAAAGCATGCTTGTTATACTCACTGTGAAACCTAAGGGGTTAATCCTCTGCATTATTTAAAAAGGTTTGACTCTGTATGCACCGATCCTCCTCTTCTTCCACTGACTCCAGAACATGTCCAGATAAGACAGAGCCTTTGGAGTCAGGCTGCACATGCTCTGTTTGGTGTGTATTGCTAGAGAGTTTTTCTTTCTTGGGAGAGTGCATGTGATCAGCACAGGGCCAATTAGCACTGTCCAGACAGAGGGTCAGATGGCCTGCATTCCGATAGGACAGCTCAGTAAAGTATGAAAAAGCCAAACTTCATTTGGACTTGAATCCATTCTGTTCATTCACATAAAGCCAAACTTCATTTTTTAAAAATGTAAAAAGTTTATTTTTAAACAAAATTCTCTGATTGGCAGGATGATATTTTTTATGTGTCCTGCTACCTCACATTCTGTTCTGAGGTTGATAAAAGAAACCCCTCATCATCCCATGTGCCTGCATCTAACTGGTCGGTCTGGTTCCAAGATCTGGATAAGGTTTTTCATCATCCATATTTAAAAATGTTCTCCAAATCAAAATGAAACATTGTTTTATAAATGTGAACGCTTACCATAGAGACTGACACGGAATAACTCCTCTTCTATTACATTGTTTTTAAGAGTAATCTTGGCAGTGTAGTCCCCAATATTGTCAAAAGTTGAATTTTTAATTCGTAATCCCATTCCATTGCTGAACATTTGAAATTGGGGTTCAGTCTTGAAATTATTGTCCTTGAACTCTGCTATTTTGAAAGTCTGAGATCCCCTATTAAATTTCCAGACCACCTCTTTAACACGATCGGAAAATGTCCGCTTGATTACCAAGTCAATAGTCCCACCAATAACGCCAGTCACTTGGTGAGCATAATCTCCACCTATAGGAAAACAAAAAAAAATTGAATGCATTCAGTCACATTGATGTTAATAAAACTTTTTAGCTTTTTTCAATGCTATATTTAGATACACATTTAACCCGTTCAATGACACCGATGTATGGCATAAGTCGGCAGCAGTGGAGGGGGGGGGGGGAATTACACACACTGACAAGCCGGATGCCAGGTGGAAACATTGGGTGGCTGCACAGCTGCCTTCCACCTACCCCTGTTTGTACGCCCCCCCCCCCCCCCCCCCCCCCCATGCCATGCTTCCCGGGCTCCAGACCGTGGACCGGCATGGTGGGTGTTGTTGAGTAGAAGGGAGATAGAAAAGTGAACATCCGTTTGCTAATATCCCCTAACTAGTAAAACCCTAGAACAGGGAAGCAATGTGTATTACATCACTTTCAGGTTTCGGATGTCACTTTCCATGGTCTTTGCAGCCAGGGATGAAGCTAATGGAGCGTGATCTACACTCCATTAGCCTAAATGGAGGGCAGGTGGGATATCAGGGGTATAATAGAACCATGATCTCTCATTAAAGGGGTGGTCCGGGGAAAAAAAAAATTAAAAGCCAGCAGCTACACATACTGCAGCTGCTGGCTTTTAATAAATGGAAGCTTACCTGTCCTGTAGTCCCTCGATGTCGACACCGCAGCTGATGTTTCCATCAGCTGTCGGGTGCTACCGCCGCCATTGCGGCTAAGGGAACCCAGAAGTGTAGCCTTTCGGCTTCACGCCGGAAACCCTATTGCGCATGCGCGAGGCCCCGCTCCTCTCTCCTATTAGCCCGGCGGCCGGGGGAGGAGGAGGGAGCCCCGTAGTGACGTCGCAGCCGGACTCCCGGAAGTGGTTAGGTACTGGCGAGGCTGAAGATGGGCACTGATGAGGATACAGATGGGCACAGTGAGGCTGCATTGTTGGCACAGTGAGGCTGCAGATGGGCACAGTGAGGCTGCAGATGGGCACTGATGAGGATTCAGATGGGCACAGTGAGGCTGCATTGTTGGCACAGTGAGGCTGCAGATGGGCACAGTGAGGCTGCAGATGGGCACTGATGAGGATACAGATGGGCACAGTGAGGCTACAGATGGGCACAGTGAGGATTCAGATGGGCACAATGAGGCTGCATTGTTGGCACAGTGAGGCTGCAGATGGGCACAGTGAGGCTGCAGATGGGCATTGATGAGGCACTGATGAGGATACAGAAGGGCACACTGAGGCTGCAGATGGGGACTGATGAGGATTCAGATGGGCACAGTGAGGCTGCATTGTTGGCACTAATGAGGCTGCAGATGGGCACATTGAGGCTGCATTGATGGGCACTGACGAGGTTGCATTGTTGGCACAGTGAGGCTACAGATGGGCACAGTGAGGCTGCAGTGCTGGCACTGATGAGGCTGCAAATGGGCACAGTGAGGCTGCATTGTTGACACTGTTGAGGCTGCAGATGGGCACAGGAGGCTGCAGATGGGCACAGTGAGGCTGCAGTGTTGGCACCGATGAAGCTACAAATGAGCACAGTGAGGCTGCATTGTTGGCACTGATGAGGCTGCAGATGGGCACAGTGAGGCTGCAGATGGGCACAGTGAGGCTGCATTGATGGGCACTGACGAGGCTGCAGATTGGCACAGTGAGGCTGCAGATTGGCACAGTGAGGCTACAGTGTTGGCACTGATGAAGTTCCAAATGGGCACAGTGAGGCTGCATTGTTGGCACTGATGAGGCTGCAGATGGGCACAGTGAGGCTGCATTGATGGACACAGTGAGGCTGCATTGATGAGCACTGACGAGGCTGCAGATGGGCCTAGTGAGGCTGCAGATGGGCCTAGTGAGGCTGCAGATGGGCCTAGTGAGGCTGCAGATTGGCACAGTGAGGGTGCATTGTTAGTGAGAGTGACAAAACATTATCTTTTAAAGTATTATTTTATTATGGCATTATATTATTTATTATCTTTAAAGTATTATTTTATTATAGTATTTTATTATGAATGGGGGGTTGTCGGCATGGAGCGTGACCTCCCTGAAATGAGGTTTTGCAGGTTGGGATGTCTGAAGCCTTAATCGGTATTTGGCTACTTCGCCATTGTGTTATCGGGGCTGTCCGAAGTAATGAGAGAATGACAGGAAAACAAACAGGAAAATCTTCTTTTCGCTGCTCTATAGTGTACACAGGGAACACATGTAAACTCAGGCGTGCTGCCAAGTTAAGGCCTGCAATAAAAACATATTTATGTTCTGCAAATTGTAAACTGACCCGTTGAGGCCTATGCAACACACAAGCCAAACGCTATGGAAGTAAATATACTAACCGAATGACATGTTTGAAAGAACGATCAATGCCACAAAACGTGTTTGGAGATTTCTTCCCATAGTAACAGAGACCGTCTTGACGGCATGAGAGCTGAATACCGTATCGAACCGGCCCTCTTCATGCCTTCCACTGCATACTACTTCCTGATTGTGTCATAGCCAAACCTTCGACGTGCCCTCACGTAAGGGAGGAGCTTAGATTAACCCTTTTGTTGCCAGAGCTGTTTTGTCATATACAGTGCCTTGAAAAAGTATTCATACCCCTTGAAATTTTCAACATTTTGTCATGTTACAACCAAAAATATAAATGTATTTTATTGGTGATTTCATGTGATAGACCAACACAAAGTGGCACATAATTGTGAAGTGGAAGGAAAATGATAAATGGTTTTCAATTTTTTTTACAAATAAATATGTGAAAAGTGTGGTGTGCATTTGTATAGCGCCCCCCTGAGTCAATATTTTGTAGAACCACCTTTTACTGCAATTACAGCTGCAAGTCTTTTTGGGGGATGTCTCTACCAGCTTTCCAAATCTAGAGAGTGACATTTTTGCCCATTATTCTTTGAAAAATAACTCAAGCTCTGTCAGATTGGATGGAGAGCGTCTGTGAACAGCAATTTTCAAGTCTTGCCACAGATTCTCAACTGGATTTAGGTCTGGACTTTGACTGGGCCATTCTAACACATGAATATGCTTTAATCTAAGCCATTCCAATGTAGCTCTGGCTGTATGTTTAGGGTCGTTGTTCTGCTGTAAGGTGAACCTCCGCCTGGGTCTCAAGTCTTTCACAGACCCTAACAGGTTTTCTTTAAATGCCCCGTACACACGAGTGGATTTTCCATCAGAAAAATCTTGGATGTTTTTTCCGACGGAATTCCGCTCAAGCTTGGCATGCATACACACGGTCACACAAAAGTTTGCTGAACTTTCGACCGACAAGAACGCGGTGACGTACAACACTATGACGAGCCGAGAAAATTAGGTTCAATGCTTCCGAGCATGCGTCAAATTGTTTCAGCGCATGCGTAGGAATTTTGCACGTCGAAATTGCTACAGACGATCGGAATTTCCGATCGGAACTTTTTCCATCGGAAAAACTGAGAACATGCTCTCAATCTTTTGCTGGCGGAAATTCGGCCAGTAAAAGTCCAAAGGAGCATACACACGGTCGCATTTTCCGACCAAAAGCTCTCTTGCTGGCCGAAATTCCGATCATGTGTACGCGGCATTAGATTTCCTTGTATTTGGCTCCATCCATCTTCCCATCAACTCTGACCATCTCCCCTGTCCCTGCTGAAGAAAAGCATGCTCACTACAGGATGCCGCCGCCACCACCATGTTTCACAGTGGGGATGGTGTATTCAGGGTGATGTGCAGTGTTAGTTTTCCGCCACACTTAGCGTTTTGCTTTTAGGCCAAAAAGTTAAATTTTGGTCTCATCTGACTAACATGTTTAGTAGTCACGCCCACACGCTCTGCGCATGAACGTCTGTATACAGGACTTTACTTGCTAGGAACTCTTTGTTTTAAACCTGTTTTTATGCTAATCAGAGACTTGTGGAAGCTCCCAAACAGCATTGTGTCATTTACTCCAATAAATCTTTTTGATGAGACAATATCACACTATTTGGAGTATCGTATCTTTTTTGCAAGATTTGCACAATCGTTTGAACACTTGGGATACTCACCGTGATTGAGAGAGCGTCCGGGACACAGAGGTCATTGACAAGAGACGCCCAGGAGATCAAGGAGGGCCAGGAGATCTGGAGTTCATTTGTGAGGATCTGTGATCCAATTTTCGCTCTTTGACCTCCCTGAGTAAGGGGGGGGGGGGGATTTGCTGGCGGTCCGGTAAGCCTTCCTTTTACTAGAGGTGACCGGTATTACGAGGTCAAGTAATCACACCAAGTCACATATTCATATGAAGTTTTTTTTTTTTGTCACTTTTATGGACTTCTTTTAGATATTAACTATATATATTTTTTTTTCACCATATTTTTTGCCCTTCTATTGTAGCACTTCTCATATATCTATGATCTTTTGGCCTTGTATATTCTTCAGTTTTGTTTGATTTATGCAAGTTTTTATTTATTGGCAGCATTTAGCATTTTCATGTTTATATGCGATTTATGCAAGTTTTTGGCAGTATTTAGCATTTTTTTGGGTTATATGTTATTTATGGTAACACTATTCACATTATATGGTCACTAATCTGCACTTTTTTGTAAGTTGTGCTCAACAACTTTCTTCATATATTTTAGCGCTGCACTTTTTTCTACACATTTCTTCCACATGTTTGCTGTGTCCCCCACAAGGCTTCTCACAAACTGCAAACTGGACTTCTTATGGCTTTCTTTCAACAATGACTTTCTTCTTGCCACTCTTCCATAAAGACCAGATCTGTGGAGAGCACGACTAATAGTTGTCCTGTGGACAGATTCTCCCACCTGATCTGTGAATCTCTGCAGCTCCTCCAGAGTTACCATGGGCCTCTTGGCTGCTTCCCTAATTAATGTTCTCCTTGCCCGGCCTGTCAGTTTAGGTGGACGGCAGGGGCAGATTGACCATTCGGCCACTCGGGCACTGCCCGAGGGCCCTGGGCCACTAGGGGGCCCCATCAGGGTTGCCAGCCTCAGTAAAAACAGGGTCAGTATGTAAAAAATCTGTGTGTTTTTTTACATCTGTCTCTGAAATTTCCCGTACCGACATCCTTTTGGGCTAAAAAAGATTATAGCTGCCCCACCTCTCCAGTACCTTCTCAGCCAATAGGAACATGTCTGTGTATACTATGTGATTGTATACTGTGTATAATCTTCTATTGCCCGGGGGCCCCATTAGTTGTCAGTCCGCCCCTGGTGGACGGCCATGTCTTGGTAGGTTTGCAGTTGTGCCATACTCTTTCCATTTTCGGATGATGGATTGAACAGTGCTCCGTGAGATGTTCAAAGCTTCGGATATTTTTTTATAACCTACCGTATATACTCGAGGATAGGTCGACCCGAATATAAGCCGAGGCCCCTAATTTACCACAAAAAACTGGGAAAACATATTGACTTGTGTATAAGCCGAGGGTGAGAAATGCAGCAGCTACTGTAAGTGGAAAAGAGGGTCAACAATGCAGCTGTGTCCTGTACATACCCCCCTGTGTCCTGTACATACCCCCCCCCTGTGTCCTGTACATACCCCCCCCTGTGTCCTGTACATACCCCCCTGTGTCCTGTACATACCCCCTGTGTCCTGTACATACCCCCCTGTGTCCATTGCAGCCTACCTGTGCCGATCTGTGTGCTGTATATGCCTCCCTGTGCGATCCACCATTGCAGTCTTTATCATGTGTCCCCCATTGCTGATCCTGCCGATCAGCGCGTAAGGTACAAAAGCCGCGCCTCCTCCTCGTCCTCGTCCGTGATAGGAGAAACACTCTGTTTTCCCAGCAGTCAGTGTTCAGTGTTCCCCCTATCACGGACATCCTCTCATCCTCGTCCATGAGTCGAGAATGACAGGACGTCCGGGATAGGCGGAACACTGAACACTGACTCACTGATGGGAAAATTAGTGTACCCCTATCACAGACGAGGCGAGGAGGAGGTGAAGCTTTTGAACACTGCTGTCTGTCTGCATGACACACTGATCACGTAGGCAGATGGCGGTGACTCGAGTATAAGCCGAGGGGGGCACTTTTAGCCCTAAAAAAAGGGCTTAAAATCTTGGCTTATACTTGAGTATATACGGTAACCCTGCTTTAAACTTCTCCACAACTTTATCCCTGACCTGTCTGTTTTTTTCTTTGGCCTTCATGATGCTGTTTGTTCACTAAGGTTCTCTAATAAACCTCTGAGGGCTTCACAGAACAGCTGTATTTATACTGAGATTAAATTACACACAGGTGGACTCTATTTACTAATTTGGTGACTTCTGGAGGCAATTGGTTCCACTAGATTTTAGTTAGGGGTATCAGAGTAAAGGGGGCTGAATATAAATGTATGCCACACTTTTCAGATATTTATTTGTAAAAAAAAATTGAAAACCCTTGATAATTTTCTTTCCACTTCACAATAATGTGCCACTTTGTGTTGGTCTATCACATAAAATCCCAATACAATACATTTACGTTTTTGGTTGTAACATGACAGAATGTGGAAAATTTCAAGGGGTATGAATACTTTTTCAAGTATTACCAAAAGTATTGGGACACTCCAATACAATGGCATTCCAGTCTTAGTCCGTAGGGTTCAATATTGAGTTGGCCCACCCGTTGCAGCTATAACAGCTTCAACTCTTCTGGGAAGGCTGTCCACAAGGTTTAGGAGTGTGTCTATGGGAATGTTTGACCATTCTTCCAGAAGCGCATTTGTGAGGTCAGGCACTGATGTTGGACGAGAAGGCCTGGCTTGCAGTCTCCGCTCTAATTCATCCCAAAGATGTTCTATTGGGTTGAGGTCAGGACTCTGTGCAGGCCAGTCAAGTTCCTCCACCCCAAACTCGCTCATCCATGTCTTTATAGACCTTGCTGAAAATGGTCATGCACTGACGCTCCCCATCAATCTGATGGAGCTTGAGAGGTTCTGCAAAGAAGGATGGGAGACACTGCCCAAAAATAGGTGTGCCAAGCTTGTAGCATCATACTCAAAAGGGTATTGTTTGTAGAATTATGAGGAAAATAATGAATGTAATCCATTTTGGAATAAGGCTGTAACATAACAAAATGTGGCAAAGGTGAATCGCTGTGAATACTTTCTAGATGCGCACTGTAATGCCCCGTACACACGGTCGGAAAATCCGACCACAAAATCCATCGGATTTTTTCAGACAGATTTTGTCCGACACTGGTGTTGCATACACACGGTCGGACAAAGTTGTCAGAAAATCCGATCATTCTGAACGTGGTGACGTTTGTTGCCTACGACGGGACTACGTAGAGGCTAGTAGCCAATAGCTTTGGTCTTGTAATGTGATCTGAGCACGCGTGGCACTTTGTCCGTCGGAATTCGCTACACACGATCGGAAAAAGTCCGATAGGACTTTGTTGTCGGAAAATTTGAGAGCAGGAGATAAAACTTTGTCCGTCGGAAAATCTGATGGAAAATGTCCGATGGAGCCTACACACGGTCGGAATTTCCGACAACATTGTCCGATAGGACATTTTCCGTTGGAAAATCCGACCGTGTGTATGGGGCTTAAGAGCAAGGCTTGGCCTGTATAGCAGAGCACCCATACAGCAGCCTTTTGGATCCCAGGAACTACAAAAGGGGCCGAGTAAGTAACTTCAATTTCGCTTTACCTCAAGCCTGATAGGACAGTAAGGCTCCATGCACACTGAAGCTCAAAAAAGCTTTTTTCTGGACGCCAGATTGCTGGCAGAAAACGCTGGTTGAAAAACGTGCTTTTAACAGCGTTTTGTACTAGCGATTTATAGCGTTAGCGTTTATGGGCGTTTTTAATAAAAATACACAGAGGACACTCCAAAAATCCCACAATGCATTCCAAACTCCCACAATGCATTGAAAAAATAGAACGCCGAAAGCGCTAATTAATGCGCGTTCATGAGCGTTTGACTTTTTTGGGCGGTGAAAAACGGCACTTTGAACGCAAATTTCTTGCCTTAAGAAAAAAGCCCATAAACTCCACTGCTCATTAACCACTTTAAGACCAGCCTCCTTTTGGATTTTAGGTGTTTACATGTTTAAAACAGGTTTTTTTGCTAGAAAAACCCCCAAACATTATATATTGTTTTTTTTCTAACACCCTAGAGAATAAAATGGCGGTCGTTGCAATAAATTTTTTCACACCGTATTTGCGCAGCGGTCTTACAAGCGCACTTTTTTTGGAAAAAATTCACTTTTTTGAATAAAAAAATAAGACAACAGTAAAGTTAGTCCAATTTTTTTATATATTGTGAAAGATAATGTTACGCCGAGTAAATTGATACCCAACATGTCACGCTTCAAAATTGCGCCCGCTCGTGGAATGGCATCAAACTTTTACCCTCAAAAATCTCCATAGGTGACGTTTAAAAAATTCTACAGGTTGCATGTTTTGCGTTACAGAGGAGGTCTATGGCTATAATTATTGCTCTCGCTCTACCGATCGCGGCGATACATCACGTGTGGTTTGACCACCGTTTTCATATGCGGGCGCTACTCACGTATGTGTTCGTTTCTGCGCGCGAGCTCGTCTGGACGGGGCGCTTTAAAAAAAATTTTTTTTTTTCTTATTTATTTTTCTTGATTTTATTTATTTTTACACTGTTTTTAAAAAAAAAAAAAATTGGCTCACTTTTATTCCTATTACAAGGAATGTAAACATCCCTTGTAATAGAAAAAAAGCAAGACAGGTCCTCTTAAATATGAGATCTGGGGTCAAAAAGTCCTCACATCTCATATTTGGACTTAAATGCTAAAAAAAATAAATAAAAAAAAAAAGTCATTTAAAAAAATGACATTTGAAAAATATTCCTTTAAGAGGTATGGGCGGAAGTGACGTTTTTGACGTTGCTTCCGCCCTGCTATGGTATAGAGACGGGTGGCGGCCATCTTAGCCTCACTCGCCTCTATACCCAGCACGGAGGAGGACCCGATCGCTTCCACCGCTGCCGACGGCTTCGGTAAGCGGCGGAAGGCGCGGGAGAGCGGCGGGAGGGGGGGCACCTCTCCCGCCGCCGATAACGGTGATCTCGCGGCGAATCTGCCGCGATGACTACCATTATCGGAATGCCGACAGGCACCTGATGAGATGGATATCTCGGTTGTGGCAGCAGCTGCTGCCGTTACCGAGATATCCCTCTTCAAAAAAGGGACGTACATCGTCGTGCGCCGGTCGGAAAATGGTTAAAGCTTAAAAAACGTCCATGTGTGCATGGACACATAGGCTAACATAGAGTGGAGTTTATGGGCTTTTAAAAAAAAAAAATGCCCAAACTCCAATAAACTGCAGTTTATGAGCTCCAGTGTGCATGGAGCCTAAGGCCCCTTTCACATGGACGGTCCGTTCAGGTCCGCCTGTCAGTTTTTTAGGCGGACCTGAATGGACGCTCCATAGACCTCTATGGAGAGTCGGATGTCAGCGGTGACATGTCCACTGACATCCGACCCGCTCCGATCCGAAAAAGTGTGACGGATGAAAACCCTATTTTTCCATCCGTCTACGGATCGGATAGGGTGACGACTGACTCTACGGTCCGTCGTCATCTCATCCCCCATAGGGGAGAGCGGCCCTCCGACAGGTCCGTCCCCACACAGAGTGCAGAGACAGACCTGTGCAGAGCGGGCTCCGTACACGGACACGTCCGTGTGAAAGAGCTCTTGGGCTGTAATACTTTACATGTCCAGAACCAGGGGACAGCTTAGAGCCAGCACAAAGAAACCAGAAGCAAGCCCATATCTCTAGCTTGGGATAGCAGTAGCCAGGTTCTTTGGCATTCCCGCAGTGAGCAGCACCTGTATCAGTTTGGAACCTTTTTTATTGCTACCTTAGCTGCCTCATCACTCCTGTGAATGGGCAGCCTTGTTGAAGTCAGTTCTTAGTAGTCAGAGACATTAGAAAGTCCTCTAAAGTTGATTTAAATTCTTCAGGTCTGGGCATCCCATGCATCCCTATTCATTATCCAAGTTATCCCCTAATTAAACAAAAAAAAAAAAAACTCCTAGACTTTTTATTGAGCCTGTGAAGAAAGTGTGGAAATTCCTGTTGCCTGACTGTGAGCACTACACCATCTAAGAGACAAAAAGTCAGAAAATATATGCAATAAAAGAATATAATAGACTATAATAGAATAGAAAGAATAGAATTAAAACAAATCAAATTGATCAGAATAGAAAGAAAAGAACCATTTTTAAATTCTGTTTCAATTTTAGAAGATGGTTATATTCTTTCTTTTTTTATTCTGTTCTATTCTTTTATTTTCTATTCTATTTTGTTCTTTTTTACTCTATTATATTATTTTTTTTATTTTCTGAAAACTATTCGAAATTGATTTGAAAACTATTCGAATCGATTCAAATGTGGAAATTTCAAATCTATTTGAATACGATTAAAATTAAACAAATTCAGAAAACAAATTAAATGAATTAAACGAATTTACCTAAACAAATTTATGTAAATAACGAATCGAAGCAAAACAAATATTTTTTATTTTGTTTTGATGTCTAAAGAGAACAGAATTATTTTTTATAAAAGTATCAGGAATATGAAATGCTGGAGTAACATACAATTTAAGTAAACAAAAACATGTTGTTCTAAAGCATTTTTTGGTAAAATTAAAAAAAAGTGTTAAGAGAATTTGTTAGGAAAAGGTTAAAAGTCCTCTCCCGGGTATTTTTGACATCTTTGTTCTGTTGGGCAGAGTTCCCTTTACTTCCTGTCTCACAGATTGAAGAGTAATGCCGCGTACACACGTTCGGACTTTGTCCGCCGGTCCTAGTCCGGCGGATTGTCCGTCGAACCTAGTCCGGCGGGACTTCACCACACACGCCCGGACTTCCGAGCGTGTGACTTGCCCACACACGCCCGGACTTCTCCGGCGGACAATCCGCTGGAAAAAGTCAGCGGGAATGAACGGACTTTCCAATGAGCGGAAAGTCCGTTCATTTCAAAAGTCCGGCGGACTAGCCTACTAACGGCGGGATTGTCCGCCGGACTGCCAAGTCCAGCGGACAATTTTAAAACAAAACTTAAAACCTAGTCCGCCGGACTTTTGGCGCCAAAAAGTCCGCCGGCGCCCACACACGAGGGGATTGTCCGGTGGTAGTCCAGCGGACAATCCCGCGGGATAGTCCCTTCGTGTGTACGTGGCATAAGGCCCCATACACACTATTAGATTTTGTGCAGATTTTTGTGTATGGGGCTTTAGTGATAAGAAATCTTCTCAAAGTAATAAAGAAGAATTCCCCCCCCATACAGTTGTCAGGTCCTTCAGTGACTGTCAGGGTGAATCTGCACAGTGTGGACTCAGACAAAGGGTCTAGCCTTGCTTTATCTAAAACTAAACAAAAAAAATAAGTTTTGTCCTTAAATGTATAAATGTTTATTTCAAATATATATATATATTTATATATTATACAGTACAAATTAATATAGGTATATATATATATATATATATATATATATATATATATAAAATTACACATAGAAAAAATATTATACATACAGTATATACATACAATATATAAATATATATACACACATACAAAAAAAGTACATAAAAAAAAAACTATACATACAAAAAAATATATACATAAAAAGATGCATTTGTTCAACCAATAGCAAACACAAATAAATAGAAAACCTCTATATACACAGTCCTATACCCACAGTTGATCCAGAAGAAGGCAAAAAAACATGCATGGTCTAATTTTCTCCAGCGGGGAGGAAAAAAAAATTCCTTCCTCATCCCCAGAATACAATCGGATATTCCCTGGATCAATAATCTCTGGTGTTACTACCTAGAAATGTTAATATCTATTTTGTGCATTTGTGAATGCATCCAGTCCTTTAAAACAATCCACTGAACTGGCCAGAACCAGTTCTTGAGGGAATATATTCCACAACTCTTATACTCTCATGTCCCGTACACACGATAGGATTTTCCGACAACAAAACCGTGGATTTTTTTCCGATGGATGTTGGCTCAAACTTGTCTTGCATACACACGGTCACACAAATCTTGTCGGAAATTTCCGAACGTCAAGAACACGATGACGTACAACACGTACGATGAGCCGAGAAAAATGAAGTTCAATAGCCAGTGCGGCTCTTCTGCTTGATTCCGAGCATGCGTGGACTTTGTGCATCGGACTTATGTACACACGATCAGAATTTCTGACAACAAATTTTGTTGTCGGAAAATTTGAGAACCTGCTCTTAAACATTTGTTGGCGGAAATTCCGACAACAAATGTTCTTTGGAGCATACACACGGTCGGACTTTCCGACAACAAGCTCACATCCAACATTTGTTGTCGGAAAATCCTATCGTGTGTACAGGGCATAACAGTAATGTCTGCTATTGGAGCTCATCAAAGGTAAACTGACAAAAAAAGTAATAACTAATAATGTGTAATTAATAGTATTGATGGAAAACGTTTTAAAGAAAATGAGTCCTGATAAACCAATGCAGTAAGAGAGGAATATTCCAATCGCAACATCAGTTTCCGTTCAGAAACATCACATTCAGGTTTGACTGGAGCACTCTCCTCTTATGGCATTGGTTTGTTGAGACTCCTTTCCCTTCAGAAATGTTGTTCCTACGCTCTTTATCCTCTGTAGAACCTTAGTAGACAACATGTCTAGTTCCAGTTTGACAAGTTCACCAGAAGTCAAGCTACTTGGACATCATCTTGAACGTACAGTAGTTGCTAAGAATGCACTTTAAACATAGAGACTTCGGGGGGCGTGGCCGGCGGCGGAGCTGAATGGCCGTTTACTGCTAGAGCTCCTGCTCTCCCTATCTCCCTGAAGTGGCTAGCGGTGACCAAAAGCGTGCCCGAGGACACAGCATTACCGCGGAAGGTACAGAGAGCCTTTCCCCCGCCATGGAGAAGCGCAATCAGCGGAAGAAACCCCGCAAATTGGAGTCTTTCAACAGCCAGGCTGGCTCTCCTAAGAAAGAAGATGGCACTGATCCCTCCTCCCTCACACACACAGACAAGCAGGCAGCTCACGCTGTGAGGAGGGAGACACAGGAACCGCAGCTCCAGCAGCTATTGAATGATAATGAAGCATTCCAGTCTGATGTAATCAGCCCTGCAAAGAAAAGAAGGAAAATAGCTGCTGCAGAGGTTAAAGTAAGTGATATTAAAATAGACTGTGACTCAGATGAAGATATTAACCCCTATGATGAAAAGCTGGATTCCTTCCCAACTTCTGGGAAGGCTATAATTGATACTGACATGAAAGAAATGCTAAAATCCTTAACGGGGGCAATTCAGCATGACATGAAATCATTTATGCAAAAATCCAAACTGGAAATAGATGACTTAGGTAAACGAGTGGATTACATTGAAAATAAACTGACTGACTTCACTGATGCCAATAATGAGTTAGTAGATGACCATTTTGCACTTGAAGATGAAGTCAGACAATTAAAACTTAAAGTCACAGACCTCGAAGATAGGTCTAGAAGAAATAATATCAAATTTCACGGTATACTGGAAAATTTCAAAAATAACGACCTAAAAAAATTCCTACAAAAAATGTTCACAGATCTTATCCCCTCATTACAAAACCAAGATTTGGTGATCGTCAGCCCACAGATTGCCCAAGCCACCGCATATCCCAGAAAAAACTTTCAAGAGATGTGATCGCCAAGATCCATTTTTTTCAGACAAAGGATATGCTGATGCAATAAGTAAGACATCATGCGCCACTGCCGACCCCTTATGCAGGAATTATCCTGTACTCAGACCTATCCCAAGCAACCATCCTGGCGCGGAAAAATCTGAACTCGATTACAAAAATATTACGCAATCACAAAATAATTTACAAATGGGGTTTTCCGACCAAATTGATTGCGGAGAGAAACAACGTGTCGCATTCAATTCACAGGATCGAAGAAGGAATCAAAACATTGGAAAAATGGGGTCTACTCCCAAATGATGGAAGCATTTCAAACCAATAAAGCCACAATAGAAAAATTGACATCTCCATGGAATGTCAGTCATGGTTGATGTGTCCGCCGGTTAAACATCAATGGAGAGATCTCATCATCTCTCTCTCTCTTCCTCCAAATTACCAATGCCCAAATACCTCAGGCTTATGGTACACAGGGAGGCATTATCTTTTTTTTGTTTTTGACCTTCTGACTGTTAAAGTCCCCACGACAAGAGTGCAAGTTGTAGTGTACACAAGAGTTGCTCAGCAACTCACTTGTTCTTATATGTTTCTTTACGTTCATAGGTCTAATTCCCCTCCTTCTCATGTCATATCTAACAATCTCTACTATGTATGGAAGTACCATAGTCGCTAGACACTCCATGATTTCTCTACCTTCAAGTCTTATACAGTTCATATATATGTACTATTTCCACCATGACTAATTTGAACCTGTTATCACTGAACGTAAAAGGCCTCAATAGCCCCTTCAAAAGAAAAGCCCTATGGACTGATGCCTTAAAATTTGGAAGCGACATCTTGTGTATTTAAGAATCACACTTTGCAAAAGACAACCCCCCTCATTTTGCTCACCCGAAATTCCCCCATTTCTTTGCATCTCATAACCTTAAGAAGAAAAAAGGAGTACTAACGATCATCAAAGACTCGATTTCTTTTCAACTTCTGGACTCTAAAATTGATTGTCAAGGAAGATATGTTATTCTAGTTGCAAATATTGAAAACTCGGAGGGGGCGTGGTTTGCCTGGAGAGAAGATGGCTGCCTAATCCCCGAGCTCCGTCAGACCTCAGCCCGTTCTCGCCGTTTTTTGGGGACCAAACCACCTTTTAGACCTCCTAAAAATGGGGACCTCATCCCGCGGAACATCTGGATCAAGATCGCGTTCTCCCAGAGCTCCGGAGTGCCACGGATCGCACAATATCCCCGAGATGTTCAGGACCCACAGACTAAACATGGCCGATCCCGCCTCAGCTACCTCACAGAGACAGGATGGGATAACTTTGTCCCCAGCAGTCTCATCTCCTACTCACCCCTCCGGAGCCTCCAATGCGATGGACAATATGCAGCCCAGTCTACACGATCTTAGAGCAGTGGCCGCTGACATTAAAGACACCCTGTCTGCCGCCATGACTGATCTCCGCCGTGAACTGACTGCAATAGCCGGAAAGCTCCGTGAGGTAGAGCAGACCGCTTCGCGCCATGACACTGAAATCCGACATATCGATTGCTCAGTCACCACACACACCAGACAACTTCGTGACATGCAACGGCATTTAGAAGATTTGGATAACCGCGGGAGGCGCCACAATATTCGGGTGAGAGGACTCCCCGAAACTATAGACACTGACCACCTACTCCCTGCAGTAACGAGCATTTTCAACAACCTCATCGGCAAGCCCACCCAGATGCCAATAGAAATGGAGCGCATTCACAGAGCCCTCCGGCCTCGGGCTGCGGATACAGATCCACCGAGAGATGTGGTGTGCTGCCTCCCAGACTTCAAACTAAAAGAAGACATACTCAGGAATGCCCGTCTCAAGCGGGAAATACTCCACGAGGATAGACCCATACACATTTACCAAGATCTATCACCGATCACTCTTAAAAATCGCAGAGATCTCCGGCCCCTACTAGAAGTCCTCAAGAACAAAGGAATCCAGTATCGCTGGAAGTTCCCCTTCGGACTTTCAGCCACCCATCGCTCACACACCGCCCTCCTACGGGTCCCAGAAGATTTAGATCATTTCTGCCACACATTGGATATTCCCTACGTTGATCTCCCGAACTGGTATGCTGACTTCAACTGGAACCGACAGCCCGCATACCGTGACGAAGTAGAACCAATGGATGCCCAGGCGACCCTCTTCAGAAGACGCCGCTCGCCTTCTGCTCCCAGGAGACACAATTCCGCCTTCCCTCAGCGGATCAACAGAAGCCCCACAGCAGCTCCCATACCTCGGAGACCACGCCGAGACTACTAGGATACCAGCAGACCACATGCACCCCATACTCAGATAAGTCAATCTCCTCTCTCCCTCTGCTATCTCTACTGTACCTTCTGCTCCAGGTTTTCTCTCCCAACTTTCAGTGCTCGTCTCTTGAAAACTATAGCTTGGTGGTCATCTTCTGCCGCTCACTTTTCAGACTCCAGCCACCGCTGCTATTCTCCCCCTATCACCGCAATGCCGCCTGCTTAAACAGGGAAGCTTCCCCTTACCTCACCGCTCCCTCTGCTGACACTCTCGCTGTGCCTTCTACTATCCTTCCACTCTCTGGCTGCCGATCACTTTTTGCCCGTCCAGATAATCCATCAGGACCTGATACGGATGAAAACTTTTTGCTGACTCTTCTACCTTCCCTAATGCCCGGCATATCTTCACTCATTTTTCCTATACCTACCAGCGATAGCATCTACACTGCACTGTCTTCTACAATTTACCTCTCTAACCTGCAATCCATATCTATTCTACAGCATGAACTCTACTGCGCTGCTCCCGCAGGCTGACCATACTGTAATTTGAATTTCATTGTTTCCTAGACTGTATTTTGCTTCACCCGGAGCGGGCATAGGTCTACAGATTGTGACTTTCCATGATCATTATTTCTTCCCCCTCTCATCCATCGACACCTTGCTGAACGGAGAAGAATGCCCCACCTGTCCATGTAACTACCGTTGGGCTGTTTATATATGTCAGAAATTGCATTTACTGGTTGCTAATTTTATTTTTATTCTAGCTGATGTACGGTGGGAGACGAGAAGCAAAGTCAGCACTAGATGTCTTATACACGGCCTTCTACGACCTCTTTCATAACCTCCATTTTAAGAGCTCTATCAGACGCCATTTGACGTTCTGTTGCACAACACTGCCACCTTGTGGCGAGATTTAATAACACCATACAAGGTAGGAAATGTTCACACCTAGACTGCAGTACTGCCTTTGCTCTGAGAGTTTTTTCCCACAAGGATTCTTTTTGTTTTTCTTCTCTCCTTATGGGACCCTAACCCGACCAAAACTGTTCCTAATTCCTAAATGGTTGTTTTTTTCTTTTTTAAGGTTAAACTGAATGCTGTAATGTTTGTGGAAATGGTCATACAAACACATTTCCCCACACCCAGAGACGCCTCTCAAGACCGACTGTTTCTTGTTTACATAGCAGATGTTTTATATTGAAGTACTTTCATTTTTTATCTAAGATCAAACTCCACATTTACATACTGCTGACCTTTAGATCAAAGTATAAACCCTGTTTAGATAATTAAGACCTTATCACTTCCTTCCGACCTGGTTTAAATTTTTTTTTCTCTTTCCTAGGTTCTCTTGTAAACATGATCGCATACGAAACGACTAACATTCATATTATTATCTCGGCCATTTTTGATATCTCCTTATGTTACTCTCTACATAGATTTTCCCCAGTAAGCTCAAGCACGACCTTAATTTATACACATAGCCCTTGGACACCCCCATATCTTGATAGCACTTCTCTGATCCTAAATCTAGAGGTCATTTTAGACACACCCTCTACCACTCCCCTGCTCCCGCAACTTGTTATAGATAAAGGGCATGGGGTTTGACGGTCTGTTACCGTCTTTTACTTCTCTCCATATAACCCTCCACCCCGACAGTGGTACACCATTAGTCATCATCTACCGTTCATCTACACATCCTTACACCACTGAAGTTCTCCGACTTGTTCTATTTCCCTCCTAGTCAGGCGAGCAGGCCCTCACCTGTAGTCGGTTATATACCCTTCTCCTCTCCCTTTCTTTTCCTCATCCATACCCCCCACATCGCCCGCGCGAGTCGCGTTAATAACCCTTACATTACTGACTCACCCGCTCACTTGCTATACCTTATTGTCTGTCGACCATTACCGCCCTCGATACTCCTGCATCTTTAGACACTAACTACGCCTTTCTTTCTTTTTAATTATAAGACTACCAATGGCTACCCCATTATCTGGTAGCACTCCGCCTCAACTGAAACTAGTCTCATTAAACGTCAAAGGGCTCAACTTACCGGAAAAGCGTTCGCAACTACTCCTACATATGCAAAAACAGAAAGCTGATATACTATTCATACAAGAAACGCACTTTCGCTCTAACGCAATTCCGAAACTGCATAATCTCTACTTTCCCACCGTGTTCCATTCAACAAACAATCTTGCTAAATCCAAAGGCGTCTCTATTATCTTTGCTAAAAAATGCTCGTTTCAGTTACTCGATACATTGTCTGATGAACTAGGTCGGTTCCTCTTCATAAAAGGTTCTCTATTGGGAAAGAAATTCACGCTAGCGAACATATATGCCCCGAACTCTGGCCAGGTCACCTTCTTCCGTAAAATTATCAACGCTTTAACCAATTTTTCTGAAGGCACATTGATTCTAGGAGGGGATTTTAATGTGCCCCTCAACCCTCTTCTAGACACATCCAATGGCAACTCATCCCTGCCTTATGCAGCACTCCGATCCATAAAAACTCAACTCCACACTCTTCTCCTCCACGACACATGGCGAACCTTGAACCCCACTGGCAAGGACTTCACGTTTTTCTCCCACCCACACAATAAATACTCAAGAATAGACTATTTCTTTATCACCCAACCTGACCTTCCTTTCCTTCTACACACTTCTATTGACCCTATGTTTCTATCGGACCACCATCCCATCTCACTCAGTATCTCACTTCCTGACACAACTAAACGCACGCGAATATGGAGATTGGACCCGTCCCTACTCACAGACCCGTCCGTTACCGAAAAGGTCAGACTGCATCTAACACAATATTTTGAAGACAACAATTCAGCTGACACCTCCCCTTTACTCAATTGGGAAGCGCACAAATGTGTGATAAGGGGTACTTTTATAGCTGCTATGGCAACTCGCAAAAAAGAAAAACAGAAACAATGTAAAGACCTCACTAATCGCATCCATTCGCTAGAAAAAGCCCATAAACGTACACAAGCTCTATCTACCTTAAACGAATTAACTCAAGCCAGAAACGAAATGCTTGAACTTCTGGGTAAACAAATTCGCCGCAAATATATCCTCTCTCAAAAATTCTTCTATGAATATGGTAACAAGGCTAGTAAAGGACTTGCGAGAGCATTACAACAAAAAAAAGCGGACATGACAATCCACTCCATCTCTGACACATCAGGCCGAAAGCTCAATTCGACCCCTGACATAGCCTCCCAATTTGTCCAATACTATTCCCGTTTATATAATCTACCCCCTTCAGAATTAAGCCTCCCCGACACAAATAGGAAAAAAATGATCACAGACTTTCTATCACAACACAGCCCCACTCCCATATCGGAATCAGACTACCTCGACCTAGACAAACCGCTGACTACGGAAGAAGCTAGTCTAGCCTTGAAGCAAATGAAACCAGGCAAAAGCCCAGGGCCGGACGGACTGACAACTAGCTACTACAGGACATTTACAGACATCCTACTTCCCAACTTCATCTCAACTTTTGAGACATGCTCCTTACAGACTTCTCCCCCACGTGACTTGCTATCAGCTCATATTTCCGTCATACCTAAACCCGGTAAGGACCGCACCCTAGTGACGAACTATAGGCCAATCTCCCTGCTAAATGTCGATCTCAAGTGGTTCGCAAAAATACTAGCTAACCGACTTCTCCCCATACTACCAGATAGGATTAACTTAGACCAGGTGGGGTTCATCCCTGGCAGAGAAGCAAGGGATAATACCCTTAAAGCCCTCAACATACACCATTGGCTGACAACCAATCAAAAGCAAGGATTTTTTCTTTCCCTCGATGCGGAGAAGGCGTTCGATAGAGTGGCCTGGGATTACATGTCCGATACTCTCCAATTTTTAGGTCTTCCTCCTCGTATGTTGAATCTTATACTCACGCTTTACTCCTCACCCACAGCGAGAGTGAAGGTCAATGGACATTTGTCGAACGCCTTCTCCATCTCGAATGGTACCCGCCAGGGATGCCCCCTATCCCCCTTAATTTTTATTCTTACATTAGAACCTTTGCTGAATTGCATTAGAGCAAACCCGAATATTAAAGGAGTACTTATAGGTGACCGTCAATACAAAATAGCGGCTTTTGCTGATGACCTGCTTCTCTTTCTGACGGAACCCCTGACGACTCTCCCTACCTTACTACAAACCCTGGCCCAGTTTAGAACAATCTCCAACCTCCAAATTAACTACTCAAAATCCAACGCCTTAAACATTACACTATCACATAAATTACACACCCAATGCAAACAGAACTTCCCCTTTACATGGGATGCCCACAAAATTACCTATCTGGGTATACAACTCCCTACCACCCTTTCGGATCTTTATTCTATAAATTATCTACCACTTTTACATACCATACAACAAGACTTAAAGAGGTGGTCTTCAGGACACTTCTCATGGTTTGGAAGGGCGGCAATTATTAAAATGAACATCCTCCCCCGAATTTTATATTTATTACAAACCGTCCCCATCAAAATACCACCTGCATTTTTTTCCTCTTACCGTAAGGCTTGCACAGAGTTTATCTGGAACAACTCCAGACCCAGATTGAGCTACTCAAAACTTACCAATCCTAAACCTATAGGGGGCCTCGGTCTGCCTGATATACAAAAATACCAAAGTGCTAGCCATTTAGCGAGGATCGTTGATTGGAACGTCCATGCTAGAACTAAAGACTGGGTCCTACTGGAAGGCTCTTTCAATCACACCTCGTTAGCAGTATCCCCCTGGATCTCCCGAAAACACGTCCCTCCTGTTCTACGCACTCACCCCTTGATATCTCAAACGTTAGACGCTTTTCATGCCTCCTGTCACAAACACAAAATCTCTTCTCAGCTAGGCCCGATGACCCCACTCGAAGGCAACCCAACCTTTACTCCAGGAACCCGCAGGTCATTCTCAGCCAACATCTGGCCACATCCACATATGAGAACAGGACAATTCTTCGACGGTGACCGACTCCTCACTTACGACGAGGTCTCAGCTAAGTCTCCATCAGGCCGATTCCCATTCTGGACATACGTACAGATTAGGAACTTCCTCCTTACCACAACATTGGATACAAAGTGGTCTAGACCCCCTACCCCCTTCGAAACACTATGCCTGCAGACAGAACCCCAACGACACCTTATCTCATACACGTACTCTCTCTTATTCTCGACGACCGATTCCGATCTAGATTGGAGCAGGCGTGAATGGGAAAGAGACACATCCTTAACCCTCACCCATGCTGAATGGGAATCAATTTATACTTTTATACACAAAGGGTCCATCAACACTACCGCTCAGGAAAATGCCTACAAAATAACAACCAGATGGTATAGGACCCCCCTGAAGCTACATCGCATGTTCCCTGATTCCCCCCCGCACTGTTGGAGATGTAACGCAGACCTAGGTACATTCATACACATTTGGTGGACGTGTCCCAAACTACAACCGTTTTGGCGGGAAGTCCACAGGTTGATCAAACACATAACCACCTATGAACTGGCTTTCACTCCGACTCAATTCCTGCTCAACCTCCCTTCAATCCCTAGGAAGACGTACTTTCGTTCTCTCTCCATGCACTTGGTGAACGCAGCGAAAATGTGTATCCCAGCGAAATGGCGATCCACAGACCCCCCTACAATGACCGACTGGTTTCGCAGAATAAGCAAAACAGCGGAACTAGAAAATCTGATCCATCAAGCACGAGATACACCGACCAAATTCACAAACACCTGGGCCTGCTGGCACCACTTTCTCACGACGACTGAATACCAAAGGCTCACATGATACATTATATTCGACGGCGGTGTTGGTCGACAGACAATATACCCCCATCCCCTCCCCCCCGTGCCTATGTCTCTTCTTCTCATTCCCCTTCCCTTCCCCATCGCACACTCTCCGTCCCTTCGACAGGATATTTTCCCTCACAGTTAGTTGTTTCCTCTTGGACGTATCAGTCCTTATCTTTTTAGACTCGTAACCCACACTCGAATAAGAATGTTCCCTAGCATGACGACTGAAGTTCCTCATGCAATCCACTCCGACTCATGCCTATTCACATACATCCACCTGCTATCAAAACGAGTCACCACACTCAATAGTTGACATCCATACTCTCAACTACGCAAGCTTGAAAGTTTACTGTTCTTTTTACCTGATGATAAACCTTACTATGTTTCCTTACATTGTTTTAACACCTCAAAACAACTCCCTGTTTGAACAGGCAACTGAAACCTATCCGTACACATTGTTTGGATATCCTAGGTTGCGACTGCATCCGCACTCACACTGCTAATATAGCTCTTTATATTACCTTTTGTATTTCTGTTTACATTGTTGAACTATATACCACATTACTTAATGTTTGTTTTTGATGTTACTGATGTTCTTATGAGATACAAATACATGTATTGGAATTACATTATGCATTTTCTGTTTCTGAAAAAAATTTTCAATAAAAAAATCTTTGAAAACTCAGTACTAACGATCGCTAATATCTATGCCCCGAACAAAAACCCCCATCAATTCCTCCAAAAAGTGATCAAAATAATGAAGAATATACAGAAAGGCAATATTATTTTCTGTGGAGACTTTAATGCAATGATGGACCCACTTCTGGACACCACCAAAGGAACCCTATCCAAAAGGAAAAGTTTGAAGGACATCTTCTCACACGAAGACCTCCATGACCCATGGAGATGTCTTCACGCGACAGAAAAAGACTTTACTTTCTATTCAAACGTTCATGGGTCCTACTCTAGGATCGATTTCTTCATCACTGACAGAGCTCTCCTACAAAAAATTACAAATGCCCTTATACATAACATGGTCTGACCATGCCCCAATCTCATTAAAGCGGAAGTAAACCCAGTTTAAAAAAAAAGGCATGCCGGGAATGCTAACTGCACATTGGCTGTGCTCTCAACCAAACAGTCAAACCATCCAATGGCTGGTGTCATAACGGATCACATGTGCAGCACTGTGGCAGTTGAAGATTAAACAGAGGCAAAGATGGCAGCTTCCTTGGCTGAAAACGATAGGGGGGTTTACTTCCACTTTAAGTATTGACCTAGGACAACGAAATTCCAATCATGTGCTCTGGAGAAACAACACCTATATTTGGTCTCAAACGGAGGCTCTGACAGTGATGAAAGAAAGACTGGAAGAATTTTTCAAACTAAATGATAACGACACAGTCGCTATCTCTAGTATATGGTGTGCCCATAAGGCATTTATCAGAGGAATACTGATCCAATTGGCCTCGAGGAAAAAAAAAAGACGTTCGCAGTCAATATCCAAACTACTAATTAAAATAACTAAGCTGGAGAAAGAACATAACATATCCCCCCGACACCCCCTTCTTCAACAACTAAATGAGACCAGAAATGAGCTTAGAGTGATACTGACCTCTAACCATGAAAAATATCAAAAAAAAAATAAAACGAAATCATTTCTCACAGGGGAACAAAGCAGGTAAACTCCTGTCTTCCCAATTACATCATAAGCAAAACAAACAGAAAATTAATAAAATAATTCACCACAAATCAGGGAAAGTCTTATATAACCCACAAAATATAGCTGACGCGTTTGCAGAATACTATAAAAGTTTATACAACCTAAAAGAAGATCAAACCACAAATCAGGCAAAGTCTTATATAACCCACAAAATATAGCTGACGCGTTTGCAGAATACTATGAAAGTTTATACAACCTAAAAGAAGATCAAAATACTATCCAACCGCAACCAATAGATATTGCCCAATTCCTAAGTAAGATTAATGTCCCTACTGTAGGCCCCACTACCCTAGAAAAATTTAATGATCCAATAACTATTGATGAAATTGAGAAAGTCATTCAAATGTTACCATTAAATAAAGCCCCCGGGCAAATGGTCTGTCCAGTGAATATTTTAAGACATTTGAAACAATACTTTCCCCATATCTAGCCAGAATATTTAACCACGCTGTCAACACTCATTTCCCAAAGAAATGCTTGAAGCAATTATTATCACAATTCCAAAACAAGGAAAAGACCCCACATCACCAATTAACTATAGACCCATCTCACTACTCAATTCTGATTTGAAAATCTTTGCTAAGGTTATAGCCAATCGTTTGTTAGAAATGACACCCTATCTAATTGAACCGCATCAAGTTGGATTTGTTAGGAGTAGACAAGGCCCGGACAGCACTAGACGAATGATTGATCTGCTCAATCTTATAGAGCGCGATCGAGTGCCTTCTCTGCTTCTTGGATTGGATGCAGAGAAGGCATATGACAGGGTGCATTGGGGATATATAGCGGAGACCCTTAAGAAATTTAGCTTCTCTGGATTCATCTTTGAAGCCATAATGTTGCTTTATACAACACCTTCTGCCAGGGTATACACAGCAGGAAACATCTAACGAACAAAACCAGACATGGGTGCCCTTTATCACCCATCATATTTTTGTTAGCAATCGAACCCCTTGCGATATCTTTTAGAGCCAACCCCAATATCACCGGGATCAAAATCGATCAAGTAGAACATAAACTAGGTTTATTTGCAGATGACATCCTCCTAACTTTATCCATAACAGACACATTACTAAACGAAGTAACCAACGTCCTATAAGCATTTGGATCAGTTTCCTATTATAAGATTAATCCCAACAAATGTTATGTCTTACCTATGAATATCCCACCAGATCAAGTTGATAAACTAAGACAACAATCTAGTTACAGTTGGGAGAACCCCACTATTACCTATTTAGGCATTCAACTCACCTACCCACCAACTAAACTATATGAAGCCAATTACCCTTCCCTGCTAGCCCAAATCAATCAAGATATACAATCAATAAAAAAAATCAGCTATCTTGGATAGGAAGGATAGCAGCTTTTAAAATGAAGACATTGCCGAAGATCCTATAGTATTTCCGATCCCTCCCAATCCCACTACCAGCAAAGTTCTTCACACAAATCAACTCGAAATTAAACAACTTGATCTGGTTGGGGAAAAAACCTAGGATTGCCTTATCTATTATGTCAATAACTAAATCCAAAGGTGGATTGAACCTCCCCAATATACGTCTTTATTATTACGCCACGCTCCTAGACCAAATGAAATTCTGGTTCAGACACTCTAATGATAAACTATGGTTGAACATTGAACGGAAAATAACTAAAGGAAATTACCTATTCTCCCTGTCCATGGCTAGTTTTATTTTACCAAAAATAAATATACCCAACTTCCTGACAATTAAATCCACCCTAACAGCCTGGAAGTTTGCTTTAACAAAATTACAATGTGAAACATGATTTTTTTTTTTTCGTCTTCTTTTGTTTGTTTAGCAAAAAATAAAAACCCCAGCTGTGATTAAATACCACCAAAAGAAATCTCTGTTTGTGTGAAAAATATTATAAAAAAATTAATTTGGGTACACAGCTCCTTTTGTTTCATTCTCTATGTTCAATCGCTGCTATTAAACACTTTAGGTATTTCACAAATTTAGCTGCTCTTCCTTTATAATCTATCCAGAAGTGTCAGTCATAGTTCTGAAAGCTAACATTCCTCTTCATTTTCGTAATCTTCTGAGTCAAGGAGAATGGAAGGATGTTCAGAATCTCCCAATTCAATCTTGTCATCCTGCATGAAACAAGAGAAAAGAAGAAGAGAGAAGTAATACCTGCAAGTCATGTCTAGGTCTTCCTTAAAAAAAAACTGTCTGAATTCTTAGCTACAAATCCCACTTTAAACCCGTAGTAAACCCGCTGACATTTTTTTTTTTTTTTTACACCTGTAAGGGAAAAGGCATAATGAGCTAGTATGCACCGCATACTAGCTCATTATGAAATACTTACCTTAGAACGAGGCGTCGGTAACTCACCTGGTCCACGCCGAGGTCGCTGACATGTTGCCTCGGCGTGTCTTCCGGGTATCGCGACTCCAGCGCTGTGAGTGGCTGGAGCCGCGATGTCGTCACTCCCGCGCATGCGCACGGGAGACTTCGTCCCGGCAGGGTTCGTATTCTGCCGGCCTTTCAGACGAGAATCCCCCGTGCGCATGCGCCGCTGCAGTCAGCGGCGTATTGCACGGGAATATCTCCTAAACCGTAAAGGTTTAGGAGATATTTTTTGTACCTACAGGTAAGCCTCATTACAGGCTTACCTGTAGGTGAAAGTGGAAAATGTGACTTTACTTCCACTTTAAGGATATTGGCATGTCAGTAATTATATGTAACGGTTTGCAGAATTAATAATAAATTCATTGGGGTTTATTCTTTAGGATTGTAGAAAGTACAACTCCAGACATGTTTTTAGCCTTTGATTAAGTGTTATGCCCTGTACACACGAGCGGATTTTCCATCATAAAAAACTTGGATGGTTTTTACGACAGATTTCCGCTAAAGCTTGGCTTGCATACACACGGTCACACAAAAGTTCTCTAAACTTTCGACCGTCAAGAACGCGGTGACATACAACACTACGACGAGCCTAGAAAATGAAGTTCAATGCTTCCGAGCATGCGTCGAATTGTTTCCGAGCATGCGTAGGAATTTTGCGCGTCAGAATTTGCTACAGACGATCAGAACTTTTTCTGACCGAAAAATAGAGAACATGCTCTCAATCTTTTGCTGGCGGGAATTCCGCCAGCAAAAGTCCGATGGAGCATACACACGGTCGGAATTTCCGACCAAAAGCTCACATCGAACTTTTGCTGGGGGAATTTCCGATCGTGTGTACGTGGCATTAGAACTATTTCTATGTTTTGATTGCTGTTTGTGTTTGTCCATCACTTCTTCTCCCAGAGACTCAACAGGAAGAGAACTGAAATTTCCCTTAAGTAAAAGCTTAAAGCGGTATTCCACCCTAAAGGGGAACTTCCGCTCATCGGAACCCTCCCCCCTCCGGTGTCACATTTGGCACCTTTCAGGGGGGAGGGGGGTGCAGATACCTGTCTAAGACAGGTATTTGCACCCACTTCTGGGCATAGACTCCCACGGAAGTCTATGCCTCTTCCTTGTCCCGCCGCGCTGTCTGCTGGGACACACGGGTCCCAGAGACAGCACGGAGCATTCCTATTGCATTGCGCGAATCGCGCATGCGCATGCACAGTAGGGAACTGGGAAGTGGAGCCGCAAGGCTTCATTTCCTGATTCCCATACCCAAGATGGCGGCGGCAGCATCCAAGGGATGGTTCGGCCTCGGGTGCCGACATCGCTGGACCCCCTCTTTAACAACTGTCACCCTAACTGGTGTGCATGTTGGTTAATAACTCTTCTGCCCCGTACACACGATCGGACATTTTGACAATAAAATCCATGGATTTTTTCCGACGGAAGTTGGCTCAAACTTGTCTTGCATACACACGGTCACACAAATCTTGTCGGAAATTCTGAACGTCAAGAACGCGGTGACGTACAACACGTATGACGAGCCGAGAAAAATGAGGTTCAATAGTCAGTGCCGATCTTCTGCTTGATTCCGAGCATGTGTGAACTTTGTGCGTCCGAATTGTGTACACACGATCGAAATTTACGACAACGGATTTTGTTGTCGGAAAGTTTGAGAACCAGCTCTCAAATTTTGTGTGATGGAGTTTCCAATGGAAAATGTCCGATGGAGCCTACACGCGGTTGGAATTTCCAACAAAAAGCTCTCATCGAACATTTTCCATCAGAAAATCCTACCGTGTGTATGGGGCATTATACTCTTATTTCAGTGACAACCCCAAATGCTTTCATTCCCCTCGCTGTTTATTCTCGTGATAATGGCCATTGTATCAATCAGGAAGAATCTCTCCATTGGTGTTGCAGACAGCAATAAAAACCTGGCAGGGGTTCAGATTCCCCACTCTGGCCAAAACTAGAAAAAAGTTTTGGCTAGAGGTCAACTTAATAGAAAAAAATAAATAAAGCCTGTTTAAGCTGTCTTTTTGTTCCTGTCCTTGGAATGGCTGTACACTTTCTTTAACCACTTAAGCCCCGGACCATTTGGCTGGCCAAAGACCAGAGCACTTTTTGCGATTCGGCACTGCGTCGCTTTAACTGACAATTGCGCGGTCGTGCAAACCAACCAAACAAAATTGACATCCTTTTTTTTCCCACAAATAGAGCTTTCTTTGAGCCTGGGTTCAGACTAGTGCGTTGCGATTTCAGGGCCCTGCGTGACTGCGCAGTGAAACGCCGGCTGTTCTGCGGATTGTCCGCGTTTTAGGTGCAAAGCTGCTGCTAGCTGAATTCGCAACTCATTTTACTACTTCTGAGGGGGAAATCCACGCCAAATTTTTTATTAAAAAAACGGCATGGGTTCCCACTCCAGAGGCATACCAGGCCCTTAGGTCTCGTATGGATTTTAAGGGTACCCCCTACGCCGAAAAAAACGGCGTGGGGGTCCCCCGAAATCCACACCAGACCCTTATCCGAGCACGCAGCCTGGCAGGTCAGGAGAGGGGGTGGGGACGAGCGAGCGCCCCCCCTCCTGAATCATACCAAGCCGCATGCCCTCAACATGGGGGGGTGGGTGCTTTGGGGAAGGGGGCGCCCTGCGGCCCCCCACCCCAAAGCACCTTGTCCCCATGTTGATGAGGACAAGGGCCTCTTCCCGACAACCCTGGCCGTTGGTTGTCGGGGTCTGCGGGCGGGGGGCTTATCGGAATCCGGGAGCCCCCTTTAATAAGGGGGCCCCCAGATCCCGGCCCCCCACCCTATGTGAATGAGTATGGGGTACGCCATGAAGGTGTATGGGGTACCCCTACCCATTCACCTAAGGTGTAAAGTGTAAAGAAAAAAAACACACAATTTTTTAAAAATAATTTATTGCACTGCTCCGGGGGTCTTCTCGCCGGACGCCTCCGCTATATTACCTAGCTCTTTTACCGAGCGGAGAAGCCTGGTCTTCTTCTTCTTCTGACTCTTCTTCTGACTCTTCTTCTGACTCTTCTTCTGACTCTTCTTCTGACTCTTCTTCTGACTCTTCTTCTTCTGACTCTTCTTCTTCTGACTCGTCGCTCTCTTTGGCCGGAATGGCAGAGCCGCGCTGTGTTGGAACTTATATAGGGACAAGGGGGCAGGGTCACATGCTCATGTCACATGGTGACCCCGCCCACATATGATGTCACAGTCCCAGCATCCTCCGGGAGAAAAAGAAGAAGACGACAGCGGCAAGAACAGAAGAGACCCCGGAAGACCCCCCAAGACGGAAGAAGACCCCCGGAGCAGTGCAATAAATAATTTTTTAAAAATTGTGTTTTTTTTTCTTTACACTTTACACCTTAGGTGAATGGGTAGGGGTACATCGTACCCCATACTCATTCACATAGGGTGGGGGTCGGGATCTGGGGGCCCCCTTATTAAAGGGGGCTCCCGGATTCCAATAAGCCCCCCGCCCGCAGACCCCGACAACCAACGGCCAGGGTTGTCGGGAAGAGGCCCTTGTCCTCATCAACATGGGGACAAGATGCTTTGGGGTGGGGGGCCGCAGGGGGCCCCCTTCCCCAAAGCACCCACCCCCCCATGTTGAGGGCATGCGGCCTGGTACGGTTCAGGAGGGGGGGGCGCTCGCTCGTCCCCACCCCCTTTCCTGACCTGCCAGGCTGCGTGCTCGGATAAGGGTCTGGTGTGGATGTTGGGGGGACCCCCACGCCATTTTTCGGCGTAGGGGTACCCTTAAAATCCATACCAGACCTAAGGGTCTGGTATGCCTCTGGAGGGGGAATCCATGCCGTTTTTATTTTTTCAAAAATTGGGCGTGGACTTCCCCTAAAGAGGTGGTACAATGACTTGCAAATTTCTGTTCAGAACGCAAGCCAGGTGCGAATCAGATGCGTGCCCATAGAAGATAATGGGCCTGAATTCGCACCTGATCCGCACCAAAGATGGTTGCGTGTTTGTGTCAATTCGCATTGCGCATGCACCGGACATGTGTGAACGTGCCCCATTGAAAACAATGGGTTTTCAAATGTCCTGCGAATTCGCAGTATTTTGCCCCGCTGCGAATTCGCTATAGTGTGAACCCAGGCTTAATGGTATTTGATCACCTCTGCAGTTTTTATTTTTTGCGCTATAAACAAAAATAGATTGACAATTTTGAAAAAAATGCATTATTTTTTATTTTTTTGCTATAATAAATATCCCCCCAAAAATATCTAAAAAAAAATTTTTTTTCCTCAGTTTAGGACGATATGTATTCTTCTACATATTTTTGGTAAAAAACATTGCAATAAGCGTTTGATTGGTTTGCCAAAAGTTATGGCGTCAACAAAATAGGGGTTAGTTTTATGGCATTTTTATTAATCATTTTTTTTTCCTAATAATGGCGGCGATCAGCGATTTTTATTGTGACTGTGACATTATGGTGGACACATCGGACAATTTTGACACATTTTTGGGCCCATTGTCACTTTTACAGCGACCAGTGCTATAAAATTGCACTGATTACTGTAAAAACGACACTGGCAGTGAAGGGGTTAACCACTAGGGGGCTAAGGAGGGGTTAAGTGTGTCCTGGGGAGTGTCACTAGGCAGAACGGAGAGATGCTCGTTTACATTAGCATCTTCCCATTCTTCAGCTCCGTCAGACAATCGCAGGCATCCCTGCGGTGATCGAGTCCGCGGGGCCCACGATCCTACTGACGGAGATCGAGTCCGGTGGCGTGCACGTGACCACGTGGCGGCAAATTTCAAAGGGACGTACCTGTACGCCCATATGCCCAGCCGTGCCATTGTGCCGACGTATATGTACATGCGGTGGTCGGCAAGTGGTTAAAATTACACTAAAGTGTTTTTTTTTGGTTTGTTTAAAAATACCTAACATGTCATATTTACCTGATCTGTGTAGGGGTTTTGCACAGAGCAGACCAGATCCTCCTTTTCTCAGGTGGCTCTCTTGGCCCCTCCCTCCTGTCGAGTGCCCCCACAGCAAGCAGCTTCCTATAGGGGCACCTAAGCTGAGCCGCAGCTCCATGTGTCCATTCACACATGGAGCCGCGGTTCGGCCCCACCTCTCTCTCTCCTGATTGACTTTGATTGACACCAGCAGGAGCCAACGGCACCGCTGCTGTGTCTCAGCCAATCAGGAGGGAGTCCCAGACAGCTGAGGCAGTCGTGCACATCGCTGGATCGAGAGGGGACTTAGGGAAGTATTAGGGTGGCTGAGGGGGGCTGGTGCAGACATAAGGTGTTTTATCTTAATGCATAGAATACATTAAGATAAAAAAAAACTTCTGCCTTTAGAATCACTTTAAATCTGTGCCATTAGGGTACAGCTTCTTGCACAATTTTTGACATTGAGAAAAAGGGGAGGGATGCATTCCAAAGGGTAGAGCTCACATCAGCACACATCTGGTAGATTTTTGAAATCTCAGCCAGCCAGTATACTTGTGCTCAATAGTCTATCTCTATTAGGTTAGATCAGGGATCTCCAAACTTTCTAAACAAAGGGCCAGTTTACTGTCCTTCAGACCTTAGGCGGGACAGACTGTGGTCAGTGGGTTCAAATATACCTCAGTGTCAGTGGGAGATTACGTAGTGCCTGTGGTACCTAGGAGGAGGAATAGTGCAACATCATTGATATCGGTGGGTGGAATAGTGCCCCATCAATGGTGACAGGGGAAGGAATGGTGCCCAGTCATTGATGTCTGTGTGAGAGTTTGTGCCCCATCGTTGGTTTTAATGGGAGGTATTGTGCCCCATCATTGGTTTCAATGTTCAATGGTTCCTAGTTCAAAAATACGCAAAGTCGCTCTGAAAAAAGATAAGGAGCTTCTACATTTGTGTTTCTGGACCGTAGGGCAGCCCTACATACAAAAGGCAACAAAAAAAGTGCCAAAAAAACGCTCCCACATTCCTAATAATTTTAATTACTACAACAATTGATCACATGCACAAAATCTTGCGATTATGGATTTTCTCTTCAGCAACTTACATTAAAAAAAAAAAGATAATACCAAAATATTACCAAATGCACATAACTTAACATTATGTATGTTACTGCTAATCTGATCATGACTTACTATGGCTGCACTCTCTGTACCATATGGTAATTTTACAAAAAGTAGAAGTGTACGAACTTACCTTTTTTTCTTCATGGATTGAGAAAAAGCTTTTAGAATACTTTGCAGTGTTCTCGGGGACAGGGAATGGCACATCGTCTTTAGGATCTATGTCCACAACTAAGGAAGAAAATGATATCACATTATCATGACACTATAATAATAATGCAAGAATGTCATGTTACATGTTTTGTTATGCAAATTTGGCGCAGAGGGGAGGCACAATAAAGGCGTCTTGAGCCCCTCCCTAGGGAAAGAGAGCCTTGACTGATGGGGGCATGGCTAGGTAAATGACAAGGGGAACGATTGGTTAGGACATGTGGGATGGGATGGGCCTGAGCTCAGGAAATCATGTGCCCCAGGGACTTCTGGGTCTTTCGGAAGAGTCGTTGGAAGAGCTGCCCACCCCCGCCCCCTTTTTCCTATATTATGGTATGTCACAACTTGCTGCGGTTTTCTTGACCTTGCCAACAGTTAAAAGTGCTGTAATGGGCTATGCCCTTGATGGAAAATTGTTAGTAGGATGTCTGTCCAGCACCCATGGTAAGGACAGGTCCCACTTCCCTCTTTTGGTTAGGTGCTCACAGTACGACTGTGACTGGCACTGGTTAAATATGTTCACATGTTATGTGTTGGAATTTAATAAAGCTGTGGCCTTGCCCTTTCCAACCTAATGGTTGTAAGTGTCTTATTTAATGTGGTAAAGGGCAAGGGTGGTGGGGAATTTGATCCCTTTGTGTTACGTTAATTGGGACCTAAGCCCATTGCGCCTCAGCAGTCAAGGAAACCTGATGTTTTGCCTTGCATCATCAAAGAGCAGGTTTCTTTAGGCTCCATCCACACCTGGCGATTCCGGGACGTGTGGCAAAGTACACAGAAGCAGCATTTTGGCATGCACTTGCTGTGCTTACAGTGCCATTAATTATTAACAACACCCACAAGTGGCAAGCGCAGGTAGCAGACCCGTGTTTTGGCATGTATTTTCTTGTGCTACAAATGCGCCAAAAAGCACAGTGAAAAACTCACCATGCTCCACACCTGAAAAGGTACTGGAGCTTCTTTGGTGCATTTATTGCGCTATGAGCGATGAGTAGGAACCCATGAAGAAAGTGCAAAAAAGCAAGTGAGAACGCAAATTCCCATTACGCACTGATGAATGTTGCCTTGAAGTCCAACGCTGGCAAATCAGAAAATTGTGCCTGCACTGCAAGGGCTAACTGCTTGTTTAGGACTAGGGGAAAGTAAAAGCATTTTATGTACCTGAATATTACCTCCCTTGGTATATAGTGGTCTCCCATGCTATGGCGGTAAACTGTACCGCAGTATCTTCACATCCAATGCAGGGTGTGGTCTTCATGACACCAGGACCTTAGACCGTTGGAGCATGAGGAAGATGATGCTGTGGGGAACGAACTAGTGGCGCAGAGGAGTGGAGGACAGGAAAATTAAATCTTCTCCTCTATGCCTACTAGGCCTAAACCAGCAGTTAACCCTTGCAGTGTGGGTACAGCCCCTCTGCAAGCAGGAGTTTTGCACGTTTCCCAGAACTGGGCTTTAATAAAAAAAAGCCACAATAAAACTACTGAAGTCCTCTAAGGTATTTTACATTTACGCCCCATTCACATTTTGACAAAAAAAATGAAATAGTTCAACACAGAACAGTTGCCCACGCAGAGGTATCTACCATAAACAGGAATGTATACTTTCTGGCTCTCTCTAGCAGCGCTGCTGCCCAGGCCTTGTGCCTGGGTCCTCCAGACCTACTAACAGAGCATTCCTGTCTTCAAGTGCAACCACTGTACCTCTCCCAGCTTGATTGACCCTCTGAGCTCTCTCAGTCCTCTGGACACAGAATCTTCTGACTCCAGCATTGAGTACCGTCTCCTGAGTGGAAAAGACCCATCTCCTAACCAAAGCCCTGAACTGCTGCCAAGCTAGGGTTGCCACCTGTCCAGTATCCATCAGTTTTGAATCATTTGTCCAGGTTTAATCTGCCTAAAACTGGGACACATTGTTCAGACTGGGCTGTGGTTCCCCAAGTAACTGAGATAGTTACACAAACATCTGTTGCCGCCTTGGAGCTGCAGGCCACTGTCTGGGGGCAGATTGGTTTGGTATCACTGGGGGTGCGGGGAGAAGTTGAAATCAGCAAGAGCAGATGGGCCTAAAGTGTTCGGGTTTGGCTTGAAGGGAACGTGGCGACCCTATGCTATGCCCTTCATTTTTAACGGGGATGCCCCCCTGAACACTCAACCTGCTGGTCTCCAGCAAGACCCAGACACTGGCTTCATCCCACCCAAAACTCTTTGAAGGCTTTTGATTCTGAATCTCAATCTGGGAATTACAAAACCCAGAAAAAATTGCTAAACCACCTTTCTCCACCTATCACAAACATTCTGCAGCCTCTGCATATGTGAGAAAATTTTATCACCTTTGCCTATCCTTACACAGTGGCAGGACCTTACACTGTCACAATGTATCTATTGTTCTCTATATACTGAAACAAGGATAACTGATTTTAGTAGTATAATTCTAACAATTGCATGTGTGGCTTTGACTGACTAGCACCTGACTAGTGACAATGGATCAGTGAAAGAAGTCTTTATATAGAGGGCACCAAGCTTGCGTATCCCTTGCAGAATGGGAAAAAGGCCATAGCAAATGTTCCATCCACCTGCTGCCCATGCCACTACAGCAGAATGTATGGAGCAGTCAGTGCATAGGGCACATTAAATATGATGCATAAGCTGTATTTTAGAATAGGAGGAAGCTGAAGATCAGATTATTGATCAATGGTAAGCCGAGACTGACCGTGGTTCCAGGCAGGGCTGTTAGAAATCACGGGGCCCCATACAGCCCACCCAATATATCAAGACCATATTTTCACAAAAAATACACTAAAATCATTTTTAGTGGACACAAACATAACAGATAACCTGTGTGAATTAGCCCTTTTTTGTTTGTTTTTTACATTAAAAAATAAATAAAAAATTCTATTCACAGTGGCAGGCAGAACAGGGAGGGGAATCGGTGTCAGGGAACCAATTACAGGAACGCCCTGTGTCTCTCCCTGCAGCAGCTGAAAGCCAGCAGGAGGGGGAGAAACTGGCTTTCAGCTGCTGCAGAGAGCCGCACAGGACATCCTTCTGTAACTGCCCCTCTGCCAAATCGCACTAATTCCCCCTGCTGTTTGGGCCCCCCTGTGTGTCTGGGCCCCCTACAGGAGGACTGGTGTTCCCCCCTATAAGCGGCCCTGGTTCCAGGACACACACAAAGCCAATGAATAGTTCAGCCACACAAAACTGAAATAGCAGGTTTAGGCAGGCTGAACCTTAAAAGTTTCACATACATGAAATTGGTCTAATGTACTTACAGATCTCTTGAAGCAGTATGGTATTACCTGTTTCTGGAACACTGAGTTTAAGTTCTTCTTTACCACTTGTTTGAAATTCATCTCTGATTTCTTCTTTTTTACAACATATAAATATAAATATAGCACTCAGAAAAAACAAAAACAAAGCCACTAAGGCTGGAAGCCTCCAACGCCGATTCTGATGAGTTTCTGTAATTAAACAAATTCAGACCATAAATCCTATTGTTAAATAATGTATGTTTAGTTCAGTATACAACAATCACAGAGGTTATTTACAGGGCCGATCCTAGGGTCACAGACGCCTGGGTGCAGAAAAATTTCTGGCGCCCCCATATGGGCGTGGTTATCTTGCTAACTCCTCCCCTTTACAAATGTTTCTATGGCAACGACTTAGAGATGCTCCCCTAAGGAGTCTTCGTTACCCTGGGATCCTCCCACAATCTGTTAACAATAAACAAAATACAGGAAGAGAAGCAGGAGTATGCTAATGAGACCTGGAGGGGGGTCTCTCTAATGGACACAGAGAGGGCCTCTGTTAGAGTCTGTTAGAAAGAGCCCCCAGACATAGTATAGGAGATGGTCAGAGACTGTGGAAACGATACAAGAGATCAATGCATCAATGCAGCCTCATCAGTGCCCATAAAATGTAGCCTACTAGTGCCCACCAATTGCAGCCTTATCATTGCCCACCAATTGCAGTCTACCAGTGCCCTTAGATGGTTCACACAGAGCAGCAATCTCACGGACCTTGGTTTTAAACTCACGGGCACCTATGATACACATCACACTGATTCAATTTCACGGCATTGGATCAGTGTGCCGCTTATTACAGGAGCCCGGTCTAGGAAGCAGAACTTTGTTACAGCGCTGCCGGCCATTTCGGAAAGCTCAGTGCAGTATGTGTGACCAGGGCTGGTGCAAGGATTTTTGTCTACACAGGCAAAGGTGTATTTTGGTGCCCCCCACTGTACTCCCATAACACCCTCCCTTCCACAATGAAATTCTCCTTTACATCAAAGTTCTCAACATTTCCGCCTTACAATCAAGGTTCTCAGTTCCCCTCTTACATCAGAGTCAGCAGAGTTCACAGATCGCAGTAAAGGGCCAATAACAGCAGACCTTTCCCATGTGATCAGCTGTGTTCAATCACCCCATCAATGCCGCCTCATCAATGTCACCTATCAGGGCCCATCAGTGCAGCCACATCAGTGAAGGAGAAAAATTACTTATTTGCTAAATTTTATAATAGAAACCAAGAAACTTTTTTTTTTTTTTAAAACATTCAGTTTCTTTTCATTCGTTTTGCAAAATAAAAAAAAAAAAAAAAGCGGTGATCAAATGCCACCAAAAGAAAGCTCCATTTGTGTGAAAAAAAAATATAACAATTTCATTTGGGTACAGTTCTGCAATTGTCAGTCAAAGTGTGACAGCGCTGAAATCTGAAAATTGGCCTGGGCAGTAAGGGGGCGTAAGTGCCTGATATTGAAGTGGTTAATACATGTACGTTCCACAGTCCTAGCACAATAAATAATATGCATAAAACATACATTTCATACAAAAAATCCAATAAAATTGTGCCATGATAAACTTGTGCAGATCCACTGTAAGCTGTTTGCATTGACTTCAGTGTACAATCACCAAGACAGAGCACCTACCATTTGCTTACCACAAAACATGACATCTTAAACTTATGAGGTGATATGCGCTTGTTATCTGCTGTCATCACGGGTGAGGGGGGCCAGTGTCACAGGTGGGGAGGCAGTGTCACGGGGAGGGGGGCCAGTGTCACAGGTGGGGGGCAGTGTCACGGGGAGGGGGGCCAGTGTCACGGGTGGGGGGCAGTGTCACGGGGAGGGGGGCCAGTGTCACGGGTGAGGGGGGCCAGTGTCACGGGTGAGGGGGGCCAGTGTCACAGGTGGGGGGGCAGTGTCACGGGTGAGGGGGGCCAGTGTCACGGGGAGGGGGGCCAGTGTCACAGGTGTGGGGGCAGTGTCACGGGGAGGGGGGCCAGTGTCCAGGGGAGGGGGGCCAGTGTCACGGGTGAGGGGGGCCAGTGTCACGGGTGAGGGGGGCCAGTGTCACGGGTGGGGGGCCAGTGTCACGGGTGAGGGGGGCCAGTGTCACGGTGAGGGGGGCCAGTGTCACGAGTGAGGGGGGCCAGTGTCACAGGTAGGGGGGCCAGTGTCACGGGTGAGGGGGGCCAGTGTCACGGGTGAGGGGGGCCAGTGTCACAGGGAGGGGGGCCAGTGTCACGGGTGAGGGGGGCCAGTGTCACGGGTGAGGGGGGCCAGTGTCACGAGTGAGGGGGGCCAGTGTCACAGGGAGGGGGGCCAGTGTCACGGGTGAGGGGGGCCAGTGTCACAGGTGGGGGGGGCAGTGTCACGGGGAGGGGGGCCAGTGTCACGGGTGAAGGGGGCCAGTGTCACGGGTGAGGGGGGCCAGTGTCACGGGTGAGGGGGGCCAGTGTCACGGGTGAGGGGGGCCAGTGTCACAGGGAGGGGGGCCAGTGTCACGGGTGAGGGGGGCCAGTGTCACGGTGAGGGGGGCCAGTGTCACGGTGAGGGGGGCCAGTGTCACAGGTAGGGGGGCCAGTGTCACGGGTGAGGGGGGCCAGTGTCACAGGTGGGGGGGCAGTGTCACAGGGAGGGGGGCCAGTGTCACGGGTGAAGGGGGCCAGTGTCACGGGTGAGGGGGGCCAGTGTCACGGGTAGGGGGGCCAATGTGATGGGTAGGGGGGCCAGTGTCCCAGGTTTTGGGGGGCCGTGTCATGGGTAGGGGGGCAGTGTCACAGGTTGGGGGGCAGTGTCACAGGTTGGGAGGCAGTGTCACAGGTAGGGGGGCCAGTGTCACAGGTTGGGGGGCAGTGTCACAGGTTGGGGGGCCGTGTCACAGGTAGGGGGGCAGTGTCACAGGTTGGGGGGCAGTGTCACAGGTTGGGGGGCCGTGTCACAGGTAGGGGGGCCAGTGTCACAGGTGGGGGGGCAGTGTCACAGGTGGGGGGGAGTGTCACAGGTGGGGGGGCCAGTGCCACAGGTGGGGGGGCAGTGTCACAGGTGGGGGGAGGGCAGTGTCACAGGTGGGGGGAGGGCAGTGTCGGGTTTACCTTACATGAGAAGTCCAAGCAGCAGCCACTGTACATGCTTCCTTGTGATATCTGCAGGATGTCCCTCCAGCCAGCACAGTTCACTCCGAGTGTCAGTGTATACAATGGAGAGGGGAGGGGCCTCTGACCCGAACAATACTCAGAGTGTGCAAGCAGAGGGACAAACTTGTGCACTGAATGTGGTGTCTGCTCGGGTCAGAGGCCCCTCCCCTCTCCATTGTATTACACTGACACTCGGGGAGTGAACTCTGCTGGCTGGAGGGACATTACAGAGCTGCCGATCGCCCCCCTCCCCTGTATAGTTAGAAATGTCCAGAGGCGTGGACCTAGGGACCCGGAGTCCGGAGGCGGCGGGGTGATGCGGCCGACGTGATGACGCCGGCCGGCTTGATGGGAGGAGTCTGCGCGTAGCGCTCGCGGCGGGAGTTTGAACGCGGGACGCCGGATCAGACGGGGAGTGAGAGCCCCGGACCGGCACGGAAAGATCTCCCGCACCCGCCGCAGCGCACACCTCCCGGACCCGGCACCCCGCGGCATAGGGGACATCGCACGCAGTGAGGAGACTTAGACACAGCCTCGGTGCGGCGGGGGTGCAGGGCTGACGGGGTCTCCCGGGCCCTCCCCCTCTTCGCCTCCCGGCATCGGCTCCCCCCTTCTACCAGCCAAGTAACAGCAGTCGGCACACTAAGGTACCTCGCTCAGACCTCGGGGAGAATCAACTGTGGCAGACGCCCCCCCTCCCCCCCCACAACACATGAGGTCCTACAGATGATCAGAAACTGGAGGTAACATCTGCACAGAAATGTTTTATTTGAACGAGGCTCTTACCGGAAAGTAAGTGACGGGATTTACCAAGGATATCTAGGTGCTTGGGGGATAAAAAACGGTACCTTAATATGTTCCTTATTATATGCTGAATAGTACAACTGCAGTGAATGTATTTTAAACAAGTCTCCTGTGAGACAGGCGAAGATATTTGTAATAATTGTTTTGGCATAAAATAGGAAACCTCCGCAAGGTCTAAACCTATGACTGTACCTGAATGAAATTTCTGGGGGACAAGCCCCGAACAATTAGTATACGCTGATGATAGCAAACACAATCAGTTCAGCGGGGGGGGGGGGAAGAGGAAAGGCAAAGAAGGAATGGTAGAGTTCCTTTTCTTCTTTTCCATCCTGCTTTTTCTTTTTCCCTTTCTTTTTTCTTTTTTCATTTTTTTTTTTTTTTTCATTTTTTTCTCTCGGTCCTGCCTTGATCCCATGAAAAGTAGAAAATGTGAGACCGCATTACACTAAACCAGTGGAAGATTGTATATGAAGGTATTATAAACTGACGATACCCTGAGACCACTCAGACAACAACTTGCATAACAGATTGCCTAGGGAACAAGAAATCGCAAAGTCTGATCATGTATTAAAGGGAAAAACCCCGTATAGCATAACTAAGAACGATAATATATGAAGCTCTAGGAGGGTAAGGGCTGAAATAAATATAGGCCGACGGCCCTTTACATAACAATCAGCCAAGGGACAAGTAGTGGGAAGGGGAGGGAGAATTTTCCTCTTTCTCTGGCCCCGTCTGTGGAGTTATTTTTCTGGTGCTTTTGGACTGGACTGGGCACAAAAGCAGGAACAACTAACTATTAAAAATACCCTACTACGAATAGCGCCGGGGCAGGACAGACACGGCTCCACTGAAAAGCCCGACCCTTGACCTACCTCTGTACCTCGATATTGTCATACTCCCTCTTTATAGAAATAGAGTCCAGAAAAACTGAATAGAGTCAGCCCTCTCTTTTTTCTTTAGGACACTCAGATAAAACCCTGGTCTTGTTTCCCAGTTAACTCTGACCTACGGCGGCCGGGAACTAACCCAGCCCCTCAAAAAAGATAGAAGCTGGGCAAACGCATCAGAAAAAGTAAAGACAAGGGGGCAAATATGAGCAGGTCAACGAACAAAACAATAAAAGCTGCCCCTTCCAAAAGCGGTAAAGAGAAAAACTCGGAAAGCACCATTAAGCAATACATGACCCAAGGTGCGAGCCCAAAAAATCCAGAAGGATCAAGGCAATCTCATCCGAAAGGAGAGAAGAAAAGGGGAGTGGAAAAAATATTGGAAGAGACCATGGCCTCAGTTTCCATCATAGAAAGCGAAATGGAGGAGAGTAGAATAGATGAGCTCAGAGAGGACGTTCATCTACCAACAAAAGGGGAGATGGAGAAGATGCTCACAAGACTTGAGAAGGCTATAAAAGCAGACATCAGCTTCCTGAGGGCAGACTTAGGTTCCCTATTAACACGAGTGGAATTGGCCGAGGAGAAAACAGAAAAACTGGACCAAGAGATGAATAAGTTGCAGGAACAGCTGCATCAAGAAAAGATGCACAGAAGGAGACTACAATACAGAATTGAGGACCAGGAAAATCGCAGCAGACGACAAAATATAAGAATTAGATCTGTTCCAGAAACTAGAGGGGAAGATCTCAAGCAGATTATTCAAAAATTTTTCGGCCCAATCCTCGACAAAGGAGAAGAAGATTTCCCTAGGACCGACAGAATACACCGGGTCGGCAAGCCAAGGGAGTACAATACAGACCGTCCAAGGGACATCATAGCTCGTTTCACTTATTATGAAGACAAAGCTGAGATCTGGGCAAAAATAAGGAGGCCCACGCAGATACAGTACGAAGGTAAAGACCTACAGATATATATGGACCTGGCACCCGAAACGCTGGACAGAAGACGACTGCTGAGACCCCTCCTGGAGAGTATGCGGACACGAAACATCCGATATAGCTGGGGGTTCCCCGCTTGCCTGATCGGCTTCAGAGAGGGGATCTCGGCAAAATTAGTATTCCCAGAGGACTTACGAGAGTTCTGTGAAAAATTGGACCTACCAATTCCAGAGTTGCCCGGCTGGCTAGATGACTAGTCAGCTCTGGGTAGGGGGAGGAGGAGGGGGGGGTGGGGTTCGGGGGGGGGCGCGGGGGGGCCCCCCAGTCCTTACGTACCGGCCCCTTGGGGCCCAGCCGGAGAGGGAGGGGATAACGCGCAGATCTCCTCAAAAGTGGCTCAATGATGGTCAAGAATATCGGGACCATAGGCGAGCCAAGGGCCATAGAAAGGCCACGTGGGGAGTGGGGAGTTAAGTCCGGGATAGGGAAGGGAGGGGCAGGCAGGGAGGGAGGGGAGGGAGGGAGGGAGAAAAGGGGGGGGAAGAAGGGGGACCTGACCAGAAAGTTTTGGGGAATAAGATTAGAGGATTGACCATACCTGGCTAATATAATAGGATGCCTATTATAAACTTCATAACATATAATGTTAAGGGGCTCAATTCACCTAATAAGCGCCACAAAATTTTGATGGAATTGGGACAATACTCCGCCGATGTAGCCTTCTTACAGGAGACACACATTTCACACAACTCAAATATTAAACTAGTCTCCAAAGATTTTCCCACATGGTACCAAGCGGATACAGTCACTACAAGAAGTAGAGGAGTGGCAATTGGCTTTGCCAAAAATGTGAGATTCTGCCTGGAAAAGAGGGAGTCTGACCCAGAGGGAAGATACCTTTTTTAGAGGGTAAACTAGAGGACACAAAAGTCACTTTGGTTAATGTATATTCCCCTAACACCGATCCCGGGTCATACTTAATTAAAATCTTAAGGCGAGTGATGGAGTTCCGGGGGGGAAGGCTGATTATGATGGGGGACTTAAATTTCTGTCTGGATCCACAATGGGACAGTACGTCCCGGGCGCCTGGGACTAGTAACGTACAATTACAAAGGATTAAGAAAAAATTACGGGAATACCAAATGTTAGATGTCTGGCGATGCCAGCATCCTAAAGACAGAGACTTTTCGTTCTACTCCCAGGCGCACGGGACGTACTCACAAATCGATTATATTTTGACAGAACACAGAACATTAGAATGGGTTCTAGAATCAAACATTGGGATAATCTCACTATCAGACCACGCCCCGGTATCGATGAAAATACAAATGTCCCCGGAAGCCAAAGCGCCCCCTAGGTGGCGACTAAACGAGGAAATAATAAGAGAAGACGCAGGCGCCGAGAAAATAGGAATTGAACTGGAACAATATTTTAGGGCAAACGACACAGAAGGGATCTCGAGCAGGACACTATGGGAGGCCCACAAAGCCTTTATAAGAGGTATCCTGATAGCCGAGGGGACAAAAAAAAAAAGAGACAGGACCAGTAAGATAAAAGAGATTACAGGCGATATAGCTAAACTAGAACAGAGACATAAAATATCCCAAAAACCCGATAGTTCGCTATACCTAGAAATAATAAATAAAAGAGAAGAACTTAAAAACCATATGGAACAAGAAACTAAACAAAGATTTTATCTCCTCGCCAGGGAAAAATATTATGGAAGCAACAAATCCCCCAAATACCTATCCAAAATGTTACAAGGGAAAAAAAAGCTAAATTTTATCGAGAAAATACAGACAGATATGGGGACCCTAGAATACACCACAAATGGGATTGCACAAACATTCAAGTGCTACTACGAGAAATTATATGCAGTAGAGTACGAACAGGAGGGTGTAATATCAGATAAAAAGGGAAACACCAAGGCTTTTTTAAGGCAGGCGGGCTTAGCTAGAATGACAACAAATGATAGAGAGGAAATGGAAGGCCCAATCACAGAAGAGGAAATAGTTCGCGCATTGGCCGACACGGGAAACGGGAAAAGCCCAGGGCCGGACGGGTTCACTATATACTACTATAAGAGGTTCCAGAAGATCCTGATCCCATGGCTATGCAAGTATTTGAATGGCCTGGGAACAGACTATCAAATGAGCAAAGAGGCCCTGTTAGCCTCGATAACGGTCATAAAAAAAGAAGACAAAGACGGAACCTGCTGTTCGAACTATCGGCCGATATCCTTGCTAAATGCAGATACCAAACTTTTTGCTAAGATACTCGCAAGCAGAATCAAAAGGCGGATGAATAAGTTGGTACACCCAGACCAGGCGGGGTTTGTCCCAGGTAGAGAGTGTAGAGATAATGGGGTCCGTACTCTGCTCCTGTTGCTCCACGAGAGGGGGGGTGGGGGTCCCAGTCTGCTCCTGTCAACTGATGCCCAGAAGGCTTTCGACCGGGTAGACTGGGACTTCATGTTCATGACATTGGAGGAAATGGGCTTCGGCCCAAACATGCTGAAACGGATAAGGACGCTATATCACCATCCGACAGCGACAATCAAGATCAATGGCACGGACTCACCCCCCTTCGAAATGAGGAACGGGACCAGACAGGGATGCCCATTGTCCCCCCTCCTGTTCGTTCTCTCTCTCGAACCCCTTCTGTCCACGATTCGAGGCGACTCTGGGATAGCGGGATTCGGGATAGAGAAAGAGGAACACAAACTATCTGCATATGCGGACGATGTACTATTCTACATCAAGAAACCCAGTAACACTTTGCCCCGATTGATGGAGATAATCCATAAATACGGGGAGATTTCAAATTTTAAAATAAATCTGGGGAAGTCTGAGGTGTTAAATATTAACACCAGAAAAACAGAGAAGCATACACTCCAAAAGGCTTTTAAATTTCCCTGGCGGGAAGAACTGAGATACTTAGGCATAAAATTAACAACTAATATAAAAAAAATTTTTAAGTCCAACTTGTCCCACTCTTAGATGACATTAAAAATGACATAAAAAGACTAGGACATAGACCCCTCTCATGGTTTGGGAGAATCCAAGCACTGAAGATGTTTATACTTCCTAAAATTGTATACAAAATACAAATGATGCCAATTGCACTCCCCAAATATTACCTAGTAAAACTGAAATCCCTACTGACGGGGTTCATATGGAAAGGGAAAAAACCTAGAATAGCTTTCTCTACCTTGAAACTGGGAAAAAATAATGGAGGGCTAGCAATCCCAGATATAACCCTATACTATAAAGCTATTGTACTCTCAAGAATCACAGAATGGATAAAAGAAAATAAAGAGAAAAGATGGGTGAGCTTAGAGTGCTCCCTGAACAAGGCAGAATTAGGGAACATTATATGGAACCCCCCTAAATTTAGGACAGCCGAGTTAAGTAATTGTAAACTCACACAAAATACATTTAAGATATGGGATGGGATATATAAAAAACACAATAAGTATTATAACTCATCACTAATTAGTTTAAAAGAAAATAATTTTTTTGCACCAGGGATGAAGATCAATGGAGGGAATTGGATAAAGCACGAACATGCACAGCTTAAGGATATAGTAAAAGAGGGAAAGATCCGTTCACTACAGGAATTAAAAAACACAGTTGGATTCGAGGAGATAGATGAATGGAGGTATCGCCAACTTGCTTGCTTCACGCAGAGCCTTCCACGCCCCCTAAGGGATGAGACAGAACTAACCACACTGGAACGGATATGTCTAAATAAGAGCACCAGGGGCACGATATCTAGGTGGGGCGGGCTTCTGCTTGAGGGGGAGGAGGGGGGGACGCCTACATTCATCTCAAAGTGGGAAAATGAGTTGGGAACACAATGCGATAGCATCACTATTAAGAAAATATTGAAACTCACACATAGGTCTGCACATGACAATAAATCGGCTGAAATCAACTATAAAGTATTATCAAGATGGTACGTTACCCCAGATAAAACGTGTAAATACCAACAAGATAATCAAGGGGATTGTTGGAGAGGATGTAGTGAACTAGGCACCATGTCACATATTTGGTGGAGTTGCCCCAGGATCAGGGGGTTCTGGGAAAAAGTAATACAACATATAAAGGAAATAACCAACATAACCCTCCCAATGGAACCATGGTCAATACTATTCCATGGGACAAAGGAAGGTTTAAAAAAATACCAAGGCTCACTTGTCCCACACCTCCTAAATGCAGCAAAAATAGCAATACCCAAGAAATGGAAGGAAGCTGAGGGCCCAACAATTTGGGAATGGGTAGACGAGGTAGAAAGGATATACACTATGGATAGGAGACAAGACGATAAGGGGCAGGTGGAGGAAAAACCAGATAAATGGGTAGGATGGCGGGCTTTCAAAAAAACATGGAGCCTGAGGGAACACCTTTCGTGTTCTTGAATCTTCGGTTTTGGTTTTTTTTCTTATTCTCTTATATTAAGGAAAACCACCAAAAATCTGGTCAGGTCCGGGGGGGGGGGGGAAAGGGGGGGGACTGGAGGGATTTGGGGGGAGGGGGAAGGGGTAAATATGTTTACGGAGGCCGACTAAAGCGAATGAGCCAAGGGCCCGATCTGAGCCTAAAGTATATATGCCCGAAATAATAAACAAAAAAAAAAAAAAAAAAAAAAAAAAAGACACAAGCAGGGAAAAAGGAAATACGGCTACAATGATGTGAATGGAGACGGGACACGCATGATTATCACAGCTGACCTAAAGTCTCCCGAAATATTTCGCTGAGGTGGCACAAAAGAAAAAAAAAAGAAGAAAAAAAAAAAGAAATGTCCAGAGGTACAGGGGGAGGTGCGGGGGTCTTGGGTGTCCCCCCCACACTGGCGGAATGCCAGTGCGCAAGTGCGACCCTGGTAATTCCGCCACTGGAAACAACGGCTGAAGTTCATATGGGGGGGTGGGCTGTGCTGCCTGTTATGGTGCGCTTTGTGCCTGTACCTGTGCTGCTGAGCTAGATAAGATAAGGGGCGGCGGCACTGGCAGCGAGAATTTTCTTCAGGGACAGTCTGTCACTCCCGGCTTCAGTGCCTTCCTGGCGCCCGAGCAGCTGCCTTGCGCTAGCACTCTGAGTGTGACACAAGGAGAGGAGAGCAGTCTCACACTTCGGCGCCCCCCCTCTGCAGCGACGGGGTGCGGAGCACCCCGCGCACCCGCCCAGGATCGGCCCTGGTTATTTACATTACACAGTGCATTTTATTTCCATCCACACAATTAGTATATGATGATTACATTTTATATAAAAAAACAACCCTTGAAGAACACCTATCTAGAGTTTCACTCGTATGCCTGGTACACACTCTGTGGTGTATTTAGGTTTAGTTCTGTTATGGAAGATCTCCGCGCTTAGGACCGGGAATAAGGTGTGCGGCCTGTCCGTAAAAAAATTAACCCCCTAGAGGGCAATTTATATGTAAAGTGCAAAATATGAGGGACAAATGGCGCTGCCCCCCCCTTCCCTGTAGGTAATAAGTATGGTTAACCTAATCTGGATCGGGTCCTAGTCCAGTAACTTTCTCCAGTGAATGCAGCCAACACCCTCAGATGCGGGGGAGGGGGAATACCTATAAAGAGTATCTCCCTTATTAATCCTGCTAGGTGTAAAGTAGATGTTATGATATAGGTGGGATGTGCCACCCTAAACTTATCCACCCTGTAAATAACAATATTATTGAACTGCTCCAATCTGTGAATCCCCTGCAGGGGTACCTACGTCTGGTGAGTGAGGAAACCTTGGGGGGGGCAGCACAACAGTCACCTACTACTGCCTGAAGCACTACAAGTCACCGGTGGAATTATCTTCACAACTGTTACCCATATATCCTCACCCACTCATCAACACATTGCCTATTGATCTTGTTGTGGGCCCCTGCATAGGATTGGACTCCCTTCCTTTAATACATAGGATTTTTGTACTTTTCACAGCCGTATTTTTGGACTGTTCAACTTTTACACACTGAGTGTATGGTTTATACACAGGTTTTTTATTATTATATTTTCTATTATTATTATTATTCACTTTAAATTTTTGCTCTTTTGTATTGGGACTGTCACCTGCATATTTATAGCACACTGCTCACTTGGCTCTTACATTACCAAAGGTACTCACCATTGGTGGTTTTGGTACAATTCTAAATCTACATGTATTAATGGTTAATATTATGGATACACTACTAGTTGGGTAGAGGATGCATGCTAGCTGGCCAGCTGCTACCTCCCTTCCCCTGTGGTCTAGCACCGTATCTAATCAGCCACATTTATAATACACACTACACATCATTTATATTTGTGTTTCTATATATTTTTTATTTATTTATTTTCTATTTATTAAGTTGCTCACGCTCACTAGCACTGGGATTCACAGATTGGAGCAGTTCAATAATATTGTTATTTACAGGGTGGATAAGTTTAGGGTGGCACACCCCACCTATATCATAACATCTACTTTACACCTAGCAGCATTAATAAGGGAGATACTCTTTATAGGTACGCACTTTTTCACCTATACCTTTTAGGTTCACCATACTTATTACCTACAGGGAGTGCCATTTGTCCCTCATATTTTGCTATTTAGGTTTAGTGCTACCCTAGGGCTGACTAAACTCGTGAAGAGAGGGGGGAGTATGGTGGCGCTTGGAGAGAGATGGATGGGTGGGAAACAAAACTATAGGTAAAGGTGTAAAGCCTGCAATTCAACCTAAAAATAAAATATAAATAGGAAAAACTAGTAGCGCTAGTGTAAAAAACCTCACACAAATTTCAAAGTACAAAATAGTGATATGTAAGTAACTTCATATAATCAAATAAAACTATTTAAATGTAAATCACCCAGTGACAAGTGATGCAAAAATAGTCCAAAATTATATAAAATAATATAAAATAAAGAGATTCAAAATATATCTTCAAATAAAATCTTCAATTAGAATCTTCAAAGAATCTTGAATCAGCCACCACACCACGTGCTTGTGACACCTCTCCCTCTGTAGAGCACACTCACCAGCTCACAATGCCTCCCACTCTCGTGTTTGGCTACAATGTGACTCCATATGTAAGAAAATAAATAAATGCTCCGCATAGAGTAATAAAGTTTAACCAGTTTAATAGATCACACCAACACTTCCAATAGTAAAACTCACATTTCACACGATAAAATCAAGCCTTCAATAAAAACACAGCAAACGAACTGTAATGGTACAGTGGTGTACTGCAGCCACGGCGGACCAGAAGTGTGTCTTATATTTATTTTTTACCAACATTATATAGGTAAAGCTGATTATTATAATAAAATCTAGTGGTTGGGGAGTAGCTTCAGTTCAGGCTTGAATGGGTTAGGAACAAGTTTGATGGGTTAAATATGTATATAGCGCTCTAGAGGTGCAGCCAGCTGTGGAAGAGGAAGCAGCTCTGTAGATATATAATGGGGAGAACAGCGCCGCTCATCTGAGTGCAGTATATTAAAATGATTAATGATGAATTTATTAAGATAAGAAATGTAAATAAGAATTAACTCACAGGGTAAGGGTTAAAATGACTGACAAAGAAGAAAAACGGTAATATTATGCCAATCAGTGCCACATCCAGTATTGAGAACAAAGAAGAAGATCTCCCCTAAGGCGGATTTTAAAGGCACATAAAAATGTAATTAAAAAAGTGTATAAAGTATTTGTAGTACAAAAATATTTATTAGTAGTTAATCACTAAAAATTATACATTTAAATATTTAAGCAATTTTGGATGTTATCAACGTATTTACAATGCATATGAAGTCCTCTTTGCATCCAACGCGTTTCGGAGTGTAATTTTTCTCCTACTTCAAGGGTGTACGAAGAGGAAAATGCATATAATATTTGATAGCAGAGTTTCAACATTCCATCATGTAACATTTAAAATCAAAGGAAGATATATGGCAGTAAGAGCTGGATTTATAGAATCGCCACTGTATAGCGTCTGGGTATCAAAGCCTGTCTTTGAATGGACTGAGAAATTGTAGAGGATCCCCACAGAGAGGGACTCCTCTCACAGCAGGAGATTGGCCAGCGGGATATACTGGGGCCCAGGTGGAAAAAACCCTGAATATGGTTAATGTATATAGCCAAAGCAAAAAAAGCTGCAGCAGATGGAAAAGGCGACAGTAACTTGGATATGATGTTAGACAGACCAACCTCACATCCCAGCATCCAGCAGGTAACTGATTATTGATCAGGCAGGCTTTGATACCCAGACGCTATACAGTGGCGATTCTATAAATCCAGCTCTTACTGCCATGTACAATGGTGTGAAAAAGTGTTTGCCCCCTTCCTCATTTCCTGTTCCTTTGCATGTTTGTCACACTTAAGTGTTTCGGAACATCAAACCAATTTAAACAATAGTCAAGGACAACACAAGTAAACACAAAATGCAATTTGTAAATGAAGGTGTTTATTATTAAAGGTGAAAAAAAATCCAAACCATCATGGCCCTGTGTGAAAAAGTGATTGCCCCCCTTGTTAAAACATACTATAACTGTGGTTGTCCACACCTGAGTTCAATTTCTCTAGCCACACCCAGGCCTGATTATTGCCACACCTGTTCACAATCAAGGCATCACTTAAATAGGAGCTGCTTGACACAGTAAGGTCCACCAGAAGATCCTTAAAAGCTACACATCATGCCGAGACCCAAAGAAATTCAGGAACAATTGAGAAAGAAAGTAATTGAGATCTATCAGTCTGGAAAGGGTTATAAAGCCATTTCCAAAGCTTTGGGAATCCAGCGAACCACAGTGAGAGCCATTATCCACAAATGGCGAAGACATGGAACAGTGGTGAACCTTCCCAGGAGTGGCCGGCCGCCCAAAATTACCCCAAGAGCGCAGCGACGACTCATCCAAGAGGTCACAAAAGACCCCACAACAACGTCCAAGGAACTGCAGGCCTCACTTGCCTCAGTTAAGGTCAGCGTTCATGCCTCCACCATCAGGAAAAGACTGGGCAAAAATGGCCTGCATGGCAGAGTTCCAAGGAGAAAACCACTGCTGAGCAAAAAGAACATCAAAGCTCATCTCAATTTCTCCACAACACATCTTGATGATCCCCAAGACTTTTGGGACAACATTCTGTGGACCGATGAGACAAAAGTGGAACTCTTTGGAAGGTGTGTGTCCAAGTATATCTGGCGTAGAAGAAACACTGCATTTCAGAAAAAGAACATTATACCAACAGTAAAATATGGTGGTGGTAGTGTGATGGTCTGGGGCTGTTTTGCTGCTTCAGGACCTGGAAGACTTGCCGTGATAAAAGGAACTATGAATTCTGCTGTCTACCAAGAGATCCTGAAGGAGAATGTCCGACCATCTGTTCGTGTAGAAATCAAAAGGAAGAACTCCGGACAGCCGCACACCGGGAAAATAAAATCCAAAGGGTTTATTTAAAAGCAAAAAGACACTACAATCCAAACACGGCAAAAAGGGGGGTACAGAGCTGACGCGTTTCGCACTGTATTTCAGTGCTTACTCATAGCTGATATACTCTCAAATGGACATCAAATATATATGGTTACAACGTATAGGTCACATAATTACATGATCGAAAAAAGCTGTGGCAAACAAGCAGAGTCTGATGTTGATTGGATTTCAAGATGTGCAGCTGAAATGGACCATGAGACCGAGTATAACCAATTAAAAAGACAAGCAAATTAAAAACTTATAGTGAAGAAACCGGGAAATTTGAAATATCGTATGAAACAATTCTATTTTGTGTAAATAAATAAACCACAATTCTTTTTTATGTGAATAAATAAATAAGCCAGAATGCATGGGTGAGTGCGTTGAATTGCTTCAGAAACTCAAATACTATAGTGGAGTCTTGAAAGGTATGTGCATTTTGCAATTCTTTTTTATGTGAATAAATAAATAAAAGAGCCAGAATGCATGGGTGAGTGCGTTAAATTGCTTCAAAAACTCAAAAGACTATAGTGGAGTCTTGAAAAGTATGTGCATTTTGCAGGTGCATTTTGCAATTCTTTTTTATGTGAAAAAATAAATAAGCCAGAATGCATGGGTGAGTGCGTTAAATTTCTTCAGAAACTCAAATACTATAGTGGAGTCTTGAAAAGTATGTGCATTTTGCAGGTGTATTTAGCAATTCTTTTTTATGTGAATAAATAAATAAATAAAGCCAGAATGCATGGGTGAGTGCGTTAAGGTGCTTCAGAAACTCAAAGACTATAGTGGAGTCTTGGAAAGTATGTGCATTTTGCAGGTGTATTTTGCAATTCTATTTTGTGTGAACAAATAAATAAAATAAAAGAGCCAGAATGCATGGGTGAGTGCGTTAAATTGCTTCAGAAACTCAAAGATTATAGTGGAGTCTTGGAAAGTATGTGCATTTTGCAGGTGTATTGATATCAGTTGACGTTAAACGGTGTGTAAAGTGTAATCACAGTGGTTCAATCATATGTATGAATGAACCAACATAATGGATAATGGATGGGCAAATAATTAATAAATAAATGAGTGTTAACCGAATTCCTTGAGCAAAGCCCATTGAGCAGCACATGTGGAAATCCAAAAATATTTACAAAAACTGATGCATTCATAGTGATAGCAGTATACATTGTGTAGTGAAAGTGACAGTATTTCCTGAAGGATTAATATCAAATCAATACATTTGTGCTATATTGTATAAATCAATACATCAGTATTATATTGTGTGCACATGGTGGTCTTTTCCCATAGTAATCCCATTTGTAGAAATGGCAAAAATTGGGTGACACACTAACAGCAAAAAACCTTTGAATAGTAAAACATTAAATCTGAATGGAATCGGCAGCTGTAAAACCTATGGAAGATGTATCCATATCGCCTAATCATCATTGTTAATGTAATAGTGCCCCATTGGTAACCTGCACGAGACACAGACCGCTGTGTCTTGATAATTGGTTTATTGCAGAATCCTGCTTGCTACACACAAATGAAGCCGATGTTGAGCCTTTATTGGTTACTCTATGTGTGTAGAAGATGTACGGTCAGTAACTGGAATTCATCGCTTTGAGAACTAGTTAAAGTAAGAAATTAACCCTATCAAAAGGTATCGGCCATCACATTTAAAATGGGACTTTGACCGATATCGATGTGTGTATGGGGCACTGAGATTTAGAGATATCGCGGAAACTGGCAAAAACTAGTGGAAAGGAGGAGGAGAAGACAGCCTAGTTTATCCTTACAGACGGAGATCAACCATTACCAATGTTTATCTGTAATCTGGATGTTTAAGAAGCATATCTCATAGCCTTATATGCCTATATGGCTGTATATGGTGGAAAACTTTATAGGGGAGGGATATGACATCCGAAAAGATGTGTGTGAAGCACATGATAGGTCTTGTAATTACATTAGGATCCAAAGAGAAAAGAAAAAGGCGAAAGGATTTTATCACTCATAAAAGTGGGAAACATCCCATTCAAAATTCAAACCTGACGGAATTCTCGTATTGAAAATGAAGATCCAATAAACTTCACGTTTACATAAAAGACGGAATTTGTCCCCTCCCCGTTTAGGCGTTACTATCTTTTCAACCCCTTGCATAACCAAACTGGAAACATCCTTTGCATGCACCAGGTTCCAATGTTTAGCTACATTGGTAGAATGATTTTTGGTAATGTCATACAAGTGGTCGTATAGCCGGTCCTTCAAACGGCGTGTAGTGCGACCAACATATTGAATGTGACAACTGGTGCATGTAATGATGTAAACCAGGAATGACGTATTGCAGTTGATAAAAGTGCATATTTCGTGCGTTTTTTTATTGGTACAGGACTTAATATCAGGTCCAGTTTTTATGTGTGTACAGTATGCGCACCCTTTTTGGCCACATTTAAAATTGCCTTTGAAGTGAAGCCAATTGGATTTGGGCTGATGAGAAAGAAACAGACTGGGTGATAAAGAATTGCCTAGAGTAGGGGCCCTCCGTGAGACTACCTTGATGCCGTTCGTCAAAACACTAGTGTATGCTGGATCTCCATACAAGACAGGAAGGTATCTCATAATGATATTTTTGATGTTAACATATTCAGTGCTATATGGCGTAGAAAAAACGGGTATTTTATCTATAGACAATGATGACTTGTGGGGGTGTTGATTACGGGGCTTGTCTTTTAGCAAACTGTCCCTTGAGATTAGACTAACAGCTGTGTAGGCCTTGTCTATATTGGTACTAAGATATCCTCTGCTTGCAAATCTTGATGCCATAAGTTTGGCTTCAACATGAAAGGTTTCTGATGTGCTGCAGATACGCTCACATACATATGATTGAACCACTGTGATTACACTTTACACACCGTTTAACGTCAACTGATATCAATACACCTGCAAAATGCACATACTTTCCAAGACTCCACTATAATCTTTGAGTTTCTGAAGCAATTTAACGCACTCACCCATGCATTCTGGCTCTTTTATTTTATTTATTTGTTCACACAAAATAGAATTGCAAAATACACCTGCAAAATGCACATACTTTCCAAGACTCCACTATAGTCTTTGAGTTTCTGAAGCACCTTAACGCACTCACCCATGCATTCTGGCTTTATTTATTTATTTATTCACATAAAAAAGAATTGCTAAATACACCTGCAAAATGCACATACTTTTCAAGACTCCACTATAGTATTTGAGTTTCTGAAGAAATTTAACGCACTCACCCATGCATTCTGGCTTATTTATTTTTTCACATAAAAAAGAATTGCAAAATGCACCTGCAAAATGCACATACTTTTCAAGACTCCACTATAGTCTTTTGAGTTTTTGAAGCAATTTAACGCACTCACCCATGCATTCTGGCTCTTTTATTTATTTATTCACATAAAAAAGAATTGCAAAATGCACATACCTTTCAAGACTCCACTATAGTATTTGAGTTTCTGAAGCATTTCAACGCACTCACCCATGCATTCTGGCTTATTTATTTATTCACATAAAAAAGAATTGTGGTTTATTTATTTACACAAAATATATTTGATGTCCATTTGAGAGTATATCAGCTATGAGTAAGCACTGAAATACAGTGCGAAACGCGTCAGCTCTGTACCCCCCTTTTTGCCGTGTTTGGATTGTAGTGTCTTTTGCTTTTAAATAAACCCTTTGGATTTTATTTTCCCGGTGTGCGGCTGTCCGGAGTTCTTCCTTTTGATTTCTAATCATTGTGCTATTAGCCAGCACCTGGGGCTCCCACACAGGAGCAGGACAATGATCCTAAACGAACTTGGGTTCTGCAGCAGGCAATGATCCTAAACACACCAGCAAGTCCACCACGAATGGCTGAAGAAAAACAAAATGAAGACTTTGGAGTGGCCTAGCCAAAGTCCTGACCTGAATCCTATTGAGATGTTGTGGTATGACCTTAAAAAGGCCGTTCATGCTCGAAAACCCTCTAATGTAACTGAATTAGGACAATTCTGCAAAGATGAGTGGGCCAAAATTCCTCCAGGACGCTGTAAAAGCCTCATTGCACGTTATCGCAAACGCTTGGTTGCAGTTGTTGCTGCTAAGGGTGGCCCAACCAGTTATTAGGTTTAGGGGGCAATCACTTTTTCACACAGGGCCATGATGGTTTGGATTTTTTTCACCTTTAATAATAAACACCTTCATTTACAAATTGCATTTTGTGTTTACTTGTGTTGTCCTTGAGTATTGTTTAAATTGGTTTGATGTTCCGAAACACTTAAGTGTGACAAACATGCAAAGGAACAGGAAATGAGGAAGGGGGCAAACACTTTTTCACACCACTGTATCTTCCTCTGCTTTTAATCATTACACGATGGAATGTTGAAACTCTCTCTGCTATCAAATATTATATGCATTTTCCTCCTCATACAGCCCTGAAGAAGGAGAAAAATTACACCCGAAACGCGTTGGTTGAAAAGAGGACTTCCTATGCTTTGTAAATATGTTGATAAAATCCAAAATTGCTTAAATATTCCATTGCTCTATATTTGTATATGTATCATTTTTAGTGATTATGTTTAACTACTAATAAATATTTTTGTACTACAAATACTTTATACATTTTTATGTGCCTTAAAAGTCCGCTTTACAGGAGCTCTTCTTCTTTCAGGGTTAAAATGACTAGTCACAAGGGGAGTCTTGATCCAGATAGCCAGCGGTGTGGGATACTGTGGCTATCTCGCTAACTGCAGGGGTTTCCAAGGCTCTTAGTGAAGGATGTGGGGCACAGGGCCAGCAGGCACGCATTCAGAGCATGCGTGCCCCTTCTTCAGGCTGTAAAGCATGCGTGCTCCTTCTTCAGGCTTGATCATAGCCTGAAGAAGGAGCATGCATGCTCTGAACGTGCGCCTGCTGGCCCTGTGCCCCACATCCAGTGACGTCACAGCCGACGGGGAGATGACTGTCAGCTTCACTCGGAGCCTTGGAAACCCCTGCAGCTAGCGAGACCACAGCAGCACCCCACACCGCCCGCTATCTAGATCAGGACTACGCAGCAAGCCTCCCCCCTTGTGACTAGTCATTTTAACCCTTACCCTGTGAGTTAATTCTTATTTTAATTTCTTATCTTATTAAATTCATTAATTATTTTAATATACTGCACTCAGATGAGCGCCACTGACTAAACTCGTGCACCCCCTAACTTAAAGCGGTGTTCCGGCCGAAATTATACTTTTTAAATAAAAATACCCCTATAATACACAAGCCTAATGTATTCTAGTAAAGTTAGTCTGTAAACTAAGGTCCGTTTTGTTTGTTTATAGCAGTAGTTTGTTATTTTATAAACTTACAGCAGGCCGTGGCCATCTTAAGTGTGGGCATCCGAAGCCAGACTGTATTTCTTCCTGGATCTCATCCTTGCAGATCTTGCACATGCTCAGTGCAGCACAAGCAGTGTAATAGGTTTCAGGTCAGGTTTCCATAGCAACGGCAGTGTCAGAGGAAGTTGCCGCCCCTTCCCAGGAGGCATTGCAAACAGGACATGATGCAATGGGCCGCAGCCAGGGATGAGGAGGTGAAAAATTAATACAGCACATATACAGTAGGTGCTGAGAAAAAAAATAAAAAAATATCCAATTCGTTTACAGTGCACACTTTGGTGAGGAATGCTGAAGAGTTGTAAAAGTGGGTGGAACTCCACTTTAAATATGACCCTTTGCACTGTTTAGGAGAGAGTGCATGCAGCTGATGGCATTATTGGCATATGCGCTCTGAAGGTCCGGCTTACAGTACCGGACCTTCAGAGCCTGTGCCGGAAACGGCGGCTCCTGAGCACATGGCGGAAATGTTGTCATTGTGCCCTCCCGGCCACTCTTGTAGTCAGAGGCCATGAATCTGGAGGGAAGATGTCAGCCATCTCAGCAGTGACATCATCGCGCTGGAGGGCTTCGCTCTAAGGTAAGTTTCTCATAGTGTGCTAGTATGTGGGGGCTTTTTTTAAGCACCACCAGTGGTTTACTACCGCTTTAAGGCTTAAACTAAAACCACAGGCCGAAGGTGAGTAAACCATTATGCTGATAAATCGAAGGCCAATTGTTCTAGAAATAATTAGAAATTGTAAAAGGTATAATCTGATGGTTAACACTACAGATGGGGTTTAATAAAATATAAATGTTAAAGGCCAAATTCATCCAAAACTAATATTAGAATTTGGGGAATTTTGGGAGGTCTGAATGACCAGTTGACTACTCTAGATGTCTAAGTTGGGGTTCAGACCTCTGCTGCAGTAGTTTTAAAGCCAAGCAAGAGAATTCCTGCCCTCTGGCTGTATTCTGTAAAATAAAGATAGAAAGCAGTTGTAAACGAAAGGCAACATCTTTTGTAAAATTACTGTGAGTTGAACTGGAGACCTAGCCACTTGAATTTAGAGCAGATATCACCACATACCTGGCCTGGGGGCTCCCCTCCTCCTCCTCTCTCGTTTATTGACACAGAGCTTGGGTCAGGAGGAAGTTACATATCGCAAGTTCCTCCCAAAGTGCTGCGAAGGAGGGTAGGTGGCGCATTAGGTTCCGTCAGTTGCATTAAGTTTGGTCGCTCTGGCCAGTCACCGGACAATTTATAGGGGCACCATTCCCTGCCCCCCTGGCCAAGTACGCCCCATAACACTAGTGCCAGTCCCTGCCCCCGGCCCAGTCCGCCTCTTAACACTGGCACTACAGAAAAGTGTAGTTCAAGCTTCCGGCCACTGGGGACTGTTTTTGTGCAGGTGCCAGGATTCAGGAGGAGATTACTTTTTTTTCATGCAGGGGTGGATTTTTTGCTGCCCCCCTGAAAAGTGCCACCCTAGGCCTGGGCCTTTGATGGCCTAGGCCAAGATACAGTGCTGTACACACTAATACTGTATGTTTTTTTTTCGTTCAACCTGGTTGGAGCAGCTGTACTAATGATCCAACGTTAGTCCAGTCATCTCCCACTCTGAGCTGGTGGCAGAGAGTGCTAATCGGGAGCCGGTCGGCTGCAGGTTTTCCAGCATGCTCGTCCGACAGAAGCTGTTGGACCGGCTGCTATACACACAGGCAGAATGTCGGCCTGTTTTTATTGAACCGGATGATGTCGCCCGGCATTCGACCCGTGTGTACGGGGCTTTACTCGGCACACCTTGGTGGCCCTCATGGGTGGATACAATAACAGGTTTGTGATGTAACAGACTCATGCCCCTCCTACTTACAACCTTGTCTCCTACCCTTGCAATTGTACAGTACTACAGTTCTGTCATAGCAAACACACATACCAGGCAATGCAAGATGACCTGTGTGTTCTGAAAACTGGAAGGAACTGTTTTGCCTAAGGGTACTTCTTATTTCATGTATATACTTTATAAATGCCATACCTATAATAGAGCATGACATTTCACTGAGACACTCTGTGATAATACAGCTGGCCTGATGCTTCTCTCCTCTTTTGTTTATTTCCTGGGGTCCTTCTTTGGGAGTCCACATCACTGCTGCCATGATGTGGACACTTCTTATTGGTGGAGGCGACAGGTGGAGGTGACACTTATTGGTGGAGAGTTGGATCCTCTCTCATAGACTCCAGGGGCAGGAGAACAAGTGGGGAGGCGGTGCCCAAAAAGATGACAAGTAGAAACATATTTCTGGTCCACAGGGCAAGAAATTAACTTGGCCCATATAGGAAATTGTGACTTTGATCAATTTCTTAGGAAGAGGTATTTGGAAATAAGATTAAGGAGAATGGTAATTGATGCATGATTTGATGCACTATTTACGTTTCATTTTCGCCTGGAGTTGGGCTTTAAAGTGGTTCAAAGGTTAAAGTTTTTTTTTTTTATCTTAATGCATTATCTGCATTAACCACTTACCCACTGGGCACCTAAACCCCCTTCCTAAAAGACCAATTTTCAGCTTTCAGTGCTCTGACATTTTGAACGACAATTACTCATGCAACACTGTATCCATAAGAATTGTTTTTTTTCCACACAAATACAGCTTTTGGTAGTATTTAATCACCTGTTTTTTTTTTTTTTTTTTGCACTATAAAGGAAAAAGAGATGAAAATTTTGTAAAAAAAAAAAATGTATTTTGCAAATTAGTAATTTATCTTCATAAATTTTTGCCAAAATGTATACTGCTACATATCTTGATAAAAATAACCAAAAGCTATGGTGCCAATGGTAAAAATTGATTACACCTGATGTACTGAGCCTTATTTCTTGAAACACTAACAAGCCAAGAAAGTACAAATACCCCCTAAATGACCCTTTTTTGGAAAGTAGACATTTCAACATATTTAGTAAAAGGCACGGTGAGCTTTTGAAGCTGTAATTTTTTCCCACAATTCTTTTAAAAATGTAAGATTTTTTTTCCCCCACAAAATTGTCATATTAACAGGTTATTTCTCACACACAGCATATGCATACTTGCCACTACACCCCAAAACACATTCTACTACTCCTCCCAAGTGGCACAGCCTGGCCACATACAGAGACCCAACATGCAAGGAGCACCATCAGGTGTTCTAGATACATAAATTAGACATTTCATTTCTTGACTACCTCTTATACACACGATCGGAATTTCCGGCTGAGGTCCGCCAGACTTTCAAGCGAACAGACTTGGCCACACACGATCACTCCAAAAGTCAGACGGATTCAAACGTGATGACGTGGAATAAGGAAGTTCATAGCCAGTAGCCAATAGCTGCCCTAGCGTTGATTTTAGTCCGTCGGACTAGCACACAGGCGACCGGATTTTTCGACCGGACTCGAGTCCAGCGGACAAGTTTGAAGCCAGTCTTATTTCTGGGTCCGCCAGACTTTTGGGGAAAAAAAAGTCCGCTGGAGCCCACACACGATCGAATTGTCCGACGGACTCTGGTCCGCCGACCAAGTCCACTGGAAAGTCCGATCATGTGCACGTGGCATTACACTTTTGAAGGCCCTGGAGCACCAGGATAATGGAGACGCCCAAAAAATTACCCCATTTTGGAAAGTAAACACCCCAATGTATATTCTGTGAGGCATAATGAGTCTTTTGAACATGTCATTTTTTTCCACAAGCTTTTGGAAAATGTAGAAAGAAAATGAAAACATAAGTTCAAGACACCAAGCAACCAGTCGTTAAGCATGGTATCTGGCAAGGTGACAGGTCCTCCTGTAGCTTGGGGGTCATTGTCTGGCTCCCACCCTAGCGGTTGGTGTTTAATAGCAACTGGATCCGAACCCATGCTATGGAGATCTATGGCCTGGTCACAGGGATTGGGAAGGAGGGAGTTAATGAGCATGCATGAGGTCCATGCTGGGTGCCCGAGCGGGACCCCCTTCTGTTACTGGGAGTGAGGTAACAGAGGTACACTGGACAGGTGGAGTGGGCACAGGCTCAGCATATGCCGCCTAATGCAACATACAAGTTACAGCGTGTCGTGACATGGGAAGCACTTTTCAGAGGAACTCTGTATTTTATTTACTGCACACATTGAAAGCTCCTCTCTAAGGCGGAGAAATGCCTTAAGGTTAGATTCTCCACATGACCGAAGTCTCCGCCTGGTCCCAGGCGTTGACCCCTGGGAGCATATGACTCGGCAAGGAAATGCCACAGGTGTGTCTGAAGACAAATATAATACAATTGTGCAATTCCTGTCATTAATGTAATCAAATCTCACCTTTGCGTTGACATGATTTTAATGTACGAGAAGCAGTCTTCTGGTCAGCAGGGTTCCGTACTGTACACAGGACCTCTCTGTCTGAAGATCCTGGCTGCAGAGACATCTGGATTGTGGCACCAGTGCTATTATACAGCTTAAAATTGTCTGAGCTGTTGTCTCTATATTTCCATGTATAGGACAGGGATGTTGTGTTTCCTTGGACATCGCAATGAAGAGTAAAATTACATTTGTCACTGGTATCACTTTCATCGTCAATCCTTATAGATGGAGCAGGAACACGTTCTGCACAATGAAAGAACAATATGCGTTAAACAACAATATTAGGAAACAAAGTGAAAATATTCTGTAGACTCTCAAATGTAATAAAGAATAATGTTAACTCCGCTACTTCAAAACCATTCAATACACCACTGTTTTTAATCGTGCAATGGAACCCCTTAATTACCTAAAACTATTTATATGTATAAAAATGTGAAAAAAATATATTCTAGAAATAGCAATTGTGCTCAATACTATATAGTGTTGTTACACACTACCAATAAGCATACATTTCAACATAACACCAATATATAAAAAAGCATGCATTTAATTCTATTTTAAATTGTCCAATTAATGTTCAACATCCCAGTTTCCACTGGTAATCCCCATGCAAAATGTCTTCTGTGTATAACATTTTTTCTGTGCTCTCAATATTTTCTTCCGTGATTTAATTGTGCTTATTTCACCACTTCAGTGATTACACCACCACCACCTGAATTGGCCACTCACACACCACCACCACCTGAATTGGCCACTCACACACCACCACCACCTGAATTGGCCACTCACCAGAAGTTGGTGTGAATGCGCTTTCGGTTCATTTAACGGGGATAACCAATCCACTTTTTGTTGTTTTATCCTTGCTGTCCCCAGTGTACTATAAGACCAGAGTGCGATATTATCCTCATAAAAAACAAACAGCGATCATTGCGCAAAAAACTTACACTGTTTATTAAAATGTGTTAAAAAAAGACTTTCCCATTCACATTTATGGTGCCCTTAGGCCGGCACCAAGCTCCTCCAGCCGTATGGGTGTATAGGTGTCGCTGTGTCGTTTCCTCTCGGCTTGCAATTCAGATCTCGCTTTTGCTCCGGACCGGAAATGACATAATGACTTGGCATATTTTCCCAGCACGTCTCGCCACGTCATTACGTCATTTTCTAACCTGTAACACACATCCTGTATCTATGAGGAGGACAGTAGCATTAACAACTTCTGAAGATATGGATTAGTGGATTTAGATTTACCGTATATACTCGAGTATAAGCCGACCCGAATATAAGCCGAGGCACCTAATTTTACCACAAAAAAACTGGGAAAACTTTTTGACTCGAGTATAAGCCTAGGGTGAGAAATGCACAGCTACTGTAAGTGGAAAAGAGGGTCAACAATGCCCATTTGCAGCCTCACTGTGCCCATTTGCAGCCATAAGTCCCCCGAACTTCAAACTTGGTAGTTAAGGGTTCCTAGATGCCCCCTAGCTGCAGCTAGGGTCCCAAAATGACATTGCTGCAGATGGACACAGTTGACCGAATTTGGGGCCCTGTATCCCGGGGCCACTTGGTGCTAGGAATTTGGATATGTTGTAATGTTGGTTCCCTTGGGTTTGCACTCCAAATTTGGGGTTCCTAGCTCCAAGTGGCCCCAAGATACGAGGCCCCAAATTCGGGTCGGAAAATGTCAAGCACTTTTCTGCAGCAAAAAATTTAATTTTCCAACCCGACTTTGCGGCCCCGTATCTCGGGGCCACTTTGTGTTAGGAACCCCAAATTTGTTGTGCAAACCCAGTGGAACCAACATATCCAAATATCCAAGTGGCCCCGAGATATGGGGCCACAAAGTCGGGTCAGAAAATGTCATTTTTTGCTGCAGAAAAGTGCTTGACTCGAGTATAAGTCGAGGGGGGGACTTTCAGCACAAAAAAATGTGCTGAAAAACTCGGCTTATACTCAAGTATATACGGTACTTTACATAAGTGACTAACAAAGCCTAATTCCATTTTACAGTTTTTATTCAGTTACAAAAACATTTTCTTTTTCTTTTTTTTTTTACCATTTTAAATAAAAAAAAAAGCTGACTGCTTTGAGTAGCCCAGGTCAGGTTGGGTTCACACTATTGCGAATTGGATGCGGGTTTCCCTGCATCCAATTAGCATGTCAGGAGCCTGTGACCGGCTCTCAAAGGTTCACACAGATCCGGGACGGCTGCGGAGCGCATTACCCAGGAGTCCTGTGCGTCTTCTGGTCTGTTTCAGATCCGAATTCAGCAAAAAATTCGGACCGAAATCGGATCTGAAATGGTGAACTCAGCACGGAGATGTGAATCCAGCCTCAGGGTTACATGTTTTTTTTAAACTCTTTAACTGTCACTTTTGCTGGATAGCCTGGTCTGTTAAATTATGTTGGAAAATAAGACTTACTGGCCACATCAAATACAAGGATTTAGCGCTCAACCACAGAACTTGCCAAGGCTGAATCACCAGCTCAGGCTTGAGTACCTCTACATTCCTCCAAGTAATCCCCCACATTTGCCTGTTCGGCCATTCAACAAACACACAAATTTGCAGGGTGTTTGCTGGGTGTTCACCCCAACGAACACCCTGCAATGCACTGAGCACTGCACAGTGCATTCTGGGCCCTGATTGGGCGTCCTTAACAGCCGATGAGTCTTCAGCTGTCAATTTCCCCTCTGACAGCTGAATAAAAAATAAATGCCATAAAAGGGGTATGGGGGTCTGGGTCCTGCCCCAGGGGACATGTATCAGTAAAAGAGCAGTGATTTTAATGAAGCTTAAAGTGAAACAATAAAAATGAAAAATAAATATCGTGCAAGGGGGTCCCCTTAGTCTGCCTGTAAAGTGGCGCATCTGTGCCATGTGTAGAACATGCCGCAGCAATATTAACGACATTTCTAAAGGAAAAAAAATGTACTTTAAACTTGCTTGCGGCTGTAATGTATTGCCGGCTACAGATAATACAGATTAAAAAAAAAAAAAATGGCATGGGGTCCCCCTAGTCCATACCAGGCCCTTTGTCACGTGGCGTCAGAAGGGGGCGAGGTCACTGCATGACGTAATCGGATGGCCCTGCCCTTGCCTATCTAAGAGCTGTCAACGCGAACACATCGCATACAGCGGGCGGCCTCTTATAGAGGTGGAGCGTTTTTCACATTTTTGCTATTTTTCAGGTCCGTCGGGTGGCGTGATTGGAGATGAATGTAAACTTTGATGTGGGTTTCCCCTTGAAATCCACACCGGACCTGAAGGGCCTGGTATGGACTGGGGAGGGGGGGGGGGGGGGGGGGGTGGGTCCCACGCTGTTTTTTATATTTTTTTTATTTTTAATCTGTATTGCTGGGAGCCGGCAATACATTACAGTCACAAGCAAGTTTAAATTACCATATTTATCGGCGTTTAACACGCACCAGCGTATAACCCCAAGTTTAGGAGAGAAGTTTAGGGAAAAAAAAAAACTTACATTTTAAGCGTCATTTGCAGCCTGCCCAGCGTCATTTGCAGCCTGCCCAGCGTCATTTGCAGCCTGCCCAGCGTCATTTACAGCTTGCCCAGCGTCATTTGCAGCCTTGCCCAGTGCATTTGTAGCTTGCCCAGTGTCATTTGTAGCTTGCCCAGTGTCATTTGTAGCTTGCCCAGTGTCATTTGTAGCTTGCCCTGTGTCATTTGCAGTTTGCCAGCATCATTTGCAGCCTTGCCGACGTTTAAATTTCCCGCCACCGAGACAAACCGCGCATGCGCCGCCGAAAAAGGCCGAAGTGCTGCCGAAAAAGGCAGAAGTGCCGCCGAAAAAGACCGAGCCGACTGTTCGTCTCTGCTCGGAGTCCCGCCTCCCTGCTGTTTTGGGAGCGAGCGCAGGGAGGCGGGACTACGAGCGGAGCTGAACAGTCGGCTCGGTCTTTTTCGGCGGCGCTTCTGCCTTTCTCAGCGCCGCAAACAATTTTTGTCATTTTTTTTGGGGGGTATCGGCGTATAACACGCACCCACGACTTTCCCCCGATTTTAAGGGGGAAAAGATGCGTGTTATACTCCGATAAATACGGTACATATTTTCCTTTAGAAATTTCTGTAGCATGTACACATAACACAGATGCACCACTTTATAGGCAGACTAAGGGGACCCCCAAGGCACGATATTTAAAGGAATTTTTCATTTTTATTGTTTCACTTTGAGCATCATTAACCACATGCCGACCGCGCTATAGTCAAAAGACGGCTACAGCGTGGTCGGCTTATCCTGGGAGGACGTCCTACGGACGTCCTCCCAGAAACTTGCTCCCGGGCGCGCACTCGGGAACACTCGGGAACATCCGTGACCGCCGGGTCCCGAGGACCCGGCGCATCACGGGTCACGGATCACGGCCACTGATAGCGGCCGTTTACCACGTGATCGCTCCGTCAAATGATGGAGCGATCACATGTACACAAACCGGCGTCACGTCATGACGCCGGTTCCTCCCTCTCCTCTCTGTACCGATCGGTACAGAGAGGAGAGAAGCGGAGAGGGGGAGAGACGGGACCAGCGCTGTGGGCTGGATGTGTGGTGCCCACAGCGCTGGTCAATACACTGCCACCACTGTGCAATACTCTGCCACCACTGTGCAATACTCTGCCACCGCTGTGCAATGCTCTGCCACCCACTGTGCAATGCTCTGCCACCAACCACTGTGCAATGCTCTGCCACCAACCACTGTGCAATGCTCTGCCACCAACCACTGTGCAATGCTCTGCCACCAACCACTGTGCAATGCTCTGCCACCACCACTGTGCAATACTCTGCAACTACTGTGCAATGCTCTGCCACCACTGTGCAATACTCTGCCACCACTGTACAATGCTCTGCCCTCACTGTGCAACGCTCTGCAACCACTGTGCAACGATCTGCAACCACTGTGCAACGCTCTGCCCCACTGTGCAACGCTCTGCCCCCACTGTGCAACGCTCTGCCCCAACTGTGCAACGCTCTGCCCCCACTGTGCAACGCTCTGCCACCACTGTGCAACACTGTGCCATACACTGCCAATACTCTGCCAATACTCTGCCAATACTCTGCCAATACTCTGTCAATACTCTGCAATAAATTTTAATAGAAACAAAGAATATTTATTTATTTTTTTTACCGAATTTTCAGTATATTTTGATTTTTAGCGCAAAAATTAAAAAACCCAGCGGTGATTAAATACCACCAAAAGAAAGCTCTATTTGTGTAAAAAAAAGGACACAAAATTCATTTGGGTTCAGTGTTGCATGACTGAGTAATTGTCATTCAAAATATGAGAGCACCGAAAGCTGAAAATTGGTCTGGTTAGGAAGGGGGTTTAAGTGCCCAGTGGGTAAGTGGTTAAAATCACTGCTCCTAAAAAAAACAATAGTTTTTATTTTTTTTACATGTCCCCCAGGGCAGGACCCAGACCCCTATACCCCTTTCATGGCCAATTACTTGTATATAAGCCTTAAAAAATGGGCACTTTTGATTTTGCCTGTTCGGCTCCCATAGACTTCAATTGGGTTCCCTGTTCGGGTTATAACATTTCCCCTGTTCGGAGGTTTTGCTACAAACCAAACAGGCAGGTGTTCGGCCCATCCCTACTCTCCACTTTGCAGGGAGAAAAATATGCCCCTCGCTGAAGTATGTAGGGAGCCCTGTGTTGTTTATCAACACAGGGCTATTTTCTGTGTTTCGCTTGGCCCATCAGCAGGTTCTGGCCATAAATCATTAGCCAGGACCCACTGATCGGCATGTGCTGTAGAAAATACCAGCAGAGCCGGGTGGTGGGCGCATGCATGTGCACCCCCTACCCAGAAGAGATGGACCAAATGCATGTATGTAATCCAGCGCAGGGGGACTGCTCTGCTGCAGTATATATGTGGTAGGTGGTTGGGAAATGGTTTAAGAGTAAGACCCCTTTCACACTGAAGGTGCTTTTCAGGCACTTAAGCTCTAAAAATAGCGCCTGTAAAGCACCTGAAAAGCGCCTCTCAAGCCTCCCCAGTGTGAAAGCCCGGAGTGCTTTCACACTGGAGCAGTGCGCTTGCAGGACCGAAAAAAAAGTCCTGCAAGCAGCGTCTTTGGGGCAGTGAGGGACCGATGTATACACTGCTCCTCCACCACCCCTGCCCATTGAAATCAATGCTTTGCGGGCACTTTTAACCCTTTCCTCGGCCGATAGCGAGGTTAAAAAAAGTGCTGCCAAAACGTCGGTAAAGCGCCGCTAAAACTAGCGGCGCTTTACAGCTGACACGACCCGCACTAAAGTGTGAAAGGGCTCTAATTCCCAATTATACAATATATGTGCACAGGGATAATCATATTTGCTTTTTGCATACATAGGTTCTGTCAATACCGGGATTGGGTCATCCAGTGCTCAAGGAAAGGATCTAGAATTGCACACCTCTCCCTCACTGTTAATAGATACCATAGAAAGGGTGTACCACCCTGTCAGCTGAAGGATAGCATCAGACCCCAAGGGAAGCTGCTGATAGGCCGATTCTCCCTGCCCTGCTGGGCACTTCTATAGTGGACATGTACCAATGCCAGAATAAAAAAATAAATAAAAAAAACATAAAACACTACTTCTCCCCTTACAGTTCTCCCTAACAGATCCAACACACACTGACAAAAGGGCTATTTTGAGTCCACTTTATATAAAGGGGGTGCACCATTTGTTCCTTCAAATTATTACTTTTTGTGGCCAAGCTCAATAAAGGCAATCAGATATGTACTGCATTATAGGATGTTCCTTATTCCTGATGGGAACCGGCAAAGTTTTCAGCCAACAGTTCACAATTTTAAATCTTCACAAATTCTACAAACCCAAACCTTAAATGCTTCAATTGAGCATACATGATGTCATTATTACACATTTCACATATACCAGATGAAGAGAGTTTTGTAAGCAGTGGGAGAAATTAATACATATTGATGGGCACAATGGCTGAGTTTGATGGGCAAGTGGCTGCGTTTGATGGGCACAAGTGGCTGCATTTGATGGGCACACGTGGCTGCATTTGATGGGCACAAGTGGCTGCATTTGATGGGCACAAGTGACTGCATTTGATGGGCACAAGTGGCTGCATTTGATGGACACAGGTGGCTGTTTTGATGGGCACAATGGCTGCATTTGATGGGCACAAGTGGCTGCATTTGATGGGCACAATGGCTGCATTTGATGGGCAAGTGGCTGCATAGGCTGGGCACAGGTGGCTGCATATGATGGGGACAAGTGGCTGCATATGATGGGCACAAGTGGCTGCATATGATGGGCACAAGTGGCTGCATATGATGGGCACAAGTGGCTGCATTTGATGGGCACAGTGGCTGCATATGATGGGCACAGTGGCTGCAGCATATGATGGGCACAAGTGGCTGCATATGATGGGCACACGTGGATGCTTTTGATGGGCACAGTGGCTGCGTTTGATGGGCACAGTGGCTGCGTTTGATGGGCACAGTGGCTGCAGCATATGATGGGCACAAGTGGCTGCATATGATGGGCATACGTGGCTGCATTTGATGGGCACAATGGCTGCATTTGATGGGCACAGTGAGGCCGCAATTGATGGGGGGAGTTTCAGTATTTTTCAGTTTGTTTGCGCCCCCCCCTCAAAAAAAAAAAAATAGGAATTTAGAGCACCAGCTGCCACTTTTTACAGATAACCTTCTCCATACCAACATGAAACATCATTTTCTAAGTTTGAATGCTTACCGTAGAGACTGAGGTTGAATGACTCCTTATGTACTGTATTGTTTTCAAGAGTAATCTCGGCAATGTACATCCCACTGTCATTAAATGACACGTTTTTAATACGTAATCCCCTTCCATCTCCCAATATTTCCAGGCGGTTTTGAAATTGGGGATGTCCAGTCTCTAACTTTTTGCCTTTAAATTCTGCTATTTTGAAAGTCACAGATCCGATGGTAAATTTAAAGACTATCTCCTTAGCACAAGGTGTAAAATTCTGCAGGAATACCAGTTCACCAGTCTCACCGATAATGACAATCACTTGCTGAGGATAATCTCCACCTCCACCTCCACCTATAGGAACACAGAGGAAGTTGAATTCAGTTCATCACACTGAGGTTAATAAGACTTTTTGGCATTTTTCAATGTTATTTTTAGATAAACAGTTAACCTGCTCATTGACACAGACAGATGGGGATGTGCGCACATCTAACAAGCACACTGTCAGGTTGAAGTGTTCGGGCAGCTGTATAGCCAACCGATCACTTCCACGCACCCCTGTAAGATATGTTTCCCAGGCTCTCCTGTCCCATCTGGGACCGGTATGGAGGATGCAAGTAGAGAAAAAGGAGGCAAGTGGTGGAGATATGAGGAGAAGAGGATAACAAGCAAACATCTGTTCTCTGGTCTAATATTACCTGATATCTCATTGTAGCACTGACCCCCGAAGGAGCTGCTGGTTTTTATTTGGGCTTACCGTTACCTCACTTACTTGCTTCTCTGTCTTGGGGATCCAGTGGAAAGTGGCCCAAAGTAATGTTGAGACTGACACTGAATCCTCTTTTGGGTTATTTATTTAGAAAAGAAGACAAAGTCCCGTAATAAAAAGGGTAGAGGATTAGGGGTGAGTTCAGGTACTTAAGATTGCAGGGTGAAGATACTAGAAGAATCCAGAAGATATCACTGTTCCACAAACTGGATTCAATTACCCCCCGGATAGACCTCTCTCACTAGGCCTAGTAGCTGATAGGATGCTCGGTAAAGTCTCTGCCACAGACTTGTAGGTTACACTTTAGCATCACTGAGGGATTGGATGAATTTTTAGAGAACTAACATACGGTACCAGTTTCTCTCAGCGAATCCAGCGATACCGTATGAGTGTTGATTTAGGTTGCATCCTTCAACTAAGTCTCCAGGCTCCGTCAGAGAAGCCAGCCTTGTGCACAGCCTTCTCCTGAGCGAGTCCTCCCCTGGGGCACTTCAGTTGCTGGGCCTCTCCCTTCAGATAAGACTGCACTGGACCTTCCCTTGGATCAGTAGGCTCCAAACTTCAGTCAGGCCTGTCCCTTCAGTTACATTGCCTCGGGCTAGCCAGCCCCGAGACACAGGATGCATGGTTCCACACCCCAGGCCAGTAGGGCCATAGGGCTGGGTCAGGAGGACCACCCGAACCAAACAGACAGAAAATCACTCTCCGCCAACATGGCGTCGGTACCTTAAATACCACCCCCCAGAATTCACAGCAGGAGAACACTCCCACTGGGCTGGTTCCGAGAGATAAGTGGCATTCAATGCATACAGCTAGACTGCGTTTCTACCCTTGCCGGCAGTGACAGCGACACCTGCAGTCAAGGAGAACCCAGTGCAACCCAGCTGGACTGGTACTGAAACCAGAAATTTTGTGAAATTATTCTGAAGTCCAACTGTGGCTTCAGGCAACTTCATTTACAAAAACAATAGCGCCTGCTCGTCAGGAGCCAACGCTACATTATTAAAGGGTATTATCTGTTACACCAAAATACAATCACATAGGGGATTTTTGGTTCTCTATGTTCCATATTTACAAAGTAGGTGAGGTTGAAAAAAGACACAAGTCCATCAAGTCCAACCTATGTGTGCGATTATATGTCAGTATTATATTGTATATCCCTGTATGTTATAGTCGTTCAGGTGCTTATCTAATAGTTTTTTGAAACTATCGATGCTCCCCGCTGAGACCACCGCCTGTGGAAGGGAATTCCACATCATTGCCGCTCTTAGGCCCCTTTCACACTGGGGCGGTGCGGGGCGGCGACGGTAAAGCAGCGCTATATTTAGCGCTGCTTTACCTTCGTTTTACCCGCGGTATGCGGCCGCTAGCAGGGTGGTTTTAACCCCCGCTAGCGGCCGCAAAAGGGTTAAAAACCTCCGCAAACCGCCGCTGCAGCGGCGGTTTGCGGGCGGTATCCGCGCGGTTTTCCGTTGATTTCAATGGGAACGAGCGGTGTAGGAGCGGTAAATACACCGCTCCTACACCGCTCCAAAGATGCAGCTAGCAGGACTTTTTTTTACCGTCCTGCTAGCGCACCGCTCCAGTGTGAAAGCCCGCCGGCTTTCACACTGGAGTGAATGGGGCCGGTTTTTTCAGGCGGTGTACAGGCGCTATTTTTAGCGCTGTACCGCCTGAAAACCGCCCCAGTGTGAAAGGGGCCTTACAGTTACAGTATAGAACCCTCTTCGTAGTTTAAGGTTAAACCTCTTTTCTTCTACGTGTCTTATTAAACTCCCTTGTGCAAAAAAGTTTTATCCCTATTGTGGGGTCACCAGTACGGTATTTGTAAATTGAAATCATATCTCCTCTCAAGCGTCTCTTCTCCAGAGAGAATAAGTTCAGTGCTCGCAACCTTTCCTCATAACTAGTGTCCTCCAGACCCTTTATCAGCTTTGTCGTCCTTCTTTGTACTCGCTCCATTTCCAGTACATCCTTCCTGAGGACTGGTGCCCAGAACTGGACAGCATACTCCAGGTGCGGCTGGACCAGAGTCTTGTAGGGCAGGAGAATTATCGCTTCATCTTTGCAGTTAATACCCTTTTTTAATGCATGCCAATATTCTGTTTACTTTGTTAGCAGCAGCTTGGCATTGCATGCCATTGTGAGCCTATCATCTACTAGGACCCCCAGGTCCTTTTCCATCCTAGATTCCCCCAGAGGTTCTCCCCTTAGTGAGTAGATTGCATTCATATTTTTGCCACACAAATGCATTATTTTACATTTTTCTACATTAAACCTCATTTGCCATGTAGTTGCCCACACCAATAAAAAAAATTTTAGTAAAAAAAAAAAAATGTAATTGTAAAAAATGTAAGTTACACCTAAGCACTTAAAACCCCTCAAGAAAAAGTTGAGCCCCGCACTCTCCCCTACACACATGCAAATGTATACCCACACTTCAGAGGTGCCTATATACACCTACATACAAAAACATTGATTGCACTATGCATTTTAGATGTTGCCATGTGTGACATAGAAATTTGCCACTACCACTATTTTATTCTCTAGGATTACTGCTAGGATGTAAATGTAAACATCTCCTTGTAATAGAAAAAAGCATGACAGGACCTCTTAAATATGAGATCGGGGGTCAAAAAGACCTCACTTCTCACATTTACACTAAAATGCAATAAAAAAAAAATAATTAGTTTAAAAAAAAAGAAAATGTCCCTATGGGCGGAAATGACGTTTTGACGTCTCTTTCGCTCTGCAATGGTATGGAGCCGAGCGGGGGCCATCTTCCCCTTACTCAGCTCCATACATAACACGGAAGAGGACACGATCCAAGAAGTGGCGGAGGGCATCAGAGAGCGGCGGGAGGGGGGGGGAGCCCTCTCCTGCCACTGATAAAAGTGATCTCGTGGCAAATCTGCTGCTGCACTTTTATCTGACCACCCCCTGAAGAAGTGGATACCAGGGGTTATGGCAGCTCCATGTACAGTATGATCCCCCCTTCCTTCCTTCCATGTACAGTATTGATCCTTCCTTTCTTCCATGTACAGTAATGATCCCCCTTCTTTCCATGTACAGTATTGATCCTTCCTTCCATGTACAGTAATGATCCACCCTTCCTTCCATGTACAGTATTGGCCCCCTTCCTTCCATATACAGTAATGATCCTGCCTTCCTTCCTTCCGTGTACAGTAATGATCCCTCCTCCCTTCCATGTACAGTAATGATCCCACCTTCCTTCCATGTACAGTAATGATCCCGCCTTCCTTCCTTCCATGCACAGTAATGACCCTCCTTCCTTCCATGTACAGTAATGATCCCGCCTTCCTTCCATCCATGTACAGTAATGATCCCTCTTTCCTTCCATGTACAGTAATGATCCCGCCTTCCTTCCATGTACAGTAATGATCCCTCCTTCCTTCCATGTACAGTAATGATCCCGCCTTCCTTCCTTCCTTCCATGTACAGTAATGATCCTGCCTTCCTTCCTTCCATGTACAGTAATGATCTCTCCTGTCTTAGGGTCCACCCCCGCCGCTGCTGTAATAACATCATGTACTTTATATAATCCGCTCTGCCTTATAATGAGATTTCCCCCTATGTGTGTGTTGTATAAAAAACAAAAAGCCGTATATACCTTATCTGTGAGCGCTGATCAGCTCCCTCCGGCTCCTCCTCACCATCTCCCCTTCTCCTCCCCTCCAGACTGACGTCAGCAGGGGAATCTTGGCCCCTCCTGCTGTATCGATCAGACGGGGAGAGGAGAGATGCGGCGCGTCATGTGACAGCTAATCAGCGCTCACAGATAAGGTATATACAGCTTTTTTTTTTCGTCAAAAGGATTTATTGGTCACAGATAATGATACAGCAACAGTGATACAACAGAGATAACCGTCACACTTACATACAATTATTAACATACAAACTGAAAATTTTGTAAATTCTTGAAATAATAAAGATCTGCGTTTAAACAGAAAGGCGACGGCCGGAGTTACTTCAGCTGTAGAAATCGAATATCATCAAAAAAACATTTTGCCTATATTGACATAGTCGCTAACAATATACATGCAAAAGAATCTGATTACAGTTGGAGAGGAGACAGTAACCTTTTGTTGGGCTTTTTTTTTAATACAACACACACACAGGGGGACATATCATTATAAGGCAAATAGGATTATATAAAGTACATGATGTGGGTTAACAAACCCTTTAAAGAATATGTAAACCCAGCATTTCATATTCCTGGTATGTGACTGCTGTACCATGTACTTGTATGAAAAAGTATCCTGTTCTCTTTGTATTGCTTCCTTTGTGTGAAATCTCTGACATTCCTGCCCGTCCTTCTGCTTTTATATGAAAAACTGACCACACTAGGTATGAGAGCACAGCGTGGTGATGTATCACTACACATCGCCATGGTAAAAATGATACAACCTGTTGCATTTGGCGGGTGTACCTGGGACCATATAGCATACCTCCCAACATTTTGAGATGGGAATGAGGGACACCTACTAGCAAACGTATGTAGGCATAGGGCATGCCCCCCTGTCACACCCCCTTAAAGGAGAATTAACCAAAACCAAAAGGTTAATTAAATGCACAAGGGCTTTTTTTTTACCACTACTATTCATTTATATTGGCTTTAAAAATTTACAAATGCAGCAATTTAGAAATTGGATGAAAGGTTTAGCACTGGGAAACACTTTTTGAAAGATAAAAAGTGCATTTTATACACAACTATATAGATCAGACCAACCAAAATAAGGGACAAATTAGGAGGAATGAGGGACAGAGGGACATTGCTGCAAATCAGGGACAGTCCCTCGAAATCAGGGACAGTTGGGAGCTATGTGTACCTGGGACTGAAGGCTTTCACTAGTTAAATCAAGCATTGAGAAGGGGACATATCGATCTGTGCCACCAGTCAAATGCCTCTGAAAAACTGATCCACCGCAGATTGCTTTTCAAAGAGGAAGTAAACACCGCCGCACATGTAAACAAGGCCTCAATCAGTATTAGCCCACTACCTCATGGTGATATTTGGGCTGTGTGGTCTCTTACAGCAGAAATGCTGAGAATGCACAAATAAAGGAAGCCAAACCGGAAAATCTTCTGTTTTTCAGAGAATCTCTGATAAGCGACCTGGTTTGTTTACGCTGCTCTGTTTTGCACATCCAGAAAGAATGAAAACTTCTGTCGTGCTTCCAAGTTTAGTCAGCAAGCAGAAGAACATATTTTACATTCTGAAAATGTTAAACCGCCCCCGTCATGGGCTACAGTGCATACAAGCCTAATGTTATACAGCTGCAGTGGCAGGTGAGCCCACTTCCTTGTTGCAATGTTTACATCAGCCCGTTGAAGCGTACACAGCACACGAGACAAACCCTGAGTAATGTTGCAAGTAACATACTCACCCACTGAAATATAGTGAAACAGCACTATACATGCCACAAAAAACTGTCGGAGAATCCCTCTCATCGTGCCCGTCTGGGTGGCATTACAGATGGCATAATGAATGAAACTCTTCTTCTCTCTGTGTCTATTTCCGTTCTTATTTTTCGTCACTTCCTGATTTCGTCATCGTAGTCAGGCCTTCAAAGTACACCCCCCCCCCTCGCCGTCAGGGAAAAACATACATGCTGAACTCTTTTCGCTGTCAGAGCTGTATCTCATTACAAGGACACCTGAAAATGGGTGGGATATATTAGGCAGCAAGTGAACATGTTATCCCTTAAGTCAGGGGTAGGCAACCTCAGCCCTCCAGCTGTTTTGAAAAGTCCCATGAGACATTGCAAGACCCTAGCAATCACAGGCATGGCTCCTAGAGGCAGAGGCATGATAGGATTTGTAGTTTCACCACAGCTGGAGGGCCGAGGTGGCCTACCCCTGCCTTAAGTTGATGTGTTGAAAGCAGAAAAATGGGCAAGCGTAAGGATCTGAGCAACTTTGAGGGCAAATTTATAATGGGTCACATATTCAAGACACATCAGCTTACCTTCTGTAGAATTTCTTGGTAATAAAAAAAATAGAATAGATTTTTTTCAGTTAAAGCAGAGATCCGCTTAAAAAAATAAAATAAAAATTTAAGTCAGCAGCTACAAATACTGCAGCTGCTGACTTTTAATAATCAGACACTTACCTGTCCCAGGGTCCAGCGATGCAGGGGATCGAAGCCCCGCTTGTCCCCCCCTCCGGCATTTTAACTGTGGGTGCCCGGCTGTGGCTTCACAGCCGGGCACCCACTGCGCCAGCGCGAGCCGCGACGCGCGCCGTGGCTGGCCGAGCAATCATTTGGGACCTGTCACATGTCCCAGATGATTGCCTAGAGGGAGGGGGGAGAGCTGATCTCCCTTTCTGCGCCAAGGGAAGTGACGTCAGGAGCCCAGGCGCCGAAGGCAGATTACGAGGGACCCCCTAGCAACAGGCATTAAAGAGGTAAGTAAAATAAAAACTTTCTCCAAATGTTTTTTTTTTTTTACATGAACATTAATAAATTTTTTTTTTTTTTTGGGTGGAACTCAACTTTAAGGGCCTTGGTTACTGGTCGTTAGGTTTCGATATTCCTCTTTGAAATAAAAATGTGGCTTAGTTCACAAAGCTTTAAAGGATAAGTTGACTTTTCATAACATGTTATATGTTACACCCATATTCAGGGTGTAACATGTAACATGTTATGAATGCACCGGCTGTGAGCACTGTGGTAGTTCAATAAGTCTTCCTGTCAGAATGTATCCGCTTGCTCGTACGAGGTACGAGCAAACTGATACACTGACAGATCTGCAGGAGACCCACATGGCATCAGCGATCTGCTGATAGCTGGTGCAATGCTTTACAGGCTCCCAAAACAAAAAATAATACCTGCAAAAAATTTTGCCTTTATAATTTTTTTTTTTTAAAAGGTGAACTTATACTTTAAAGTTTGTCAATGCAAAAGAAACAAAAAACATACAATACATACACCTGCAATACATGTACATTTGCCATGTTTTATTCCTTTATTTTAAGCTCCTACAAGTACAGAACAATTTCAAGATACAAAACACATACAGTATCTCCTGCATGCGAAGGTGGGCCCATAGTGGTATTTGTCTAGGCCAGTGATGGCGAACCTTGGCACCCCAGATGTTTTTTTTCAACTACATTTCCCATGATGCTCCACTACACTGCAGAGTGCATGAGCACCATGGGAAATGTAGTTCCAAAACATCTGGGGTGCCAAGGTTCGCCATCACTGGTCTAGGCTCTTGTCCTGGCAAGCCCGGATATATGCCGCCTTGCTGCCCTTACAAGACTGGGGATGTCTAAATGCACTAAAATCATAAGAAATAAAGCAGAGGGCGCACAGGCCTAGTGCATTATCCTCAATAAAAATCTTTAATAGATAAAAGCAAAGAGATACACTCACAAAAGTGCGCTTGTATTACAGCATTACAAACAAGCAGCAGTTTTCTGTCCACGGTATAACAGATGGAATGTCCCGCAGCAGAACTGGCTTTCGAGGTTTCACCTCTTCCTCAGAGCCAACAGAACTGTGTCTCAAACTCATGCTTAAATAGCCAAATGTGACATAGCATAGGCGTGGTCACAGTGTCCCTCCCACGCCCAGTGGGGCGGGGGCTTCAGGTCCACCAATACAAGCAACCTTTAGGTATAACCTATCTCATTGATCAAGCCCAAATGCATAACGAAATTGTCAGTGATATTGGAAGGCAACTACTAGTTACATTCTTACCTCCAAATAAGGATAAGCTCAGGCGTGCTCGCAAGTCCACATGCCCGCGCCCACCAGGAAGCTGACGCGCCGCAGCGCTACTCACAAGTAGTGAGACATTTCCCGATCTGTGCAGCCGCAGACTGGGAAATGTCTCACTGCCTGTGATTAGCACTGAGGAGAGTCAGATTCCTGGCAGGCGCAGGTACATGGACTTGCGAACACGCCTAAGCTCATCCTTACCCCCAAATGCTAAACAAGAGGAGGGGATAACACATAGGAGGGAGCAGGATAAATTTGTATAGGGTTGAAATATCCTAATGAATCCTAATAGCATAGAAAACGATCAAAGGCTTAGGCACTGACCGGTAAAGGAAGCCTTCCCAGTGGTGCCGCCACCCACTCTTTAAGTTGATCAAAGTGAATAGGGATGAGCCGAACACCCCCCTGTTTGGTTGGCACCAGAACCTGCGAACAGACCTAAAGCTCGTGCGAACGTTAGAACCCTATTAAAGACTATGGGACTCGAACGTTCAAAATCAAAAGTGCTAATTGTAAAGGCTAATATGCATGTTAGTGTCATAAAAAGTGTTTGGGGACCTGGGTCCTGCCCCAGGGGACATGTATCAATGCAAAAATTTTTTTTTTAAACGGCCGTTTTTTCAGGAGCAGTGATTTTACTAATGCTTAATGTGAAACAATAAAAGTGTAATATTCCTTTAAATTTCGTACCTGGGGGGTGTCTATAGTATGCCTGTGAAGGGGCACATGTTTCCCGTGCTTAGAACTGTCCCTGCACAAAGTGCCATTTTTGCAGGAAAAAAAGCTATTTAAAATCACTCGCGGCTAATGAATTGCCGGATCCCGTAACACAGAGAACAGTCATTCATTGAAAGTCATTGATAAAAAAAAGTCATTGATAAAAAAAATAAAAGCGTGGTGTTTCCCCCAAATTCAATTACCAGGCCCTTCAGGTCTGCTATGGATATTAAGGGGAACCCCGCTTCAAATTTAAAAAAAATTACGTAGGGGTCCCCCTAAATATCCATACCAGACCCTTCAGGTCTGGGATGGATTTTAAGGGGAACCCCGGCCAAAAAAAAAAATGGCGTGGGGTCCCCCTCAAAATCAATAGTAGACCCTTATCCGAGCATGCAACCTGGCAGGCAGCAGGAAAAGAGGTGGGGACGAGAGCGCCCCCCCTCCCTCCTGAACCGTACCAGGCCACATACCCTCAACATTGGGAGGGTGCTTTGGGGGTCTGTGACCCCCCAAAGCACCTTGTCCCCATGTTGATGAGGACAAGAGCCTCATCCCCACAACCCTGGCCATGGGTTGTGGGGGTCTGCGGGCGGGGGGCTTATCGGAATCTGGAAGCCCCCTTTAACAAGGGGACCCCAAGATCCTGCCCCCCCCTGTGTGAAATGGTAAGGGGGTACAACAGTACCCTTACCATTTCACCAAAAAAGTGACAAAAATGTTAAAAATGACAGGAGACGGTCTTTGACCATTCCTTTATTAAAATCTTCTTTCTTCTGGTCTTCCTTCTTCCTTTCTTCATCCTTCGGTTTTTCTTCATCTTCTTCTTCTTCCATCTTCTACCATCTTTTTCCATCTTCTTCT